>OY728167.1:809639326-810889326 GCA_963277665.1 Viscum album | reverse complement strand
ATTTATGACACAATGGTGATGCAGTAATTACCTTTTTAATGAAATATTAAAATAATTGATATTATAAATACCCAAATAAATATAATTTGAGACTTTTTATGAATTACACTAATTTTATAGGTTAATATGACATGTTTTGATTTATTTAATTAACTTTTTTCTAAGTAATCATTCTGTTATGATTTTCACAAAAATCAATTTCCAAATAGTATCAAAATTGATATAAAATAGTTTTTAAAACAAATATTTTATTATTAATTGATATTCTATTCCTAAAAATCTAAGGTTCGTCCAAGAGACTTATATATTGATAAGTGTATCATTAATGAACCACTTGGGATTCTATTGGAAGTTTATAGTAAGTTTATTAACCATATAATATAAAACTACAAAGAGACATGGTAAATGTCAAACTAATTAACTAAGAGTTAAAACTCAAAGATAAGGTTAATATAGTGACCCAAACCTATATAAAACCTATTTGATGAGAGGTTTGCAACCCATACCCACCTTATACTCGAAATAAGTCACTTTGGACCCATTATAAACCGAATATGAATTTATTATAAAATAATATTTCTAGTTTTTCCTAAGGTGCCCCTCACCCCTCTTATAAAAGAGAACTCTCCCTTATCTCAATTTCACACCTTCAAAGCCTTTTGGCTCGGCCAAAACCTGCCCAAATAATCTCTCAACTTCCCTCAGTTCAACATAGAGGCCTTATTTTGATTAGAAAGCCAACCTAAGGATCCTTTTTGATCAAATCAAAAGGAAGAACCCGGAAAGAGGTAATGATTTCACCACCCTCTTTCAAGTTCTTTTCTTCTTCCACTTATTCTTTCTTTGTTATTTACATTATAAAATAATAACTCCAGTATATTCTATATACTTTTATGTTATTATAAATATGGTACAACTATATTCAATATTCTATCCATCCTTTGAATGACATTTCACCATACGTGCGTACGTACGGCTTACCGTCTCCACGTTGTGGTGTAATTGTTATTCAAAACATTATTATTTGGATGGGTATGATAATGATGTGTAATTGAAATAAATAATAAATATAAAATTCTAATGATTCTTTATATATGATATATCATCCAATTATATACGATTTTAATATCAAAATAATGATATTGTCGCTCGTGTGTACGTATGGAATATCATCTCCACGAACGCGATGAGATTCATTCCCCATCGTATCCATTCAAGAGTAATTTTCATTTGATGATTAAAAATAATGTTTAAGGACTTGATATCATTACGTATAAGAATAATATACAACCTATCCATAACAAACACGACTTACATAACAAATCATATAATGGAAAACGAATCAGTTAACACCCGAAACAACGATAATACTAAGATATTATTAACAAAGCAATGTTAAAAGATCATATATGATATCATATTAATGTATATTATTATTTTATAATTTAATAACAATTATTTCACCATTATATAGGAGGTTAATCTACCCTCGACCATGGAAAAGTACAAGGTAAGGTTTTATTTCACAATCTCTTCATTATCCAAGGATGTTTATACGTAATTATCTACTGGGACCTTTTTATCATCCACATCCATGTTTCTTAAAAATGTATTTCAAAACATTTTTACTATTTAATAGAAAATGGGTTAAAGAAATTTATACCCTTATTTGACCTTTTTCGTTTTGAAAGGAATCATTCCATCGTTTTCCAAACAAGCTACTTTTTGACCTTTCGATAAATTTAAGGTAAGAATGTTTTTTTAACTTATACAACTGGTGTAGATATTTTCTGCCATTATTAAATCGCCTAAGCTTCCCTTACAATATTATAAGGGTATTTTCGAAATAAAGGTTTTATTTTATAATTATGTGACTTTTAAATGATTTCAAAAAGGATAAATTTCTCTCAAATAGTTTTGATTTCATCTATGTCAACATCTTTTGATGGATTTTAAGCTTATTTGAAGTTGATTTATTATGATACAAAACTTACATATTGTATTGAAGTTTTTGTGATATGTTTGACTCTGGATGTGTTATTTTTATACCATTCATGGTTTATGGATAAGTATTGACATTTCGTATGCTAGTTTTAATACGAATGTTTATGTTATGTTTAAACCTTTTCATATGAGGAATGCATTGGACTTAGTAAGTGATGGGTGGAGCCCGCTATAGCTCCTTGATGCATCGATAGGTCTCATGAGACAAACTAGTGTCCTGATACAAGGCATTAACAAAATATTATTTGTAGTCTTTCCACAAGGCCTTGACTATGTGGTTATGACAGTCTGGCATTATACATTCCAAGATTATGAAAGTGGTTATTGATATTGCATGTGATCATTCGATTAGTAGAATATTCATGTGAATAAGTGAATGGAATTATTTCATTTTATCTTTCCCATATTATGCTGAAGTTCATGTTTAAAAAGGATTTTGTTTTATTTATACATTGCCTTAAATGTTTATGTTTATTTATGAAAGTTTCTGCTATATTGTTATCTTTACTGAGCATCTGAACTCACCCCTTTCACTGTTTTACTTTTCCCAGGATGTGAAGAAGTATTTTATGAATGAACTGCTAGTGTAGTATGAGGGGATATGAAGAAAATATGTTGTTGTAGTTTTCAATTTATGATGTAATGTAAGACTTATGATTATATCTAGGGTTTACAAGGCTACTAAACTGACCGGTATTTCGGGATTTGATGCCTTGTGATCATGCCAATATTATGTAATAATGCACCGAATTTGGGTAACTAGGGTCAGGGCGTTACAGTTGGTATCAGAGGAAGTTTATTAATAAACCTTGGAAGCTAGATTTAGGTAAACTCTGATTAGAGCACATAGCCCTAAGATGGACTTTGAAGATTAGTATAGAATAACTTCCTAGAATTTTGGTATTGTAGAGATTTTTATGAGTTTTCCGAGAAATAAATCCCTGTCTAGATACGAGCAGGTAGAGGCAGCTCTGACATAGATGTACCTAGGGGTAAAACCCAAAAACACCACTTTGAGCTATACTCGAATGAGAAATAGTGCATGATAACGGGTCTTGCTTCACTCTTGGTTACGACACTCCTGGGGGATATGATTAGGATAATTATCATTTTCTTTACAAACTATTATGAAGGGTTTATGAGTATATAATTCCTTAAAGAAAACCTTTTTATGATTATGGATTATATCCACAAACTATTCAATTTATGTTAAGTGTTTTACAAGTATGGAATTATGTATTTTTATTCATAAACTAATCTAGTTTATGCCATTGTTTAGAAATGGCGCCAATTGGAAGAAATGGAAACTGTATCAATGCACGAACTCCATGTAAGGATTTCCCTCCTGCTCAAGATAATTATAGTGGAATTGGTGATACAACTGGTGCTGATCAGCTTATCACTATACTGAGACAACTCACTCAGGTTATGAATAATAACCTTACCTGTATGGAGCACCATGATCCGCAGTGTGGAGGATCAATGTTATACTGCTTCATGAGGAAACAACCACCAAAATTTAATGGGGGTACAAATCCACCAGTAGTTGAGCAATGGATCAATTCCTTAGAGAAAATATTCTACACCTTGGGGTGTAGTGAAAGAGAAAAAGTTGTCAAGGCAATTTACCGCCTCACTGGAGATGCTAATCAATGGTGGTTATAAATTAGAAACACAAAGGAAGATGATTAAGTATCAAGTATGGAATGGAGGGAGTTTAAAGAATTTTTCTTAGAAAAATAATTTCCTCATGACCATCGAGAAGATATGGAAAGGCAATTTCTAAGTCTGAGGAAAAAGGAGGATAAGAATGTCGCAAAGTATGAAGCTAACTTTACAAGGTTAGCAAGGCATGCAACAGATTATATACGTAACCCGAGGAGTAAGATTGATTGTTTCGTTGATGGGTTAAAACCATTTCTCTGTCGAACATTAGTATCACAATCTTTCTCAACGTACGAAGACATTGTCTCATGTGCTATCAAGACGGAAAAGGAATTCTACAAGTCTTATGACTTTAAAGCAAAAAAAGAGAAGAAGGGATCTGTTGATCACTATGTAAATGGAAATAAGGTGAAGAAGGGAAACGTTGAATATCCATCCTGCATTAAATGTGGGAAGAAAAACCCTGGTACTTGCTTGAAGGGAATGAGAGTCTGTTACAAGTGTGGTGAAAAAGGCCACCAAGCTCGTGATTCCAAGGGGACGAAATAAGCTACCGATGTTCATTGCTACAATTGTAGGGAGATGAGACATTATGAAAATGAATGTCCTAAGAGTCAGGGAAATTTACCTTAGAAAAGGCCAAGGGATCAAGGCCAAGCTTATGCTATCACTACTGCTGAGGTTGAAGCTCCTAAAGACGTGGTGGCATGTAATTTAATGGTTTCCTCAAGTTTAGCCAATACTTTATTTGATTCTAGATCATCACATTATTTCATATCTTCCCAGTTTTCTAATAAAATTAGATATTTCAAATTTGATTTAACAAGGGATTTTTCAATCAAATCTCCTAAGGGAAGTATCTTTGCAACAAAGTTCTGTGAATTAGTTCCCATTAGAGAATATAAATGTTCTTTATCTGCTGATATCATCGTTATACCCATGATTTAATTTGATATAATCCTCAGTATGGATTGTCTTTTGAACCATGATGTGAAAATTTATTGTAATAAGGAGGTAAATTTTTTTGATGATGATAAGGAGTACCTTATCTTTAGAGCAGAAAATTCACCACCTAATTATTATATAGATCCAACCCTAGTAGCTCAACTAAATTCAATTATTGGGGGGAAATAGAATGAAATTAATGTGGATGAGGAAAGGAATGTTCGAATAGGGGATGTACCTATTGTGCATGAATATGTTGATGTTTCTTCAGAGGATTTAGCTGGACATCCTCCAGAATGAGAAATTGAGTTTTCTATTGACTTAATTCATGGTTCAAGGCCCATATCGAAGACCCCTTATAGAATAGCCACTGTGGAATTAGTGGAACTAAAGAAAAAACTAGAGAAATTAAGTAATAAGGGATTTATTCACCCTAGTGTTTCTCCATGGGGAGCCCCTGTTCTTTTTGTTAAGAAGAAAGATGAATCTATGAGGTTGTGCATTGACTACAGGGAGATCAATGCTATAACAATAAAGAACAAGTATCCCCTACCTCGCATTGATGATTTATTCGACCAACTTCATGGAGCTCAATACTTTTCAAAGATTGACCTTCAATCTGAATACCATCAGTTGTGTGTGAAGAAGGAAGACATTCTGAAAACAACATTTCGAACCAGGTACGGGCATTACGAGTTTATAGTAATGCCTTTTGGATTGACTAATGCACCCTTTGTCTTCATGGATATAATGAATAGAGTTTTCAAGGAATATCTTGATGAATTTTTAGTGGTATTTATTGATGATATCTTGGTATACTCCAAAATCTACGAAGATCATGAAAATAACTTACGCATCATTCTGAAAACCCTAAGAAGAAATGAATTATACGGGAAGTTTAGCAAGTGTGAATTCTGGCTTCAGGAGATTTCTTTTCTTGGACATATTGTCTCTAAGGATGGAATCTCCGTTGATCCTTCCAAGTCAAGAGCAATCCAAGAATGGACAGCACCAATGAATATAACTGAGGTATGCAGTTTTATTGGTTTAGTATATTATTATTGACGTTTCGTCCAGAATTTTGCCCGATTGGCTAACCCATTAACGAATCTCACATGTAAAGGGGTTAAATTTATTTGGACAAAAGAGTGTGAAGAATGATTAGAAGAATTGAAGAGAAGATTAGTCAATGCTCCTATCTTGACTCTACCATCAGGGAATGATGAGTTTTTTATTTATAGTGATGTCTCAATGAAAGTACTTGGTTGTGTCCTTATGCAAAATGATAGGGTTATTGCCTATGCATCACGAAAGATAAAAAGTCATGAGCCAAACTATCCTACTCATGATCTTGAGTTAGAAGCTGTAATCTTTGCTTTAAATATATGGAGACATTATCTCTATGGTGAAAAATGTGAGATATATACCGATCACAAGAGTTTGAAAAATATTTTCTCACAGAAAGAACTGAACATGAGGCAAATAAGATGGCTTGAATTACTCAAGGATTATGATTTCACTATACACTAACACCCGGGTAAGGCAAATAAGTTTGCTGATGCTTTGAGTAGAAAGGATCATGGAGTTTTGAACAAGATGAGAGTTGAAAAGGATCATATTTTCATGTATCTAGTAAAGATGGATATGTGAATAACCATGGAAGGTGAAACATCAATGCCTTTTCAAATGGTTGCCAAACCATCTTTACTCTAAAGGATAATGAGTTCTCAGGCCGATGATGAAGAGTTTCAAAAGAAGATTAAAGATGTGAATGATGAGATATTGAGTGACTTTTTGTATGAAGATGGAAATTTGAAATTTAGGAAGAGACTTTGTGTTCCCAATATACCTAATCTAAAAAGGGAATTGTTGTATGATTCCCATAGATCCAATTTCTCCATACATCCTGGTAGTACCAAGATGTATAGAGATTTGAAGGAATATTTTTGGTGGGACAACATGAAGAGGGAGATTGCTGATTTTGTGTCAAGATGTATGGTTTGTCAACAAGTGAAAGTTAGAAGGAAACATCCTGGTGGAGTCATGCAACCTCTTCCCATACTTGAGTGGAAATGGGATAATATTACGATGGAATTTGTCATGGGGCTACCAAAAAATTCTAGAAGGAATGATGCAATATGTGTCATTGTTGATCGTCTTACCATGTCAGCACATTTTCTTACTATAAGAGAAGATCTACCACTTGAACGTCTAGTAAGACTATATGTTAATGAAGTTGTGAGACTTCATGGAGTACCCCTATTGATTGTTTCTGATCGTGATCCCCATTTCACATCAAGATTCTGGAAAAGTCTTCAGAAAGCCCTGGATACTGAACTTCGTTTGAGCACTGCCTACCACCCTCAAACTGATGGACAATCAGAACGAACTATTCAAACCTTAGAAGACATGTTGAGATCATGCTCACTTGACTTTCAGGGGATGTGGGATCAATATTTACCTATGGTAGAATTTTCTTATAACAATATCTTCCATTCAAGTATTCAGATGGCACCATATTAAGCATTATACGGAAAGAGATGTCGCACACAAACCTATTGGGATGATGTTGGTGAAAGAAAACTCATAGGCCCAGAACTTGTGGATGAAACGATGGAAAATGTTAAGGTAATCCAAACCCACATCAAAGCAGCTCAAAGTAGGCAGAAGAGCTATGCTGATAATCGAAGGAAGGATTTGGAATTTCAAGTCAGTGATCATGTTTTCCTGAAGGTATCTCTATGGAAGGGAGTTATACGTTTTTCTAAGAAAGGTAAATTGAGTCCCAGGTACATCGGACCTTTCGAAATTCTAGAATGAATTGGGACTATAGCTTACCGTTTGGAAATGCCTCCAAGTCTCTCCAAAGTTCACGATGTATTCCACGTATCACTGTTGAGAAAATACATGCCTGACCCAATGCATGTACTCACCTATGAGGAATTAGAACTGGAACCTGATCTGTCTTATTGCGAAGATCCCGTCAGAATTCTTGATACGAGAGAACAAGTGTTGAGAAATCGGACGACTCGTCTGGTAAAAGTTCTATGGAGAAATCACTAGATGGAAGAGGCAACGTGGGAACCCAAGGAACTTATGATGAAGAACCACCCGAGTATTTTTATGCATTAATACTCTAGATATTTTGAGGACAAAATTATTTTAAGGATGAGAGAATGTAACACCCCAAGATTCCATGATACGCTTCTCCTTGAATAATAAAATAGCATGTGTTGTACGCAACTTCAAGTTTTAACACACTACGACCAATAAAACTAGCCGTTATGAATAGTAATACTCACTTTTTGAAATTTTATAAATTTTATTTTTCAAAATGGACTTCATTTTTGGATTCGGAAAATCAAAATTATCCTAGGGTGAATTTTTGGTATTTTTCTGAAAACTTTCAATTTTTGATGAATAGTGAAAAACACTAAGTTATTAGTTAAAACCAACTTTTTATTTAAATAATTATTTATTTTATTTAAATTTATTTTATGTAGAAATAGATACATAATACCTATATAAGTTCAATGTAATTCATTGGAGTCAATTTATATTAATTTTAGATATATAAAAATTTTATTGAACTTTTTACCGTCTTTTAACCACCTCCTAGGAGATTTTTCAAATTCACATAAAACTTAATTTTACCACTTCTGTGAATTGAATTTAAAAAATTCGAGAGACACAGTTGATATCAGTAATTAAAATGTGGTTCAATGAGATGAAAATATTTTTTGGTGAATAGTAACTTTTATTTTTATTTACCACGGTTAAAAGTAAATATGGTAATTAAAGGTCAAAATGATATTATTTTTACCCTAACACATGTCCTAATTCAATTGGATAAGCATAATTAGACCAAAAACAACCTTAGGAATAAAATATGAACCTCTTTGGTCCACTTGGATTAGATTAAGACATTTATTATTATTTAATTCAAAGAAGAGTTAAAAGAGCTAAAATCAAAGCTTAATAACTAAAACATTTTTAATATAGGGTTATACATAAGATAAATTCGACTATAAATATTAATTAGAAATATAAAAATATTTTCTACATAATGATATTTTATTTATAATTTTTATACATTAAATAATTTAATTTATTTATGACACAATGGTGTTTTAGAAATTACCTTTTTAATGAAATATTAAAATAATTGATATTATAAATACCCAAATAAATATAATTTGAGACTTTTTATGAATTAAACTAATTTTTTAGGTTAATATGACATGTTATAATTGATTTAATTAACTTTTTCTGAAGTAATCATTCTGTTATGATTTTCAAAAAAATCAATTTTCAAATAGTATCAAAATTGACATAAAATAGTTTTTAAAACAAATATTATATTATTAATCGATATTCTATTACTAAAAATCTATGGTTAGGACAAAAGACTTATATAATTATAGGTGTATCATTAATTAAACACTTGGGGTTCTCTTGGAAGTTTATAGTAAGTTTATTAACTATATAATATAAAAAAACAAAGATACATGGTAAATGTCAAACTAATTAACTAAGAGTTAAAACTTAAAGATAAGGTTAATATAGTGACCCAAACCTGTCTAAAACATATTGGTTGAGTGGTTTTCGACACATACCCACCTTATCCTTGAAATAACTAACTTTGGACCCATTAGAAACAGAATATTAATTTATTATAAAATAATATTTCTAGTTTTTCCTAAGGTGCCCCTCACCCTCTTATAAAAGGGCACTCCACCTTCTCTCAATTTTACACCTTCAAAGACTTTTTTCTCGGTCAAAACCTATCAAAATACTCTCTCAACTTCCCTAAATTAAACATATATGCCTTATTTTGATCAGAAATCCACCATAAGGATCCCTTTTGATCAAATCAAAAGGAATAACCCGAAGAAGAGGTAATGATTTCACCACCCTCTTTCAAGTTCTTTTCTTCTTCCACTTCTTCTTTATTTGTTATTTACATTATAAAATAATAACTAAAGTATATTATATATAATGTGATGTTATTATAAATATGTTACAACCATATTCAGTATTCTATCCATCCTTTGAATGACATGTCACCATACGTGTGTATGTACAGCTTACCGTCTCCACGTCGTGGTGTAATTGTTATTCAAAAAATTATTATTTTGATGGGTATGATAATGATGTGTAATTGAAGTAAATAATAAATATAAAATTATAATGATCCTATATATATGATATATCATCCAATTATATACTATTTTAATATCACAAGAATGATATTGTCGCTCGTGTGTACGTACGGAATACCGTCTCCACGAACGCGATGAGATTCATTCCCCATCGTATCCATTCAAGACTAATTTTAATTTGATGATTAAAAATAATGTTTAAGTAATTGATATCATTTTTTAGAAGAATAAGATACAACATATCCATAACAAACACGACTTACATAACAAATCATATAAAGGAAAATGAACCAGTTAACACCCGAAACGACGATAATACGAAGATATTATTAACAAAGAAATGTTAAAAGATCATATATGATATCATATTAATGAATATGATTCTTGTATAATTTAATAACAATTATTTCACCATTATACAGGAGTTTAACCTACCCTCAACCAAGGAAAATTACAAGGTAAGGGTTTATTTCACAATCTCTTCATTATCCGAGGTTGTTTATACGTAATTATCTACTGGGACCTTTTTATCATCCACATCCATGTTTCTTAAAAATGTATTTGAAAACATTTTTACTATTTAATAGAAAATGGGTTAAATACATTTATACCCATATTTGACGTTATACGTTTTGAAAAAAAATCTTTCCGTCGTTTTCCAAACAAGGTGCTTTTTGACCTTTCGACAAATTTAAGGTAAGAATGTTTTTTAACTTATACGGCGGGTTTAGCTATTTTCCTCCGTTATAAAATCGTTGAAGCTTCCATTACAAGCTTATAAGAGTATTTTCAAAATAAAGGTTTTATTTTATACTTATGTGACTTTTAAATGATTTGAAAAAGGAGATATTTCTCTCAAATAGTTTTGATTTCATCTATGTCAACATCCATTGATGGATTTTAAGCTTATTTGAAGTTAATTTATTATGATACAAAACTTCCATATTGTATTGAAGGTTTTGTGATATGTTTGACTATGGATGTGTTATTTTTATACCATTCATCGTTTATGGATAAGTATTGACATTTCATATGCTAGTTTTAATACGAATGTTTATGTTATGTTTAAACCTTTTCATATGAGGAATGCATTAGACATAGTAAGTGACAGGTGGAGCCTGATCTAGATCCTCGATGCATCGGTAGGTCTCATGAGACAAACTAGTGTCTTGGAACAAGGCCTTGACAAAATCTTATTTGTAGTCTTGGAACAATGCCTTGACTATGTGGTTATGATAGTCTAGCATTATGAATTCCATAATTATAAAAGTGGTTATTGATATTGCATGTGATTATTCGATTAGTAGAATATCCATGTGAATAAGTAAATATAATTATTTCATTTTATCTTTTCCATATTATACTGAAGTTCAAGTTTAAAAAGGCTTTTGTTTTAGTTATAAATTTCCTTAAATGTTTATGTTTATTTATGAAAGTTTCTGCTCTATTGTTATCCTTACTGAGCATCTGAGCTCACCCCTTTCAATGTTTTATTTTTCCTAGGATGTGAAGATGTATTTTATGAATGACCTACAGGCATAGTATGAGGGGATATGAAGTAAAGATGTTGTTGTATTTTTCAATTTATGATGTAATGTAAGACCTATGAATATATCTAGTGTTTTCAAGGCTACTAAACTGATCGGTCTTTCAGGATTTGATCCCTTGTGATCATGCCAATATTATATAATAATGCACCGACTCTGGGTAACTGAGGTCGGGGCGTTACACACACTATTAATCAATTCCATTTGGCCCCCGAAAGAGAGAAACCTATTTTTCCAGTTCATAATACTCCCAAGAATCCTATTGATGATTTCCTCAAAGAAGCTCTTTTTCACTTGACTAGTAGAAATGGGTTCCCCAAGATAAATCATTGGCAACTATTTCCGCTGAATTCCGAGAATGTCTTGTATGACCCTACTATTTCTTCTAGAACCTATATTGGCTACAAAGACGTTGCTCTTCTTAGCGTTGATCTGTTCACCACTGATCTCACTATATAACATCATTAGGCGCATAAAATTAACCACAAATGATCTCCTTCCATTTAAAAAAATGAGGATATCATCCTCAAACATAATATGTGAGAAAGATCCGTCTGAGCCTTTAGCACTATAAGGAAAAATCCTCTGATCCCTCAAGATTCTTTTACGATTTTGTGAAAGAGATTCTTGAGAATGAATAAACATAACGGGGGATAGGGGATCCCCTTGGAGAACCGCTCGCATATTCTTGAAAAAACCAAAATTCCTCCCCAAGATAGAAATAATGAGCCACGGTGATGAGTAAAATGGTAGCAAAGATCGCAAACCCATTCCTGAAAACCTAGCTTCCTCATTACCCAGATAATGAAGCTCCATTCAAATTTATCATATGCCTTATCCATGTCCACCTAGATAATCACATTGGACCCGAACACTTTCTTATTTAATTCCACCAACATTTCTTGCGTGACTCCCACCACCCCTAGATACCCCTACCTTGGACAAATCCGTGTTGCTCCTCTGAGATGACCCTCAGAATCAATCTGCTGAGCCTCCTAGCCAAAACACCTGCTAAAATATTGTATGAAATGTTGCACAGAAATATCGGCCTATAGTGATTAATGGAGGAAGGGTGTTTAACTTTAGGCAACAGAACCACCATGGAGGAACACGAGCTTCAATCGATAGCAACCCCAAAGGAATTCTTGTACAACTTCGATAACCACAACACCCGCAAATTCCCATGCTGCCACATAAAAAGCAGTCGAGAAACCATCTAGACTAGAAGCACTCTCCCACGGCATGCTGTGAAAAACCTCCCAAACCTTATCCCCGAATGGTATGCAACACAATGAATCATTATCCCCATTATCAACCCTTTTAGAAGTACTTCCCATGAAGACCTCCTATTCAGGTTCTAAGCTCACCTCCCCCGAGTACCCTGGACGATCACCTATAAGCAATGACTGAAAATGTTCCAAATCCAAATTACTAGAGACCTCGACATTAGAGGATAATGAACAGTCCTTAATCCTAATGTTGATATTCAAGTCTTTCTGCTCCTTCATAAAAGAGTTGAAAAAACCACTATTTCTATCACCTTCGTTCAACCACCTGACCCTGGATCTTTGTATGTAATACCTCTCCACCTACAATAACCTTTTCAAGGGGAAGGATCATTTTTCACATAAAAGTATAAATGAAGAGTCGTCCCAAATCTGTTGAAGCCTATCTTACAACCTACCAATTTCCTCTTGTAGAGACTCCATAGACCTGACCACTGTTGTTTTATTTGCGAACCATTTGTTAATTTCAACCTTGAGACACTTGAGACGCCTAGATAAACCAAACCAGGCTCTACCATTCAGATCATTCTCCCAGTAGTTCCTCATCATCTACATGAACCCCTCCATATAGTTCCAATTAATCGAGTATAGAAACTCCTTAATATCCGAGCTCCCTTGCTTCAGCTCCACTAAAAGAGGTGCATGATCCAAAAGAGCTCATGAAAAGTGTGTAACCGAAGCCCTGGAGAAGGACTCTAATACTTGTATGTTAGCAAGGAATCTATCCATTCTCCTCCAAATGCGATTACCACCTATCATATTGTTACACCAGGTAAATTTTCTCCTACTAAATCCCAAATCCAGAATTCCCTTCCTAGAATTGAACTCATTAAAATCCATCATACTATTATTGAAATCTGTTGAACCACATTTCTTCTCTGAAACATCCAAAATAGAATTAAAATCGCCTCCCACAAACCACACTAAACCAGCCGCATTAATATTTCCGAGACACTTCCATAGATTTCTTCTTTCCATGACATCGTTACTGGCATAGATGAAGGAAAACAATACTTCGGTACCACTAATCCCAAGCTTCACCATGATACACTGCTCTTCCCCCTGTACCAACTCCACCTGAAGAGAATTCTTCCAGAAAACACATATATGCTTATTAACCGAGTTCCCATGAAATTGGAAACTGAACCCCATCTTCCTAGAATAACCAATGATATTTCTATGATCCTTCTTTGGTTCCAGAATGACCAACAAAGACGACCTACATCTTCTTGCCTCAGCAGCCAAAAATTCACTTTTTTGCATGCACCCCCAAACCATGAGTGTTCTATAAGATCAAAGTAGACATTAATAAAGGGGACTCCTAGACCTTTGGGCATTTATACCTGGTCTAAGAATGAATAACTCCCTACCAAACTCCTCCCTGTCCATTGAGCGTGCCATTGGTCTGGAAGAGTTCTCCGAGAAACACCCCTTCCTTGGCACAAGAACCCTCTTCTTAAAAGGATGGTCCAATTCCCCCAGTATTGATAACCTGTTCCCCAGTGAGACCGGTGGGGACGATGGACCTGTATCCTCTTGAAATGCAGAAGCCAGCATCATCCGAGGTGGAGATTTGTGGGCCTCCACGATTTCCCTCACCACCCCATCCGGCAAAGCCAACTTCATAGAGCTTGATTGTGCATCCTTATCGAGTCCCAACGAACCCAATAGAGAAAACATTAATACTTCCGAAGAAATTATATAATAAATAAGTTCCTCTGAAAACAGGGGTGATAACCCTCTTGGAATGCCTAATATCAGCGTAGCAGTGAACTGGCTTTTCCCTTTGAACAGATTCAAGAACACCGTCGGTGCCAACCTCGTAGTTGAGAAACCCTACGCTTCCGCTGAAGAGATCCCCCTAAAAACCAACGGCAACTTTTCTGATCAATCAGAAACCCCTGACAAAAAGATAACCTCCCACAAATTTTTAGAAAAGGTGATTCTATTTACCACCATGGATAAAGAAACATTTGAGTTTCCCAAGGAAGTTGTCGTATCATTGACTTTACCCACCACCGATGAAGATGATGGAGTACAATCCCTTTCCGTCTCCACCGCACCAGAACAGACTTGCAACCTAGCCTTGTCCCCAGTGCCACTCACAGAATCTGACAATTGATTCGTCCTGTTAGATCCCTGCATGAAAGGGATCCCCCGACTCTGAGCTCTTACCTTCCCTTTTGTATAGATTTCCACCGCCTTCCCTCGGGACCCACACGAAGAACAAAACCTGGGGGAGCTTGATACACCAAATGTTGCCACCACCTAAACCCCTCCATCGAGTGAATAAGGATACATGACGGGGAATTCCCGAGAGGTCCATCTCAATGAAAACATGTGGATTGGCCGCATCCAACAACCCCTTCGTTCTCTCATCCATAGACAAACATCCCCCTAGAGCGTCTCCCACCGCCGCCAGAATTGAAGGGTTATGGAAGGTTAATGGAAGCCCTAGAATCTTAATCCATACTGCACCCATAAAAAATTACTTTAAATAATGAAACTCCCAAGACCATCATGATATATTGAATTGATGAGAACCACACCATCTACACTCCCTCACCCAAGCTCGCACAAAGTCTTCTCTGCTGTCGAAATGAATGCAAAAGTAAAACCTCGATAACTATGAGATCGCTGTCGAATGATGCATAACCCATGAACCCACAAGCTCCTTAAACACGGACAAGGGAGGTTTCAAAGGTCCAAACCTAGCCACCATCATCATTTTATGGAACTCCATAGCACAACACATATCATTATCAGAGATCACAACCACTGAGTCTCTGTCCATCAGTTCCAGCTTACGGTGGTCCATCTGAATTGGAAGAATATAAATCTGACCTAAAGAACTCTCCGAAGAGCTCCCGGAGACCACTTCCTTGAAATATTTCTCCTTAGAAAGACTCCATTCATTCATCATGTCCAAACCTAGCCCTACCACCAACATTGATTAGGATATTTTAACTTGAAACTAATGTACGTTAGGATATTTCAATAATATTTCTTGTAAAAATTTGGTTTGATTATGAATTCCAATGTTTATAGATATGCTTTATCCATGAATGTTTTTTATATAAATGTATTCTATAATATTTTAATTTTATAACATTTTTTAAAATATTTCATCTATGGGTTTAAAAGAATTTTTTATTTAAAAATATGAAAAATGAAATTTCACGAATTGTTTTATTTAAATTTAAATCATAAATGGTTTATTGTTATGAAAAATCTTATGGAGAACTTGGTGAGACTGTATTGGGATGATCATATCACACCCTAATTTTTCCTTTGAGAGTTTGTAGATTATTCTTTATTATGTTCAGTTTAAGGGAAAACACCAATGGGAAGAGTTGAGTGTTGTAACATCCATAGTTTTTAAAAACAAACACTATGTTCGATAGCATAAATTTTACGCCACATCAAGCATAAATGAAAAACTAAATATTATTATTTAAATGTTACCATCATAACCTAGACATTAGATAGGAGGTTATGAACATGATTAAATAAATTATACACATATATTTTAAACATTTTTTTATAATGAATTCATTGATTACCAATTAATTATAAATTAAAATAGAAAAATAATTGAATATAAAGGATATGTTTTTTTATGAATTACTAATTTTATGACCGTAATAGATTTTTATCATAATAATTTAAATTAATACCTATTAGTGAAATATATTACTTAAATATTTTTTAATTCATAAAATATGTTTGATAGACATAAGATAAGAATAAATCAAATTTTAAGCATAAAAAATATTTTTATAAAAGGAAGTTTAACCACCTTTTTTGGAAGACATGTTTTAAACCTAAAATTTCAATCTTTTATAAATTATATTTGAAAAATAATGTTCTTATTTTAAAGTGAAATATCAAAATTTACTTTTATTTATTTTTTGGTATTTTTTTTGATAAGTCTCATGTCTTGATTAATAGTGAAAAATAATGGATTTTAATTTAAAAAAGCTTTTTCATCAACCAAATTCATATTGTTAAATTATATTTTATATTGGTTTTAAAGTATAATTAGATCAATTTAATGTCACTTAATACAAAATATTCAATTGTAATCAACTTAAAAACGAAATTGGACATAAAAATATTTTAATCTTTTGAACCTTTTTACATTAAAGACTTGTTTTCTCGTTTCATTAACATGATAAATTTTAAATTAATTTTATCCAATAGTGTTTTTTGAATTTTTTAAAATGGAATCCATATTTGGAATCATAAGGTTTTTATTTTATTAATTAGGTCACTTTTATTTTTGAAAAATATAAATAGTTACATTGGTAATTTTTATTACTACAATTAAGGGAAGATCATGTAATTAAAGGTAAAAATATTATTATAATATTATAATATTATAATAACACTTGTTTAAATTTTATTTGATGTTTTTTGGTAAAAATAATCATCCATGGGCTTATTTTATGACCTATTAGAGCCATTTTGATGACTTTAATCCCTTTATAGTATTTTATTTTAAAGAAAAGTCAAACATGTCATACTTAGGTTTTAATTAGTAGAACACTTTTATTATTGGATTAATTTGAAGATATATTCGACTATAAAGAGTATTTTTAAAGATAAAATATTTATATTCATCACAGAAATTTATTTTTTATTTTTATTGAAGAAATAATTAAATTAAATAATTACACAACGATGTTGCAATAATTATTAAATTAATGGTAATATAAAATAAATGATATTAAAAATATTAAAATAAATATAATGTTACATAACTAGAATCATAAATGAAATTTATAGTCTACCTTAACATATTTGTTATTATTTAAAATGTTTTGATTGAATATATCTTGTTTATATGATATTTTATAAAAGTCAAGTAATGAATAGTATCAAAATTGACATTAATGATATTCTAAAATGAATAATATTTTATTAAATGATATAAAATTCATAAAAAATAAAATAAAATTGAGAAAAAATATTGTAATATGGTTGGAATGATCATAAATGATTCATTTGTGGTCCTTTTTTATTTTATAGTAACTATATTAACCTTCAATATGTAAAACCCTTGTTGTCACGGTAAGAATTAATGAGGTTAAATAAGGGTAAAAACAGAATGATAGGGATTAAAAAATAGTAAAAATTTGTCTAATATTCAATTGATGAGTTTATATCAACCCTAAAAATCATCCTATATGTTAAATTAATTAGTCTGGAGCCATTTGGAATATAAAATTAATTAGTATTAATTTATTATTTTGAGAATACCATGACTGCCCCTCCCCTCTCTTATAAAATGGAACCCCTTATTATCTTATCATTAAACATAAAAATCTATTTTAGTTGGTCATTATCATCTAATATACATTCCTAGAATACATACACAACTTATAGAGCTTTTATTTTAGTCATAACACCTTTTTTAGTGGTCTTAAGGTGTTTAGAAAAGGTGGTGGTCTGAGAAAGATGTATCATTTTTAATCAAGTATTTAGATTTTATTTTCTTCTTCCACTTCCTTGAATTTTTTATTAAACAATTTTGAAATAATATCTTCAGTATCCTAAATAAAATTATATATTATTTTATTAATACCATTACCTAAATCTATCTCCACTTACCTAAAATGGGAAAAGAAGTTATCATTCATGTCTATGGCGGACCGTCGCCACACAAACGGATGAATTGTTTTCCATAAACATCTCTAAATACTAGTTATAATGATGGAATTAAAGTTCATATATGATATTAATGATATATTTATTGTTATTAAAATATAATATGTCATTTTTTCTTACCTTTCCATGAATAGAAAGATGATGACTTCGTTCATGCGTATGTGAAAATTATCTCCTCTACGAAACGATGTGATTCATTTTTCATATCCACATCACATTGATGATATAAATAAGTATATATAAATGATTAATATTAAAATAATTATATTATGATAATTATTTAATGATAATTATTTAATGATAAACTGATACATTCTTTCCATAATGATCACTGAGAAAATGGAAACATTTTTTGTGCGTATGTACAACTTACTGTCTCCATGATTGTAATATAGTTCATTTTTCATATCCATATTTAATGGATATATTTAAATGTATAATTGATATATAATAAAATTTCAATGTCAAGAATATTATTCTGGATATGATGTACTAATAAACACATTGACTATAGACATCATACCAAAGTAATTTTTACACAAGTACCGAATATCATCAAAACATCCAATGTGAATTTAAATAATTAATTAATTGTTATAACATGATAATAAGTGATAGAAAATGAAAAATAAAATTGAAAAGGGTCCTAAATAATGTAAATAATTAACCTATGTTTATTATTAGGTAATATAAATATTGTACATTATGATTCAGACTCAAATTAAGGAACTTCATCTCAATCTCCTTTCATTGAGGCATATTTTGATATTATACACCCAACTTATTTTAAGAGTTGTATATATAGACCATTTGAAATATCATATCCTGAATTTATTTATTCTAATTTCATTTAATGTTTTGATAAATTTTATTCTTTCATAGGGATTATGATTCAAATATTTTAATGTGGTATGCGACACTTTGATTTAAAAATCCCCTTTTAAGTGTTTAAAGACTTAATTTCAAAATATTTTCCTCCATGTCAATATGATTGATATTAGTTTTTGTGTTCATTTATATGTATATAAAATTATTATAAATTAAATTTTATATTTATTTTTAGTTTTATTTAAGTTTCATCAAAAGGAATCTTATTACATGTTTTATACGAAATGTGTTGGAAAACAATAAAAGTAATATGCTATTATTAATGAACACTATGAAGATGAATTTACTACTACCATGAATATTATATAATTTATAGATTCATTTGAAATCTTACATGTTTTGATATATTAAAATCTTTATTTTTATTTTTAGGTATTTTAGAATTGATATGGGGTTTTAAAATAAAATTGTTTTTTTATATGAATGTGTTTTTCATAAGGGATTAAAATAGTTTTCAAAGGATTTTATGATGAATGTGTTCTATTAATGAAATGTTACTTTAGAATTATATGAAATTAGAGAGCCCAATATATCTTATATGAAGTTTCGAGGCCCATTATAGCTCATGGGAGAGTCTGATATATCTTTTATGAAGGGTTGAGAACCATTATAACTTTAGGGTGATCCCGATATAACTTATATGAAGGGAAATCACTATTATAGATCTCCAATGAACTGAGTAATAATAATATTGGATATTTTCCATATGGTTATTCATACGAAATGGGGTTTGAATGGGTTTTATGGATATGATGCTCTAAGTCGCCTAAATGAGTTTTAATTTCTTTATATTGGTTTAATGATTTCCTTTGAAAAAATGTTTGTTTTTTCTCAAGTGGAAAAGTATTATTTATTTATCTCAAATAAAATTAAATGGGTTTAATTTTTTTCCCTGGAATAATGGTTTTATTTATTTTTATGTCACTTAGGGATATTTTTGTTCTCATCCCACGTTTTGAAATGTTTTCACAGGGTCAAAGGATGTGAAGGAAAAAGAGGATGCGAATATGAAAATTATGATTTTATATCATGGGAAGAAACCATGTATTATTTTATAATGTTTTTTGGGTGAAAATGGATACCAGGTAAAATTTTCCCCTTGTAATTTTGGTGTTTACCTTGTAGGAATTTGTTTTAATTCTCAAAAACAGTAAAGTGAAAAGATCATCAAATGTAAATTTTGGTTAAAAAATAATAGAATATGTAATGTCTATAGTTGGGTCCTTATAGTTGGTATCAAAGGATGGTTTATACATATTTTAATATTAGGATGTTTTCTTAATAGTTATCTATATCATCATGGGATTATAATTTTAAAGTAGATCATAAGTTTAGTGACTTAGAAACTCCATTATGTTTTAAGATATGAAATATTAAGGTGACATATGTTATTTTTAGAGACATCTATTATTTAGGTAATTGTGGGTTATTAAATTTTGGTAATATTTTAACAATTATATATTTTTTTAAATAGGACAACCCACATGATGGGTGATAGAAGGTTGTGTACGGTAATTCCATGAGAATAGAACCCACAACCGAAGGATGAAAAGGGTGTATCACATACCATTAGACTGCGTAACATCCTGGTTAGTATAACATTTTGTTTTTAGTTAAATGATTTCATGGATAAAGTATAAGTTTATTTTTGGAAACAAATACCGAATAGATAAACTTGGGTTTGGAAGATTTGGTGATTAAGTTATTAATGATATGTCAGAAGATGTTTACTATTTTGGGAACCCTTTATGATTGAGGTAAATAGAATAATATCCGATTTTTTTGGAGGAATAGAGGTTGGATTATATTTCAAAATCATATATGATTTTATTGTGTAATTATGGAGATTTAGGTTATTTATGGAAATAGATAGAATATCCTGAAGATCATTAGGGAAATTAATTTTTGGTATAATAATTCATGAGTAATTGAAGTTATTTGGTGATAAATGTTAAATTTATCTTGGAAGACTATATAAAAAAATCCTTCTGGATTTTTGTGTTTCAATATTTTTTTGTGTAATTTTAAGAATATTTATTTATTTAATGATTAATATTGAACTTTGGGTATTACTATTAAATTTTGGAAGATTAAAGTAGTTTCTTGTCATATAATGGTGTATTCATTTTGGATAATTATCTTATCTTATCCTAAACATTTTTGTTTTGTTTAATGTATACATACATGAGGAATATACTTTTTATATTTTTATGAATTTAGTTATCCATAAAATATGGTTCTAATTCTTCAGGAATTAAAAAATGAATTCATCTTAAATACTCATCATTTGTAGAAAAAGACGAGTTTTTGTAGGAAATTGATTAAATTATGAAACTCTACATGTCATGTAAGTATATTTTATTATGTTATTAGACCATGTAGTAATATATGTATTAAAATATATAAAAATTATCATAAAAAACATTATATATTTCATTTTATTAATATGAAATCAATTACCTTTGAAAACATTATAGATTTATAGTTTTGTGATGGTTAAATTTATATTAACAATGTTCTCTATTACTCTCACTCAGAACCTGATTGTTTTTTATCTTGCATGTACACATATTTTTTATATAGAACCCAATATGTGTTATCTCATATGACATTTAAACCACACTTTATTTATTTTAAAGTGAAAATTTTATTAATCTTTTTTTTACAAAATAACTTTGTTAAGGGAGATGCGTATCCTAAAATTTCCATAAAATAAGTTAACAGAAATATTATTATTTTTCAAATTTATGTTGATGACATTATATTTGGATCAACTCAAAAATAATTAGAAGATTTATTTGTGGGTCATATCAAATTTGAGTTTAAGATGAATTTGATGGGTGAATTAATATATTTGTTAGTTTTTCAAATTTCAGAAAAATCGAAAATAAATTTTATATCTCAATATAAGTATATAAAATATATTCTTGTAAAGTTTGGTTAAGATGATACTAAATGTATAAGTACTTCCATCGGTACCTCAATTACCCTTGATATTGATGAGGCTAGGCAACTGGTTGATCGAAAGACATTTATAGGTGTGATAGGAAGTTCAATTTACGTAACTTCTAGTCATCTAGATTTAATATTTTATTTTTTCCTATGTTAATTTTATCAAGAAAATAAAAAATAATCCCATTTAAAATATATAAATCAATTTTTTTGTTATCATTAGAGAACTATGGATTTATGAATTTTTTAATATTCTGGAAATTTTTTTGAATTATTTTTTTTAAATGAAAAATTTAGGTAGTTATAGAATGGATATGAAAAATGTATCCAAAACATTTCATTTCTTAAGAGACTCATTTTTTTCTTAGTCATGTAAGAAACAACACTCAATAACACATTCTACTATTGAAGCCGAATATGAGGCAATTTGAAGTTTTTGTGATCATGTGTTGTGGATGAAACACACACTCATATAGTATGGATTGATTTTTACTAAAACTAAAATATTATGTTATAATAATAGTTCCGTTTATTTAATTAAAAAATAATCACATCAATCATGTGCTAAAAACCTAATATTAGACACCATTTCATTCAGGATCACATAATTAAATGAGATATTTTTTTACAATTCATCAGAACACAAGATCATTTTGCTAATATTTTTACAAAACCTTTACCTTTTGATAGATTTAAATACATTAAAAGAATCTAGGAATGATCAATGTAAATTAATCAGTCATATCATCTTCTTGTTTACCCATATCATTATATCATGTTACTTATTTTCACATGGGGAATATATATGATTAATGTTTTTCAAAAACTTTTTATTTTCTAAATTATTTAATTTTTCTCATAATTTAAATCATAATGAGTTTTCAGACTAATTTTTTTAAACATTCAGTGTCATAATCCTCAAAAAACATTCTGATCTCAGAAAATTTAAAAAAACATTCTCATTTTTTAAAAACCTTTGGAATTTTATTTTGTAATAAATTATTCAGATTCAAAACATTCATGTTTATTAAAACTATTGAAATCACTATTTTTAAAATTTTAAAAAAGTATCACAATTGAATTTGATTAAAAAATAAAGAAGAATATGTTATCATACCGATGGACCTCTTCACACTGAAAAGTAATTCTCTCATATTTTAATTTTTGTACTATGTAATTACATTAGTTCTTTTAATTGTTATGGTAATTTATATTTTAGTTTTATAAAACTTTTTTTTTCAAATATTTTTATAAAATTTTTAAATTTTTATTCATCTTCAATATGATAAACTTTTTAAAACCTCGAGAGATCAAAATTTGTTAAATTTTTCTTCAAATAAATATCATCCATAAGATTAGATTGGTTTTATTATCAACCATTTGATTTATTTTTGAAGATCAACTGACCCAATGAATGCCTATATAAGGGGGGTTCCCCTTGTGTCCCACATCGCTTCCCTATCAGTTTTTCTCTAAATTAATATTTCCTTCATATTGCTCAGTGTGATTAACCAGCATCAGTTATAGTCTGATGGTATCTATTCAACATTATTATAAATGGTATGCTTTCAGAAGAAGTTTAGTTGATATAAATTTATTTGAAATGTAACATCCCATGTAATTATAGAATAGTATTTTTTTATATTTATTAATATTTATGAAATAGATAGTATTTTTACATTAAAAGTGATGTTATGAATGATAGTGTACCTGACACACAATAATGAGTTTCTCTAAAATCTTACATTGCACACAACACTGAGCTATACTGGAAAATTATATATTATTATTTTTATTTTTATTTATCACATAGCCATTAGAATGGAAGGAATGAACAATTTTATCTTAATTATGAAAATTGGGTTTACACATGTTTATATAATTATTCATTGGTTATAAAATTAATTACAAATGTAAATAAAAACCAATTGAATATAAAAGATGTGTTTTTATGAAAAACTTTATAAATACAAATAATTGTGTTTATAGAATAATCAAATCACTCTTTATGGATTATATTAATGAAATATTAATTCAATATAATGTTTTAAATTTATCTTATTTTTTTTTCTAGACATTATATTAGAACAAATACAACTTTTCAAAAAAGAAGAGTGTTTTTTCTAAAAATATAGTTTTACTGTCGGTTGATGGAGAACCCATTTTAAATATGGTTTTTGATTCTTTAATAAGTTCTATTTAAAAAAATAAACTTCTTATTTGGAACAAATACGTCAAAATTTACTTTCTCTGAATTTTGATATTTTTCTGATAAAATTCAGTTTAATGAATAGTGAATAACAATTCATTTTAATTCAAAACTGCTTTTTGAAAAATTTATTTATGTAGTTATGTTGTTAGTTTTTTTGTTTTTAATGTTTAATTAAATTATATTTTTATCATTTAATCTTATTTAGATCATTGGAAGCAATTTTATATTTAAATTGAATAGAAAAACTATGTGAAATTTTGAACGTTTTACTTAAAAAATCCCTTTTCTCATTCTGAAAATGGGATTAATTTTAAATTTAATTTTTCCACTTTTGTTAATTGATTTTTTTTAAAAAAAATATATGTTTGTAATTATTTTGAAAATTTTGGTCTAATAGGATGAAAATAATTTTCAGTGAATAGTAACTTTACTTAATTTTGTTATCATGACTAAAGGTAAATTGGGAAATTGAAGGTAAAAATAATATTTTAATTATATAAAACTAACATAACACTTGTCCTAATATTATTTTATTTGTTATTTTATACCAAGAAAATACTTGGGTCGAAATTGTGGCCTTTGGTCCACCTGGGGGCCTTACCTGAACTATAATGTTAGATGCATCTTAGGGGTTTGGGTGAAATCTGTTGATCCTCACTGTGTAATGTAAAATTAAATTTATAAACAATCCTATCTTTAGACATGGAATATTTTATTCTATTGGATAGGAGTTAATTATTAATAGATATGTATAATTAGATGTTAGTAACATGGTTAATTCCATGGGAATAATAAGTGTAATTTTTTTATAGTGGAATTCTATCTAGTGGGGTGAGACCTGATATTTCCACCTATCAGAAAAGGTATACGTTGATTTTTTATATATTGGGAGTGGGGAGAGTGTAAAATATAGGGAGAAATCCTATTGTGATATTGGACCACTTGGCTTGGGTGGGAGAATCAATGGGAATTTATCACGCATTCTTCATCTATCTTCTTCTCCTTCTCCAATTTTATTCTAGTTCTCATACTATAATGTATATAAAGAGTAATGTTCTTCAAATATTATGAAAGTGTTGGAACTTATCACTTTTTTGACCTGAATATTTTGTGTGTACCATCAAATTACATTCAATGACGGAGTGCATTGCTTGCTTTGTTACAATATCCCTATGAATGGGTGAATTCCTCTCTCTCAACGAAAGTGCACATCATGGATTCATCTTTTTCAAGTGGTCTGCTCAGATAATTCCCATTAATAGGTCAGAAACCTCCATCTTGCATCTAAAAAACACACAAAGACATTTTCTCCATGGATACCTGCACTACTTTGGTTTACATATACAACACTATGCATATTTTGTTGTGCATATTCCAGCAGCTCTAATGATGCATTCCTTCAAAAATTATCTTAATAGTGATCGAACCACTACCATATATCTCTAAGAAACATCACATAAGACTAGTTATCAACCAATGGAAAACTTTATATAATTTTATGTAGTTGAACCTAATTTGTAGATGCACTCTGTTATTCTTCATCTACCGGTTCACGTACAGTACGATCATAAAAATATTTTTTCCCATATACACTTACCAATTCAAGAAATAATTTTATACCAAGGAAACTCATCATGAATCTCAGATAGATAACTTATAGAAACTCCTTAGCTAATTAGAAATATAACTGGATGAGTTGTTTTATATCCAATAATTCACCGACCATGATTGACATTATTTTGTGACAGACACAACTAATTAGGGTGAGTTCCACTGATTCAACATGCTCTATTTTAGTAAAAAAACACTACATGATGAACCTATACCACTGTATGAAAGAAAACCCTTGAGACTACAATATGGAACATTGTCCAACTTAATGTGCCTAGTGCATGGGTTTTTAGATTTCCATTTTCTCGCACCAGACCCTATATTTTTTATCCCATAGTTCAAGATCACTATTTTCACTGGAAAAAATCCATGGGGTTGGATTAACTATATTGAAATGTACATTCTAATTCACCAGAAACTTGACCCTTTGAAACTCTTCCTCAATCAATTTACCATTGAAGGTGTCACAATCAATTACTTTACATTGATGGGTGAGGTCCTTCCAAACGTCACCTGGTCATTTTTCAAGGAGGAGTTGATGGATCAATTCAATGGTCTAGAAAACTCATATTATTATAAATAACTATATTCCTTTCATAAAAATGGTTCTATTTTAGAGTATATCATAAATTTTTAGTATTTAGTCTCCTTGGTTCTTTGGAATCCCGAGTCATAGTATGTAGGGAAAGTATTAAATGTATTACATGAAGACATATGGAGTTGGGTGTGAGTTTAAAATTATAAAACTCACATGTAGGAAATGTATCTCACTTGAAATATCAGGAAAAATGTCATGGTAGGTACAAAAACATAGTTATATAGTGGTGAATAATATAATTTTAACATGGTTTGGGAAGATGAACCATAGAAGACACTTAAACATCAAGGGACACACTTTTCGACTGAGACGATTATTCTTCCCATCCAAAAAGTGTATTCTACTAAAAATAGAGTTCAATTAGTGATTTAAAAGAACATTTATATATATATATAATGACTTCATCACTTTATGACACATGAGTGAGAGGGTAGACAATTCAAGGGCTTATGTTTTTTGGGTGGGGTTCCCTATAGCTTCATGTATAAGTGTACCACTCCAAACATGATAGTTTTTCTTCTCAGGGAGGGGGATATTGTATTTGATTTTGGAGACAAAGAGTGTTTTTTAAAAGAAGATAAACATAATGAGGAATCATCTACCTTATTTCTTTCCTTTGTACATGATTGATTTGATGGGGTAGATAGTGTTAAAAACCGATTTAAATCCTAAGGAATAATAAACGTAAACAATGTATTTGTAGGGGAAATAAAATTGGGGGACTGGGGTCTACATGTTTATGGGGTGGAGTTTTTATATGTGGTGATAAAGGATAGAGTAATAGGGAGGTATGAATTATGGTCTAAAAAATGACCACTTGTCTTGGGTGGGAGATTCGGGGGAAATTTCTCTATCCTTATTTTTTCATCCTCTTCGCCTCCTCTACTGTAATTATGGTTCTCATAATAAAATTCCAAAAAATATGACTCTTCTTGGAATCCTAGGTGAGTGAAGAACCTTATAAATACATTTTAATGGTTTTATAATTGATAAGGAAAATATTTTATGGACTAGTCACATCCACTACTAAATCTAAATATTATAGAAGATGAAAGTTATTCCATAGAATTATTGTAGATATAGTGCACACTCACTAATTTTGAAATGAGTTTTACTAAAACTATGATTATTAATGATAACACCAGTTTCGTTTCTAAAAGTTTTATTATGAATCCAATAAAAATTATTATAATTATAAAAATAAATTATAAACCCTTTCTCAAGGATCACCATCACAGATAATTTGAAAATTTTATAAAAACTGAAATGAGGAACATGTTTTAAAACATGTGAAACTTACACTGAAGAGAACCTAATACACCTTCATCATCTTTACATGATTGATAAATATCACTAAGGGGAACTAACGGACATCCCCTCTCTATAGGGTATCTCTAGGTTATGCAGGACCATCTTCTATTTAGAGGGGATCCATCTTCTCTGTATAGTATACTATGTCCAACCCCGACATTGGTGTTTTTTATTATTTTTATTATTTATTTTTTAGTTTTATTTTGATTTTTGGTAGTGGGAGTGTCTAATTTTAAATTTCTAGAAGTATAATTGATGTTTCATGGTTAAGAGTAACCATACGATTCTCATGCGGGTGCCAAGGTGGGTTTGAGTTGTGGCAGATAACTTGCACATGAATTATTAAACCATACGAAAAGCATGTGGTATGGATATTTAAGTAGGTAGTTCCAAGTGGGATAGTTCCACCACATTTTTCCCAACTGTGCATCTACCTATATGTAATAGTGTGAGGGGTATGTGGCCTTAGTAGTGGCCAGGACACGGTTAGCACATTGTTTTGTAAACAGTGCATAACCTGTGCGAGTTCCCTGTATTAAAAAGAAAAAATTAAATGAAAAGGAAATGAGGAAAAGAATAAAATAATATAAAATAAAATAAAATAAAAATTAAATAAAGAGAATGTTTTAACCATATTAACCATATTATTCTTTTTATGTATATTATTATTATTATGTTATTATTATTATTATTAAGTTATTATTACTACTATTATTATTCTTATTCTTATTACTAGGGTTTAATTAAACACTTTTCAGTTCCCCCTCCCTCTCCAGACAACACACCCCTCTTCCTTTCTCCTCTAGCACGTGCACCTGACCCCCTCCCCCCTTCCCATCATGCTTACATGACCCAGCCGACCGAGAGACATCTAGCATGCCTCCTCCCCTCCCTCATCCTATATCATGTAGCTGACCCCCATCCCCTACTTGTGTGACCCGGCTGACCAGGAGAGCTCCGCCGCTCTACTCCCTCCCATTATAGACTACTCCTCCTCGATATTTTTGGTGAAAATCTATCTAGTGAGTCACTTATCCCATATTCTTCCTCTATTTGGTTTTTTAACTCTATTCTATCTATTTCACACACCCTGGACAAACCCTAAGGGTTTATAATGGTCCAATTTTTGTGTTTTTTTTTCATGCGGTCCAGGATTCTTTGTTCTTGAGGGCTTCCTTGGACTCGTTTATGGTGAGATTCAGTCCCGCGCATCAAAGGAAGCAGGTTTCACCTCAATTTCAGGAATGGATTTTTTATTCCATTTTTTCGTTTAATTTTAAATTTTGGATTTTGTGATTTCTGAGTTCCTAGAAATTTTCTTTAGTGCATTTTGATCTACAGTTAATGAGGATGACATAAACGAATATACAATGGTATGGAATATATATAAATATTCCCACTTTATATATATTCCCTCACGGGATGGGGAATATTTGAAATGAAACTAGGGGTATTTATATATATATATGTATAAATGCATGTGTGTGTAAGTGAAAAGGATTGGTTCAAATTGTGGTTATAAATAAGCAGCATGTTTGAGGTAGGTCCCCTATGCCAAGGAAATTAATTTAAATTCCATGATTTCTTTACTAGTTTTTAATGTGTTTTCCATTTTTATATGAAACGAATATTCTATATATATATATATAATTTTTCATGGTCCTTGGAAAAAATGGAATCGTACGTGGTGGAAAAACCTTCTCTCAAACTTTTAAAATGGATTGTCTAAATTAATCATGGTTTCTATCTTAATTTTAAATGTGCGGTGATTTTATTATTCAATTAGCCTTTTTAAATATATTTTTTGAAAATTATTCCTATGACTTCTAAAAGTGGTTCTATGTTTTTACTATGAAAAATGTGTTTTCTAAAGGGTTTGATAGGAATATGGCTTGAAAGTGGTTTTTCTAATGGAAATTGGTTGTTTTCAAGCGCATTCTTTTGTTGTAATTATTTGAGGTGTTTTATAAATTTTAAAAGTTGTTTAATAAATTATGAAAGTGGTAAAAAGCAGGTCTTAAATTGGATTTGGTGTGAGGGTAAATTTGAAAGAGGTTTTGATTATGAGAAATAGTGATTTTATTTGTGTGTTCAAATTATTAGTGTGTATATTTGAATGTTGTGATACATATGTCACATGAAAATATGGGAATAGAGAACATGGAAAACCTATGGTATCTAGGTGGGAGAAATGGGACTAGTATGCTAGATGACTCGGAATTGGTTCATCCTAGATTCATCTAGCAGGATTTACGACATAACACTAACTAAACGTTATTGTTTATTTAAGACCACTATGCCCATGGGGCGTCCCCTCCTACTGGCTTGTGCATTATAATTGTTTTGTTTGTGGTTGTAATACCAAGTTTCACTGAGGTACAAGGTTCCTAGTGTCCCATTTGTGTTATTTACCTATAGGGATTTCCCATGGTGATCACTTATGGCAAGGTGTTTATGATTTTATTTCCACTTTAGCTGCTTCAAGACTATTTCCTCTTTTATAAAAACCATTTTTTTTAATCTAATTTTTTTCCTTTTATTTCAAAATTTCTATGCATGCTTGGAAAATATTTTGGAAATGTGATGGAAATAAAATGTGTTTTCTTGGAAATGGATGCTTGTCACTTTAATTTAAAAATAATTGAAAATATTATTTTTATATTGTTGTATTTTCAAAATATCATGACTCAGTTTTTTAAAGGTAAGGAAAAAGGAATAGTTTGTTACAAAATTCCTAATGAGTTCTAATAATCATGCCTATAGTTTCTTTATTTTATCTTTTTGTGCTACTTCCTCCTTTGGTTCTCTTGTGGAGTGAGTGTGAAATTACTGTTGGAGATGACCCATGAGGTCACATGGAGGTATATGTGCATTTTTTATTTTTTTCACTTATATAATTTATTTTTATTTTTATTTTTTTGTTTATTTTTTTTTCATTTTTATGGTCCAATTCATTCCAAACTATTTTATTTTGATGCTCGACACTAGTTGTCAGCCTGTGGGGATCCGGAATTCCCTTCAAGCCTTGTCACAGATCAGCTAAGGTGACTAGTTCCAAGTTGACCCAGGTTGGTTCCTAACAAAATGGTATCAGATTAGGCCCTTATTATTAGGGGTGTTAGGTAGATTGGAGATTTGGACTATTGGAACTCAAGAGGTAAGTACGAAAAGGGTGTCACGAACCCTTTCCCATCCCGAGCCTTGAGTTTCCATGGGAAGTCTGAGATTTGATATTTTTCCATTGTTTGGTATGTGTAGATAAGGGATGATAATGGGTGTGATCTGGTGTTACGTAATGATATTGGATGGATTAGAGACCCATGTGTATCCATAGTATATGGTTTAATATAGATGCTCACTCGGAGCATGCTTTGTTAATCCATGTGGTCAGGTTAGGCATAAACACTAGTTATTTATTCTTGGATGTTTTAATGTGAGTTATTTTTTAGAATAGTTTTAGATGTCTTGAGTGTATTTAAAAAATGAAAATTATTTTTTGGAAAGTAGTTTTAAAAAGTTAAAATCGTCTTTGGAGTAGAGAATGAATTTGAAAATGAAAATGATTTCTGGAAATGTCTTTCTTTTAATAGAATGTGTGGTTTCAAAGGAAAAATAGAGGTTTTTTTGGAAGTCATTTTTGGATTTTGGAAATACTTTCTGGAATGTGAAATTAATTTTTCTTGGGAATTTGAAGATGTGTTTCTTTAATGATAAGGGTAACTTAAAATTGGTTTAGAATTCGTGTTTTAAGTTGAATGATATTTTTGGAAGTGAGAAATGTTTTGAATTAACCGTTGGTATTTCTATGAATGATCACATATATGGATGTATGTTTGTGGAAAGTGTAGAATTGGTGGTATATGTGGATGGGTTCTTGATATTTTAGATGAACACACACACACATACACATATATATATATGAGACTTTATGGAATACTAATGTGGGTATTTATGTTGTTTTTCTTACTAAAAAATGGACATCATAAAGGGTGATTTAAATGTTTTAAAAAGTGAGTAAGATGTTGTTTAGTGTTTTCTTTCCAATTTTGGAATCCTTTTTTATCATATCTTAGTTTTGACATGATGAATTGCGGTCAGAATTGTGACTTGTGTTTGGGTTTTTGGTTAGTGATTTAAGTGTGGATTTTTTTATGATGCTTTTTGAATTGTCTTCATGCTTTTTATTTTTTTGTATTCCCTAGAAAAGCCCCGATGAGGAGTGGATGGTCGGACTCTAGGATTATTTACTTCATGTTTAGGTGATGTTAAGTTTTATGGAATCAATGATGGTCATCTTTAGTGGTTTAAAATTGTAAAAATCTAGGTGGTTAGGGTTTTTGAAGAAATTATGATTAAGTGTTTCTTTGAGTTTTCACATCGACAACTCTACCTAGACTCTAAATTGGGTGGTGGATCCAAATCCTTTCCGGACTTTGGACCACACCCATGCCTTCTTAGTTTGTCTCACACCTTTATTAGCAATAAAATAGAAGAATATATTTTTCATAAGATAAAATATGTTTTGTTTAGTGTGGTCACTTGGGTAATTTGATGGGGTTATTTAATTCTCACTACCAAATAAGGATGTTTAGTTGAATCTTATCAACTCCTGAATGTGGGGAAGAAGATAATTCAAGACATCAAAGCTCCATCCATAGGCCTCAGAGTGAATATTTTCATGCAGTAAAGAATTATTGGGTGTGGGGAGGGGACCTTGGTCATGATTTTGTCTTCGGTGCTAGGATAGTAATAGTTTTATTTTCTCTATTATAGTTTCATTATTTTTAAGCGTCGGTTTTTTATAAAATGTGTTGATTCCTCGTTTCCTCACTGTGGTCTTTATTCTTGGAAGACCCCCTTTGGTTTTGAGAGGCTTAGTTTTATTGTATCCTTGTAAAACTAGGTAGTTGTGATTGTTCCTTATGGAGAAGACCCCTAAAAAGGTTTTCTCTTTGTGGATGCGAGTATTAAGATGAATGTCTTTGTTTTTTATTTATCATTTTTGGACTATTTTTGTTTTAAATCACTCATGTCTGGGAGATTCTTGTGTATTGTGGAAGTGATGAATCATAGTTCAATTTGTCTTTTGATTTGAGCTCCTTACTTGGGTTTCCCCCTATGTTGTGGTTTTCTAGTTAGGGATGTGAGTTCTCAGTGGATTATTGGTCTATGTAAATTGTCCCCAGGTTAATTTTTTTTGGGTTTACCTTGTGGGTGTTTTGGTTCTAGTCGGGTTCTTATGGTGGGGATAACCCTCCTATTTTCCTCGTGGTTTTTCTCATTTTGGTTTCTCTTAGAGTTGGTCAGGTGTAACTAGTAGAGTGAAAGGTCACACTGTGTTCATGGTTTTGTTGGCCTCATTATTTTACAAAGTTGAGTTTGATTCCTCACTTGGTTGGTTGAAATTTTGGGGGAAGAAAGTGTTTGTGTTGGGGAGAATTTTTACACCCTGACCTCAAATTTTTAATTATTTTAATAATTTAATTATTTTTAGTCTTTCTTTTGAGTTTCGATAGTCGGCTAGTCAAATTTTAAATTTTTTAAATCATTTTTGCGGTTTCAAGGTTATCCCACATGGTTAGGAGTAACAGTGTGGTGCTCGTGCGGGTGCCCAAGAAAGTCTTATTTGCGGTGCACGACATGCACAAGATTTATTAAACCATACAAAAATTTTGTGGTTTGGCTCTATAAGTAAGAAGTGCCAGGTAGTACAGTTCAAGCATGGTTTTCCCAAACCATGTGTTTTCCTATAGGTAACCATGCGAGTGGTGCCTAACCTTGGTTATGGCCAGTAGACAGTTAGTGTACGATTTGGTACACCATGCATAGACCGTGTGAGTTCCCATTATTGAAAATTAATAAATTAAATGAAAATGAAATGAGAAAATAAATAAATAAAATAAATGATATAAAATTAAATTAAAATGAATAGATTGTTTTAACGAGAATAATAATAATAATATTGTTATAGATATTATTATTATTATTAATTTAATTATTATTATTATTATTAAGTTATTATTATTATTATTAAGTTCTAATAATAATAATTATTAATTGGTTTTTAATTAAACACTTTTGGGTTCCCCCTCCCTCTACAGGATACACGCCCCTCTCCACTTCCCCTCCTACATGCACACCCGACCCCCTCTCATTATCATCTCTCACTCGGCTGACCTCCCCTATTCCCCTCATCCTCATGAGAACCTGTCGACCAGGAGACCTCTGACATGACACCTCCCATCCCTACTCATCTATCATGTGGCTGAAACCCCCTTCCCTTTCCTCTCATGTGACCAAGACGACCAGGAGAGCTCTTACACACTCCTCCCTCCCTATATCGACCTCTACAGCTCTCGATTTTGGGTGAAAATCACTCCGGTGAGTCTCCTCTCTCAACATCATACTCTATTTGGTGGTTTACCTCTCTTATATATGGTGTAGACACCTTGGAAGAACCCTAAGGGTTTATACTGGTCTGATTTTTTTATTGTTTCTATGGTTTTTTAATTCTTGCGGGCTTCCCTGGACTCATTTGAGGAGAGGTTGGGTCTCGCACATCAAAGGGAGTGGGTTTCTCTTTGATTTCTGGTATGATTTTTCGATTCCTTTTTTTGGATTAATTTTGAATTATAAATTTTTTTATTTATGAGTTCTTGGTAATTTTATTTAGTGTGTTTTGATCTACTATTCACAATGATAACATACATGCATGAGCAAGGGTGAGGCATATATATATATGTGTGTGTGTGTGTGGGCGCGCACCCTCTTTCTACATATTACCTCATGGTGAGGGGAATATTATAAATGTATCTTGGGGTATTTATATACATACATATGTATAAATACATGTGCGTGTAAGTGAAAAGGGTAGGTTTAGGTGGAATCCATCAAAAAGAAGCTTGTTTGAGGTATGTCCCTTATGACAAGGCCTTTAATTTAAATTACTTGATTTATTAACTATTTTTTTAAATGTGTTTTCCATTTTCATATGAAATTAATATATATATATATATATAATTGGTCACGATCCTTGGAAAAAATGGCGTCGCTCATGGTGAATATAAATTCTCTTAATCTTTTAAAAATGGATTTTTTTAATTATGCATGATTTTTAGCTTGCTTTTAAATGTGTGGTGCATTGGTTGTTCAATTATCCTTTTTAAATTATTTTTTTGGAAAATTCTTGCTACGGATTCTAAAAGTGGTCATATGCTTTGTGTACAAAAAATGTGTTTTCTAAAGGTTTTGAAATTTCCATGAATTGAAAGTGGTTTTTCCAATGGAAATGGGTTGTTTTCAAGTGAATTCCTTTTTTGGAAAATTCTTTCTAGAAGGATTGATGATACAACACTAACTAAATGATATTGATGATTGGAGACCACTTTGCCTATGGGGTGTCCCCTCCTTGTTTATCGTGCACAATAATATTGTTGGTTTTGGTTTCTATACCATGTTTCACTGAGGTATGAGGTTATTAGGGTCCCATTTGTTCTAGTTTTTATATGGATTTACCATTGTTCTCACTTATGAAAAGGTGTTTGTGATCTGATTTCCACTTTAATTTCTTCAAGCCTATTTCATCCTTTATAAAAACCATGTTTTTAATCTAAATTGTTTTCCTTTTATTTTAAAATGTATATTCATGATTGGAAACTATTTTAGAAATTTTATGGAAGGAAAATGTTTTTTCTTGAAACTGGAATCTTGTTAATTGAATTTGAAAAAAAAACAGAAAATATAATTATTATATGGTTTTATTTTCAAACTTGCATGACTTGGTTTTATTTTTAAAGGTAAGGAATATGGAATATTTTGTTCGGGCACAACTATTGATCATTAATACTCACACCTATAGTTTCATTTTTTTAGCTTCTGGTGCTACTCCCCCATTTTGGTTCACTCATGGAGCGAGTGTGATATTACGGTTGGAAGTGACCCAGGAGGTCACACGAAGGTACATGTGCAGTTTTATTTTCGTTAGATTTCTAGAGTTTAGTTTTATTTTTTGTTTATATTTTCTTTTTTATTTGTCATTTTTATGGGCCAAATCATTCCCAACTATTTTATTTTGATTCCCGATGCAAGTTTCCAGCCCATGGTGATCAGGAACACCCTACAGGCCTTATCACAGATCAGATCAGGTAACTGGTTTAGTTTCAAACTAGGTTGGTCCATGACATGCTAGTACCTCTAAATGAAAAATAGATTGATAAAATAGAGAAACAACCAAGAGAGTATTGATGAACTATGATGATCTGAATCTACACACATGCACTACCATTATATTATTGTTGTTAAAAAAGGAAATCAATGACGCACTTTGATTTTCCTCGAATTTATTCATTCAATAAAACATATTAATAAAGAACATGGTTGGTTTATAAAGGAATCTTGTTCATTTAGTCTTGAATGTTATGACCTATTAAAAAAATTGTGTTACTGGTAGAATAGATGGATAATAAATTGAGTGTCTAGAACAAATGGAATAATGTACTTAATATATGAAAATTAAATTTTTCATGAAATATGATATAAAACCCATGAAACTCATTTTTAATATCCTCCAGAGCACTTTTTGAATGCTATAATTATCTTCACATTATATCATATCATATGAAATACCCTGTAAATACCCATCAAACCAATATTTATTAACTCTAAAACAATTTTAGAGTATCTCTCCAAGTCAAACTCATTCCTTATTTAGTAAAAAACCATGCGTGACGCTACAAGCCTTTATAGAATTGAAAAAAATTAATCTCTTGATCCATATATGCATGAAAAGTGTGACCTTTAGGAAACAATCTATACTAATGATGATGAAAAGAGATCCAGTGTGATTTCCATCAAATAGAAATATTCCTATACTTGTTTGGAAATGTATGCATCATATCATAAAGTGAATTCTCATATTTCCCTTTTTACAAGTCATAGAGTTACTATGGGATACTTAATATGTCCATTATATATAGCCAAATCATGTATTCTAGATTCTAAGTTTATAGAGTGGACTAATTCAGGAATACATTACAAGTCATTAATCTTTCTGGATAAGAACATCACATGTCCCTTATCTATATAATATAAATAATAAATAGGTTCAAAAACAAACTCCCATAATATATCTCAATCAAGGGATCTGATATTATACTCATCATATGAGAGGAAAATCCCATCTTTTTAAACTCAAATTGGTGACATGATAAACAACATACCCATCCTACCCCATATTAGCTATGATATTATATAGACTTATATAAGTAGGGTATCAAAGTATGAAAGTTCTCATGGTAGGTATCCTTAAATCCTCAGGTAGTGTGGACTAAAATATGATCCATGCATCCCTATTATACCAAATAAATCTCATTATGAATATCTATAAGGCATGCTTAGTAGGTTATCCATTTCACAAAAAGAATCCTATTATTTTTCATGTGATCTATGAGTATATTATGTATCTATAATCAAGAATACTACTCACATTAACTTTAATTTTTTGTTAATATTACTCCATAATGAAAATTGGTTAGGGATAAACTCAAATTAACACTTTGAGAGGACAATTATCATTGCACTTCAGGAAATAAATATTTATATATAAATTTATTATTCCAATGTGAAATAATGATAAAATGGAGGTTTCCTATTAATTTGATACATTTTAATACTCTCAAATTCATTAAGAATATTTAAAAATACCAATATTGGGACATGTTTATCGTATCTTATATGATAAACTACCATATATGTATTATGTTTGCTACACTATCAGGGTTTTTTAACAGATTATGTCATATGTAATCCATATCACATATGTGTGTCAATTGATAAAACCCTCCCAGAAAACTCTTTACTAATAAACATATATGGTTTAATCTTGTTTAAAAAAGGATGAGACATAGGAATCATACTCTTAACTATTCAACTTCTTGAACATATTCAAACTTCACAACTTCACAACATCAAATATTATTATTTCATCTTCTATTGTCTACATAGAACACTTTCTAATTTCATAATCATCATATTTTGAACCCTATTCCACCAAACCTTTTACTTGAAATAATGTAACTACTTACATTATTATTTACTAGTCCTACTAATATCTTTAAAGGCAATGTGAAAAACACTTTAATACAGTAACTAATTGCAACTCTTATATTTTTCTTTACTGCCACATCCTAAACCATTTTAGGATATGAAATGTAATTCAATTTTCCCATTGACTGGTATAATTTATCAAGAAACAGTGTATTTCAATTTTTTGTAAAATAAATGTAACCCTTTAGATTTTTTAAACATTACGTATCCTAAACTCTTTTAGAATATTGAGTAAGAAAAAAATATTTTAAATTGGTACAATAGACATATCCAATTTTTAAATGTTAACTAAATATAGAACAATAATTTTTTTTACCATCACATACCTTCTTTTAGAAAGATGGAGGCTGCACCTCTTTTATTATAAATAATCAAATGATAGGAACCAAAGAGAGTGTGGGAAATAAAATTTGTTTCATTTCAAAATATCTTTCTATGTTACAAAAATACATTTTGTGTCACCAAATAACATTTATTTCATTTCATTAAAAATATTAAAAAATTAAAATATTGTTTCTATATCATATACAGAATTATGTGTGTTTTTAACTTTTTAATTTGAAAAAATACTATTTATAAATATACCATAGATGGGTTCTGGGAACACATTCCCATATATTTTTATAAATATATGGATAACATCTTTTATCCTAGATAAACACTTTTACCCAAATATAATTATAAAAACAAGTTATAGAAATTTATGAATCACAAACCATGTGTATTCATTTAATCAACTCATACTTGGTCATAACAACTATTTTTTTCTATACCATTATTTCTAAAAACATAATATAATTGAGATGAATATAAAAATATTTTACTTATATTAAATTGAGCTTCATAAAAGTATTTATATCCAAATCCTTGATGTAGTAACTATTTAAATCATCTCATGAATATAAACTACATACTCAATGTTCCTTTAATTATTATCTCTTGTAAATTTAAAATAATTTAAAAAATTACATTTTTATCACATAAACTTCAATATTGAGGGATTAAATCCTACAACGTCTATACACAAAAAGAAAATTCTATAGTTCTTCACAAATTACTTCAGGTATATCTTTGATAATCTAATCATATTGAATTATTACTCATACTTCCTAATAACCAAATGTATCAATTTCCTTGATACGATCCTCAAAGAACCATTGTTAAAATTTCAACAAACTTTTATTCTTCTATTTTTATCTTTTACCCACTTATACTATAAATACATTACATGTGTAAAAACTAGGTCCCAATGATAGCATAGACACCCTGCTATAGCATGGATGTCAGGTATTGTCCCTCCATGTAACACTAGTTTTCCCATAGATTCATGGTCCCCTCCCTAGTTCCCACCCACATGCTTCAACGGGTCATCAGACTAATTACTATCCCCAAAGGCCAACACATGTTCTTTTTCCTCATTTGCACACACCCTAGGAAACTTCTTAGAAGATCTCTTATCCTAATCAATACTTCAGGTCAATCACACTTAGATATGGATTCATAATTAGTTAGCATCATAAAAATAATGGTCCACCTTGTTGACCATATTCATATTATTTAGTCATTTAACCATTAACTATTCTGGGGAGTTATATTCACCCCATCCCCTTTAGAGAAAAACATCAACATTGTAGATCCTACATCTCATCCTAGGATATTCTACCACACTTGAGCATGAGTTCCTACTCTGATACTAATGTAACAACTTGGCCCCAATGATATAATAGTCACCCCATCTTATCATGGGCGTCAGGTCCTATCCTACCAGGTACCACCAGTTGCCCGAAAGATGCATGGTCCCCTCCATAGGGCCCACCCACATTCCCAAATTGGTCATCTAACTAATGAGTCTCCCCATAGTACAAAAAATCTACTTTCCACTATGAATTTTTTTCACTGGAACACACCCTAGGAAACTTCCAAGAAGGTCACCCATCTTGATCACTACTTGAGGACAATCACACTTAACTATGTAGTTGTAATTATATAGGCTCCCAAAATGATAGGTTCACCTTATTTACATGAGTAATATCATTTATTCATTTCACCCTTTATCATTCTGGGGTGTTATATTCACCCCCCTAGATCACAACATCCTCCTTATGGACCCTACATCTCAACCCAGGTGGTTTCACTACACTTAGGTCCATGTTTATGGTCTGATGCCAAATGTAACATTTGTTCCCTATTTAATACACATACACTCCTCCTTAATATGTCCTTCAGGTCCTATCCCTCCATGTACCAACATTTTTCTATACATACATGTGGTCCCACCCCTAGGGCCCACATTCATGCCCAAACGAGTCATCTAACAAATGATTGTCCATTAGGACGACACATTTTCTTTCCAGTGTTTTTTCCCTCACTCACAAGCACCTTAGGAAACTTCCTAGATGTTTTTCCATAATGATCATTATTCTATGAAAAGCACGCATAACTATTGGGTTATAATTAGGTAGGATCCCAAAATAAAAGGTTCAACTTTTTGTAATGATTCATATCATTTAGTCATTTAACCCTTTATTTTTTGGGGTGGGGGGTGAAATCCACACCCACCCTTTAGATAAAAAAGTCCTCATTATAGACCCTATAACTCATCCCAGGATGTTCTAACACACCTAAGAATGGGTTCATGTTTTGATAACAATGCAAAAAATGGGCCCCACTTATGGAAAAAACACCCCATATTAACATGGAAATCGAGTCCTACCCTTCTATGTACCACTAGTTTCCCTGTAGACACATGGTCCTCTCCCAGGGGCCCACCCACATAACCAAACAGGTCATCATACTAATGGTTTTATGCATAGTCCAACACATGTTCATTCCTGTGTGTTTTTTCTGCACACACACACACACTCTAGGAAACTTCCAAGAAGGTCACCCATCATGGTCAATACTTGTGACAAAACGACCTTGGTTTCCCTCAAACCCTGAACCCAACCCGTTCCATCACACACCTGAAGGGAGTTCCCGATCCCCGCATGCTAGTGAAAAGCACATGGGAATCGAACAACACAAAAGAGGGAACAATTTCTCCCATCCTGAATAACCACATGGAATACATATATAAAGCAAGAAAGAAACATTGAAATACTAATGAAGATATATGCCATAACTACAAGGAAACATCAGAAAAATAAGAAAACAAAATTATCTAATAAATCCAAGACAAGTCCAACAAAAACAGACTACAAATCAAATAACTAATCCAAATAATGGTAAATATGGAATCCCACCATCTCACCACCATCTACCCAACTAGCTGACATGAACCTCGCCAACTCACTACAACACCTTGACTTTCCCTATACTGTTATACAAAAAAATGTCTACACACCACCGAAGTGGTGAGTAGGGTATGAGATAATAAGATCAGTAGGATCCCACCCAGGTCCTCCATAACAACTCTCTGTATAAAAAATCTTGTATTCTCATTTTAAATAAAAACATGGTAATCATTTTCCATTTTCCTCAGTTCTAAACAAAATATGGCATATCAATTTCCAAGCATATTCTTCATATCAGTTTTCAAGAGCATAAACATGAATCCCATGACTAACTCAAAAATCCAAGAAATTGAAAATAGAATCACAAGTATCGCAAAACTAAGAAATACTATAGGTCCGAGCCACAGACTACTCAAACCACAATAATCAGGTGAATTTTTTTGATCCAAGAATAATAGGCCCAAGAATAAGAAGAATTCCCCCCAAGTAAACCCCCACCCCCAAATGTCATTATTGATCCCCTAGAATAGAGAAAGAGGGGAAAAACCCAAGAAAAACCTCCTTGATAATAAAAAAATAATGGATGATGTCCCCAATAAAAACATTACACCTAAGTGACCAATGCAACTCATGTGATATTTTTCACAATTCATTTCAATGCTTTGAAAACCATTTCAAAACAATTTAAAAATTTCTATTTCAATGCTTTGAAAATACCCATTTTCTCTCCATTCATCAATAACAAGGGAAAACCATTTTTCACTAAAAACCATTTTCAACACACACAAAACAATCATTCCAATTTCTATATACAAAATAGTTTATAAATAAAAACAATAATGTTCATCAATGTATGATAGAGACAGAAACACCTACCTCAAAACTTGGGTTGCACATTCCCATAACAGAATCTAAATTCAACGAAACCCATCAATGTCAACAAAGTCCTTAAAATAAAATCAATATCATTATTGATTCAATTTAGAAGATGATGGGTTAGTGAAAGTGAAGAAACCCACATACCTAAAATATAAACACCCGCCGCACCACGCCCAATGGAAGAAAAGGCCTCCAAAATGAGATCACACAATAGATATAGAAGAAACCAAGAATAATTACCAAATTTAAACATAAGGATCTGATAACAAAACTCTAAGGAGATACTGTGATAAAAAAATTGAAGAAACAGATAGAGAACTTACACATAGAGACACACCATGATCGTAACTGAGTTTGGATGTCGAATGAATCGATCTAGAAGGGGTTGAGTCTCTCAAAACACACCAAAACTGTCTCATGTAGAGAGGCACAACGAACTGGCGAAGTAATTGAAAGAAAATATTTTTACACTATCTTTAAAAACTGGATGCAGGCTGTTACACGACGTATAACCCAGGTTCACGATGTGTAACTTCCACATCCCACAAACACGGAAAAAACCACCACCTAAGATTAAATATCTGCCATTTAAACCATACATGATGTGTAATACCCATTCATGATGTGTACCAATTCAAAACATGATCTTTCCATTCACGACTTAAATCCAGAATCTATTACACCATGTGAAATCATTCTGTAGCCTTAAAAAATGATCGTTTCTTAATGGATGTCCAAAATATCTTTTACTTCACCATTATAGGTATCCTCCCAATCTCAAAAGAGGGGAAAACCATGATGAGGTCACGGGTGTACCTGATAAAATGGTAACGAAATGTTACAAACTCCCCACCATAAATAATTTTCATCCCCAGGAAGTCATGTGAAAGATGTAATTCAGGTAAAGAAATGAGGCCACTACTCCCTCATCAATTAATCACATTTCTAAGTATCATGAGAATCCAATACGTATTTCCATAGTACTCTGAACAATTTAATAAACGTTTCATTAAAGATATTCTTATGAAATTCAATGCTCTCAACCGGTTCCTCCAAAATAAAATCATTTGGATCTAACTCAATTTCTTCCCAACTCAGAACGTGAGCGGGGTCAGGGTGAAACTTCTGGAGCTAAGATAGGTGGAAAAATATCATGAATGTTTGTCAATAGAATTGGTAATTATAACTGATAAGAAACCTTTCCGAGACCTTCAATGATCTCAAATGGTCCAATATATATTTGATCCAACTTTTTCTGTTTCCCAGGTCAATGATGACCCATACAAGGAGAAACATGGAAGAAGACTCAGTCACTTGCAAAAAACTCAAAATGATGAAGCCTCTGATCTAAATACAATTTCTGGAAACTCTGGGCTATAACCAGACATCATCATATATCTTGAATCTTTATTGTCATCTCCTGAACCAAAATTGGTCAAACCAAAGCTACTTCTCCCACCTCTGGCCAAAAAAGAGGTGATCTGCATGGGAGACCATAAAACACCTCAAAGGGATCCATTATGATTGACTACTGATAAATATTGTTTTAAAAAACTCAACCATTCTCATATGGATATACCATAATCCTCCAAAATCCAAGACATAGGAGTGAAGAATATCCTCTAGAATCTGAATTACATGTTGTGTCTGACCGTCTGTCTATGGATGGTAAGCTGTGCTCAACTTGATCTGAGTTCCTGTTGCCTCTTGATTAATCCTCTTGAACCATCAGGTAAAACTAGGATCCCTATCTAAAACAATGGAATATAGAATCCCATGTAACCTCACAATCTTCTACACATACAACTTACCCAGATCTTCAATTTCGGTGGTGTCTTTGATAAGAAATGAGATGATTTTGTAAGCTGATCAAAAACCACCAAGACAGCATTCTTCCATCAAGGTGTCCATGTAAATAAAAAAAATCCATGGATACCTCATTCCATTTCTAAACTGGCACCGGAAGAGGCTAACGAAAACTAGAGGGTTTCAGGTGCTCTACCTTTATCCATTTGTAGGTGTAATAGTGAAACACAAACTCTATAGTGTCACGCTTCATACCTAACCACCATAATCTTCTTATCATGTCTTAATGCATCTTAGTTTGTGGCTAGATGTATGACCCAAGAAGAGATGTGAAAATAAAACAAGAAGGAAATCCTCACAGATGCTGGGAAAATAATAATTTTCCTGAAGTGAAACCTTCCATCTGAAGAATAAAACTAACCAGAAATAGTATCCCCGCCATAATGGATTTCTCGAGTCTTATTAAACTCATAATAATGCTACTGAATCTATAAAAAAGACTACAAGATAGATGATGATAACTAAACACTATCCAAAACCATGCTTGAAACATCCTCCTAAGAATCTAGGTGCAACGGAGTGAAAATACCCATTAGGATCCAATCCTCCTTGAATTCCAAGACAGTCTCTGGCGGTACATTCTTACTAACAATGTCTGCAACAACATTTCCATTTCCCGATGTATAGGTGATGTCGAAGTAAAAAATATGAAGGTATTCTACCCATCGTCTCTGCCTGAGATTTAAGTCCTTATGAGAAAAGATATAACTTAGACTCTTATAATCAGAGAATATCGTGAACATTTCCCAAAAAATATAGTGCCTCCAACAATTAAGTGCATTCATGGCTGCGAAAATATGTAAATCATGAGTGAGGTAATTCTTCTCATGAGGTCAGAGTTGAAGAGATCCATAAGACACCACATGGTCATCCTATATAAGAATGTATCCCAAACAAGAACCAAAAGCATTGAAAAACAATACATACCCTCACCAGGCTTAGGTAAGATCAGAATAGGAGTCGATGTAAAAAGTAGTTTCAGTTCATCAAAAGAATAATGACACTTCACATCCTAGGTGAATTTCACCACTTTTCTTGTGAGGATAGTTAGAGGTGACGCCAACATAGATAAAACCTTGATGAAAAATCAGTAGTATATAGTAAGACCAAAAAAGCTCCTAGTTTAAAAGACATTTCATGGTACCTTCCATGAAAAAAAACATTTACCTTTTATAGATCAACTAATAAGGCATGCTTAGAAATTATTTTCCCCAAGAAATTCAATTTTTGAATCTAGAAACTACATTTTCAAAAGATTTCTATACAAATAGTGACTTCTAAAAATTTCCAATACCAAACTAAGATGGTACTCATTCTCACTCTAGGATTTTGAATAAACTAGAATATCATCCATGAAAACTACCACAAAACTATCAAGATGTTGGTGGAATATCTGATACATCAAATCCATTAAAACTAAAGGATCATTAGTTTGACCAAAAGGCATCACAAGATATTCGTAATGGTCATACCTTCTCCTCAAGTTCATCTTCATTATATCATACTCTCAAAATCAATGCCGATAATAACCTGACCGAAGATTGACCTTTAGAAACCACTTTTCCCCCTTTAACTGATCAAACAAATCATCCACATGAGGCAAAGGATATTTTTTCTTAACCGTTACCTGATTCAACTTTCGATAGTCCACACATAAACGAAGTGAACCATATAATTTCTTAGAAAAGAGCATAGAGGATGCCCAAGGTGAAATGATATAGAAAACAAAACCTTTTTCTAACATATCAATAAACAAAATCTTGAGATCTTTCAGCTATACTGGTTCTATACGATAAGAAGGTATAGATATCGAATGTGTACATGGCACCAAATCAATGTTAAACTCTACCTCTCTCTATCTAGAGGAAGACCAGAGAAATCATCCAGGAAAACTTTAGGAAAGTCTTAAACTAAAATGGGAAAATCAATGATAGGAGAGATTCCATTTTGTTCAAACACAATAGAAGATAGAAAAATCTTAATCACTAGGTAGGAAGGCCCTACAAGACCAGAACTCGGGTCCCACTCCCCCCAAAACAAATGAGAGTTCCTATTTTTAGTAAGAAACGAATCATGATGATGATAACAATCCACCTCATCTCAATGAGAAAGAAGACATTCCATAAAAATAATTATTTCAATCAGATCCAGATCAAGAATGAGAAAATACCATACCAACTCTGTACTGACTACCATAAAATGGACACGAACTTTGAAACCCCTGTTATTTCCTCTTACCAAGAGGTGTCACTAACTCCATTGTAAAAGACATAAGTTCCATTGGAAGCTTAATAAAATCAGAAAAATGTAGACATATAAATGAGTGGGAGACACCAGTATCAAATAATGAAATTTCTACTGAAGATGAAACAATGATAGTACCTCTCTAGGTTGCCGGATCTACATCAACTTCCATTAAAAAATCATCTACTACATATATATGATTCACTCGTAGGGCCGGTGGCGGGAGCCCTGTAGTCTTTGAATCTGAAAAAACCTGACCATAACGAGGCATATTCATAGCCTAATAGAAGTGATGTAGATGACTAACACATACAAAAATATTGAATGCTTCACGGGAATAGGACAACAATGTACGGTGAATCCTCCCTTAAAGCACTGATAGAATGTCTGAGGCACACTTCTAGCTGTGAAAAATGGTGCAAAGGAGGTTCTCTGTTGAGAACCACCTCCACCACTTCTACAATGATCCCACCACTTCCCATTCTTCCCATTTACACCACTGAAACCACTATACTATGGAAGATAAGAGGTGGAAAATCCAACCTTTCCTGTCATATTCATTTCTGTCATCATATATCTATCTACTGTCTCTATATAGGTAGAATGTTTTGGCATAAACACATGTGATATGATATCTGGTAAAAAACCCTACAGTTATTTCTGATCCTCCAACTAGTCATTCTTCGCCATGTTTAGAGAAAAATGAAATAGATCAGCAAATGATTTTTTTATGCTGACACTGAATGTTCTCCCTATTTTAAAGACATTAACACTAGATACTTCACTAGCATCAACAAATCTGGGAAAAACTGCTAAATTAATAGGGTTTTGAAACCATTTCAATTCAATTCTACTTTCCTATCCATCAATTATATCCAATCATCCACCTCTTGAGGTTCATTTTTCCCTTTAAAGGGTGGTGGCTTCTCAGGTAAGAACTCATGTGACCGATCTATCTCTCCTCCAGCTCCATGTTATACCTCAACCACTACATTCTAAACTCATGGAACTTCCTGATTGATAGCAAAAACTTCTCAAATAATAGTCTCAATGAGGTTATGATCTATAGGTGGGTTCCCTTAAGAAGCATCATCTATACTTTCCTAAGGATCTCATGAAAGACATCTTAGAGGAATACTATTGCACAATGAAACATAAGAACAATCAGAAAAATGAAATAATCTCAATTAAAACTAGAAAACCCATAATAAAAAACTTGAATTTTAAAAACAAAAACTAATACTATAGACACACATCTCAACATCCCATTAAAACTTGAGTATCGTTACGACAAGAGCAGGCTAGACACTTATCGCAACATACCTCTAAAGTCCCGACAATCCTTTCTCTAATTTGAAAAATGTCCTAAGACATCAAATCTTGAGAAAAGACCCCCTCTGATACCAAACTGTGACTAACCGACCCATGTTTCCTTCAAACCCGACATTTGACCCATTCCATTACATATTAGAAGGGCATCCCCGATCCCCATGGGCTGGAAACAAGCACCCGAGTATCAAACAACACAACATATGGAAATATTTCACCTAACTTGAACAACCACTTGGTATACATATATAAATAAATAAAGAAACATTGGAAGAATAACAACAATATATGTCATAACTGTAAGGAAACAATGGAAACAGACAACATAGAAAGTAACCAAATATTCCAAGACAAGTCAAACAATAAAAGACTAAAAACCAAACAGCTACTCTAAATTATGGTAGGGAAGGACTCCCACCATCTCACCACTAGCTACCGAATCAGTTGACACAAACCTCACCTCCTCATTACAATGCCCTGCCTTTACCTGCACTGGAAGACAAAAAAAGGTCTACACACGACCGAAGAGGTGCGTAGGGTGTGAGCTAATAGGCTTAGTAGGATCCCACCCAGGCGTTCCATAATAAGTATCTTTATAACACATCATGTATGTTCATTTTAAATAAAAACTTTTCATGATAATTAGTAAGGATGTTTTACAGAAAAATGCTAAATATTTGCCTTTTCCATAGTTATAAACAAAAGTAGGTATATCGATTTCAATGAATATTTTTCATATCAGGTTTCACAAGCATAAATCTGCATGTCAATGATAAATCAGAAAGCCGTGTAATACAAAACAACAACACAAGTATCAAAGCAACAAGGAATACTATAGGTCTGGGCCACATACTACTCATTCCAAAAATAATAAATTGCATAAGTCTAATCCTAGAACAATTGTCCTAAAAATCAGAAGAATACCCCTTGAGTAAACCCCCCAAACTGTCAATATTGGTTCCCTAGAACAATAGTCCTAGGAAAATGAGGAAATTCCCAATACAAACCTCCTTGATAATCAAAAAACAATGGATGATGGCCTAAATCTAATCCTTCCACCAAATTACCCAAGGTAACCCATGAGATATTTTTAAAAATTAATTTCAATGATTTGAAAACCATTACAAAACCATTTCACAATATCTATTTCAATGATTTGAAAATACCAATTTTCTCTCCATTTATTAATAACTAGTGAAATGCCATTTTCACTAAAAACCCTTTTCAACAGACACTAAAAACTTATACCAATTTTAATATAAAAAATAGTTTATAAATTAAAAAAATTATCTTCATCAACGTAGACTAGAGATGGAACCACCTACCTCAAAACTCAGGTCGCACACGCCTACAACAGAATCCAAAATCAACGAAACCTGAAAACATCAAAGAAGGACCTAGAATCAAATACAGATCAATATTGATTCAATTTAGAATATTTGGGGTTGGAAGAAGAGATGAAACTTGCATACCTTAAATGACGAAGGCCTGCCGAACAACAACAAGTGGAAGAAAAGTCCTCTCAAACGAGATCAAACAACAGATCAAGAAGAAACTAAGAAGAATTAACAACTTTAAACTATAGGATCTATTAATACAACCCTAAGTAACTACCAAAATCAAAATAAATGAAGAAATTAAATGTAAACTTACCCAGAGAGATGCACAATGATCGCAATAGAGATCAGACGTCGAATGGATCGATCTAGAAGGGGTTGAGTTCCTAAAAAACATTCCAGAACTACCTTAGGTAAAGAGCCACAATGAACCGGTGAAGGAATTAAAAAAATATCCTCACACTATCTTTAAAAACTAGATGTCGACCATTACACGATGTGTAACCTAGGTTCATGACATGTAGGTTCCACGTCCCGCATACGCCAAAAAAACTCATTGCCTCAAATTAAAAATATGCCATCTAATCTATACATGACGTGTTATCACCATTCACGATGCGTACTAGTTCATAGCATGATATTTCCTTCCACAACTTACATCCAACACTTATTACACAGCGTGTAACCCGGTTACATGGCATAAAATCATTCAGCAGCCTACAAAAATGACTAGTTCTTATTGAAAGTATAACAAATCATTGACTTCGCCATTATAGGTATCCTCCCAATCTCAAAGGAGGGGAAAATGATGATGAGGTCAAGGGTGTAACTGATAAAATTGCAATGGGATATTACAATACTCTTGGCCATGTACACTTAAATTTGGAGTTCTAATTAGGTAGGATCTCAAAAATAATTGTGCACCTTTTTGACATAATTCGTATAGTTTAGTCATTTTACCCTTTACTATTCTAGGGTATTACAAAAATAAACCACACATCATATTTAAACTTAATCCATTCTCAACACTTTTTCAATATTGGGTAATGTTTTCTAGAATTCATTTATATTTCAATAAAATTTCAAAAAATTAAAATATGATAAATATTATCAATAAAACAAGATATTTTTAGTCAATCCATAAAGCATGTTATAGAATTAATCATATAATAAATATATGTATCCGAACTCCAATATCATTTCATTTAAACAACTATTTTTACATTCAATATTCAATAGATAAATGTGATAAAATAATAATCTTATGATATGTTTATCCAAAATTGATGCACCCAATTTATCAATGTAGAAAATCATTTTCTCCATTACTTTAATGGAAAATGAATGCTTTAATTATTTTCTCTTTCTAACTATCATTAAAATTAAAACACTTATAAATCCTATAATATATGTCATATATATATTAAAATAATTGGATTGATTTATGTAACCAATAATGTTTTAAGAAAACCTTTAGTCTTATCAAATCATTTAACATATTCAATAACATTGAATATGATTTTATATACCCAGTGAAATTGAGTATATAATAAAAATATTTATTTTCCCAATCAAATTGAACACATGAGTGGATACTAAGATACCTTTATCCATTTTACATCTAATTATTTTGAAATATTTAAATGAATCACTCTATGATTTTATTCGAATCTAGATTTACTAGCTAAAAACATCAAAAAGAGGTTATAAGGGATGGAACTATCCTGGAACATTGAATTTTCCTAATGAAAATGTCTTTAATGACCCATATTTCTTAAGAATATTTCTTAAGTTAATAGTATTAAGTTCAACATACATTGTGTTTCACTTTTTCATGATTTAATTATAATGGTCAGTTTGATAAATACGGTGATATTATCTATAATATAATATTTCATCAAATTATTATCATGTATTATTAACCATTTAATATGGAATTTTAATAAATTGGAACCCACTAAAACATTTCCACCTTTTAAAAATTACATATCATCCCTTAATGGACCAAGATCAATGTTTCACTATGAAATAAGTCCACTATGATGTTTCTCTCACAATATAGTATTTTGGTATGGAATCATCCCAATCAAAATCATATATGCTTCTTGTATAATTGAGAATACAAAAAATTTTATAATGCATCATATGGGATAACTCAACTCTATTATTCTAGTATCCAAATCCTGTTAGGGCCAAACAACTAGTGCATCTCAAATCAAGTACCAAGAATAGGATAAAAAGGACAATGCAAGGTAACCCAACTATGGCATGGCCTACACGGTTTGGGGATCTAGGTCTGGAAAAGCTCCATTTAAGAAGAAATATAACACATGGAATTTGGAATGGATTTAATATCACCATCTTATCTCATGTTATTCCCTTTTATGTATGCATGATTTTAGTACTACAGATTGGAATCATATTCCCTCCACCAAACCAATATGTACAAAACATATTGGTGTGTAAATTATTACACAACCCACATGTTTGTGTTTCTAACCTAAAAATAGAAGCCAAACATATTAATACATATCCAGATGCATCATATTCACATGTGAAGTGCCCAGATCAGTGTGAATCACTGAGAGGGGGAGGGGGTGAATCAGTGATCCCTTAAAACTTTTTACTAATTGATTCTTAATCAATTAAACCTCTATGGCTGGTTAAAGCCTCGATCCACTCTTCTTGTATCTCTCAACCTTTCCCGAATGATGCAGTAATGAAAAGGCACAGGACACAAGGATTTACAAGGTTCGGCACCAAAGGCCTACATCCTTGCCATGCTCTCCCAGCATGGATTCTCCATTATAACCTGTTAGAATTACAATGGTCGATACAGAGTCCCACTGTATCTCTCCTGAGTCCCACAGGAGGGTCTTTATACTGCGTCCCACAGTGTTACCAGAGTCCCACTGGCCTGCTCCAGAATCCCACTGAAGACTTCTTCTCCCTGAGTCCCACAGGGTCTTCTCCTGGCTCCTCGAGTCACACGAGTAGCACTTCTTCACTTTAAGTTCTTCAAGTAACTTCAGCAGCCTGGGATAAAGGCTGCTGGCCTTGCTCTTCTTCTGATCACTTGTGGTGATCAGGGTCTTCTCGTCTAGCTCGGGCTTTATCACCTTCTTCTAAGGATGACCCGGCTTCTTTCTTCAACTACTGAATGCTCAGACAACTGATGTCTTTATCTTCGGTCTGGTCCAGTCTCAGTTCACTTCAACTTCATGCACTGAATGCATGGCATCACAAAATCTTCAAGATCTTCAAGTCTTGGACTCCTCAGATGCACACCACTGATTTAGCACTGTTCACGTGTGCACGTGCATGCATGCATGCATGCACTTTCCCTTTCCTCTTCTTGGTGCAGTAGACCCACAAAGGGTGTAATCACTTTTGAGCACACACCTACTTCTCAGACTTCACACACTTTATGCAATTAGCTTACACACTAGAATGTGTGTTATACTTTAGTGTGGATGTCCTCCCTTTTCTTCTTCTAAGTGTATACACACTTCTTAGTGCACACACCTAGGTTCGGCCACTTCTTTAATTTGCACACACAAATTCTTCACTTAGCATACACTTGTAGTGACCTTCCTCTTCTTGTTGCACACACACAAACTATTCTTTGTTCTTCAAAGTGTGCACCCCACAAGGGATACGGCCTACTTCACTTGCACACACAAATTGTGTTCATCAATTTTTCACACACACAAAGTGTGCCCTCGGCCTTCTTGTCCACTTTGCACCCACAAATCCGTAGGGTCTATTTTCACTTTGCACACACAACTTGGATTTAGTTGTGGTCTTCCTCTCGGCCTTTTTCACTTCACACACAATATGTGGTATTCCACTTCACCCACTTGCACACACACTGCCCAAATTCAATCATCCCATAGGGTGTTCTCCTCACTTGGCACACAAGCACAAAGGCTCGGGTCTTCCACCTAAATGCCAAAGGAGGCGCGCAAGGGTCTCACCCGCGGGCTTCAACCAAGGGCGCGCAAGGGGTGCGGCCTCTTCTTCTTCAACAGCTGCACAAGCCTCGGGTGCAAGGGGCAGCCGCGCAAGGCTCAAGTGTGCAAGGGTGCAACACTGCCGCGGGCTCCTTCCTCCTGCCGCGCAAGGGTGCGGGCAGAGAGGGAACAAGAGTCTCGAGCACGCAAATATGCGGCTCGGCTCCTTCCTGTCGCGCAAGAGAGGCGCGCAGGGGATCTCCTCCTCCTCCTTTCTTCTTTCGCGCAAGGAGTGCGCAAAAGGAACAGAGCCGCGCAAATGGGTTGCGCGGGGCTTCAACTTCGCGAGGCAGAGGCTTCGCGGGACTCTCTTCAAACTTTCAGCGCATCAGCAGCTTAATGAGAGCTCAGGCTCTCTTTTTATAGGCGAAGCAGAGCCTCGGTTCATCCGCGTGGGATATCTTCAAATCCCCGAAGATTTCGGGATTTCAAGATTTCCTTAAATCTTGTTTTTCTTTTTATTTCACGCGGGTTTCTTCCTCTTTCTTTCCTCCTCGTGCATGCGACTCATAACGCATGCATGGCCTTCGGTTAAGGTCCAAACCATGCAGAAAATAAATCACGTGGCCTCGCACCTCCGGTTGCTTCGGCCAACCTCGAAATCTCCCAAACATTGCATGCATGCCTACTTTTGTGCACGGTTGTGTTCAGTGTGACCAGAAGATCACCATGATGTCTTCGACTTCGAAAATGATGGCCGGATACTCACATTCTGTCGTCGGGAGGCACTGGTTCAGCGGCAGCTTCGCGGGAGGCTTCGGCCGAGCTCGAGGAAGGAGACGAGCTCTCGGCCGTCAGATCAGGCGATGGAGATTCATCGGGCGGCCTGGATCTGAAGATCTCGCCGCGGATCAGATGTGCGGCTTAGATCGTCCGCGCGATGAGTCGAACGGCCAGGATGCGCTCCGGGTGAAAAATGCGCGTCCCACATCGAATTCTCCAGCGGTTTATCCGCGCTTTATCAAAGACTCGCTGCCGCCACCGCTTCAATTGTCTCTCCTTCTCCCTCCACGGTGCCGCCCCGCACCGTGTTCGTCCTGCCTGTCTGCGGGCGCGCTTTGCGCCCACTCATGACTCATGCGGGCGCGCTCTAGCGCCCACTATGCACACACACGGGTGCGCGGGCTTCACCACCGCGTGCCCTCGGGGCTTATACACGGCCCCTGCCTCTGCCGCCCGGGCTGGCCACATGGGATCCCCCCTTGGGCGTGGCGCCTTTAGGCCCACATGTGCCTTGGGGGTTGAACCCTTAAGGCTGGCCTTGGCTGGCCAATTTTTTGCAACAAAAACACTAAGTCCTTTGTTAAACAAAGTGACCAAGTGTAACATGCCAAGTGCCAAATGCCTCCTCCTCTATTCTTTCTTCCCATTTCTTCTCTTCTTCATCTTAAGAATTCCTCCATTTCTTCTCCTCACATTATCTTCACTTAGGATATGGAATTCAAAAGGTTCATCTTAATCTTTTTCATCTCTTCTTCCATATATCTATTCTTCTTCTTCATTAGAATTCCTCCATTCTTCCTCTCATATACTCAATACATAGAATGTGAAATTCCCGAAGGGTCTTCTTCATCAATCGAGCTCCTTAATCAAATAGAGTCTTCAATGTGCTTCATTGATCTAATCAGAGATCAATTGGATCATCTAACTTCTCCTCATGCATTGTCAATACAATGCATGGTCTTCAAACAATGTTGTGACTTTGTATCATCAGGATACAAGTTCTATGAACTTAAAGAACAGCTCCACAATCGTCAGATGTTCTTAGAGAATGTTTCAACCATCATCTCCTATGTCACTTAGACATGCCTCTTAGTACTATGGCCATTCTCTTTTCATCACCATCACCATCACACCCTTTGGCATTCACATCTTGACTCCTTGACATCCATTCAATCCAAGACAACTTCATGCCTCATTGACAACAAATGCAACACATTGCACTTCAATCTCCCCCTTTGTATTTGTTGTCAATACACTCCTTCAGCACATATGAATGGGTCAATATGTGTGCCAATATTTTCTCCCCCTTATTGGCAATCAAATGCAAAGGTGTGGTGTGGTTCTGTTTCAAAAATCTCTTCCTCCCTTTGAAAAGTATTTTCTTGAAAAACACTGAGAGAGGGATGATGTCACATGTTCTCTTTAGCAAAGAACCTTTAGTAAATCAGCTCTAAGTCTACTTGGGATAACCCGGTGTAGAAAACAAGAGTGATGTAACCAAGGAACTCAATGTTGTCCAACATTCACTATACATGTGAGATCATGCTTAGGGGATTGAAATTTTTCAGATATAACAATGAATTTGCTAAATCCTGCACAACTTCACAAAACTCATTAGAAAGTTCAGGTGCAAAGATAAAGCTCCCCCTTTCATCCATTTGTCTTCAATCCATACTCCCCCTTAATTGACAAGATAGCCTCAATTAAGAAACAAGGGATGAAAGTATGATTGGATTACCTTCACTATTCTCAAGATGGTATTAATCTAAGAATGCCATCTTCTTCAGATTAGCATCCCCTTAAGGGGTGCACTCCATTCTTTCCAAACCATCCTCCAGCTGAGAATGATCATCATCTTCAATTCCCTGCAATGTTAGCACATGCAAATACCAATAGTATAAGGGAATAAGATGGAACCTCCTTGGTTCATCAATGTGAACAACAAGGTTGAGAAGATTCTCTCAACCAAGATGTCTCATTTTCACCAGTCTTCACACTTGCACATTTGATCTTCAATGATGATTGTGCCGGTGTGGTTCTCAAAACATCTTCATGTGAAACCTTCTTCCTCCCTTTTGCCTTAGCAATTTCCAGAACTTCATCTTCAGCTCTTTGTAGATCTTTGGCAAGTTGCAACTGATTAGGCCATATGACAAGTAAGTCACTTTGAAGTGTGGCCTCAGTTTTGGAAATTCCACATGGTTCTTTTGATGCTGTCAAGCTACCTTTCTTAGGCAACTTGTTTTCAATCAATCCCTTATTCTTCTTCTGGATTGATTGTCTGTTTGAGTTTAGTTGGCTTCTATTGATTTCCATGGCTTGTTTGCAAAGATCCATGGTATGACCTTTCTTTCCACAGTAGAAGCATGTCTTCTTGGTGGTCCTACTGGATGACTCACCCTTCTTGGAATTAGACTCCAAGGTCTTCTCTTCCTTTTTCAAACACTTCTTGGGAGCATTTTCTACTTTCTTCTGCTTGCTTCCCAAGGAATCTCTTTTAGCCAGGTTCAGTGATCTTCTCTTCATTCCAGCTTTGGATACAGTTGGAGATTGACATGTATCATTCTTTTGACCACTTTTGCAATCATCCCAGATGTTGTCAAGTAATCCAAATCTATTTGCAGTAAACAGATGTCTCTGGACCTGTGGATGCTGCTTCTTTTCTTCTGGCTTGCTCCCCCTAGGCATGGGCTTCCTCTGTGCTTTGTCATTCAGTGGATTGTACCAACAATCCTTTGCACAATGCCCATACTTGTTACAACACCAACACTGACCCACGAATCTTGACCTCTTCAGTCCTTCTGATTGTAGGGTACTTTTCTTGACCTGTTGTGCTGTTTCAGGAGAGCTCTGCTTCTTTACTGTCTTCATCCATATTTGTTTGGAATTATTCTTCCATCCTGCACTTTTTGTGGAAACACAATTAGAAGCATCAGTACAAGATGGTATGGATGGTACCTTCTTTCTAGAAGATGTTGCACTTTTATTAGAGGATGTCTTTCTATTAGAATCATCCTGCTCAAAGCATACTTGAGTAGCAACATTTTTCCTTTCAGCTGACTGGGAGGCTTCAGCTTTGAGTGATTGCAGATTATTCAATATCACCTCTAGTTCTAAACACTTCATGTTGAGGGAGTTCTTCTCATCCTCAACTGTTCTTAGCCTTCCTTCCCATTTCTCTTCCAGCTGTTTTATCTGGTCTTCATGCATCTGCTTCATTTCAAGCAATGAGTTGTCAAGCTCCTTCACCCTTTTGACTTTGTCTTCTAGTTGAGCATCTCTGACAATCATTGAGACTTTGTGCAGCTTCTCCAGTGCATGGAACACTTCTTTGATAATTATCAAAAATATTTCTTTCTCAGAAGAGCTCCTTTGCAATTCTTCACAGGTATCTTCATATCTTTCATTGCAAAGGGAAATAGTTTCATCCTTGGCATTCACCAGCTTTCTGAGAGTGTTGGTTATGCCAACCCTTTTTGCCAGCTGATCTTCCATAGCATTGGCTTCTTCTTCTAACTGTGATTTTTCTTCATGAAGATCATGGATGCCTGTAGCTATACACTTTGCCACTTCCATGGGAACTGTCTTCTGAAGATATTTGAGTGCACTCTGAAGATCATTCATTGTTTCAACTTCATCACAGCTAGGACAGGCTTCATCAGAAGAATGATAAAAGGAATTGTCATCTGATGTGACTTTCACATTTCTTTCCATAGAAGGAGTTTCTCTGATTGCAGCAACCTTCTTCCTCATCTTCTTTGCCTGTTTCTTCATTCTGTTTTTCAGAGTCTTGGCAGATATCTCCATTTGAGGCTGTTCTTTCATTTCCTCAAATCTGCACTCCATATAGACTCTCTTGGATCTTTTAGAGGTAACCTCCCTCTGATACCAATTGAAGTGCCCAGATCAGTGTGAATCACTGAGAGGGGGAGGGGGTGAATCAGTGATCCCTTAAAACTTTTTACTAATTGATTCTTAATCAATTAAACCTCTATGGCTGGTTAAAGCCTCGATCCACTCTTCTTGTATCTCTCAACCTTTCCCGAATGATGCAGTAATGAAAAGGCACAGGACACAAGGATTTACAAGGTTCGGCACCAAAGGCCTACATCCTTGCCATGCTCTCCCAGCATGGATTCTCCATTATAACCTGTTAGAATTACAATGGTCGATACAGAGTCCCACTGTATCTCTCCTGAGTCCCACAGGAGGGTCTTTATACTGCGTCCCACAGTGTTACCAGAGTCCCACTGGCCTGCTCCAGAATCCCACTGAAGACTTCTTCTCCCTGAGTCCCACAGGGTCTTCTCCTGGCTCCTCGAGTCACACGAGTAGCACTTCTTCACTTTAAGTTCTTCAAGTAACTTCAGCAGCCTGGGATAAAGGCTGCTGGCCTTGCTCTTCTTCTGATCACTTGTGGTGATCAGGGTCTTCTCGTCTAGCTCGGGCTTTATCACCTTCTTCTAAGGATGACCCGGCTTCTTTCTTCAACTACTGAATGCTCAGACAACTGATGTCTTTATCTTCGGTCTGGTCCAGTCTCAGTTCACTTCAACTTCATGCACTGAATGCATGGCATCACAAAATCTTCAAGATCTTCAAGTCTTGGACTCCTCAGATGCACACCACTGATTTAGCACTGTTCACGTGTGCACGTGCATGCATGCATGCATGCACTTTCCCTTTCCTCTTCTTGGTGCAGTAGACCCACAAAGGGTGTAATCACTTTTGAGCACACACCTACTTCTCAGACTTCACACACTTTATGCAATTAGCTTACACACTAGAATGTGTGTTATACTTTAGTGTGGATGTCCTCCCTTTTCTTCTTCTAAGTGTATACACACTTCTTAGTGCACACACCTAGGTTCGGCCACTTCTTTAATTTGCACACACAAATTCTTCACTTAGCATACACTTGTAGTGACCTTCCTCTTCTTGTTGCACACACACAAACTATTCTTTGTTCTTCAAAGTGTGCACCCCACAAGGGATACGGCCTACTTCACTTGCACACACAAATTGTGTTCATCAATTTTTCACACACACAAAGTGTGCCCTCGGCCTTCTTGTCCACTTTGCACCCACAAATCCGTAGGGTCTATTTTCACTTTGCACACACAACTTGGATTTAGTTGTGGTCTTCCTCTCGGCCTTTTTCACTTCACACACAATATGTGGTATTCCACTTCACCCACTTGCACACACACTGCCCAAATTCAATCATCCCATAGGGTGTTCTCCTCACTTGGCACACAAGCACAAAGGCTCGGGTCTTCCACCTAAATGCCAAAGGAGGCGCGCAAGGGTCTCACCCGCGGGCTTCAACCAAGGGCGCGCAAGGGGTGCGGCCTCTTCTTCTTCAACAGCTGCACAAGCCTCGGGTGCAAGGGGCAGCCGCGCAAGGCTCAAGTGTGCAAGGGTGCAACACTGCCGCGGGCTCCTTCCTCCTGCCGCGCAAGGGTGCGGGCAGAGAGGGAACAAGAGTCTCGAGCACGCAAATATGCGGCTCGGCTCCTTCCTGTCGCGCAAGAGAGGCGCGCAGGGGATCTCCTCCTCCTCCTTTCTTCTTTCGCGCAAGGAGTGCGCAAAAGGAACAGAGCCGCGCAAATGGGTTGCGCGGGGCTTCAACTTCGCGAGGCAGAGGCTTCGCGGGACTCTCTTCAAACTTTCAGCGCATCAGCAGCTTAATGAGAGCTCGGGCTCTCTTTTTATAGGCGAAGCAGAGCCTCGGTTCATCCGCGTGGGATATCTTCAAATCCCCGAAGATTTCGGGATTTCAAGATTTCCTTAAATCTTGTTTTTCTTTTTATTTCACGCGGGTTTCTTCCTCTTTCTTTCCTCCTCGTGCATGCGACTCATAACGCATGCACGGCCTTCGGTTAAGGTCCAAACCATGCAGAAAATAAATCACGTGGCCTCGCACCTCCGGTTGCTTCGGCCAACCTCGAAATCTCCCAAACATTGCATGCATGCCTACTTTTGTGCACGGTTGTGTTCAGTGTGACCAGACGATCACCATGATGTCTTCGGCTTCGAAAATGATGGCCGGATACTCACATTCTGTCGTCGGGAGGCACTGGTTCAGCGGCAGCTTCGCGGGAGGCTTCGGCCGAGCTCGAGGAAGGAGACGAGCTCTCGGCCGTCAGATCAGGCGATGGAGATTCATCGGGCGGCCTGGATCTGAAGATCTCGCCGCGGATCAGATGTGCGGCTTAGATCGTCCGCGCGATGAGTCGAACGGCCAGGATGCGCTCCGGGTAAAAAATGCGCGTCCCACATCGAATTCTCCAGCGGTTTATCCGCGCTTTATCAAAGACTCGCTGCCGCCACCGCTTCAATTGTCTCTCCTTCTCCCTCCACGGTGCCGCCCCGCACCGTGTTCGTCCTGCCTGTCTGCGGGCGCGCTTTGCGCCCACTCATGACTCATGCGGGCGCGCTCTAGCGCCCACTATGCACACACACGGGTGCGCGGGCTTCACCACCGCGTGCCCTCGGGGCTTATACACGGCCCCTGCCTCTGCCGCCCGGGCTGGCCACATGGGATCCCCCCTTGGGCGTGGCGCCTTTAGGCCCACATGTGCCTTGGGGGTTGAACCCTTAAGGCTGGCCTTGGCTGGCCAATTTTTTGCAACAAAAACACTAAGTCCTTTGTTAAACAAAGTGACCAAGTGTAACATGCCAAGTGCCAAATGCCTCCTCCTCTATTCTTTCTTCCCATTTCTTCTCTTCTTCATCTTAAGAATTCCTCCATTTCTTCTCCTCACATTATCTTCACTTAGGATATGGAATTCAAAAGGTTCATCTTAATCTTTTTCATCTCTTCTTCCATATATCTATTCTTCTTCTTCATTAGAATTCCTCCATTCTTCCTCTCATATACTCAATACATAGAATGTGAAATTCCCGAAGGGTCTTCTTCATCAATCGAGCTCCTTAATCAAATAGAGTCTTCAATGTGCTTCATTGATCTAATCAGAGATCAATTGGATCATCTAACTTCTCCTCATGCATTGTCAATACAATGCATGGTCTTCAAACAATGTTGTGACTTTGTATCATCAGGATACAAGTTCTATGAACTTAAAGAACAGCTCCACAATCGTCAGATGTTCTTAGAGAATGTTTCAACCATCATCTCCTATGTCACTTAGACATGCCTCTTAGTACTATGGCCATTCTCTTTTCATCACCATCACCATCACACCCTTTGGCATTCACATCTTGACTCCTTGACATCCATTCAATCCAAGACAACTTCATGCCTCATTGACAACAAATGCAACACATTGCACTTCAACATGTTACATGAACACTTCATATAAATTAATAGAATTATATGAAATTGAAAATATTCACATGATTAACCCCAATGGAATAGATAGCCAACCCCATTCACTTTCCTAGAGAAGGTATAAAACTCTAGGTATATAGGAAGTATGACCCCAAGTCCCTCTACTTAGGGATACATTACTCATAAGAGATATTAAATCATCATAAATATAACACCTAAAATGTTCAAAGAATATTTAACAACAAAATTTAGAAAAATAACATCATTTACAAACCGAGGTTAAGTCATATGAAAAAAAATTCATTATAGAGTTAATCCTATGATGTATTATAACACACTATCCTAGAAATATTTTATCATATAAATTTTGGCATACAAACATTCATAATATAATTAATTTTTAACTATGAATAAAGAAGTGGGAAAATTTTAAATAAATAAAAAATTAAAAAATTAAAATATGAAAAAATATTTATAAAAAATTCACAAATAAAAGAAAACAATAAAAAAATTTATAAATTGAATTTCTAAATTTTATATAATTAATATAATATAATATATTTTAAATGAAAATTCCATAAAGTGGTAAATATGAAATAGTTCATATTGAAATAAACATTCCAAATATTCCATAATTGTGTATATAAAAAATTTATATTCATTCCAATATGAACTCTTTCATATTTACCACTTTATGGAATATACTTTTAAAATATATTATATTATATGAATTTTAAAAAATTTACAATTCTATTTCCATTATGTAAATATTTTATATAACATAAATATCATATACTTTATCATTCTTTAAAAAATGATCATATTAATCAAAAAAATACTTTTGTTGTGGCTTAAATAGTTTCCAAATAAGGACCCTTTTAATTTTAAAAATTCAAACAAGTAATTATAAAAAATTCATAATTTAAATAAAAAAGTTTTATATTAAGATTTTATTTAAAAATTTATACCCCATTAAAATTTATCACATATGATTTCTAATAAAAACAAGACTATTTTTATATCATAAATAGTTCTATAAAAATCAGTTAAAATTTATTTCAAACATAAAAAATTTAATATTTGGGAAAGAATAAAAGATTCATAAACATTTATTTAATTAATTATAATCAACTTATAATTAAATAATTAATTTATAGACCCTTTATAAATTCCATATTCCCAAAATACATTGTATAATTATTTATAAAAAACTTATAAAAAATTTAAACCATTTAATAATTTAAAAACAAATTTTAAAATCATTTGTATATACCCCTATATAGATTCCATATTCCGCATACGATTAACCTCCTTCTCCCCTTTCCCAAGTAGTCAATATGAGGGTAAATTGGCCTAAACCTTATGTAGTGCATACCATATAAGGGTTCTAAGCTCTTACCTTTATGTGAACCCCTCACATAAAGGAAAAAATATGATTTTCTAGTTCATATAACAGTAACTATATGAATACCTTTATGTAATCCCCCATGTATAAGTGACACATTGGTTACCTTTACTTAGTCTCGTTTCACGTAAGGGTATGTGGTTAATTACCTTTACAAATCCCAGTCAAAACCACGCCTACATTTATGAAACAAAATTCACATAGATATTACCCTTAAAAGAGGTTGGATATTACTCTTACATGGACCGATATATGTAATGTTAAGTCCAGATGACCCATACACAATACACTTCTACATAATGGTAATCTATATTAACTCTAAAACGAACCCCTTCACATAAAGGTATGTCACGTTTTACCATTACATGACCACGAACATATTGGTATTACCCTGGTTACCCTTACAAAATTAATTTGTGTAAGGATAATGACTCAATTACCATAACGCAACCCAACTACATAACGGTAACAACATAGTTAACACTACGTATCCTAGTTATGTCAGGGTAAACCATTTTGAAAACCTAATTACAAGAAACTAAAAACACAGATATGTTTATGGTTTTTCTTCTTCATTTCATCACAAGTTTCATAAAAAAGAAGAATTTATCATTTTGATACCACTAAAAGGTTTCTTCTAAATCTAATAAAAATTATTAGATGTAATAAAAACAATTAAAACCCCTTCGCTGAGGACATACATGAAATATTATATTAAATTCATATAAAAATTAAAAATTAAAACCTACTATAAAACCTATGTACTATACACTAAAGTGCGTAGACTACATATTTATCATTATATAGTTTGAAAAATATCATCATTGGAAGACAAAGGACATCACCTCTCTGTAGTGTATCCAAGGGTTGTGCATAATCATTTGACATTTAGATGCGATCCATATTCTCTCCGTGACATGTAGTTAAATCCAAATACAAACGAGTAAGATTAAATAAAGAAATAAGTTAGGGAATATCTTCCAAGAATGAGTATTTAAATCCATAAACATGAACATACATCACATGGAAGTAGTAAAATAGGAAATCAAGGATACAACTTGACTACACATTCAAACATTCATGCGTTGAAATACATGAATATATGCCATGTCCAGTTCATGAATAAATCTTCTAAATTTACTCCTCATTTTTTTTTCATTTGAATGGGTTGTGTAAATTATATCATTGGTTGAGAGTTGTGCAGGTGTCCATCACGCATGGAATAATATACTAAATGCATGAAAAATCAAAATTTTCATGCAAGCTGATATACAACCCATAAATATATCATATAAAAATATGGATTGAGGGAATACATCCTTTAATTTCATAAACATTAAATGAGAGCCTTCTGATTTTATAATTTTATTATTATTACATTAAAAACTACAAGATAAAGTGGGTCAAAACAACTGTAAATGGTTCAAAATAGAGTAAACGAGCTTGGATCAATGTAAAAGATTAGGAAAATGATATTAAAGTCATTTCTAATCATTAATTACCTACCAAACATCAATCTCACACTAAAAGTTTCATGTATAATAGAAAATATTTTTTTATTTCACATTTTTATTAAAGTGACATGTTTTTTAAACTATGTCAAAACTGATAAAATAAGAATATATTATAATAAAATCATTAGGTAATGGTCATAAAATCATTTGTGATTAATAGGAATAAACCACATGCCAATACAATGGTTAGATTTATTAGTATTATCTACAGTTTCATTTCACCTTGATATTTTTATTAAAATGACATATCAACCATCAAGGGGTTAAAACTAAGAAGACAACTTCAGATTGAAATAGACACTTAGAACAGTGATCACTAATTCATCATTCATCTATAGGAATCCATAATGCATTAATTTGATTCCCATATTTATTGGTATGATGGATAATGTGGTTTAAAATTGTTAATACTTATTAATAAATGAAAAATGACATGTGTAGGTGTCAAAATTGATGAAAAAATATTGGATTGGAATGATATATTAGGGAAATATTCTAAGAATCATTTCTGATCAGGAAGAACCAATAGTAATTCAATCCAACAACCGAATTGTTCGTAATTATTTATAGTGTTATATATCCTTCAAAATATTATTGAAGTGATATTTTATTGTAAAGGGGTAAAAAAATAAAAAAATTGGATTTCAATGAAAACATTGCAGAATGAATCTATATTATTTTATATTTGTAGGAATCAATATCACATCAATCTGATGTGTAGATTTTAATGTATGATCCAAAGTTAGATATTTGTAATCTGTAGGAATCAACATCACATTCATCAATTGATTTCATGATAATTTGAATAAATTTTCATGTTTTTGACCCTCATTTAACTCTATTTTTAGGTACAACCATTGAATTATATTTTTTGTTCTTTTTCTTTATTTAATTACTTATCCTAATATTTTAAGGATTATGGAATATTTTTTTTCTTTTATATTTAATTTTTATATTTTATTCTACATCTACCATTATTTCTTACCTATAATTGAATTTATCGTATTTTACAACTCATTTTTTTAGATTATACTTATACATCAGATTCAACTACTACTTAAGGCCTCATTCCTAATTTAGATTCAACAAATAAATTTGGATTCTTACCTTTTCATTTTTTGTATTTTTGATATATTTTTTAATTTTCTATTTTATTTTTTAGTAAATTATTTTTTCTTTTATTTGATACTCTTCTTATATTTTTTATCCACCTCTTTTATTTCAAGTATTTTTTTTCTCACATATGAATCTACCTCAAAATAAAGATTCTAACTTTGAGCTTCTAGATTTTTTTGTTTTACTTCTTTTTATTTGACTTATTTTTATATTGGATAATATGTTATTATTTATTCTTGTTTTTATTCTAAATTATCTTTATCCCACTACATATATTATTATTTATTATGAAATATTATCCTATTTTTTCTTTTTCTTAATGGTTTAGAATTAATTTCTACTTATTATCTCATTTAATTTTTATCATCTCATTCATTCAAATTATACCTTTAACTATGGATTTTTCATTTTCATTTTAGTTCTTGTTTCTTATTATACTTTATGATTTTGGCTTTTGACTTCTAGAATTTTCTTTTACCTATATTTTTGTTTAATTTTTTCTTCAAACTCATTTTCAAATTTAACATTTACCTTAGTATTGGATTAATTTTCTTTCTTCTTTTACTTTTTATTTTAGTTTTTGTTTTTTTTACATTTGAGACTTATATTTTTCATATACTCTTACCTATAATGTTTCTTATTTATTCTATATTAAATCTTCTATATTAACTTCTAACTCTAGTTTTTTCATTTTTCCTATTGTAACCTTCTACCTATTGTTCTAAACATTCCTTATTATTGTACATCAATTTTTTTCATTTTTCATAAGTCCTTTATTTTATTTTTATATCCAAATTCTAAATTTTTTCTTCTACCTTTAATCTTATTTTTGATCATCTCCTTGCATATTTAGTATTTTCATTTTTCTTCACCTTCAATTTCCACTTTTAATGTTTCTTTCACAATTATATTGGACTTATTCCTTCTCCTTCAGCTTATAGATTATGGTTTTTTGACTTGATATTGATTATTTCACTTATTTTAAATTTTCATAGAATTTTCCTTCTACATTTTTTTATATATAAAATTATTCTTCTAATTTTGATATAATATTATGAATTATGCTTTTATGCCTCCGGATTTTTTTATTCATCATTTTGATTTTGATTTAATATATGTTTATTTTCTTCTTTTTTCAATCTCTCTAATGCCTTCTAGAAAATCTTTTTTATTTATAGATTTTGGATACTACTTTATATTATGCTTACACCTTTCCACCACATTCATATTTGACCATCATTTTAATATTTCATAATTTAGATTCATCTTTTGTTGGCACTTTGAATTTTGATTTATGATCTCTAAGGTTCGTGTTCCACTTATGCTTAGAAATTTAAACTGTTACTACTTTTTATTCTACATCTACCATTGAATGATATTTTTTCTTTGTTTTTTTAAATTTTAATACATTATATTTTTATAATGTTTCTGATTGATATGTAAAATTAGGTAAATGATCCTCAAATTAAAACTTCTTTTCTTTATCCTACTCTAGCATTCAAAATTAATCTTATATCTTGTTTATCATACTCCTATACATATTTATATACTTTTTCATTTTTTTGAACTCTTATTTATTTATTTTACCTTTTTAATTATAACTATTATTGATCAAAAATTGATTTTTTGTTAAATTATGGGATAAGAACCCATCAAGAACGAAACAAAAAAACTCAAGGGGGTCTGAAGTGGTGATATCCAAGCGAATCCCCTTGAACTAATACCATATATTCCACATCTAGTTAATTTTATTTGGAATCTATCTCTAAGTCCATTTCCATTTTTGTGTGTTAATCTCATACTTGGACAACATGGTATGATCCAATGTATGTTTTCATAATAATAATTTTATTAAAGTGGCATTTTACTATTGTGGGGTGAAAATTATGATGAAAATTTTAGATTGACATTGATACTTTGGAAAAAAATCCCCGATACATTTGGGAATAGTAGAAATATTCCGCACATTAATATGATGTCCATATTTCCCAATATGATGGAGACAAAAATTTAATATTATGGAATTTTATTAATAATTAATAAATCACCTGTGTATAGGTAAACACATAAATAATGAGCTCAGGTTGATGTGAAAACTTCAGAAAATGATCCTCAAATCATTTATAAATTATAAGCAATAACAACTTCTCAATATGAAACATGAATTACTTGGTCTGATCAAAAGTTATGTTTTTCATTCACATCCACAAGTCTCAAATAAAAGGAATCAAAACTGATCAAATAGATTTGTATTTCCATGAAAATATAGGATAATAATGCTCAAATTATTTTTGATATATAGAAATCATTCGCATGTGAATTTGATTACCTAATTTAATGGTTTGATATAATGTATCTTGTCACCATGATATATTTATTAAAATGAAAAATCATCCTTCAAGGGATGAAAAATGAGGTGGTAATTTTTTATTAACAATTTTTTAAAACAAAAATCCCATAGTCATTTGTGATCTATGTGAATAATCTTATTATAAATATGATGTAAATATTACACGATATGATGAGAACATTGATTTTATTTTGTCAAAACATATTAATAAATAAAAAATTACCAATTTAGGATTAAAAAATGTAAAAATGATCTCAGATTGTTGGAAAACACAAGGAAGTGATCTTTGAGTTATTTTTAATCTTTACAAACCTTACACAAATAAATTTGACACTAAAATTTCTTGACATTAATAAGAAAATTAGTTCACATTTCCAGGAAAACATAGGAGAAGGATACTAAAATCATTTTCAATATGTAAGAATTAACCAAAAATTAATTTGATTCTTAGATTTCTAGGTGTTATTTGTTTTTTATTTCACCTGGATATTTTTACTAAATTGAAATATCACCCATCATGGTCAAAATAGAGAAAACTAGATAGTCTGATTCATATTTTTTAAAGACTTTGAAAATATTTCAAAACACACATTTAATTATTATGGGCTCACCACACAATAGAATGATGAGATGTATCTTTTAACAATATAAAAATTAGTTGAAAAATATTTTCCTATGATTCCATGATATTTTAAGGACCTTGGATTTTTTAACACTCTGAAACATGTTTTTAGAAATTCAAATCCTTAAAACACACCATTGATATTTCTGAGAAAACCACATGCATAATAGATTCATGGCCTACCCATAAACCTTGAACCCTAAACAGAGGTCATTTCAATGATATTTTCTAATAACTTGAGGCCACTTTCTATGTTTTAACCCTATGATACATTTTTTAAAGGACATTTAAATATACTAAAATTTTTCAATTATTACATGAACAACATATATCATATTGACATGAAATATGTTTATACATGTCATAAATTAATCCATGAAATTGTTTCCAACTATTTCATAATAATTCAGTCTCATTTGTGAGGTTTTGACCCTTTGATGTTAAATAAATAAAAAACAATTTTGTTCATTTTTGTAAAACAAAAAATCAGACCAATGTGCTATCTATTACTATATATCACAATATAATTTATGTCATTTAACCAATTTTAACCATTTGAAATAAGTTTTTAAAGATATATATATTTCGTAAAAATCATTTTTTTCATTCATTTCAACAATGCCACAAGATGAATTAACATGTGTTCTATTAAAATATGTCACTAGAAAATCAATTATCAGTCCTCTATGACTTCATGAAAATTAATGTTCATTTAAATGGTAATTATGGAAACTTGGAAAGATAAATTGATGTAAATAATTTCCACTCACATTAAAAATTAATCTATAGAAATTTTATTATGGTTTATTAACAATTCAGGGATGTTAAATATGTTTTGACCCATTGGAACATGGTTGTATAAACTTTTAAATATAATAGAATAGTTTTTCTAGTCATTCCCCCCAAAATAAACATTATATTGACCTACAATGAATTTATAGATGTAAAAAATTATTTGAAGATCATTTTCATATGATTTTATGAACAATACATGATCGTTTTAATGGTTTTAACTCTTTACATAATGTTTTTGACATTTAAATCCAAAAAATTATACCTTTGGTCATTATGATCTAAAAGAAATTTGAATTAACATAAAGTCTATTCTAACCTGCTAGAAATTAAACCATGATTTTGACTTGATGTGTGATCTATATCTATATATCCCAAATTATACATCTATAATTTTTCTATGATTTCATGATAATCTGAGGGAATTGTTATGGTTTTATCCCTTATATACATGTTTTTATGGATTGTTAAATCTAATTAAATATTTTTTTTCGATCATTACTGTAACACCCCAGGTAAATAAATAATATGACATTTTCATATTTATCCATATTTGTGAATAAAATATTAATATGACTTTAAAGGGGACGTTATGCTCGATGGCGTACCCAACACGCAACAACGAGTTTCTTGGGAATCTTACGTTGCACTCTAATAATAAAATAATATTATTTTAAATGGAAGTTAACATGTAGCCATTGTATTGGCGGGAATGGATAGAAATAACTAAAATATGATTATATATGTTTTTAAATGTTTTTACATTTATCCAATAAAATATAAAGGCTTAAAATACGGAAAGAATTAAATTTTAGGCCTATATGCCCTAGTTTTCACTAAAGGTTCACTTATCGCATTTTGATGGCGAACCATCATTAAATATAGTTTTGTTCACTCTTATACATTCTATTGGACCAAATAAAACTCTTCTTTAGAATCGGGACATCAAAATTTACTTTGTGTAAATTTTTGGTATCTTTCCGATAAAGTTCATTTTTTTAATGAATAGTGTAAAATGTTGTATTTTAATTCAAAACCTCTTTTTAATCTAATTTATTTATATGATTAGATTATATTTTTAATTGGTTTTAAAGTGAAATTAGAATATATTTTTACCATTAAATCCAATAGTGGTCGTCGGAATTAATTTCACTTTGAAATCGGACTTAAACTAGTGTCAATCTTTTGATACTTTTTGTTTCATAAAAACACGCTATTTGTCATGACAGCGGGAATTAATTATTAAATTAATTAATGTGACTTATATGTTTTGAATTTTTTAAAATAGACTTCATTTTTGAATTTGGAATATCAAATATAGCTTAGGGTGATTTTTTGGTAATTTTCTGAAAAACTTCAATTTTTGATGAATAGTGAAACCACTAAGTGGTACTTATAAAAACTGATTTTCTATTTAAATGAAATTTCGCCACCTTTGTATTTTGAATTTCAAAAATACGACATACATGGTTGTCATTAAGAAGTAAAATGTGGTTCAATGGGATTAAAATAATTTTTTTGGTGAATAGTAACTTATTAAGTTTTTAATCGCGATTAGAGGTAATTAGTGTAGTTTAAGGTAAAAATAATGTTTTAATAGTATGAAATGAACTTGACACATGTCCTAAACTCATTGTATGTGTCATGGCCGACCAAGAAAATCCATGGGTCAACTTGGGGACCCCATGGAGCCACTTTGGATGGGAAATGACATAAATAACTTTTTATTTAATGTTAAAGTAAAAATGACACACACATGAGATGTTTTACTAAAACAATTTTTACATGGGGTTATACAAGTCATATTTTTGACTATAAATATTCATTGTAAAGATAAAAAGATTTCCTAAATCATAGTATTTTTTTATAATTTTTAGACGTTAAATAAAGTAAATTATTTATGACATCATGATGATGCAGCGATGACCTCATTATTTAACGATTTAAATAAAATGGAAAGATAATGTAATATATATGACCTACACATGTCCAAAACCTATTTGATGAGTGTATTTAGAACCCTTATCACCTTATCCTCGAAATACATCAATGTGAGACCTCTTAAATCCGAATACCATTTTGAAATAAAGTGACTTTTCTTCACTTCCAAGAGTGCCCCTCCTCTCCTCTTATAAAAGAACCCCACCTCTACCTCCTTACCCACACTCCCAAAGCCTTTGGCTTTGCCAAACCCTGCCCATTTTGGCTCTCCACATCCCTCTCTTACTCCTTGAAGCCTCACTTTGGTCAGAAGTCTTCCCAAGGAAGCCTTTGAACTCAAACCAAGGGGAGTTACCTGATTTTAAGGTAATGTCTTCTTTTGAGTCCTTTTGTTTTATTTGCTTCTCCAACCCCCTAAAATCTTTTTATTCTTTTATTTTGTAACAAATAAAGTATCATAAATATACTAGGAAGTTTTTATAAGAATTATTAGAGCTACACTTACACACACCTACATCTAATGGTTAAAGAACATACTGTTTCCGTGGATGGCGAATTTCTGCCTCACGAAACGATGATTGTTCAAAACTCATATAACACCTTCAAAGGTGGCCATTAAGATGACACTATATTTATATATGGTATATAATATGTTTATGTTTTACTTAAGCTTCTGTATTTTTCATTTGTGGCTTACCTTTATGGCTTCCATTATGGGTATACGCGATATCTTCATTTTAGGAAGTGCGGACTACCGCCCCCTCAAAGTGATGTGATTCGTTAATTCCATACGTGGGACGTATAAAGGATGGATTTAATGTTATTATATATGATGTTATACTGGAATTATTATATACCTCTATATAATTATTATTTCTTTCCATTAAAGTATGAGATAGAAATGAAAGTAGCGTTCATGCGTACGTACGGCTTACCGTCTCCATGAACGGTGCATTTCATTTCTTATCCCCAAATGTAATATACTATTATAAGTACATGTATATAATGGATATATATGATTAATGATACATCTAAATTATGAATATAATTATGGAATTAAAATATACATACCTATCATTTAGTTTTAATTCCATTAATATGACAAAGAAATGAAAGTAGCGTCCATGCGTACGTACGACTTACCGTCTCCATGAATGATGCATTTCATTTCTTACCTCTAAATGATTATGTGATATTATAAATAAATTTATATTCTAGATATATATGATATATATGATATCCAAATCAGGAATGTCATTCTGGATATAAATAACCTTTGACCACATGAACAACATGTAATTGTAAGAAGTCCACTTTCGACTTAAGAACCAAATATCGACAAAACAAACATTATTAACATAAATGATTACATAATGTTTATAACATGTAAATAATTGATATAAAAGGAATAATGAACTTGGAAAAGGTTCTTAAGCAAGTAGAAATTAACTCAAGTTTATTATTTAGGACGTTAAAGAACGATCGATTCAAGTCGGAACTGAGGTAAGGGATCCTACACCTCTCTTTCTTTTTAAGTACATTCTTTTATGTCATTCCTTTTAAAGATAATATTTCTTATTATTGGGATATTCTTTTATATTACTCTTACTCTAATTTTTATGTTCATATGATGAGAGACCCTATTCTCTCTCATCAATCCATTTTGGAAGTTTTGAGTGGCACCGTTAGGCTGCTGAATTTTTCGTAAGAGATCCAACCTCTCTCTTTTTTTAAGTACTCTCATTTATGTCACTTCTTTTAAGCTACACTTTGTTATGTTGTGGATGTTATTTTATATTCCTCTTTCTATAAACCTTATGTTAATATGATTAGATACCCTATTTGATCTCATCAATCCATTTTTGTATGTTTTATGTGGCGCCGTTAGGCTGCCGAGTTTTCGTAAGGGATTTTTCATCGCACTTTTATTCCCGTGATATTTATGCTACATTTGACACAATTTCCTTTGAGTGGTGTACGTACTGCCCATTATTCTACTCTTTTTGTAATATAATTTCTTTTTATGAGTATTTACATCAATGATGTATTGTCCTTCTTTCATGGGGTGTATGTTTTGAAAGATACCCAAGTCGGTAAGGGAACCTTTAACCCTCCTCTTTTTAAAAGACTTCTTTTGTTGGGTATTTTAATTTACATATTATTATGTTGGGATATGTTCTCATATATCCTTATTGATGTAACTTTTATGTCCAAGTGATGAGATACACTTTTTATCTCTCATCAACTCATTTTGATGTCACGCCGTGAGGCTGTCAAGGGAACTTCTTAACCCAATTTCGATTTCTTTGGGTTCAACATGTATTTATTGAATATGTCATCCTTTGAAAATGTGTGAATGACCTTTGATTATTTTACACTTAATATCCACTTATATTTTGTGTATTCATTTGTCACACATAATTATGTAATTGATTTATCCTTAAACCAAGGATACCGTCTTTGTATGGGACTACGTCTCAATCTCCTTTCATTGAGGCATATTTCGTTTTATACACAACTTTCTTTTATACGGTGTATAAAATCCTTTTAATTTTACTTTTATACAAAAGGAATCTTTTTATACGAATCGTTTTACTAAACGAAAAAAGGAATGTTTCTTTTAACGTACGCAGTGGCAACGACCTTTTCCGCCGCCACGAGTATTATTTAGTCTTTGGCTTCCCCAACAAGCCGTGATGTTTTTAAAATGAAATAAATACCATATACTCTTTTATGTATTTTGGTATTAAAAATGGTTTTTATAATGGATTTGTTATGTCAATATATTTGAGTGATATATTGTGATCAAAGTGTGGAAATGTTTTCTTTCCATTATATTTGTTTTATGTATTATGTTTTTATTATGGTACTTGGACATTTGACGGGTGGTTACGTGATAAACCATATGACGGGTGGTGCCGTGAATACCAGGACGGGTGGTTACGTTATAACCTCCAATGCATTGGGTATGGAATTCGGCCGTATGGATATTCCATTAAGTATGTATGGAAGTTGGCTGAATGGCTATTCCATTAAGTGATATGTGTGGAAGTCGACCGTATGGTTATTCCACTTAAGTATGTTTATGTCCCAAGTTACCTTTATATGTTATGTGTTCTTTATATGGGTTTTATGGTAATCTTTTGGTTACAAAAGGGTAGGTAATGAACTTTTATTCAGCGAAGATTTTTTACTACTTCGAAGAGGTGAAAAGTATTACTTTGATAAAGTATACATGGTTTAATTGTTGTTTTGAAAAACTTACAGTTTTCATTCTTTGTGTATCCCTTACTGAGCTTTTTATGCTCATCCCAAGTTTTTGAAATGTTTTTCACAGGACTTAGCATGTAATAGGGTCAAGGATGGGATCAAGGGAAAGTCATGCTACCTAAAACATGGAACTATACATGTTTCTTTTTAAGAGTTTTTATTTTATGGAAATTTAGTAGAAGAGACTACTTTGTAATCTTTTGAGATGTAATAGTTATGTCCTAATTCTCTAAAACTCTAAACCTGAAAAGATTCTTAATGTGAATTACTCATTTAATTCAATATTAAGTAAGGTTTAAGGCTAGGGCCTTATAGTTGGTATCAAAGGTCGGTTTAGATAACTTTAGAGGTTAGGGTATTCTCTAAGCATAAGTGACATTACCATAATGGTTAGGATTTCAGAAAGAGTCCTAGTTTTAGATAAAGTGAATGAGTAAGTATATCTTAGTGTTTAACTTACTCATTAGTACATGATGGTTTTTTTGATATTCTCACACTGACATTTCTATTTTTAGTGAATGGATGGATCTAGCAGGCACCAAAGAGACAACAAGTTTGAAGGAAACTGTGGTGGTTCTCTGATTAAGATACTAGATAAAATGGGGGATTCAATGAGGAAACTCATGGTTGTTCTAAACCAACTATCAAGGAGTCATGATCAACCACTTGAAACTTGGTATGTTCTGTAATGCATCATATATGAGATGACCAATCGATGTGGAAGTTCAGGTAATAATTATAAAGGTAACCATTAGAGTTTATATGATCCTTACTTTTGAGGTAATTATGGGTTATTATATGATATGATGGAAAATGAAAGGCATGAGATAAACTTGAGGTTAAAATATGTTATGATTATTTTTGAAGATTTTATCTCATTTTGGGGAATGTTTTATGAATTATATAGTTTTGGAAAAAGGACAACACGCAGACCGTGTGACAACCCGTCGCGTCGGACAAAGCTGCGGGAATCGAACCCACAACCAAAGTGCAACTGGTATTTATTGCCTACCACTGGACTACGTGAATTCCCTGGTTAGTTTGACTGATTCCTTTTAGTTGGATGATTTTAGGAATCAAGATTAAGTTTATTTTAGGTTTCCTATGGAAATTATTAACCTATCATCGAGGATATGTGATTAGGTTAATTACTTTTCAATATGAGACATTAAGAGCAACTGATTTTGTTTGGATATAAATTTTAAAATTTAACTTGGAAGACTATGTGACTAAATCCTTCAAATATTTGGGTTTCAATCTTAGTTTGGTTTACTTTGAATAATTTTATGGACAAATTTTTTATCGAATGGTCCTCTTTGAAATTTGGGTTTTGTTGGACAAATTTTGGAGATTAAGAATAGATTTTCTTTTTATAAAGTGTTATCCTTTTCTGGATTATCTGATCTTGTAAAAACCTTTTGTGTTTTGGTTTTGGTTAAAGTCTAAAGACATGGGAAGTATATAGTTCTCTTTTTTTGGTTTAGGTGATTCTCTAGAAGTTGATTATAGTACTCTTAATGTGAACAAGTCTTCCTAAATACTCGTCTTTTGGAGAAAATATGAGTTTGTGTAAGGAATCTAATAAAAGTTGAAAGTCAACATGATAAGTGATTATGTTTCCTTATGAATAAATTCCTCAATAAAAAGTAACTTAAAACAAAAATGTTGTCTATTAACTTTTCCTACTGGGGAATCGAATACCGTTTAACCCATCACAAGTTTGTGATTTTCTTGTGGTTAACTTTCTCCTAAACATGTTTTCTATCACTCTCCATCAGAACATGACCCTATGTTTTCTCCTCCATGTCCATGTTTTCATACTTGGAATCCTAGTATGGGTTAACTCGGGTGACCTTTGTACTTATCTTTCTTTATTTTAAAGTGATTGTTTTATCGACTCTTCTTCCGATGTGGGACTTTCAAGGATGTTTCCAAGCCCAATTTTAAAATTGCGAGGACGCAATTCCCAAAAGGGGGGAAGGATGTAACACCCCAGGTAAATAAATAATATGACATTTTCATATTTATCCATATTTGTGAATAAAATATTAATATGAATTTAAAGGGGATTCTATGCTCGATGACGTACCCAACATGCAACAACGAGTTTCTTGGGAATGTTACGTTGCACTCTAATAATAAAATAATATTATTTTAAATGGAAGTTAACATGTATCCATTGTATTGGCGGGAATGGATATAAATAACTAAAATATGATTATATATGTTTTTAAATGTTCTTACATTTATCCAATAAAAGATAAAGGCTTAAAATACGGAAAGAATTCAATTTTAGGTGTATATGCCCTAGTTTTCACTAAAGGTTCACTTATCGCCTTTTGATGGAGAACCATTATTAAATATAGTTTTGTTCACTCTTATACATTCTATTGGACCAAATAAAACTCTTCTTTAGAATCGGGACATCAAAATTTACTTTGTGTAAATTTTTGGTATCTTTCCGATAAAGTTCATTTTTTTAATGAATAGTGTAAAATGTTGTATTTTAATTCAAAACCTATTTTTAATCTAATTTATTTATATGATTAGATTATCTATTTAATTGGTTTTAAAGTGAAATTAGAATATATTTTTACCATTAAATCCAATAGTGGTCGTTGGAATTAATTTCACTTTGAAATCGGACTTAAACTAGTGTCAATCTTTTGATACTTTTTGTTTCATAAAAACACGCTATTTGTCATGATAGCGGGAATTAATTATTAAATTAATTAATGTGAATTATATGTTTTGAATTTTGTAAAATAGACTTCATTTTTGAATTTGGAATATCAAATATAGCTTAGGGTGAATTTTTGGTAATTTTCTGAGAAACTTCAATTTTTGATGAATAGTGAAACCACTAAGTGGTACTTATAAAAACTGATTTTCCGTTTAAATGAAAATTTTCCACCTTTGTGTTTTGAATTTCAAAAATCCGACATACATGGTTATCATTAAGAAGTAAAATGTTGTTCAATGGGATTAAAATAATTTTTTTGGTGAATAGTAACTTATTAAGTTTTTAATCGCGATTAGAGGTAATTAGTGTAGTTTAAGGTAAAAATAATGTTTTAATAATATGAAATGAACTTGACACATGTCCTAACCTCATTTGATGTGTCATGGCAGACCAAGAAAAGCCATGGGTCAACTTGGGGACCCCATGGAGCCACTTTGGTTGGGAAATGACATAAATAACTTTTTATTTAATGTTAAAGTAAAAATGACACACAAATGAGATGTTTTACTAAACCAATTTTTAAATGGGGTTATACAAGTCATATTTTTGACTATAAATATTCATTGGAAAGATAAAAAGATTTCCTAAATCATAGTATTTTTTTATAATTTTTAGACGTTAAATAAAGTAAATTATTTATGACATCATGATGATGCAGCGATGACCTCATTATTTAACGATTTAAATAAAATGGAAAGATAATGTAATATCTAAGACCTACACATGTACAAAACCTATTGTATGAGTGTATTTAGAACCCTTATCACCTTATCCTCGAAATAAATCAATGTGGGACCTCTTAAATCCGAATACCATTTTGAAATAAAGTGACTTTTCTTCACTTTCCAAGAGTGCCCCTCCTCTCCTCTTATAAAAGGCCCCCACCTCTACCTCCTTACCCACACTCCCAAAGCCTTTGGCTCAGCCAAACCGTCACCATTTTGTCTCTCCACATCCCTATATTACTCCTTGAAGCCTCAATTTGGGCATAAGTCTTCCCAATTAAGCCTTTGATCTCAAACCAAGGGGAGTTACCCGATTTTAAGGTAATGTCTTCTTTTGAGTCCTTTTGTTTTATTTTGCTTCTCCAACCCCCTAAACTCTTTTTATTATTTTATTTTGTAACAACTCCAGTATCCTAAATATTCTAGGATGTTTTTATAAGAATTATTCGAGCTACACTTACACACACCTACATCTAATGGTTAAAGAACATACTGTTTCCGTGGATGGCGAATTTCTGCCTCACGAAACGATGATTGTTCAACACTCATATAACACCTTAAAAGGTGGCCATTAAGATGTCACTATATTTATATATGATATATAATATGTTTATGTTTTACTTAATCTTCTGTATTTTTCATTTTTGTCTTACCTTTATGGCTTCCATTATGGGTATACACGATATCTTCATTTTAGGAAGTGCGGACTACCGCCCCCTCAAAGTGATGTGATTCGTTAATGCCATACGCGGGATGTATAAAGAATGGATTTAATGTTATTATATATGATTTTATACTGTAATTATTATATACCTCTATATCATTATTATTTCTTTCCATTAAAGTATGAGATAGAAATGAAAGTAGCGTTCATGCGTACGTACGGCTTACCGTCTCCATGAACGGTGCATTTCATTTATTATCCCCAAATGTAATATACTATTATAAGTACATGTATATAATGGATATATATGATTAATGATACATCTAAATGATGAATATAATTCTGGAATTAAAATATACATACCTATCATTTAGTTTTAATTCCATTAATTAGACAAAGAAATGAAAGTAGCGTCCATGCGTACGTACGGCTTACCGTCTCCATGAATGGTGCATTTCATTTCTTACCTCTAAATGATTATGTGATATTATAAATACATGTATATTCTAGATATATATGATATATATGATATCCAAATCAGGAATTTTATTCTGGATATAAATAACCTTTGACCACACGAACAACATGTAATTGTAAGAAGTCCACTTTCGACTTAAGAACCAAATATCGACAAAACAAACATTATTAACATAAATGATTACATAATGTTTATAACATGTCAATAACTGATATAAAAGGAATAATGAACTTGGAAAAGTTTCTTAAGAAAGTAGAAATTAACTCAAGTTTATTATTCAGGACGTTAAAGAACGATCGAGTCAAGTCGGACCCGAGGTAAGGGATCCTACACCTCTCTTTCTTTTTAAGTACATTCTTTTATGTCATTCCTTTTAAAGATCATATTTCTTGTTATTGGGATATAATTTTATATTAATCTTACTGTAAATTTTATGTTCATATGATGAGAGACCCTATTCTCTCTCATCAATCCATTTTGGAAGTTTTGAGTGGCGCCGTTAGGCTGCCGAATTTTTCGTAAGAGATCCAACCTCTTTTTTTTTTAAGTAATCTCCTTAATGTCACTTATTTTAAGCTCCACTTTGTTATGTTTGGGGATGTTCTTTTATATTACTCTTTCTATAAACTTTATGTTAATATGATGAGATACCCTATTTGATCTCTTCAATCCATTTTTGTAAGTTTTATGTGGCGCCGTTAGGCTGCCGAGTTTTCGTAATGGATTTTTCATCTCACTTTTATTCCCGTGAGATTTATGCTACATTTGCCACAATTTCCTTTGATTGGTGTACGTACTGACCATTATTCTACTCTTTTTGTAATATACTTTCTTTTTATGAGTATTTACATCAATGATGTATTGTCCTTCTTTCATGGGGTGTATGTTTTGAAAGATACCCAAGTCGGTAAGGGAACCTTTCACCCTCCTCTTTTTAAAAGACTTCTTTTGTTGGGTCTTTTAATTTACATATTTTTATGTTGGGATATGTTCTCATATATCCTTATTGATGTAAATTTTATGTCCAAGTGATGAGATACACTTTTTATCTCTCATCAACTCATTTTGATGTCACACCGTTAGGCTGTCAAGGGAACTTCTTAACCCAATTTCGATTTCTTTGGGTTCAACATGTAGTTATTGAATATGTCATCCTTTGAATATGTGTGAATGAACTTTGATTATTTTACACTTAATATCCACTTATATTTGTTTTATTCATTTGTCACACATAATTATGTAGTTGATTTATCCTTAAACCAAGGATACCGTCTTTGTATGGGACTACGTCTCAATCTCCTTTCATTGAGGCATATTTCGTTTTATACACAACTTTCTTTTATACGGTGTATAAAACCCTTTGACTTTTACTTTTATACAAAAGGAATCTTTTTATACGAAGCGTTTTACTAAACGACAAAAAGGAATTTTTCTTTTAACGTACGCGGTGGCAACGACCTTTTCCGCCGCCACGAGTATTATTTAGTCTTTGGCTTCCTCAACAAGACGTGATGTTTTTAAAATGAAATAAATACCATATACTCTTTTATGTATTTTGGTATTGAAAATGGTTTTTATAATGGATTTGTTATGTCAATATATTTGAGTGATATATTGTGATCAAAGTGTGGAAATGTTTTCTTTCCATTATATTTGTTTTATGTCTTATGTTTTTATTATGGTACTTGGACATTTGACGGGTGGTTACGTGATAAACCATATGAAGGGTGGTGCCATGAATACCAGGATGGGTGGTTACGTTATAACCTCCAATGCATTGGGTATGGAAGTCAGCCGTATGGCTATTCCATTAAGTATGTATGGAAGTTGGCCGAATGACTATTCCATTAAGTTATATGTGTGGAAGTTGACCGTATGGTTATTCCACTTAAGTATGTTTATGTCCCAAGTTACCTTTATATGTTATGTGTTATTTATATGGGTTTTATGGTAATATTTTGGTTACAAAATGGTAAGTAATGAACTTTTATTCAGAGAAGAGTTTTTACTACTTTGAAGAGGTGAAAAGTATTACTTTGATAAAGTATACATGGTTTACTTGTTGTTTTGAAAAACTAACAGTTTTCATTCTTTGTGTATCCCTTACTGAGCTTTTTATGCTCATCCCAAGTTTTTGAAATGTTTTTCATAGGACTTAGCGTGGAATAGGGTCAAGGATGGGATCAAGGGAAAGTCATGCTACCTAAAACATGGAACTATACATGTTTCTTTTTAAGAGTTTTTATTTTATGAAAATTTAGTAGAAGCGACTACTTTGTAATCTTTTGAGATGTAATAGTTATGTCCTAATTCTCTAAAACTCTAAACCTGAAAAGATCCTCAATGTGAATTACTCATTTAATTCAATATTAAGTAAGGTTTAAGGCTGGGGCCTTATAATTACAACCGCAAAACATTGATGTGTGGTATATTAATATTTGTAAATAATTATGCAATGATAATTTTCATATGGGTTCATGAAAATTGGAGGTCATTTTCTCACTTTTATGTATTTTTTTACTTTTAAATTAATAAAAAATCTCTTTTAGTTTTTCTATGAAAACCCTAAGGCTTGTTGATATATGTTCTATTTCTATATCAAAAAATTGATAGTGGTCATTGTTTTACGATATCATTATAATGAGATATTTTTTCTAGGTTTTGATAATATAAAAAATTATCAATAATTTTTACAATAAATTTTTTTATTTGAATCCAGTAAGTGGAAAAAACAAAAAACTTCTACATAAAACTACATTGAGAAATTCCAGATCTGACTTGAACCACATTTGAAACCATGAATAAGCTGATTCCATCTAGAATTTCTCTAAAAGTTATCTGATTTGCCTATCTCCATCAGATTGATTCTAGCATGTATTAGTTGAAAAATATAAAATCATCATATAAACCCTACTTTTAGTCTATTTCATTCTCAATACAACCTTGAAACTGTTGAATTTTCAATATCTCAGTAGAATGCAAGGATCTTAGTAATAATGTATAGATTAAAATTAGTCTATGACATCTATTAAACTAATATATATTTTTATACATCACATTTTATTATTTTGATTTCATTGATAGATGTCATCATGTATAAATAGATTCATCTTTGAAAGATCTTGTGTCAATTCATATTTAAATTAAAAATGATTCTTGTATTTCCTCTTCAAGTTGAACACCTACTTGGTAAACTAAGAAACACACATAGATACTATTTTATTGGTATGATAGAAAATATATTATCCCATTAAACTTCTATGAATTGAGCTATAATAGTATCCACCTATCCATCACTTATTAAGGGTCTATTACCATTAATAAAAGCCAGTTCCATTATAGATAAAAATTGATACCCACAGAATCTCCATAGTTTTATCATACCTTTATGGGTTCATATTTTATTTTATTCTAATGGAAACATGGTGCACATTCCTCAGGTATTGTATCAGCCCCATCATCCTGAATCACTTATTCCATCAAATTTAACAACTAATAACATATGATATTGGGTTTTACTCAATTATCCTAACAACGTAGAATACTTTGATCCCTTTGGATCAACCCCTTACTTGCAATATTCTTTCCAATCATTATTTGAATAAAAAAATTTGACCAAGATAGTATATGAGTGTACGAACATTACACATATTCTTTTTATAGTTTGGAATAAATTACATTAGTGAGAATAACATTACTAGGGAATTAAACATCCTAAGATTAATTATCTTTATACTATATTCCATGTCACTTTATGCATTTTTTCTTATTCACATTCCACATTGGTTGTTGAGTGTGTACTCTCATAGGATTTTGGGGCACTATATATTGAATTAATTTATAAAAATCATCCAAAAGATTATTATAGTTCATTACTAAAACAAAATCCCTCAAATTTTAAGTAAATTATATCAAAACCTTATTTTCCATTCATATTTTCTATTTTAAATATGACATTAGTGATATTTTATGCACTTTATTCTTCTTTTTTATTTTTAAATTATCTTTTATGATGCGTCTAGTTCTAGGAAAAAAATATTTTCCTTTAATATCAAAGAATTTGAATCTATTTAATACAATTATACCACATCTCCATCATTCTTCCATATAATTATAGGTGAGAATCATTTAATTTGATGATTTTTATCCCTCTTATAGTAGTACCTATCAACATAACCATTATCCGAACAAATATTACATTATCTAATAGAATCATAATAAAATTTCTATTCTGATTGATTTCTAGTTAGAGTAGGTGTTCCTTTATCATTAAAATATATTATTTATTTACAAACACTAATAATGTTCCCAGTTCTCACACAAAATAGAATTTCTTCACTATATTTTTTTAGAGTTATCTTACTTCAGTTACATCTAATCAGAACTTTATTTTTCTTGAAACCTGATTATTATTCTTCAAGACACTACTTATAGTTTTCCCAAGAGTTTCAAAAGTTATCCATACCATTCTTATATTATAAATCTTCTCCTCAATATTATTTATCCACAACACTTTTTCTTTTATTTAACCCTCTAAATTTAATACGTGATAATTCCTTTCATTGTATGATCTCCTCACATGTCCTTAATTTTGTTCCTTGAGGAAAATCATGAATAACTCATTTTGTTTCATCATCTCCATATGATATTTCACTTATTGAATCAAATATTCAATAACATCACGTTTACCCTTCATAATCAGTTTATTATTACCATATTCTATATTTTTTGAGATAAAAATACCTCTCACCTTAAGTCATTAGAAACAACACATTGTTTTTGAAACATTTAATATACTCATGTTAGTTTTAGAGAAAACCTTCAGATTTATTATATGAATAAGTTATTTCATTTTCAACATACTCAAATGATATAAAATCTACATCTTCATATTTAAATGGAGAATCAACTATAGAGATAGAATGAGATATGCATATTTAATTCAATTTATTTACCTGGATAAGAGTACCCAGTTTCTTGACATCATTATTCTTGACCTTCTTCCTTTATCTTTTATTAAAATTGAATTTTTCTTTTATTTAATAAAAATTTAAACCCTTAAATGATTTATGCACATAAAACAAAGAAATATTTTTTTTCATTATTAATCATATATGTTTTGTCGTACATCTATTTTAGTATCTTCCACGTGTCTTTATAGAAATTTAAATTGGGTATTTTTTAATATACATTCCTCTAGAGTTTAAATTTAGACATTATTCACATGATCATCAATTTTCAATATCCACTGCTATGATTCTTATTCAATTCTAGGTTATTTCTGTAACAAAAATCCATCCCATAAAATATCATATGGGATTCCAATATATTCTTCCAGAGAATATATGAATTCTTTATTTCCATTCTGAAAAGTAAATTCCAAAAAAATATTACTCGTCTTTGATGAATCAAAATCAATAACCATCTTTAAAACACCAAAAAAAAAGATTCTGGTTAAAAATCATATAACCTAGCTCTACCACCAAATTTTGGGACCCGAGACACCATAAGAGAGGTGGTGAATCATGTTGGTTTATATATTAAACTATTCTTTCGTTATTATATTATCTTATCACTTTAGGACCTTATACACATGTAAGAAATTTTAATTATTCAATATGTTCATTTCAAAACCTTTATAGCATATAAATTATTCACATGAAAAAAGAGGTTTGGACACTTGGGTTTTACTTACTTCTCCCATATGGGTTAATATGGGGAATAAAACCCAACCATGTGTTGGTGTTCCTAGAAATAATACTACACACTGTTGCATTGAAAGGATTTGGAGGGCCTCATTGATGATCCAGGGTCACACCCTATTCTCCAGTCCATTCAATGCTTCCATAGAGAAAAATTTTAGTTTTCAGATGTGTAGGACTATTTATGATCATTATTTTAATCTTGGGAATTCATATCAATAACTCTGTATTAATGAACCTTGATTATCGTTTATGTTACCCTCTTTCTTCCATAGACTATATGGACTGAAATACTCATGAATAAGAGTTGGGATTGTATCTATCCATAAAATGTACCACCCCTTATTCAATAGAACAAGACTATATCAAAACATGCATGCACCTGTATCTATTCTTAATTCATAAAGATGTAAACTATATAAGTACAACTTCATTAACCATTCATTTTTATATAAATAATATAGAAGTGTAGTTATATGTAGCCTCCTTGGTCACTTTCTCACAGAATCCAGATATATGATATACCCCCATGAATGCTATCCTTTCTTGGATATGGAAACTCATCACCCCATACTCTCTCTATATTTTCTTCTTATATATATATATATCCTTTTACATGTTATACTTTCAATCATATATGAAGTCAACGATGACTAATTTTTTTTTAAATCACCATAGACTCAATTTATTTTCCTTTAATTCCATTTCATGGAATATATAAACATCTTAATTTTAGAATCCATTAACTCCTTAATATTTGGACTTAACATGAAAATATCCTGATTTTGAAACTTCCACAAACAATTTTCAAATATTATATCCTCTATATCTATGATTCTCAAGTATTTATACCATCAAAATATCTATATTAAAATACAGTAAAATATTTTTGTTACCTCTTATAATTAATATCTTTTAAATCTCTATAAAATCATGTATTTCGAATAGAAATGAATGAAATCACATGAGTTAATGGTTCTCTCACACATATCATTCCATGGAAAATGTTTTTCCTTTAATTCATGGATACCTTCATCATGTGGAATGGATTTACTCTACGCCATTGACACCCCTTAGATTGTAGTTGACATAAATTAGCTTGTCTTATCCATCCAATATAGGAAAAAACCTATATGGTAGAGCATCTCATTGATTTTTTCTAAGGATACAAAATATTATTTTTATACATCATAAAACATACTGATGTGGAATAGAGTTCCTTTTGTGATATTCACATGGTAATCATACATTCTTCAGTTACGACATGGTACTCACATAATCAACATGGTCATTACAATATTACTAGAATAACCAACCACTAACATTTTACATGTTAAAATGTATTTAGAATGAAAATATCTTGACATAACTCAACTCATAGGGCTTTCATTTTCATTATATATTGAAACATGTCCCTATTAATCATAAAATACATATAGACTTTAAAATGATGTGTTTGTAGATGTTTACATCCATCATTGGTGTCTCGGTTATGGTGATAAACAAATCATCATATTTAGAATTTATTTCTTTACTATGAAACATATTTATAGTTTTATTTTATATATCCTAATTCAAATCAGTTTCAACACATCAATATACCATCCAAATCTTCAAACATCCTATGAGAATGATCATCATCCAACATCTAATTAGTATCAACCAGTTCTTATTTGTTTTATTTTCCAAAAACCAGATTGCTTATGTTTTAATAAATTATCCATAGACCATATTTAATAAATCATGGTATTAATTAACTAATCCATACCATACAACACACACCATTCATTTACAATTCATAATATATTATCAACAAGTATATTCAATACGGAAATATTTTTAATAAATCCAAGAAATCAAACATTTGTTGTAACAATGTCCCCCTATGGATTTTGTTGATAATATATCTGAAATTTAATCCCCGCCTTTGTAAATAAAATTCAACGGGTCTATCATTATCCTCTTGATTTCCCCAAGGTGAACATACTTTTTTCAATATATAATTATAGAAAAATAATTGCATATTGGGTGTTGTATAAGATGTGTGACATACCCCAAAATTACATCTAGGGGATGGGGTTTAAATCCTACTTACTATATTCCATTACACCCCAAACTATATTAGGATTTTTCTATGATGGGTTGATGCGTAATGATTTAATTGTGATAGAGATATTGTGAAATTAGGTTTGGGAAATAGAAAATGGGGGAAACACTGGTAGTGTTGCGCTTATGTTGGCCGGGGAAACACAAGATGTTGGCGGCCTCTCGTGGAACAGTCATAGGTGAGTGCATAATTAATGGGATTCAGGATACATGGACCCTAGGCCATGATGCAGTTATGATAGAAACATAGCTAAATTTCCCAAAGTATAATTCATAGCAATTATTATCCACCAGAGTAGGGATAACTATATTAGGAATTATGAGATGAAAATTAATAACTATGAAACTAGGACCATTAATTATGAAACTATGCATAGAGAAATTCTATTCGATCATCCATATGAGGTCCAAACCTAGGGGACAACAATAAATAAGATTATGGGGTGAGTATTTCATTTGTATATGTGTCCTTGGGCCTTTTGGTCATGTATTGGGTCTTGTGCCTATGGGCATACACGCTATGTAATGGATTTGTGAAAATTGGATTTCAAGACACGTAAAGGTTACATACAAACCTATTTAAACTATTGATTATGTTGAAATAAAAATGAAACATCTAAGGCCTTAAGGTGATTATCACTTAATTCATGATAAATCAACCCTTCATCAAATCATTAAAAATTCCATATTGAGAGAAACTTACTCCACTTTAATGTTTATCTCAACATTCATATTTACCTATATATGTTGATTTTCATTAAATCCATTACTCAATTGATCACATATAAATGGATTGTAATGAAATCCTCTAAGAATAACGAGTCATATATTAGTGTTGTAAATAAGAGCATTTTTCAACAAAATCAATATTTTAAAATATTACTCATTGAATATTCATAAGAAATATGAATCCTGAGAAGCTAAAAACTCTTCAGAACTCAAACAACCTATCACTAAAAATTAAAATAATTCTTTTGAATATACATGGGTGGGGAATATACCACATATAACATCAATTAATGCAGAAAATTTTAATATTAAACAATAAATAACACATGAATCCATGTATTCCAAAACATTCAATAGAACCTTCCTTTTTTCCACAGGGGAGGATAAACAACATGTATTCTAAAACTCTAACCACACATAGTATTTTAACTTAAAAAAACAAAAAATGAATTGATATTTTTCATCGATGAACATATTTTTTTGTACTTTTTTCTTCATAATAATTCATTAGATTATGATTTTATTCTTAAAAAATAGTTTTAGGATATCATGAAAAACTGTTCCGCTAATAAAAATTGATTGATGAATAACTATTATACATGAAATATTAACTAATGGAGATACTTTAACAATTTGATCATTATCCAAGGCCCCCATCATAAAATAAGGACTAAAATAACTTTAATAGATTCTAAAAATTTCCCAAACATCATTGGGAAACCTGTAGAATAACATTGACAATTATTTATACCTATAGACTCATCTTTGGACTTAAATTCATCATCACAACATCAAATCAGTGTTTATAACCAATATTACTTAAATATTTCTACATGTTATCACAGACTACAATATTTAAAGTTATAATGTATCATATAAATGTGAAAAATACATTTCTTCTACATAAAAATACCTCTAAAAATTCTTGTCTAACTTGAACCACCTTATACATCCTAGATGAGATGATTCCATATTGTATTCTTCAAAAAGGGTTCTTATTTATATAATACATTCAGACCAATTACAATATATATGAGTAGTAAAAATATAAAACAATATATATACCCTCTTTCCAATGAAATACATTATCAATATAACCTTGAAACTGTTGAATTTTTAACAACTCAATAATGCACACATATCTCATCAAGAATGGACAGATTCATATAAGTCTTTGACATCCACTCAATTTAGACTTAATATGGTATACATAGAGTTTTAGAATTAAGATTTCATAGATAGACTTAAATAAATATAAATAGATTATTCCCTAACAAAACTAGCTTTAAATTCTATTTTAATACAAAAAAAATATTATAGTATTAAAAATTCAAGTTGAATATCTAATTGGTAACCTAATATTTTTAGAATACAATTTTACCCATGTGTTAATTTTTTCAAATTTTCTTTAAAGTAATCTTCATGTCATTTTAGAAAACAATACATAATTAGGTTTTACCAAAAATGTGAAAGGAATCATTATTTTAACATGTACTTCATAAATGAAAAATCCCTTCACCATGTCCAATAATATATTCAATTCTTAATTTATAGGTTTTTAATTTTATTTTCCAATAAAAAAGTTTTCAAAATTTTTTATGTTTTAAAAATAATTTTTCGAATGAAAAGGATATTTTTCTGAAGATATGCTTAAAATTACTATTAAATATTATTTTCCATCTATTATGACATCAATTGGTGTTAACTATTCTTTAATTGGGTAATTATCCAAGGATATCATTAGTATTATTTATCTAAATGTTTTATGTTTTGATGGAATCATGTCGATGAAACCTGTTTCTCTTCCCCAGGTTATACCATAAGGAAATGCTTATAAAACCTTCATATTTTAACTGGTTATTCTATGATGAAATAAATTTTAAACCAATATATTTACCATAGGTTATGATATGATGAAATGTTCATGAAAACCATTTCATTAAATGGGTACCAATTTGAAGAATGATTATGATCTTGTGGAAAACTTATGTATGGTTTTCATTATGTAAAGGGTGGGACCTATAACTACTTCCAATGTATTTATCAAATTTTTATATCTCATTATACATATAGGGCTGGAATTAGGATTTAACTCATTTTTTAGGGGACTTTTTCCACTATAATGGTATTGGGAATGAATATTGACTACTATAATGTTTTGGGGAGTGAACCCATGTCACGACCCGTCCTCGGGGCCCGTGCCGTGACTACCCCAAGCCCGCCTTCCATAGGCCAGGGGCTGACGACTAGAACCAAGGCGTAAATCCCGGTAAAAAGGGAAGGCATTACCTTTGTAAAGTAAACAAACACCACAGAGCAACAAACAGTAGAAGTAAACACTAAGTAAAAACTGAGTACAACAGTAAGTGCGGAAAAGTAAGTGGGCCAGAATACAAACCCAAACAGAAAGTAAAGTACAACTGGAAAGGGAAAACAAAAACTAAAAGTAGAGCCACAACGTCGAGCCGTCCACTGGAAATCCCACCTGAAGGGTGGGTACAGATAGCCTCCACTTCTCCTCGGGTCCAGCCGACCGCTCCGAGTACGTCCCGCCCAGTGGTCCACCTCCAGGTACCATCCTACTCCGCAAGCCTCAACCACGATCAACGCTGTCCGTCGTCTGCAACCAACACAACGTAGTGCGGGCATAGCCCATGCAGGGGTGAGTATAAGCTACTCAGTACGGACCTCGAGACCCCCGAAGGTCTCCCAGAATCCACAAAGGTTAATCCACAAAGGAAATATACAATCACGAAGTAACATCCGACACTGTTTAGGTATATGCCCATACATATACCTAAGTCATCAATTCCAGCTCGCTCCAACCTCCAAGCCCAAGTACAACCCAGTCCACACAGGAAAGAAAAACTTAAATCCACAAAGGATAGATCAACACAATCCACATAGGAAAGAAAAACAGGATTCAGCTCACACAGGAATACTTCTTCGTAAGACGATAGAGATGATCAGATATTGCCACTGATTCACCTAAGCCATCAGACCCACAAAGGATCGATAGGTACTAACCCCCGCAATGACCCACAAAGGATCTGACCCACAAAGGATCGATAGGTAACTAACCCCCGCAATGACCCATAAAGGATCTGACCCACAAAGGATCGATAGGTAACTAACCCCCGCAATGACCCACAAAGGATCTGACCCACAAAGGATCGATAGGTAACTAACCCCCGCAAAGACCAACACAGGATCAGACCCACATAGGATCTGTAGGCGCTGGCCCACACAGAACCGATGAGCACTGAACCACATAGGATCGGACCCACACTGGATCTGTAGAACTGATCCACGCAGGATCGTTGAGTGCTGAAGTCGTCGCCGTCGAATCCAATGAGGATCTCTGTACAGTCGTCGTCGTCACAGTTGCAGCCAGCACTAGGGTTCCCGCACACAACAAGCTCGTTCGAGAGGGTCTGCTCCACGAGCCGAGAGGCTGATACATCAACTGGCACATAGTCCAGAGTTGATGTATCCAAAAGTTCCGTATCGTTAACAGGAACACAACGTCATAGACGGCGCGTCAATCGGATGCCCGATCTGAGAGTTATTGGCTTTTTCGTCCCAGGGGCCCAGTTGGTTTTTAAGTCAAAACCAACCCGATCATACTCCACCAGCGTCCAAACCTCGGGCGGAGTAATCCAAAAGATCCATCTCACTTAGAAGAATCCATCAAAGTCGACGGCACGTCAATCGGACGTTCGGAGCTCAAGTTATAAGCATTTCCGCTCCGAGGGCCCGGTTGGTTTCATGTACGAACCAACCCGGCTGAAACCAAGTTCTCTGAAACCTTGAGTGTAATATATTGAAACGAACGTCTTGATCCAAAGATCGTATCGCCACTGACGGTGCGTCAATCGGAGGTTCTTAGCCCAAGATATGGGCAAAAGACCGAAGAGGTCCGAAAACGGGGGGTCTGGGCCCGGACCGACCCCCCTGGGTCGGCCCGAACCAGGTCGACCCGACCCGGGTCCGACCCGGCCGGCGCGACCTAGCCCGGCCTGAGTGGCCCGGCCCGGCCTGGGCACGACCCGGCCCGGCCGGCGCGGGTGCGTCCCGGTCGCCAGCCGGCTCGGCCGTAACGGCTGAGCGGTGTGCAAGGGGGGCGCCGCCCCGTTGAATGATCCGCGGCCCCGCGTGGGGGGCCGCCTCTCGCCAATGGACGCGGCCAGGTTGCCTCGTCCTGCCTTCGCCGACCCCGCGCGGTCGTGGGACTGCCGGCCCGCCGCCGCGGCTGAAGCCGCGGCGGTTCTTCTCGGCGGCGCGCCGGGCACCGCCAGCGGGTTGCTCCGCGGACCACCGGACGAGTTCCGGTGGTCGGAATTGCACGTCGTCTTCGCCAAAGGCCCTCCCGGGGTCCGTCCTTCATTGCGAGGACCTCACATCGCCCATGCGGCTTATTTTTTTGTCGTCCGTCGTTTCGCACACCAAGAACGAAAGGGCGGTGGGTTCGGACTTGTTCGTTGGTCCGCACCCACCGTGTTAGCGGTTTTAAAAGTCTCATAACAACCATTTTAACAAACCGTGGATATAATCACATGGATTAAAATGAACAAAAACCCCTACATCAACGTTGTCGTCGAACATGAGTTCATCGCGGAATTGACCGTCGTGGAAGAAGAGGATCGTCGCGTCGCGGAAGGGGCGTCGCTGTCGTCGCGGTATACAGCATCGCGTAGTCAAACTCCGAGGATTAAAAACACACAGATTTAATTGCACCAATTAAACCCATGTTGAGGATATAATCCAAAAAGGAATTAAAGAACTGCAATCCCCTACCTCAATCGGTTGTTGATCGAAGATTGTCGCGGGGAAGGAATGTCGCGGAAGAAGCGTCGCGGAAGGAGGATCGTCGGCGTCGTCGATCTCCGAGGGTTTGGTGTTCTTCGTCGCCTTTCGTCGAAGGCTGATGTTCATCGCGTTCTTCGTGATCTTCAAGTTCTTTGCGAAGGAGGATGAAGACTTCAAGCTTTAGAGTTTCTCCAAATACTCTCAACAAGCCACCTCTCAACAAAAGTGTTGGTCTTATTTTATTCCCATGCCAACGATTAGAAATTCAAAGTTATGAAATGAAAAATTAATTCGATGAATTAATTGTAACGACTTAACTGCCCAATTAATAGGGGCGTTTCTTAACCAGAAAAACGCACGGTTGACTTTCATTAAAGAGGAGGTTGCAGGTGCGTTACTTAGAGGGAAAGAAACGGTGGGGCTCGTGCGGGCCCCACCTCAAAAATATCCTACCAAGTGGGTAGGATATTTTGGGTTCCACCTTATCCGATTAACTTAGCTTAAGTGGCTTTAAGTGGCTTTAAGTGAAATAAAATAAAGTGTTGCACCACTTTTATTTTATTTCTTAACTTAACCCCCAAAAAAATTAAAAACCACACTCGAGAAAACGCGACCCCGGAAAAGGCGTTTCTAAGAAAATACTAGCGCTGCGATTCCATCGGTGCCCTCAGAATTCAATTTTGAGCACCGGTTCAAAAGTTAGAAAAACCCGCTCGTTTGTTCACTGAACGTACCCGAGCTAAACTTCGGAAATTGATTCCGGGCACACCGGGCCTCAGAATCAGGTGCCGTCAGAAACTGCGTTCTTGTAAAATTACCAAGAAAATTAAGAAGAAAAAATTCCCTTGAATTTTATGGGTCTTTACATCACTTCCACCTCAGGGATTTACGTCCCTGTAAAGATACATCATAAACTAGGGAAACAAATGTGGGTACTGAGCACGCATCTGAGCTTCCCGCTCCCAAGTTCTCTCCTGGAGGTTCCCGTGCTGCCATCTGATGTGCACTAGAGGAATCAACCATCCACGTAGGACCTGCTCCTGTCGATCCTCGATCTCCACCGGGACCTCCGCAAAAGTCGCCCCATCATCAACGTCCAGCTCCCCATGGTCAATGATATGCGACGGGTCGTGAACGTATCTCCTTAGCTGAGATACATGGAAGACGTCGTGCACCCGGTGCAACTGAGGTGGTAGAGCCAGGAGATAAGCCACCTCACCAATCCTGCTGAGGACCTGGAATGGTCTGATGAAGCATGGAGACAACTTGCCGCCTTGGCCAAATCTCCGTAATCTATGTCGAGGTGAGACACGCAAGAAGACGTGGTCGCCATCCTTGAACTCTATTGGCCTCCGCCTCCTGTCAGCATAAGACTTCTGCCGGTTCTGAGCTGTCCTCATCCGCTCCTAGATGACCTGGACCTTCTCTGTCGTGGCCTAGACCATCTCCGGTCCCACAAGTGCTGACTCCCCAAGGTCTGTCAAGCACAAAAGAGATCTGCAAGGTCGGCCGTACAACGCCTCGTATGGTGCCATCCCGATGGTGGAGTGGTAGATGTTGTTGTATGCAAACTCCACCAAGGGTAGGTGGTCCTCCCAGCTACGACCAAAGTCGAGGACACATGCACGGAGCATGTCCTCAAGATTCTGTATGGTCCTCTCAGTCTGACCATCCGTATGAGGGTGAAAGGCAGTGCTCAGACGTAGCTGCGTCCCGAACTCCTCCTGCAACGCCTTCCAAAGCTGGGAAGTAAAGAGAGCATCTCAATCGGAGACGATAGATGATGGAACACCGTGAAGCTGTACAATCTCCTGAACGTAGAGACGTCCCAAGCTCTCCACTGAGCCCTTCTCCCTGATGGGTAAGAAGTGAGCCGACTTGGTGAGTTGGTCGACAATCACCCAAATGGAGTCATGACCTCTGGAAGTGCGTGGCAGTCCAGTCACAAAGTCCATAGATATGTCGTCCCACTTCCACTACGGAACCTCCAAGGGTTGTACCAAGCCTGCTGGTACTTGATGCTCTGCCTTCACCTGCTGGCAGGTCAGGCATCAAGAAAAAAACTCTGCCAGAACCTTCTTCATGCCCGGCCACCAGTGTTGTCATCTGAGATCCTGGTACATCTTCGCCACTACTGGATGTACCGCCAAAGGAGAAGTGTGAAACTCTCTCAGCACATCCTCCTGTAAAGAAACTAGTTCCAAGGTACGTCCTTTAAAAAGGACGTCGTGCTCTCCTCCTACAGAGAATCCATCAGGTGCCTGTCCTGAGGATATCTGTGCACGCCGTGTCTCACAGTCAGCGTCCCCACACTGTGCCTCTCTGACCTGCTGCAGTAGTGGAGGGGTGACTGTGAGAGACTGAAGGAAGGATGCCCCATCTCTATCCACGAAGGATATCTGCAAAGCGGCTAGCTGCTCTGTCGCCTCCCCAAGTAGCTGAATGCCCGTCCTCTTGCTGAGAGCATCGGCTACTACGTTCCCCTTCCCAAGAGTTTAGACTATATCAAAGTCATAGTCCTGGAGGAACTCAAGCCATTGCAGCTGTCTCAGGTTCAGGTCCTTCTGAGAGAAGATGTACCTGAGACTCTGATGGCCAGAAAAGACTGTAAAGCGCTCGCCCATCAGATAGTGTCTCCATGTCTTCAGAGCGAAGACCACTGCTGCTAACTCCAGGTCATGGGTAGCTTAGTTCTACTCATGTGGCCTCAACTGACGTGATCCATAGGCGATCACCGCCCACTCCTGCATCAGGACACATCCGAGTCCGGTCCCTGATGCATCACAGTAGACTACGTACCCTACTCCCTCCTCAGGCAACCTCAAGATAGGGGCGCTGGTCAATCTCTGTCTCAGCTCCTGGAAGCTCTGATGACATCTGTCTGACCACACAAAGGGTTTCCCCTTCTTCGTCAAAGTTGAGAGTGGTGCCGCAACTCTGGAGAAGTCTGGCACAAATCTCCGATAGTATCCAGCTAGTCCCAAGAAACTCCGCACCTCTGTCACGCTCCTGGGTGGTTCCCAAGCCAGCACTGCCTCGATCTTCGCAGGATCCACTGCAACTCCCACCTAAGAGATGATGTGCCCCAAGAAGTGGACCTCACGTATCCAGAACTGACACTTCGAGAGCTTTCCATAAAGCTGGTGCTCTCGGAGTGTGTCTAGTACAACCCGCAAGTGGTAGGCGTGCTCCTCCTCAGTCGTCAAGTATATCAAAATTTCATCGATGAAGACCACAACAAATCGATCGAGGTATGGCTGAAAGATCCTGTTCATGAGGCCCATGAACACTTTCGGAGCATTGGTTACGCCGAATGGCATAACCAAGAACTCATAGTGGCCATACCGACATCTGAAGGCTGTCTTCTGCACGTCCTCGTCCCGAACTCTGAGCTGATGATAGCCTGACCTGAGGTCTATCTTTCAGAACCACCGTGCTCTCTTGAGCTGATCGAAGAGGTCATCAATCCTAGGTAGCAGATACTTATTCCTCACTGTCACCTGGTTCAGGCGCCGATAGTCGACACAAAGTCGCATGCTCCCGTCCGCCTTCTTGGCGAACAATATCGGGGAAGCCCAGGGTGAAACACTTGGTCAGATGAATCCCTTGCCCTGCAAGTCCTCCAACTATACCCGTAGATCTTGAAGCTAAGGGGGGGGGGGCATCCGATATGCTGGAGTGGATATCGGGGCTGTCCCAGGGTACTAATCAATATAAAAGTCTACCTTCCTGCGAGGAGGTAGTCCTGGAACGTCGTCGGGGAAGACGTCCGCATACTGATCCACCACTGTAGGAAAACTAGGACTCCGCACGTCAACTGCTCCTAGGATGAGGCTAGCCAACTGATGAGTGATGGGATGTCCTCTCCTCTGCGGAAGTCCATCCTGTGCTGTGAAGGCTTCCTTCTCACCTGTGAAGGTGAACCCGCTCCCGTCGGTGCGTACACATCGCACCTTGAGCCTAATACAGTCAATCTGAGCATGGACTATAGATAACCAATCGATGCCCAAGATGACGTTGTAGGGCCTCGACGCCGCTACAAGAAGATCCCAGCCGAAGCTCTCGCCTCCTAGAGTAAGCTCACACTGCCGGCACCATTGCGTAATCGTCGAGTCTGCTCCCGTAGGAGTCTCTAGCCGTAAGGATCAAGCCAATAGCTCTGTCGGAATCTCCGAGCTCCGAACAAGGGCAGTTGCTATGAAAGAATGACTTGCTCCTGTGTCTATAAGAACTGCAAAAAGGGTGGAATAGACACTTATAGTACCTCGAATCATCTCGGGCACGTCGTGGTTGTAGGCCTCCGCTACCTGGATCTGTGCCTGTCTCTGCCCGCCAGCTCCCTGTGGTCGGGGTGGACCTTCTGGCGGTGGTGGTGGTAGAGCCTTAAAGCATCACCCACCACCTGCTACTCGGACAACTCCTCTGCCTCGTCCGCCTGCTCCCTACGGACCACCACGGTCGACCCTCTGCCTCTGCCTGGGTGGCCCCTCAATCATCTTCTGCTCCTCGGCACGGTGGGTCGGGCAGTCACGAGCCATGTGGCCCTGCCCGCCGCATGTGTAGTACTGCCTGCCTCTCGAAAGCCTGGCTCTGCTCTGTGTGCCCCACACTGCTAAGACAGTGTCATGAGGTCGTCTGCCTGAGGGTCTGGTCTTCCTGGACCCATGAGTCATCTGTCGACTACCTGCTGTAGAAGACTCTGCTACGTGCCACCCCGCGGTAGGTCTCGCTGCTGATGAAGGCTCAGCAAGGAATCTCTCGATCAAAAGGGCTCGCTCCAGTACACCTGCCTGAGTCGGAATGCTGAGGGAGATCAACGATGCCCTGATCTCATGCCTCAATCCCTGCTCAAAGGTCCAGGCCTGGAAGAATGGGTCCCATACCATGTCTGTCGAGTAGCGCGAGAAATCGGTAAATCTCGCCAGTACTGGGCGACCATCAAGCTGCCCTGCCACAGTAGAAGAATCTCCTGGATGCGTACCACACAGAGGGTGGCTGGGACGATCTCTGAGCGGAAGAGGCTCTCAAAGTCCGTCCAGAGAAGAGATGCCTCATCGTGCACCTGGAGCATCAAGCTCCACCATCTGCCTGCTGCCGCGTGCAGTAGGCTCGCTGCGAGGATCACCATGAGTTCTGCTGGTGTCCTCACTAATCTGAAAACTCGTACCACTGCCACTAGCCAATCCTCAGCTGCCTGGGGGTCCGTCTCCCCATGGAACCTGGGCGGTCGCTGGCGCTGGAACTCGTGCAGTGCACAAAGGCGACGTGCATCATCAGCAGTTGGGGCTGGAAGCATCGGTGGCTCAGCGGGTAAAGGTACCATCGGTGCCTCAGCTGTCAAAGGGCCCTGTACCGAGGCCTCGTTGCTCAGTGGGCTGTCGTCATGCTCAACTCTCGGAACCCTAGATGGCTGCCATCGTGGGGCCATCCTAAAAAGGAAACAGGTGCACCACGGTCAGAATAGTATACCTGGTGAGCTGACACAAATTAATCACAAAGAAAACTTGAAACACACATGCAATCAATGTTTTCGTGCATTAAGTCGGAAATCAGAAGTCAGGGTCCTGGTGTACGGATACGTCGGCCGCCGCACCAACACTGGACTCCCTGGACTGATAACCACACCCAATACACTTAACACTATTTCTTCACATAGAAAAAGATCAGAGTCCCAAGTTCTGTGGTAGAACCGAACTCCTCTGATACCAATTTGTCAAGAACCGTCCTCGAGGCCCGTGCCGTGACTACCCCAAGCCTGCCTTCCATAGGCCAGGGGATGGCGACTAGCACCAAGGAGTAAATCCCGGTAAAAAGGGAAGGCATTTCCTTTGTAAAGTAAACAAATTCCACAGAGCAAGCAAACAGTAGAAGTAAACACTAAGTAAAAACTGAGTACAACAGTAAGTGCGGAAACGTATGTGGGCCAGAATACAAACCCAAATTGAAAGTAAAGTACAACTGGAAAGGGAAAATAGCAACTAAAAGTAGATCCGCAGCGTTGAGCCGTCCACTGGAAATCCCACCTAAAGGGTGGGTACAGATAGCCTCCACTGCTCCTTGGGTCCAGCCGACCGCTCTGAGTACGTCCCGCCTAGTGGTCCACCTCTAGGTACCGTCCTACTCCGCAAGCCTCAACCACGATCAGTGCTTTCCGTCGTCTGCAACCAACAAAATGTAGTGCGGGCATAGCCCGTGTAGGGGTGAGTATAAGCTACTAAGTAGGGACCTCGAGACCCCCGAAGGTCTCCCAGAATCCACAAAGGTTAATCCACAAAGGAAAGATACAATCACGAAGTAACATCTGACACTACTTAGGTATATGCCCATACATATACCTAAGTCATCAATTCCAGCTCGCTTCAACCTCTGAGCCCAAGTACAACCCAATCCACACAGGAAAGAAAAATGTAAATCCACATAGGATAGCTCAACACAATCCACATAGGAAAGAAAAACAGGATTCAACTCACACAGGACTACTTCTTCGTAAGACGATAGAGATGATCAGATATTGCCACTGATTCATCTAAGCCGTCGGACCCACAAAGGATCGATAGGTACTAACCCCCGCAATGAACCACAAAGGATCTGACCCACAAAGGATCGATAGGTAACTAACCCCCGCAATGACCCACAAAGGATCTGACCCACAAAGGATCGATGGGTAACTAACCCCCGCAATGAACCATAAAGGATCTGACCCACAAAGGATCGATAGGTAACTAACCCCCGAAAAGACCCACACAGGATCTGTAGGCGCTGGACCACACAGGACCGCTGAGCGCTGACCCACACAGGATCTGTAGCACTGATCCACGCAGGATCGCTGAGTGATGAAGTCGTCGCCGTTGAATCCACTGAGGATCTCTGTACAGTCGTCGTCGTCACAGTCGCATCCAGCACTAGGGTTCCCGCACACAACAAACTCATTCGGGAGGGTCCGCTCCACGAGACGAGAGCCTGATACATCAAATAACACATAGTCCAGATTTGATGTATCCAAAAGTTCCGTATCGTCAACAGGAACTCAACGTCGCAGACGGCGCGTCAATCGGACGCCCGGTCTGAGAGTTGTTGGCTTTTTCGTCCCAGGGGCTCGGTTGGTTTTTAAGTCAAAACCAACCCGATCGTACTCCAACTGCGTCCAAAACTCGTGCGGAGTAAGCCAAAAGATCCATCTCACTTAGAGGAATCCATCAAAGTCGATGGCACATCAATCGGACATTCGGAGCTCAAGTTATAAGCGTTTCCGCTCCGAGGGCCCGGTTGGTTTCGTGTACGAACCAACCCGGACGAACCCAAAGTTCTCCGAAACCTTGAGTGTAATATATCGAAACGACCTTATCGATCCAAAGGTCGTATCACCGCTGACAGTGCATCAATCGGAGGTCCTTAGCCCAAGATATGGGCAAAAGACTCAAGAGGTCCGAAAACGGGGGGTCTGGGTCCAGACCGACCCGGCCCAACCCCCCATGGGTCGGCCCGAACCAGGTCGACCCGACCCGGGTCCGGATCTGACCCAGCCGGTGCAGCCCAGCCCGACCTGGGTGGCCCGGCCCGGCCTGGGCGCGACCCGGCCCGGCCGGCGCGGGCGCGGCCCGGTCGCCAGGCGGCTCAGCCGTAACGGCCGAGCGGTGCGCAAGGGGGGCGCCGCCCCCTTGAATGATCCGCGGCCCCGCGTGGGGGCCACCTCTCGCCAACGAACGCGGCTGGGTTTCCGTGTCCCGCCTTCGCCGATACCGCGCGGTCGCGGGACTGCCGGCCCGCCGCCGCGGCTGAAGCCGCATCGGTTTTTCCCGGCGGCGCGCCGGCGGGTTGCTCCGCGGACCACCGGACGAGTTCCGGTGGTCGGAATTGTGTGCCGTGTTTGCTAAAGGCGCTCCCAGGGTCCGTCCTTCACTGCGAGGACCTCACATGGCCCGTGTGGCTTGTTTTGTCGTCGTCCTCCGTTTTGCACACCAAGAACGAAAGGGCGGTGGGTTCAGACTTGTTCGTTGGTCCGCACCCACCGTGTTAGCGGTTTTAAAAGTCTCACAACAATCGTTTTAACAAACCGCGGATTTAATCACATGGATTAAAATGAACAAAAACCCCTACCTCAACGTTGTCGTCAAACGTGAGTTCTTCGCGGAATTGACCATCGCGGAAGAAGAGGATCGTCGCGTCGTGGAAGGGGCGTCGCTGTCGTCGCGGTATACGGCGTCGCGTAGTAAAACTCCGAGGATTAAAAACACACAGATTTAATTGCACCAATTAAACCCATATTGAGGATATAATCCACAAAGTAATTAATGAACCGAAATCCCCTACCTCAATCGGTTGTTGATCGAAGATTGTCGCGGGGAAGGAATGTCGCGGAAGAAGCGTCGCGGAAGGAGGATCGTCGGCGTCGTCGATCTCTGAGGGTTCGGCGTTCTTCGTCGCCTTTCGTCGAAGGCCGACGTTCTTCACGTTCTTCGCATTCTTCACGTTCTTCATGAAGGAGGATTAAGATCTTCAAGCTTTAGAGTTTCTCTAAATCCTCTCAACAAGCCACCGCTCAACAAAAGTGTTGGTCTTATTTTATTCCCATTCCAACAATTAGAAATTCAAAGTTATGAAACGAACAATTAATTCGATGAATTAATTGTAACGATTTAACTGCCCAATTAATAGGGGAATTTCTTAACCAGAAAAATGCACGGTTGACTTTCATTAAAGAGGGGGTTGCGGGTGCGTTACTTAGAGGGAAAGAAACGGTGGGGCTCGTGCGGGCCCCACCTCACAAATATCCTACCAAGTGGGTAGGATATTTTGGGTTCCACCCTATCCACTTAACTTAGCTTAAGTGGCTTTAAGTGGCTTTAAGTGGCTTTAAGTGAAATAAAATAAAGTGTTGCACCACTTTGATTTTATTTCTTAACTTAACCCCAAAAAAAATTAAAAACCACACCTGAGGAAATGCAACCACGAAAAAGGTGTTTCTAAGCAAATATCGGCACTGCGATTCCATCGGTGCCCTCGGAATTCGATTCCGAGCACCGGTTCAAAAGTTAGAAAAACCCACTCGTTCGTTCACTGAACGTACCCGAGCCAAACTTCAGAAATTGATTCCGGGCACATCGGGTCTCGGAATCAGGTGTCGTCAGAAACTGCGTTCTTGTAAAATTCCCAAGAAAATTAAGGAAAACAGATTTTCTTGAATTTTACGGGTCTTTACAACCCACACCAATATGACAGCTTTACTAGTGAGGCTTGATGAATATGTAAATGATTTTCTATTATTATGTGTATTCCATAAATTATAAGTCTTATGGTATTTTAATTATCTCATGGATCATGTTATTTGTTTATCTTATGATTCATTTCATATAAACTACCAAACTTAAGTCCATGAATGAATATAATTATATTTGATATGTAGGATATTGTTTACAAATGTTATGTTCATATTCTCATACCCTTATGTTCATGTTATGTTTACATATCTCCCTTATTTACACAAAATAATAATTTGGGCTCACCCTTTATTATGTTTCCTTTACCGAGGTTATGATGATATGTATTACGTATGATACATTTAAGAATGATGATTGTTTTGAAGATCCTAGTGGTAAATGAGGTAGTTTACTTATTGAACAGTGTTTTCATTTTTATATATCCAAATGCGCTAAAATATTACATACCTCAGGAATCTGTTTGTGTAATGTAATAAATATTCATAAAAAATTATTTAATATCAACTTATAATAATACTTGGATGTTATAGTTGGTATCAAAATAAATCTTTAGTTAACCTTTGGAAACTAGGATGAAAAAACCTTAGTGAGATATCTAAGGACATGTTAAAGGATGTGTCTAAGGGCGAGTCAAAAAATATGAAAATGTCCTGAATTTTCGGTAAGTGATAGTTTGGTTTGTTTCCAAGAAATTAAACCCCTATCTAGAGAAACTTAGTTGATGTAGCTCTCACAGAGATGTACATAGTGGAAAAAACACCAAAAACACTTTATTGATATAGACTTGATTGGGAATCGGTAAACCATAATGGGACTTACTATACACCTATTTTGAGTTTCCTAGGGTATATGACTTGGAAATTTACACTCTTTATAAACCATAATAAAGGATTTAAATAGAAGAATAAAATTAATGACCTAGGATAAACCGAAGGATTCATAGATTAGAAATTATGGTTTCATAATTTAGAAATCATATAAGTGGGTTTTCATGATTATGTGGGTCCCCATCATGAATATAGTTTCTTATACTATGGTTTTTGGTTTTAGTTAATGGATGGAACCCAAAAAAACCCCACTAGTTTTAAGTGTGTTTGAAAATGAATTGATTTTTTTCCTGAGAATCCAAATATTATGGGATCTGGAATGAAATAACTAGATATTATGCTTACACAAATTTCTGGAACTATGAATCATGATGAACATATAAATGATAAAATGATGTATCAATGTTTTATGGAGTCCTTAATTAGGAAACATCCACCATCTGCTAGTGTAACCACTAATCTACTATTTTATGAACGATGGATTAGTACCACTGAAAAAATATTTTCCATTCACCAATATAGGAATGAAAAATTATTTTTTGATATATACCATTTAAATGGTGGTGTAGATCAATGGTATACTCTTATCTAGAATATGAGTCAAAAATATTAAATAGAATACATGGATTGGTACATGTTTAATAACTTATTTTTCAATAAGTAAACTCCTTTTATTCTTCATATGAATAAGGAGGTCAAGTTCCTTAAGCTAAAGAAATATTATGATGAATCTGTTGGTACCTATGAGGAATGTTTTACATTACTTTCAAGGTTAGGTTTATGTTTTATCATCCAAAATGAATGTAAGGGTGAATAAAGATTTAGTGTATTAAAACCAAGTCTCTAAAGTGCATTATTTATAAGGGAATTGAGTAGCTTTTAAGAGATTGTATATTTTTCAATCAAGGTGTAAATGAAGGTTCAAGTTACATAATAATCTCATGATTTTGATAGAAAGATGGAGTTCGTAGGAAAATATAAGAACCATGGAGAGAAGAATATGATATTTCCTTTATGCTCACATTATTGGAATAGTGATATTGGAAATTTTTTTGAATAGAAAAATAAATGTTTTAAGTGAGTAAGAAAAGTTAATTAGCCAATTGATTTGTAAATTGGTGGGAAGAAGTCATATAACTACGTGAAAAGAGAGAAATCTACAAATAATTAACCACCCAAACTCATTTTTAAAATCTATATATTGCGTTTATTTTGCTAACCAATTCCCAAATTCGAATGTTAATTATGATGATCGACTTCAGAAACCTATTAAGATGAGTGAAAAAGAGGAATATCATGCGATCATTGTTTCTAATGAGGGGTGTGATAACAACATGGTAAAAGGTAAACTTACCATCCACTCTTGAACTGATAATGTCATATTTTACTTTTTATCTACACATTCAATCATATATAAATAATTTTCTTAGGGTATCAAGATTACAACTAAATGATTTGATGTAGAATTAGTAGTGAAAAACCATAATAGTACGATGATCACTTATCATGTATATGATTTCTCTCTTGTTGAAGTTGGTTGAAATGTGATTCCTATAAATACTGTCATTCTTACTATGGTAGAATTTGATGTTATATTGGGTATAGATTGTCTTTCTCTATAAAATTCACTAATCAATTATTGGGGAGGGAAGTCATGTTTGATATTCCAAACCAACCTATGATCTTATATCAATGTGATGATAAGTATAATCTTATGATGGTGATTACATCAATTTTATTGGTCTTAATTCTAATTTATAAAGGGTTCCTATATTAGATGGTTAGGAAGAAACTCTACACTTGTGATACACCAATTTTTCATGAATTTGTGGATGTTTTTTCTGAAATAGTTTCCTAGTCTTCCACCAAAACATGAAGTTGAGTTCTTAATAGAACTCAAAAATACTTCTACACCAACTTCAAATTATACTTATAGAATGACCCCAATTGAGCAGTAGTAATCGAAGAAGAAACTCTAGGAAAACCTTGATAAGGGATTCATTTATCTAAATGTGTCATAATGGGGTTATCATGTTATTTTTTCAAAGTAAAATATGGATCGATGCAGCTCTTCATTTATTATCGAGAGTTTAACAAGATCATGATAAAGAACAAGTGTCATCTTACCAATATTAATGACTTGTTTGATCAACAACATAGAGATCAATACATTTCCATGATTGAACTTCATTCTAGATGTCATAAATTGGGGGCTAAGAAATAGGATATACCCGATACAAAATTCCATATAAGGTATGGACACTATGAATATATAGTGAATCTATTTAGTTTTACTAATGAAACTACTATCTTCATGGATTCAGTGAATATAGACTATATAGATTACCTTGATCAGTTTGTGGTAGTATTTATATATATTATATTCTTATCCACTCAATGATAAATGAGGAACATAATGATCAATAGGAAATTGTACTAAAAACCGTATGGAAGGAGAAAATTTATGAAAAATTTACAAATTGTGAATTTTGGATAAAAACGTTTCATTTTTTGGGTCATATAACCTCAAGATATGGAATATCAAGAGATGTATCAAAGAAGAAGGTTATTAAATGTTGGCCTAGACTGACCACTATGACTGATATTTCTAGATTTCTTGGTTTAACTCGATATTATCAATAGTTTTTGGAGAGTTCCTCATTCCGATCTAACATAATCACCATTTAACCTAGAATAGTGTCGGGTTCATTTGGATTGATGAATGTGAGAAAAATTTCAAGGAACTGAATAGAGGATTAGTGAGTGCACCTGTGATTACATTACCTTAATGTAAAGAAGGATTTTTAATCTATATTGATGCATCCGTGAATGGATTGGGATGTTTTATTATGAAGAAATACATGGTTATAAATTATTCCTCATGAAAATTTATGATTCTCGAGAAAAAAATACCAAACTCATGTTTTTTCAGTTAATTGCGGTAATTTTTGAATTAATGGTATAGAGGAATTAAATTTGGGAAGAATAGTGTGATATATATACCAATAATAAAATATTGAAGAATATATTCACACATAAGTACTTGAATTTGAGCCAAATGAGATGGAAAAAGATGATTAATTATTAGGACTGCTCAATACATTACTACCCTAGGAAATAAAATAAAGTGGATGATGCTTTGAGTCAAAAATTTCATGATAGTTTACCCATGATGAGGATCACAAAAGATCCAATATTTCTTGATTTATCATGGATGGATCTAGAAATATTGATGTAAGGGGAAAATATCATCATACACAAATGAATGCTTAACCATCTATCCAAGTGAATATTAAGGATGTGCGTGAGGAAGATGTATAGATTCAAAAGAAGGTAAGAAATGTTCTAGAGTTTAACCTTGACCATGATGAAATAATAAGGTTTAAGAGTTGTGTGTGCATTTTGTCCATATAATATGTGAAGAGGCATTATTATAGTAATCTCCTTATTTATCATTTTCTATTCGTTCTTGATGTATGAAGATATATAGTGGCTTCAAAGAGTAATTATGATGGGATGATAAGAAGAGAGATATCATAGAGTATGTATCTCACTTCTTGGTATATCATCAAGTTATTTTTGAAAGACAACATTCTTAGGGGATGTTATATCGATTACCCATACCAGAATGGAAATGGGAAAAACATCAGCATGGATATTTTCATTGGACTCTGCAAAACCTCTAAGGAGAATAATTATATTATGGTGGTAGTTGATCTCTATATAAAGTCAGAACAATTCATCGTTATCAGGGAAGACTTATCTCTGGATTATGTTGCAAGTATATACATTAGAAAAGTGGTAAGGGTGTATGTATTTACAAATTCCATTATATTTGACTAGGATCTGAGGATTACATAAATATTTTGGAGAATTCTTCACCATGTTCTTGGTATGGAGTTGATTTTCAACACTGTGTGTCATCATAAAAAATTTAGTCAATCAGAAATAACACTTCAACCCAAAGAGGATATGTTGATATATTTTTATTATGATTTCAAATGTGTTTGGGATCCAAAAATCCCTCTAGTTGAGTTTCTTAAAATAATACCTTTCACTAAATAATTATTATGGATCCTTATGAATCCCTTAATGGGATAAAATGTAGAGCTCCATAGTGCTGGAAATAAGTTAGAGAAAGAAATCAATTGTGACCATATATTTTCGAATAAATAGAAGTGAATGTTAGATCCATTCAATTGCACATCAAATAAAATATGAGTTATTAGAAAATTTATGTTGATAATATCCAACATGATCTAGAATTTGAATTTTGTGATAAGGTGTTTTTAATAAATTTCCAACATAATAAGGTTATGATATTTGGGAATAAATGGAAACTAATCCCTAGGTATATCGGTACCATTGAAACTATTGATTATATCAGAATGGTAGGATATCAGTTGGAGCTTCTGTCAAACCTCTATCAAGTCCATGATGTTTTCCATTTATCACTCCCAAGGAGATGCATACTTTACCCTTCACATGTATTTAACTTAGAAGTCATAATAGTGGAATATGATCTTTCTTATGAGGAATAAACAGTTTGGATTCTGGATTGTGTAGAGAAAATTTGATATAACAAGAACACACGCCTACTCTATTTTTTGTTGAAAAATAACCAATTTTAGGAATCAATGTTAGAAGTAGAGGATTTGATGAGGTAGAATTATCCCCATTTGTTATATCAAGATGGTGAATTTTTAGGAAAAGATTCATATTAATCGGCATAGAATGTAACACCTCGAGTTTTTATGAATTTATTTTCTTGAATAAAATAAATTTATTTTATTTCTTGTATTTTACGCAACACCATTTAGTAATTATTTACACATAACACTGGGTTATCTTTCACCACACACAACACACTATTAGCTTGCATGAAGCATGATACCATGTTTTAACAAAACCACAAAAATTTATTATTTAATTAAACTCGACCGTTATACCCTAGATATTAAAATTATTAAAATGAATACTGATAAATAATTTTTAAATATTAAATTTAATGGTTTTATATAATTGAAACATATTTCCAATAAAATACATAAGTTTCAGTAAATTATTTATATGTTTTGAAAATAAAATTTTCTATATTTATGTTTTTTTGAACATTAATAAAATTTATTTTTGACACATTTAGAAAATAAATATTATAAAATAAATATCGTTTTCTAATTATAATTTTAAAATTATCTTAGGGTTAATTTTTGTATTTTTTTCTAAAGAGTTTAATTTTTTGATGAATAATTAAAAATACTGAATTTTAATTGAATTCATCCCTTTGTTTAAATAATATAAAATGTAAAATTATATTTTAATTTGGACTTAAAAATATTTTCTATCAGTTATATACCCATAAAACCAATATTGGTCATTAGAATCAATTTTAAATTAAATTTATATGTAAAAACATTTCATACATTCAAACTCTTTCTCTTTAAAAACTATCTTTCTCGTCGGATGTGCAGGATTAATATAAAACTATTTTTTCGGATTATTTGAATTATATTTTAAAAATAGATTTCATTTTGGAAAATAACATTATTTATAATTTCTAATAATTTCGACTTAATTTTTGACCAAACATAATATTAAAATCAGTATAAATTAATTACTATAATAAGGTAAAAATGATTCTAGTGAGGGTTAAAAAAATGATACGGGTAAAATTCAATATACACCTATATAAAAATTATTTTCAGGAAAAATTTCATCATTTAAACATATTGAATTCAAAACTGGTTTATTTTTTACCCTTCATACCTTTCAAAAATGGGGTTGGAGTTCTCTCATTAAAAAATTACAATTTTTCCACATACTATACTTATAAAAGGCCACACCATTATCCTATCTTATTAACACCATCAAACCTATTTAGTTTGGAAAATACCTAAAAAATCAATTCCAAACCTCACTCGCATCATCCAATAATACTTATTTTAGATATAAATCCTCCAACCAAAACTTTATTAAAACCCTAAGAAAGATACCCGAAGAATATGTAACATTCGTCAATAAGCGCTTGTTTTAATTCATCATCAATCCCCTTAAATTATATTTACATAATAATTATATAATAAACTATGTATATTAAAAATTATGATATTTTATTATGTTAAGGGTTAAACCAACTACTAAACACACTTCCATCAAATGGGTTACAAAATCATACTTCGTGTATACGACGGACTACCGCCTCTCCAACTGATGTCGTTCCTTTTTTCCATTCACACCTTTCAAGGATGGTCATAATAATGTACATAGAGTATATATTTTATATTATTATCTTTATGATTTTATTATGATTCAGGAGTTATTATATCACATATACCTTCATAATTTTATTTTTTTTGGGAAAAAGATAATGTCGTTCTTGTGTACGGGGGAATACCGCCTCGTGAAGTAATGTGATTCATTCACACATTACATGGAATGTATTAAGGATCAGTTTAATAATAATATGTTATATATATGAAGTAAAAATAAGTTCTGAATAACAATATATGATTTTATTTTCTTCAATTCAATCAACTAAGAAAATGGAATCAATGTTAATGTGTACGTACGACCTACCATCTCCAAGAACGATTTATTTCATTTTCTACCAATAAATTTTATATGTTACTCTAAATAAAAATATAATAAATATATATGAAATTTATATCAGGGTCATAATTCTCTATATTATTAAATCATGATCTAATTAAGAGTAACAAGAATATAATAAATCAACACATACACGAAAAACAAAGTAGTTATTGCCCAAAACATAACCTTTACATGTAACAGTTAATAAAATTATAATAAAAGGTCATAAGTAAATCATATATTTTTATATATATATGAATATTTTTATTTTATAGATGTATAATAAACTTATATTTATTTTAAATTAGGTTTTAAAGAGTATGAAGAAGCCAAGACTTATGTTAAAGGTATTTCTAGTCTCACTTTTATGTCTGAGATACTTATTCAATAATCACTACTCGTTTCCATTGTGTGGTGTATATACTACCCTATGAAATGATATTCCATGAATCTACCTCATTTAATTATAATTAGATTTTATATTTATGTTATTTTTTCATTGTTATTATGATTCAAAAGTTACTCAAGCATTAAAGGATTTTTATCTCAATTTTTCTTCTTTTAGACATACGTTAGGTTATACAAATATATCCTTTCATAATTTGTTTATAAAGATAAACTAACATGTAATTTCATAAATTCATTTATTCTCTTGATATTTTAAATTTTATTTTCTTTTATTCCTTCATGGGGATTATTATTATAGGTTACCAAAGTGGTAATGATTTTATGTTATAATCCCATCATTTATCGAGATTATTTATGATTATGTTTCGAAGGATAAAAATATTATGATCTATATATAAAAAAATATCATGAATTTTCTTATCCTCTAGTTATTTATTACATATTCATATAATAGTTACATTTTTTCACTCTTTGGTACTCAAAATTATTAAGAAAATGTTTTTCAAAAAATCTGAATTTATTCCTCTCTGGTCAGAAATATATTTTCTTCAAAAACCAGGATTTCTAAAACATGTTTTCAAAAAGATTTTTTTATTCACAAAATACTTTTAAAATACATTTATAACCGTGATTTTATTTATTTAATTGAATTTTAATGGAATATTCATGTTATTTTTTTTAAAAATTCCCATTTGGATTTTAATAAAAATTCATATGGAATTATCATTTTAACATGCATAGAATGAATAAAACATCCCCTATTCATGATCAATAATTTATTCGAAGATTCATTTTTTATTTTTTTGTGGTTATTTTCAAAGAAAATGGTTTGAAAAAAAATATGTTTTAAATAGATATTTTCAAATCAGAAAGCATATATTCCCCAAGAAATGAATCAAATGATCTTTCAAAATTATTTTCCATCTAGGATGACGTATTTTGGTGGTAACTATGCATTAATGGGGTTATTATACACGGATAAAATTCATATTATTTCTCTAAATGGTTTATATTTTATGGAATGATATTTATGAATCTCATTTCTCATCCACGAGTTATACCATGAGAAAATGATTACGAAACCCACTTATTTTCTAGGGTTATTATATGATGAAATAATTATGAAACCTCTATATTTTCCATAGGTTATGATGTGATTAAATATATAGTATTAAAATTTCATTTAGTGGGTTATATTATGTTTAATTTTTATGATCCTGTGTGAAACACATGGATGATTTTCATTTTGTGATAGGTGGGACCTATATCTCCCTCCAATGCATTGGGTAAATATTTTTATATCCTAAGATAGATAGGATTGGAATGAGGAGTTAACTTATATTAGTTTAGAAATATTTCCAAAAATTATGGTCTTGGGAGTGAACCTTAACTACAATTATGTTTTTGGGAGTGAACCCATATGAATTTCAAAGCCTTGGTAGTTGGTGTTGGTTAATATAGAAATGATTCCGATACTTATGTGTATGCTCAAAAATCAATGTCTTATGTCATTTTTATACTCTCATGGATAAATTACATTGATTATATTATGATTCATGTCTTATAAATTTCTATTCATTATTCTATGACTCATTATTATAATCTTTGATATGCAGGGTATGGTTTTCAAATGATTTCTTCATGTTTTCATACCCTTATATTCATGTTATGCTTACGTATCTCCCATGGTTACCCTTAATTAGAATTTGATCTCACCCTTTCAAATGTTTCCTTTCCCAAGGATAAGAATATATGTATTACATGTGATATTTATATTAAGGGATATAGTTTTGAAGATCCTAGTGAGAGCTAATATAGTTTAATTATAGACCAGTGTTTATGTTTCCTTGTTTCCAAAGGTAATAAACTATTATTGTCCTCAGGAGTCTATTTCTGTAATGTAATAAATATTCAAAAAATCGATGTAATATATATATATGATAACTCTTGGGAATTACATGGAGTCTATGAATAATGGAGACACTAATAAGAACTCAAAATGATGGTTGGATCTATTTGAGTGTTTTATTTTATGTAATATAAATCTATAATGTTTATTAATATATATATATTGAATAATTAATTAAAATTAAATAAAATATTTGACCCAATTATCCAAATGATAAAACATTTAATAAATGGGTTGTATTATTATTGGTTATTTCATCACAAATATTAAATGGGTTGACTCAACATAACATGAGCTTCCACCCTCGCGATTAAAAAATGTCTTCAATGAAAAAAAAGAAAAATAAAAAGGGAGAATGTTGGGGGTAAAATGACATGGTGATTAATCCCATGAGCATATTTTGTTGTAACATATCTCAGTTTCAAAATATTTCCCATTGTCTCTAAGAGAAATAATGTTTAATCTAGACCCCTTGATTTAAGCATTGTTAACTCCCCTTCCTCATATTTCATCTTTATTATTATTTTAATCCTCAGAAGTAAAATTAAAATAATAGATCAATTGATGACATACTAATGCATAAAGCTTGATACCTAATAAAATATATTCCATTGGAGTATAAATCCTAAACCATGGAAATGAACCTTTGTATTCCAATAAAATAACCTTTAAAAAATAAACCTCCTAACCTACACCACTCACTTCTCTACTCAGATTTTTTAAGAGAATAAAAAAATGAATTTATATATGTTGTTAATGATTTTAGCCATTGTTTTTATCACATTAAACATATTTTCATATGACATTAAGTTAAATCTATAAAATTACATCATTGGGGTAATATGATCCAACAATGAAAAATTATCACCAAGAGAAAAATATCATTGAGGTCATAGAACCCAAAAATATAAAAAAGGAAAAAAATATCTTAAAACTATTTATGATCAAGGATATACCATTTCCTACCAATATAAATACTCCCAATGAAAACCTTTTTTTTGTTGGATTAAAAAATAGACTATAGATACTTTAAAACTCCTCCAAAGTACTATACAAAAAACTGAAAGACAAACAATACTTGTAAAAAATTACATTAAGATATATGTTTGGTTTACGGTTCTGGTTTAATTGGATCCAACCTTGATATTTAAGTGAGTGTCATGATTTTTTTGGCATGAATTTTTTTAAATGGATAGTTACATTATCTAAAAAGAAAAAATTTATTCCACTATTGGATATATAATGAGTTGTATAGCATTTCGTTTAAGTTTCATGGGAATTCTTCTTCTGGAGAGATAATGGGATGGATTATTACTATGGATGCATGGCCAGTTTTACATTACTAGAGACTATGCAACCTGGCCAAGCATAAGGGTTTTGGAGATACTTGGAAATTAACGGTCACCTTTATGTATTTAGAACCAATACATTCTAACCGTTAATAGTGGTTTCGGGGGAATTAGGTTTTACAAAACCTTATAGACCATGCATATTAACCATGTATTATGGGATTTGATCCAAAGGGAAATACAAGGTCTTTTATGTGATTTTAGAGACTCTGTAACAATACGTTTCATTCATTGTCAAGTGGAATTATATCACATTAAACCATGCACAACACTTCTAAATCACCATGCTACTCTTATAAATCATCTTCAATTTTTCTTTAGGATTCCATGTTAATTTATAGGACACTATCCATTTATTTTAGGGTTATTTAGTTTAGATTAAAAAATTTCCATTCGAACTCTGGTAATATTAATATCTAATTTATCTCTCCTAAAATATCTTATTTTCTCTCTCGAACTTGAACATGAGGACCTCAAATCTATGGACCAGTGATATTGGATTATGCTTTATTTCTCATCTTCATGGAAATTTGTGAGTATCATCCTATCATTAAATCATGGAAAATGGTTATTAGATTATGATTTAATTGAAGGATTTGTTTTTTGATAAATTTTATATTGAAATATGGTGATAATCATAGTGGTAATTGGAACAAAATCCTAATGGGAATAGAAGTGGTAGACCAAAAGTTACAAATTTTTTAAAAAATAGACTATTAAAGCTATGAGAGGATTATCATTAACATATATGAAATTTTTTTATGTAGATAATCATTGAATGAATTTAGAGTTAATGAGATGAATTGCTAGAGTCAATACACTGACTACATGGAGTATTTAAAAAAGGGAAGGTATTAGTGGCTTATCATCTAATGCTAAGAAAATGATTTTAGAATTGATGATGAGAAGCTTGGAGACTCTTGAATTGGGAATAGAATGATGTTAGTTGTGTAAATATTGTTTATTATGGATTTTTAAATAATTAAATGAAATAAGATCTTTTATAGGATCATTTAGGGGATGACTAGAAGATATTTTATGATGGAAGTGTATACCACACTGTAATGAGGAAATAACCACACCATGGTCCATTAAGAAATGTGAAGGTGGTGTTGTCTAATTCCATACTTATGGTTTGATGATTTATTTAGATAGACATATTCTTTATATAGGATGGTGATTTGTGTTATTGTGGTAGTTTTTGTGACACAGAAAAAGAAGCAATATTTGATTGACTAGAGAGGATTTCAATCATGGTTGGATTAATGGAGAAGAAATGAGGCATATGAAATGTATAATAATATATTAGTGATTCTTTCATGGAAATAAATTGTCTTACAGAAAAATTGGGTGTTAGTAATTTTGAGGGGGAACTGTGACCATGGTTCTTGTATATGAAATGAAAAATGATATGTTGGGTATCACCATGTCTTAGTTCATGCCATGGAGCATTGGAAATTATTTACAGGCCATGGGGAGGTTGAAATAAAGAATTATGGTAGTCATTGTTGTTTTTGAAGTTGGATTGAAAATAAGGATATTAGAGTTTCTGATATTGTGGATGCTGTTGTGGTGACTAATGGGTTTTTTGGAATAAGATAGAAATTGGTCAGATTATCACGGTTTTCATCATGTTGTAAAACCTAGAGATGTATTATGTCATATACTTGAGACATTAATTCCATGGGATTGAAATATACAAACATTTTTATATTTAAAATGGTTTCATTGGTATGGATGTAGAGATGAGGAATCCATGGTTTGCAAATTCACCGAATAAGATATAATTGAACAAAATTTAGTGAACTAATGACTTCATCATGGTTTATAAATATGTGTAAGAATAAAATATTTAATTATAATTCAAAATCCTAAGGATTTTTTCTAAGATTTTGATGTTTGACTTGATATGTTTGGATGAAATTAAAATCATTAAATTTCATGGTACACATATAATTATTTTATAGAATGGAGAGAGTGTTAATTTATATGAAAAATTGAACGATATAAATGGATATTGTATGTTAATAAAAGCTAGAATGGAAGATATAGAGAAACGATTTCGAGAAAAGAACACATTGAAAATATGTTTTATAGAGAAGGTGATCCAACATGAATGGAATTTCATCCATGGATCTGGTTTCATTGAGAGAAGAGAATAATGGAGGTGCAATGTAATCACCCCTCCACCGGTACCCATATTAGGCCTAAAGTGATGATGTGAATAACCCCCAAAGTCAGTATCCAATATAAAATTAGTTATAAACTAGCATCATTATCTGATAATGACACCTTATACTATCAACTTTTTTCATTCCAAGGTGAATTATAGTGAGGTCCTCCATCACCCACTAAGCATAACCAGAGTCACGAAAAACATCACTATGTTACTTCCTTCTTAATAAATCATCCACACAATTCAATTTCCATACTTTTTATGAGATATCAACATCTTAGTCCTATAATAATTCTTTCTATCATGTCTTATGAAAATTTGGATTATTCTAAGATAAGATATACATACATAATTGGGGATATACAAAGACTACAAAGTGATCAAAAAACAAGGTAATTCCGTAATAAAACTAGAGTAAACACAACAAGAATAAATTTATAATCCTAGGTTGTATCGTTTCATTCATAATTCCATAACAAAAAATAAAACTATGAGATAACCACTCCATGATTCTATTGAACACAACCCAATACATGATGTGATGCTTCATAATAATCCTCGAACAACACGCCTTTTTTTGGTAAATCAAGAATAAGAGAATTGAAAACATCTTTCTCAAATAATGAAGATCAGTATAAGTCTTCTCAAAAAACATAAATTTATAATAATTTTTTGTTAAAGATATTATATATTTCATGAATTGAGACAATCTAGGTACAATCCTCCTATAACAGCCTTCATGACCTAGGATTCTTCAATCCTCCCCAACTTTCATCGGGGATACCCAAGAAAAAACCACCTCTATCATTGAAGGGTCCATAGATAACCCATGTTGATACAGAAAAAATCATAATAAATTGATCTCATGATCCCATAATATAAACTTTGACAACATCCCAAATAATGGGTGACACTGACAAACTCCCAAAATATCTTGCAAATTCTCTATGTGATCCTCCTTAGACATTGAAATCACAAAGATGTCATTATAAAAAACAACATTAATTGAACAATAAATTTATAAATAAACTATGTTAATTAGTACCATGTACATAGATAGAGTGTTTTGTAACACCTAATGACATCAAAACAAACTCATAATTTTGATAATTACATATAAAAGAATTATATGGGTTTTCCTCATCCTTCACCTGTATATTATGATATCCTGACTACAAATCAATATTTTTGAGCCAATTATCTCTCTTAAACTACTTGAATAACTATTCCATAAATGAAATAGGATTGTGGTTCTTCATGGTCACTTGGTTCAAGCGATGATAATCTATAAACAAACACAAACTATCATATAAATTACTCGTAAATTTAACCAGAACACCACAATGTGACACACTTGGTTGAACAAAACAACCCTATAAAAGATCATTATTATGGATATGTAACTCCCAAAAACACATAAGGAGTTAACCTATATAGAGAATTTAATATTAGAGTGTAAAAAATCAATAACTATATCTCAAATTCAATCTCTCATCGAGGGTGTATCCTCAAAAGAACTTCATGAAAGTAATTAGGATAGTCTTTAACAACACCGACACACCCCACCAACTATGAAGGGACATGTGGCTTTTCAGAAGTGTGAAAAATAGGTATTCTAATTTTTTTTATTCATATTCATTTAAAAAAAATTAATATGTAATACCCATTCTATTTATTTTTCATGGATTTTCTGTAATTAAATTAAATCCTTAATAATGAAATAAAATGACAACATAAACAAAATTTAATTTGTCTAAAAATTCTAAAATTATTTTTCTCAGGTTCTCTATACATAAAAGTTGTTCAAACATCTTGTAAAATTATTTAAAAATAGTTATTAATATATTAAATAACCTTATTTATATTTATACTTCCTTATATAATCTTTTTTATAACATCTTTCCACCCATTTATTGATGATATTTTGTTATATTCATTTATTTGGGTGCATTTATTTCATGGTTTCTAAGGTCGGTTCATTATGGATTTTCTTGTCGAATAGAAGAAAAATTTAAAAAAGTGGAATGAAATGGTATTGATATGATTCCATAATTTTAAATGACACTATATATCATTTCTTTCTAATATAGGGATTAATCATTGTGTAAAATATTAAAGAAAATGATTTCGTTTATTTTGGAAATTTTTCTAACCATCAGGAACTTATATAATTTTATTTAATATCATATTTATATAATGGTTCCATAAAATTGTAGAACATAATATGTATAATAAAATATTATTTAACCATAATAATGTTTTATTACCATCCTTTAAGGTTGTAATTGAAATTAAAAACTTACCGTTCTTGAATTTGATAAATCAACCCATCACAGATGACGCTTTTATTTGTAGTCCAAAATGAGTGGTGAAGAGACATGATGATGGGTTATTCCATTAACATAAAACATTTCAGTGTATAAATGATACTGGAGTTATAATGTCACTTGTATAAGGATATATGAGGATAAAATAAGAAAATAAAAGAAATTTTAATGAAATTAAAAGAAATGGAAAGTGGTTTTTACCTCTTGAATTATTCTCCTTGAGAAGATTCTTAAGGAACTTGATTTTTGTCTTTTGGTGAGATGAGAAGGTCTTGGACGTGAGGAAGGGGATTGTTACGATATTTGCGTATAAATTAATCAAGATACAAGGCTCTGAGGTGTGAGTAGAAGAGGCAGTGAAGTATGGTTTTATAGTAGAGGAGAGGGGTGTTTTTTATTATTATATTCATCAGTTTATTATTTTGGATCAAGAATATGAATAGTTTTGATTAAAATGAATAAGTATAGTAAAAGGATAAGGAGATTTCTATATTATGGGCTTAAATCAGCCATACATATTAGTGATGACTCAATAATTCATTTATTTAGCTTACACCTTAAATTACCTTATTTCACTATTCACAAAAAATTCAACTATTTTAGAGCAATCCCATAAACACCCCTAACCATTTGTTGATGTGTAGAATTAAAAAATAGACTCCATTTTTTTAAAAGAATTTTCTAAATATGAGAAATATTATTTTAAATAAAATAATCTTTTATTCAAAAAAATCCAATTTTAAAATTTTAACTAATTTTAGGACACATTAAAAAATTAATTAAGTCTCATAAAATTATATTATAATAACAATAAAATGAAAAAATAATTTCTGAATCTATTTTATGAATATATATTTTATCTTAAATAATTATATTAATTATAAAATTGTAATTAAATATTTACGACTCTCCAAAATACCAACAGTTAATTTACAATTTTCAATAAAAAATATTTACTTATTCAGTGATATAAGTATATCATATTTTCACTTATAAGTAACATAATTTTTTTTATACTCTCATAATTGAGGTAAATATTCTATTAATATAGAATCCTTATTTTCTATAAATTCAACTTATTTCATTATACGTTTATTATAAATTTAAATATTTTGATTCCAGAATGAAAAAAATTTATTTTACAAGTACTTGGGTTGTTACATTCTCCCCCACCTTATGGAAAATTGTTCCTCACAATTTATTTAGTTATTAAAAAAATTAGGATACATTTCACTCATATAATTTTAATAATCCCATGTTTCTTATTAAACCATGTAGTTTCTCCACAAAAACATAACATGGTGAATTACCTTATTCTGTAATACTTACTTCTTATGGTCAAGAATCTGAAAAGTATTTTCCTTATAAGAAAGGTCATTTTCCAGCTGAACTACTCATGGGATCAAAATGGGAGATGAATCTAGAACATTATTTATTAATATCAAAACATGAAAAACATTGTTTACCAGAGATAAACTCAGAGGCAAAGCTACTTGGTTGGATACTGGTACAATATTCTCTAGGATTTGATAAGGTCTAATGAACCATTGACACAACTTTACTTTATTAGAAAAACAAATAACACTTTTAAAAGGATATATTTTAAGGAAAACATTATCACCTACCTCATCATAAAATTATTTCATCCATTTATCTACATAAATTTTCAAAATGGTCTGAGCTATCCTCAAGTGTTTCTGGATCATATTCAAATTATCAGCCACTTCCTCTACTAACTTTGGTCCCATATACATACATTCCCTATCATAATCCCACGATTCTAGAGTTTGAAAAAAATTCCTATATAATTTCTCAAAATGTGTCATCTATATATTGGATTGAAAACTATTATTATTGGAAAACTTAATTAAAGAATGATGCCAAACACAACTTCCCTGGTAATGCACTAAATAATATTGAACTATATCCTTCAAAGTTTGAGTTGTTCGCTCTAACATTCCTTAATATAGAGGATGAAAATGAGTGATAAAAGTTAATTCTGTTCCTAATGACTTCTAAAGCTTTTTCCAAAATCTAGTAGTGAACCTGGGATAACGATCATATATAATCGAGAGAGGAACACCATGTATCCTGACAATCACTTTGATGTACAATAGAGAAATTTGATCTAATGACAAGGTATCTTGAATAATTAAAAAATGTGAATATTTTTTTAGTCAATCGATAATAAAAAAAATCACATTGTTACCTTTAGAAGTCTTTGGTAGTCCTACCATGAAATCTATGGATATATTTTCCCATTTCTAATCTTACACTAGTAAAGGATGAATAATCCCTTTTGGTAGTTTTTTCTCTACTTCAACCAGTAGACATGTCAATCATTTCTTAGTAAAATTAGAAATACCTATTTTAATTCCATCCCACCAGTAATACACCTGAAGATCTGTGTACATATTAGTTCTTCAATGATGAAAAAAATGGAAAACTATGAGCTTCACATAACAATTTTTTCTTCATCTAGGAATTAGAAGGAACACATAATCTTGTCCCAAATATCAAAACACAATATTGATCAACATTAAATTCAAAAAATTAACCTTTATTAACAAATTATACCATTTTTTGTAACTCATGGTCTTCCTTTTGTGCTTTATTAATTCTATTTGAGAGAGATGACTGCACTAACACCTGAAAAAAATAGAGGAATTTCCTACACCAATAACTTCTAATAAAAAATTCAAAAAACCATTACTCAAATGGTCATCTTCCAAATGTATCATGGTTCATTTAGAAAATTGTTTTCGAGTCAAGAAATTCTTCACATTGTTTGGTTTTCTAGGATAGTAGTGGATCATTTAATCATAATCCTTTATCAGTTCCATCCATCTTCTTTGCCTAATATTCAATTCCTTCTGAGTAAATATATATATAAAACATTTATAATTAGTTTATATTTAATATATTGATACATATAAATGAAACCTACAAATCTTTTAATTGAAATCCATAACTTTTAATTCTGAATCTTGCATGGGATAATTTAACTCATGCAGTTCCAGTTTTCTTGAAGCATAAGCAATTACCTTGTCATTCTGCATCAGAACAAAACCATGTCCCTTCAACGAAGCATCAATGTTGATGAAAAATGACCATTTTTGGCAGTCAAATCCAACATTGGAGTATTCACAAATCTTATTTTTAGTTTATAAAATAAAATATCACAGTCTTTTATCCAAATAAATTTAACCCATTTTCATGTTAACATAGTTATAAGGCTAAATAACTATGAAAATGTTTTTAAGAACCATTGATAATAGCCTACTAATCCAAGAAAACTAAAAATATTAATAACATTCTTAGGTCATGGACATTCATCAACCACATTTGTTTTGGTGGGATTAGCAATTATGCCATCCTTATTTAAAATTTTCCCAAGAAAAGAAATTTTTTATAACCAAAAGTCACATTTTTTAAATTTTTTGTATAACTTCTTTTATTTGAGAGTTTATAGGAAAACACTTAGATGTTTGTCATGATCTTCATAACTTTTTGAAAATACAAAAATATCATTACAAAAAAAAAAACAAAAAACTTAACCAAATATTCAATAATGATTCAATTCATAAGATCCATGAATACAAAAAGTACATTGTTCAAACCAAAGAGCATTACAAAAAATTCATAATGCCTATATCTAGTTTGGAGTGTTGTTTTAGGAATTTAATACTCAAACTTCAACTAATGGTACCCAAATATCAATTCAATCTTTGAAAAATAATGGCCACTATAGATCTGATCAAACAAGTCGTCGATATGAGAAAATGAATACTTATTCTTAAATTTAATGTTATTTATATCTCTATAATCAATGAAAACTATCATGGAACCATATTTATTTTTAACAAAAATAACATGATCACCCCATGGTGATGTTTTAGGAATAATAAAACCTTTATCAAGAAAATCCTACAACTTCCTTTTCAATTATAAAAGTTCAACTCGAGCCATTTAATAAGGGGGGTTTGAAATTGGATCAACATCACGAACTAAGTTAATAGTAAATTCAACATCTTGATCAAGTTAAACAAAGGGAACATAATCCATAAAACATCCAGTTATTCATTTACTATTGGAACAACATTATTTTTAATAGTTCTATTGTTTTCAAAAATATGTGCAAGATAAATTTTATTTTTATATTTTAGTAGTTTATCGCATTCCTGATATCTTATCAATGGTATAGTTTAATTCCTGTATACAAACTAAAACTTTTTTAGAAGCAAAAAATTATTTAGATCTATAATCAGTATTAGCATGATAAATAAAATTCCATTTGATATCTGGAATAACATCAAACTATAAAATGGAAAAAATAAGGTTTGTAGGTAATGTATTTCCACATAAAAAAATAGGAAGATTCTTATAATTCCATTTTGACTTATTATTTACCCTCGTTGTTTTTACCATAGGTTCTGATTTTATTTGTAGAGGTGAAATTTACAATTTATTTGAAATTTTCTTAGAATTAAAGGAATATTTAGACCCCGTATCAAACAAAGAATTAGAAAAATCTGAGTGAACAAAAAAAATACCTGATACCACTTCATTTGATGGCCCATAATCTACTGATGTAGTCATAAAGGATTTCACCAAACCTTTCTTCTTATAATCTAGATGCTTCCAATCATTTAGATCATTCTTTAAGTAGGTATTTTCATAATTCCTCATCTCACTAAATTTAAAATACTTTATAGTTTTCTTATTAGAATTAATTTTAAGATCATTTTCATTGAAACAATGTGACATATTTCCAAACTTACCACATTGAATAAATATCATGGTTTTGTTAAGGCATTACCAGAGTTCTTTTAACCACACTTTTCACAAACTGGAAATTAGGCTTTCTTACCTTATATTTTTTATTGATTCCTACATATTTATTACCATTAGGTCCTTTTCTTATACTTTTTTTCAAAGTACATGTGATTGTTAAAAAAAAATTCTGAATCTCTCCGCACATCAAAAAAATTTCTCATAGAATTTGAATTCATGGGAGGCTAATTCCATTTAATATAACGGTTCAATCCTGAGTAAAAATGATTGATTTTTCTATCAAGAACCTGAATAAGATTTGGTTTGTACCTTTTTAATCGATTGAAGTTTTCTTCATAAAAGTCCACTAAATTGTTTTCCTTTTGTTTCAATTCTATGAATTTATTTTCCATCATAAGTCGAACCACCTTAGGAAAATATTTTTCAAGGAATAGATTCTTAAATTCATCACGTTATATGGATTCATTCTCCTCACTATCTCTAATATTATTAACCATTTACCACTACTGGTCAACTTAATCTTCAATGTATAAATATAAATACTAACCTTTTGATTATTTGAACACCTAATAACATTGAATATATTTTAAATGGATTTAATCTACACTTCATCCACCACCGAGTGAGAAGATCAACTGAAAGATGGAGGGCGTTTCCTTATATAGTGTTATGTTATTATCAAACTCTTTTGTGGTTCTTATATTTGTTTTATTTCATGGATTCCACTACAATTTATAGCCTATGTTAACTAATCCATTATAGTCACAAACTACTCGGTTCCAATTCACACCATTCTGGGTTATGGATTTGGAATGATATCATCCTCTCAATGCCTTCAATCTTCAGCTTCCCTATTTCTGCTACGGAAAACCATTCTGAATAGACATATCATAGATGAAGTAACATGAAAATATTTAAATTATATATCATTTCAAATTATTCATAAGGTAAAAAAATTATGGTAATCAATTAAAATTTTACCAACCCCTAATGTTATTTAGAATATGCTCTGATACCAACTATAAGGACTCTACCTTTAACATTTCATAATCTAGTTAATTCATTCTAAAACACTTATTACATTCCCAATGATATTTTTGGTTTAGATATTTATATAATTAAATCATAACTCATACATGAAAACCCATAATATTACGAAGTGGATACTACTAAAACAACATCTGTTTTTTTCACAATATGAATCCTTCAAAACAAACATTTTTTCTTTCTATGACAAAACATTATGACTTTAAACTTCAATATTTCCTTTCCTTTACCCATCCATAAACCCTATGGAAAACATTTTAAAAGATTGGATGACCACAAAAATCTCGGTAAGGGATATAAAATTTTGAAAGGAATCATTATCCCATGAATAAATATTAACATATGAAACCATTTTTCATAAATACATACTTCTCACCCATAAATAATCATATACTTACTTTGTGAAAATAAGTTATTTCCATAAATCATAGATAACATAAATTCAACCATATAGGTTACTTGGGGAATTATATAGTTATGATTGTAACCCTTATAGACACCATATGATATTTAACCCTCAAGGTTACCTTATAATGTAACCATCATGAATACCTTATGATGCAACCCTCATGGCTACCTTATGGTGTCAGCATCGCAGTTGCACATGGAATAACTATTACGGTCAACTTCTAACATAAACATAACCAATGAATTAGAGGAAGATATAAATCCGTCCATTCATCCTAAATAGTGACCAAGAACCAGAAAATAATCATAATGCAAAAATAGTTACATCACAAAAACATTCCTTTTGAATTTTGTAAAAATAAAAATTTGAAATAGGATTTTTAAAGAAATGTTCCTTACCACAGGTTTGTCTTACTTAAAAGGTGTTAAAACCTCATGTATAATGGTTTAAAGAGTGTTATTAATATATTAAAGAATCATATTCATATTTATAAATCCTTACATGATCTTCTTATAAAATCTTTACACCAATTTATTGAGGATATTTTATTATCTTCATTATTTTAGGGGCATTTATTTCATGGTTTCCAAGGTCGGTTCATTATGAATTTTCTTGTAGAATAGAATAAAAACACTAAAAGTGGATAGAAATTGTATTAATATATTTATATAATTTTAAATTATACCATATACTAATTTTTTATCTGAAATGATGATGAATCATTAGATAAAATATTAATGAAAATGATTTAGTTCATTTTGGTGGTTTTAACAACCATTGCGAACTTATATCATTTTATTTAATATCATGTTTATAAAATGGTTAAAGAAAAATATATAACTTATAATATGTACAATTAGATCTTATTTAACCATAATAGTGGTTTATTACTAGCCTTGAAGGGGGTAATCAAAATTGAAAACTCAATGTCCTTGAATGCAATAAATCAACCCATCACAGTCCATGCGTTCATTTTTAGTACAAGAGGAGAGGGGAAGATAAATGATTATGCGTTATTATATTAACAAAAAAATCAATTATATAAAATATATTCTAGTTATAATTTCCCTTGGATAAGGGTATATGAGGAGAGACTACGAAAAGACAAGAAATTGAAAAAATAAAATAAAAGAAAAGGAAATAGTTTTTTACATCTAGAATTCTCCTTCTTGAGAACCTTTTTAAGGTACTTGATTTTGGCCTTCTGGTGAAACCAAAGGGTATTAGGCATAGGGAAGAGTCTTGGGAATGGATTTGGGTAGAAATTAAATAGTATACAAGTCTTTGAGGTGTGAGGAGAAGATGTTGTGAGGGTGGTTTTTAAATTGGAGGAGTGGGGTGTTTTTTGATTATTATAATCATTACTTTATTATTTTTTCTCAAGAATGTGAATAGTTTTGATTCCCATGAATAAATAAATTAAATAGAATGGAGAGTTATAGATTATTTGAATAACTAAACCATACACATCAGTGATGAATCAATAATTATTTTATTTAGCTTATACCATAAATTATTGTATTTCATTATTCACAAAAAATTCAACTATTTTAGAAAAATCCAAAAAATTCACCCAAACCATTTTTTGACATGTAGAATCAAAAAATTGAATCAATTTTTTGAAATAGTTTTCTAAATATGAGAAATTTAATTTTTAATTAAAATCATCATTTATTTAAAAAATACTAATATTCAAATTAAAACTGATTTTATAACATTTTGAAAAATTAAGTAAAGTATCATAAAATTATATTATAATCATAAGACAACAAAATTATAATTTATGAATATATTTTATGAAAATATATTTTCTTTTAAATCCTTATATTACTTATAAAATTTTAAATAAATATTTATGAATCATAAAAATACCAACACTTAATTTATAATTTTCAAAAAAAATTATTTTCTTTTTCAATGATGTAAATATATCATATTTTCAAATATAAGATACATCAATTTTAATTATACTCTCATAAGTTAGGTTAATATTATATTAGTATATATTCCTTAATTTGAATAAGTACCACTTATTTCATTATAAATTTATTTTGAATTTAAATATTTATTTCCAAAATGAAAAGAAATTATTTTATATGTACCTAGGATGTTACACACAAAAAAGATAGCTTTATAGAAATTAAATTCCATGATTTTTTTCTTGTATCAAATTATGTGATGAAATTTTTTACATTGATAATGATCTCATGTCAAGATACCAATACACATTCTCATAGATAGAAATAACGAATGAAAACTAAAACATGTGGTGTTCCTACTAGTGGGTCAATCCTCATGATCTCTTCTACTCGATATCACCATCTATAAACTTAATGGGAAGAAGAATCAATGATTGCGACAACCCAAAAACTTACATAAATTTTTACTTCTTTTTATTTAGAACTTCCATTCGCCTAATATTCTTAGGTGTATGGATTATGTTTATGAATTTGGCTTCAACATCTATATCTTATTCTACATATTCCATTACTTCTTCCCCAGTATACTCTCACTTATTTTATGACTCTATTTTATATCTTCTAATTTTACTCTTGATTCATCTACCGCATCGAGATACCTTCTGACTAATGAATAAACTACTTTTTTTTCATGCCTTTTCTTCGTTTGGATATTGGATATTTTTTTATTCTCTTTATTATTTATTTTTAATTTATTTCTTATTTTATTTCTGAATCTTAGTTTTTTCTTCATATTTTGTTTCAATTATTTATTATCTTACTTTTAGAAAGAAATTCAATTTATCCATTTTCAATTCAAGATTTTTTATTTTTTATTTTTATTTTACTTCTTTTGATTTTATTTCTCTATATACTTGAGTTAATGTTATTATTAATGAATTATTCTTCAAAAAATTTATTCTATGATTAATTATATTTATATCTATGATGAATTATTCCCATGGATAACACATTTTATCATTTCTTAATCTTTCAGTTCTAGTTAAGACATCGTTTAATTTAATTTCATATGGTGATTCCAGCTTCTACCTTTGTCTTTTTAATTTTTCATTCATTTTGTCTTCTGAATTTTCTTTTATCTTTTGGCTTCACCTTCTCCCCCTTAATTTTGGATTTTGACGTTTTCATTTTCTTTTATATATAGTCTTTTTTATTTTTTCATAAAATTATTTTTCTATTTAATTTTAGTTTTTATATTTTATTATATTTTTGGTTTCTTCTTCCAGTTTTTCTTTTATTCTTTTCATTTAATTTTGAGACTTCAAGATTTTATGTTTACTTTTACTTATATTTTTTATATTTTCTTCTCCATTTTCTCTTCATGATTGACTTATAACTTTGTTTCTTTATTTTTTTTCTAGTATTTTTCTACATAACGTATTAAACATTTCATTGTTCCTATACATATGTTTTCCTCACATTGCATAAGTCTTATCTATTTATTATTACATACAACTAATACCTTTTTTATACTAAATACAATTTTATTTTTGACCTTATCCTAACTTATTTTTTATTTTTTATTTCTATTAACCTTTTATTTCTTCTTTTGGAACTTATTTTACAATTGGTATTGACTTATTTTAAGTCCATTAACTTCTAGATTATTGTTTTTTGATTTGAACAATGATTATAGTTATACTTTTACATTTACATAAATTCCTTCATTGACATTTTTTTGTTTAGGATTTATATTCTTCTTCTCCTTTTGACCAATCATTATGACTTATTCATTTATGCCTCTTGTGTTTTCTTTGATATTCTACCTTCTTATTTTTTTTGTAAATTATCTTCTTTCTTCTTTTTTTCAATCTCTCTATTACCTTCAAGAACCTCTTTATTGTTAATTAATTTTGGATTCTACTTCATCATATACTTCTAATTATACGCACAAACTCACATATGATCACAATTTTTATATTTCACATTTTATTTTCATCTATTGTTGGGGATTTAACTTCTGATTTATTATATCTATGTTTTGAGTTTCACTTTTTATTCAACTTTTTCTAGTGTTATTGTTTTTCATTCTAACTCTACCTTTTAATGTTCTGGTGTATTTTTTTATATTATTTTTCTTAATATTTATAATATTAATATGTATACTTTGAATTCCCCTTCAACATACCCTTATTTTAAACTTTTCTTATTACTTATTCTCTGGCTCATACTCTACATTTTCCAACTATAGTTTCATCTACATAATCTTATGATTTTTCAAATGTATATGATTTAATTTTTTATTATTGTCTTTAATCATCATTTTACAATGTTTATATGACTACATTGACTTCACTTTCACCTTCTAATTATTATTTCAAAATCTTCTTACTATTTCTTCTCTTGATCCCAAACTATCATTGAGAACGATATTTTCATCCTGTTTATCTTATCATTGTGCATATGTATATTCATTTTCAATTTTTATTTATGAAACTCCATTATTTATTTTAATTTATCCCTTATAACATTTATCATTTTACACATATACTACATTTTCTACTAAGTCCATATCTATGTCCAATATCTTTTTTTCTTGTGTATTATATTGCTTTTATTTTTTTCCATTTTATTTTTTTCTTCTAAATTTCCAGCTTATGAGAACAAATAACCTAATATATAAATGATCAACCTAAGATAATAGTGGGTTTATGTTATTTTGGTTTTTAATTTAAATAAATATAATTTCAATTAAAAAAATTCTTTCATGTTAATTATTAACACTATAATAAATAATGGATTTTGAATAAAAAATGAAAATATCATGTAAATGAGATATAATATTTGAAAATCATCAATGTATTATTTCTTTGTGAAATATATTTTTTATGGAAATAAATTTTTAAATTTTTAGTTTTGGCCCTATAGGTTTCTATTGCATGGGGAGGTGGTTACAATAGCATTGTAGAGAGAAATGTAAATCAAATGAGATATCCTTACTAAACCCCTTAATTTTTATTTATTCACATGCATTTTAATATTTCTTGACCATAATATAAATATTTATTATTATTTTAAATTAAATTAAATTTAATTCATCTTAATTATTAAATTTAATAATGTTGAACGGGGTGGATTGATGAAGGATTACACTACCCCACTCGGGTACAAATACATGTTATATTCTTTCTTAAGTTGATGATGGCTGGAGAACACCACCACCTTTGGAGGAATATTAGTGATTTTTTAAAATTAAATCTTATGGTTCCTTGTTTTAATGAACAAAAATATATTTTATATTTTAGTTAATTCAAAATTATGTGTGTTTTAAATTTTAAATTAAAATATTATGGAGGTTGATTATAAGAGGTTACTGATGCATTCTCTGTATACTCTGGTTAAAGTGATGGTGGTAAAAATATTTTTCCTATTATGGGGAGGGATAGTGGGATCAAAGATATTTGTATGACTAATAGAGGTGAAGTTTATATCGCTGATATTTATAGGAAAAAACACCTATAGGTGTTATGGAAATAATATATTTAGAGGAATCTTGTGGAGGGGTGAAATACATTGAACCTCGAAATGAAATTTAAAATTAATTCTTTAGAGAATTATTTCTTCTGACTTAAACTATTCTATTATACTAGATTTGATTCTATTATTATGATTTACTATGATGTTGTTTTCATAGGTTGTATAATCGATAGAAAACGTACTCCCTAAACTTATCAATTATTATGTGAAGATTTAAATTCTTAGTCCATTAGGAAGAATCATTCAACAAAATTTTCCACTACTGAAGCTGTTTGTAGCAGTTGTATGTTATTATTCCCAATTACTGTGGATATATTTATTAATTTCATGACCCATGGTGAATTATAACACCATATCTAATTCTAGGAACTACTACAACACATAATTATTATTCTAGGGAATAATGGGGATGGCACGTTGTGTCATGTGCACTATTTCCCAATGGCATTATGTGGAATGGAAATAACCACCACACCATCCTATTATTTTTGCATCAGCAATACAAACCCATACTCACTAACACTGCATAGTTGGTGACCCTAATTTTTCCCAAAATATTAAAAACCCAATCAAACTTATTTGATCATAGAAACCCATCCTGACTGCATCAAGCACTATGAAACAACTATGGAAGCTCTTCACAGGATGTTGTGCCTAATATACTACTAGAAACCTAGAAATCCACCATAATTTTACCATCTTCATGTGATCCAGAGAAACAAGACATTCTTAATTCAGTCATGCTATAACTTCTAGATATGGTTCTATATTAAGATGTGTCATTTTCAGTAATTTTTGACATGTATGAATAGATGAAACATTAATATGAACAAAAGTGTATTTTTTTTTATTTAAAACTCATAAAATATGTGTCAAGGGGTGAAAAATGAAAAATGGATTTATATGAAAATTCACTCAAATGAAAAAAATATTATTTTAAATTATCACATGTCTCAACATACCGAAAATCAATCAGACACACAGTTTATGGAAATGAATAGAATTAATTTTTTATTGATTTGAATGTAAAAAAACCCACATCAAATCATTAATACATAGAAAACATCATGAAATTATCATGAAGTCATAGGAAAATGATAGTTGAATAATTTTTGGAATGTATAAATATATATCACATCAATACAAAATGAAAAGTCATTGAAATGACTAATAATTAGATAGTATGGACTTTAGTCTATAAAAACATGTGTTGATGATTCCAGACCTAACAAACAACCTCAGATTGTGAGACCACCACATATCATAAGTATGGTTCATCAATTTACACATGTAAAAAATTATTCAACAGTCATTGTCCACTAATTTCAGGATAATATGATGATTATTTATGTTTTGAACGTTTATCGTTTTCTTATTTTTTTAGGTACTTCTTCTGACATATATTTTTACATATTTTTTCCTAGATTATGCCCTATGTTAATATGATCATTTTTACGGATTATTTTTCTTATTTTCAATTAAAATTTAATATTTGCTGTCTCATCTACCAAAACTTATTCCTTGAAATTTACATTCACTTCTCTTATGATTCTAGTCTCAACCATTAACTTCTTCTTTACATTCAACAACTACTACTCGATTCTTTATTACTATATATTCAACTATTATTTTTTTACTTCATATGTTTTCTCTTATTTAATATTTTTTTATTTTTTTATTTTTCCTTTATTTATAATTTTATTTCATATCCTTCTTATGTTTTTAGCACACTAATTTTGTTTCAATTATTTATACTCTTAGGCATCTACTTCAATTTTTAGATTCTGACATCCAGCTTCTGGTATACTTATGTTTATTTTTATTCTTTTCAATTGTATTATTTTTATACATGAGTTGATATTTTTATTATTATGAATTTTTTTTTCTATAATTAATTATATTTCAGTTTCTTATGAAATATTATTCTGAATTGAACCAATACTAATTTTGTCAACACTCTCATCTATTTAGGATTTCATTAAAGGTTTTTTTTCATTTAATGAATCAAGGTTCTTCCCTTGTCTTTTTCTTTTTCATTAACTTTCTATTATTTATATTATTTTTTTCTTTCTTATTCTACTAGAAATCCATTTTATATTTTTTTATCCTTTTATATTACTTCTAGTTCAGTTTTGTTTTTTCGTCAAATTGTTTAGATACTTTTAGTTTTATTTTCAAATTGGAATCTTTTTTATTCTACATTTTAGTCATGTTTTTTTTCTTTTATATTCAAGTATTATATATTTTTAATTTAGTTTTGATCATATTTCTAATTTTATATTCTATTTTCTTAATTAACTTATAACCCTAGTTCTCCATTTTTCCTCTTTCATTCTTGTACAAAATTTCTTAAACTTTTACCTGTTCTTATAATTCTATTTAATTCATTTTTTATAATTCATTTACTTTTATATTATATCGAACCTATAATTTTTTCTCTATATCCAATTCAATTTTTTTATTCTCTTTACAAGTTTTGGTTTTTGGATTTTGCTTCACCTTCTATTTTAACTTTTGGTTCTATATTCACAAATGGTTTTTACTTATTCCTTCTCATTCTACTTTTGGATTATGGATAGAAAATTAGAACATTGATTGTTGTTCTCCTCTTAAATTTACATCATACACTTCTTTTACTTTTCTTTTGTTTCTACTCTAAATTATTAATCTAATTCTTATCATGTATCATTACTTATGCATTTATAGCTACATATGATTTTTATTTTATATTATTCCTTTTTTACATTCATTTTTGACCTATTTTCAATCAATCCACTTCCTTCTATAACCTAAATAGTTATTATTCTTCATATCACACATCTAATTTTCCACCACTTTTACTTTCAATAATCATTTTCAGATTTCACATTTTCTCTTTATTTATTATTGTTACTTTCACTTTTGATTTATGATGTTGATCTTTTGAGTTTCAAATTTTCTTTAAATTTTTCTTGTGTTATTTTTTATACCTCTACTTTTGAATATAATTGTTTCTTTAATTTTTTACATATATTCTATATAAATCATTTTATAATTTTTTATTTTTATTTAGACTTCCATAAGCAATAACCCATCTTTAAAATTTTTTATATTAATTCTTATATTATTTAAACTATAGATTTCTAAACTTAATTTTCATGTAGTTCATCTTATGCTTCTACATATGTATATTATTTTTCATTTTTTCCAACTCTGTATTATTTTTTCTACATTTTTCCTTCTAAATATTATAATTTTTCATATCTATTACATTTTCTACTAACTCTATCACTATGTCATTGATTTTTATTTTTATATACTACTAATAATTTTTTTTAACTTCAAATTCATCATTTAATATTATCTTTATGGCATTTTGATTTCAGATTTTATTTCACCATCTATTTGAACATCTGGTACAACTTTCATAATTACTTTTGACTTATTCATTATATTGGTGATTTTAGATTGTGGTTTTTTAAATTGAACTTTGATTATAATTATACTATTACTTATTCATAAAATCTTTCTTCTATTTTTTTTATTTCTACTTCATATTCTTATTCTACTTTTGATCATGTATTATGTCTTATGAATTCATGACTCTTAATTTTTTTGTTATATTATACTTTTTATTTTATGTTTATATTTTTTTTGTGTTTTTTATTCTTTTTTGAAAATCTATAATGATTTCTAGCACCATCGTATTGATTATAGATTTTGGATTCTGATTTAACTTCCCCTAAAAAATTCCTCAATTTTCACATTCAATCATCATTTATAGATTTCAAATTTTATCTTCACCTATTAGTGGTTATTTAAATTTTGATTTGTGATATATGAGTTTATAGATTCATTTTATTCTTAAATATTTTTTAGTATTCTTGTTTTTTCTTTTACCTTTTTATTTGAATATTCTTATGTATTTCATTTTTTTATTATATTTCTTCGACAGGTGATAATGTTTCTAGGTCTACTTCGGATTCCCCTTCCACTTCACCTTTTCTCAAAAAAAATTAATACATGTACTCTTACCTCAAATCTAGATTTAGAAAATGAATTTTGATCTAATTAATCTTATTATTCAATATATGTAAGTGTTTTCAACTTTTGATTCCAACTCTTCTTTATTTATTCTTCTTTTTCCATGAAACTCTTATCATTTTCCACATCTAAAAAATATTCTACTAACTCTTTCACTATGTCCATTTCAAATTTTATATTTCAATCCAATGTTTGTATTTATCAGTATAATGAAATATATATTTTCTCTTAGATATTTTTTAAATGGAATATTACATTTTAAGGTGTCAAAGTGGTTAAGACAATATAATATTTATATAGAAACATTGGATAAAAATCCCTGATAAATTTCATATCTATATGAATATCTCATTCATTAATCAAATTTTTACATTAATAATTATAATAGAAACTTATATTTTCTATTGAAATGAGTATTAAGAAATGAGAAATACCTCTTGTAAATGTAAAACCCAAGAAAATGATCTCATATTAGAATGTAAACAAAGGAAAACAATCTCTGATTAATTTTTTAATTGGATGAACCAACCAAATGTCAACCTAACACGTGATTTGATGGGTATGATCTAATGATATCTTTGGACTTCACATTAACAAGTCTCTTATAAATGGGATTAAAACTAATAAAATATGTACATATTTCCATGAAAACTTCAGAGAATGATCCAAAAATTATTTTTCAACTATATGAATCATCCTCATATCATTTTGATCACTAGATTTATTGGTATGATGCAAATTATATTGTATCCATAATAATTTTATTAAAATGAAATATCATCCCTAATGGTGTAGAAAACAAGGAGGTCACTTTCAATTATAATGAATGACTTGAATAACTATCCTTAATTCATTTTTCATATACAGAAATAATCTCCACATCAATTGAATGTCTTGATTTCTCAATGTGGTCGAAAATATTATTTCATATTGTTTACAATTATTAATTAAACAATCACCCATGTATGGGTTGTAATTGCGAAAATGAGCTCATATTAGAGTGAAACCTTAGAGAAATGATCTTTGAGTCATTATTGATCTATATAAACTAACCACACATCAATCTAACACAAATATTTCTAGGTATGTCAAAATAAATATGTTTATATTTCCATTGTAAAGGTTTTCAAACTCGAGATCCAACTCCTAGAACCATAAAATATAACATCCTCCTTTATTCTACCTCATTAACTGCAACATTTCCTACTAGGATCACTGAGTTAAATGTGCAAACTTTGTGAAATCATGAGATCTCCATAGTGTGTGAGGTGCTAGTGGAATGTTGGATCCATCTAGGATTAGTTTTTTAAGAAAAATATTTTCATTGAAATGGTAAATCGCTCGTTGTGTCACTGTATTTTTATGCCAATAGCTGTTGATGATTCTCTGAGTATAAAAAACAACTAGGAAGAATACTTATCAATCTACTAATGTGAAATTCCACTTTCTTTTAAAAAATCCATTCTTTGAAATATCAAACCACTTTTCTTTTTTACTACCTCTTGATATCAATACTCATCTTCTTTCAATTGACCACTAAGAAGAAAACAAGTTTTTCTTCTGACAACAACACCCCCTCATATAACCCATGAAACTTGTTTAAATTTATTTATTTATTATCTTTTTTAAAAAATGGTTTATCTATTTCTCTGGGTTTTGTTTTTTTGTTTTGAAACATTTTTTTTGTTTTGACATGTATAATTTTTGTTGTATATTCCTCTTCAGTATTTTTCCAATGTTTTTTTCAAGTTTACGTTTTCATTTCATTTTTTGTTATTATTAAATTATTATTTTTTTTCAGTATTTTATAACCCTTTTTTAATATTTTGTTACATGTGTAATTTTTATTTTAAGATATATATTTAAGTATATAATAATTTATTATGATTGTTTTTCACATTGTAGATATTGTAATAAAATATATGTGGTGATCTATGATGAATCTTACAATACCGATCCGATTCCAAAAGTTACGATCACTCATCCCACTTTGATCATAGGGTAGGATAATGATCATGAAAACCATGGACATTAAAACTTATGATAATTATACTCAACTAATATTTGATATTTAATAATAATCCAAAAATTAATTTCATGCCCAGAATGTTATGTGTGATTCATTTTATTAATTCACCATTATATTTTTACTAAAATGAAATACCATTTACCAAGTTGTCCAAAAAGGATGTTTGGTTGTTTGATTCATGTTTTTAAATCCTTATAAAAATTATCTTTCCATTATTATAATCTCACCACATGTTAGAATGATGATACATTTGTTTCAATAAGTCAAAAAATAGTTTAAAAATATTTTCCTATGATTCCATGATATATCAAGGGCCTTTGCTAGGTTTTATCTCTAGATGCATATTTTTTCCTACAAAATACTTAAAAAATACATTTTTCATTCCATGAAAACCACATATCTCATTGATATTTAATCATTCCATTATATCAAACATTAAACTGAGGGTTTTTATATGAGATTTCATGATAATATGAGTTCATTTAAAATGTTTGATCTATTGAAAGATGATTTTAAAGATATTTTAATCTATTAAAAATTATTATTTGACCATTATATCCCAATATATGCCATATTTACATGTAATATATTCATACATGGAAAAAATAATTCAATGACTGTTGTCCTATGATTTAGTGACAATTTGGGCTTGTTTGCGAGGTTTTGACCCATTAAAATTAAATAAATATAAATGAACTTTTGATCACTCTAAGAAAAGTGAACTTAGTATTGATGTTCTATCTATTATTATATATCAAAAATTAATCAAAGGACATTTTATGTTTATTTTATAATAAATAGAGGTCATATACTAGAGTTTAACCATTTGAGGCATATTTTTAATGACTCTTAAATGTAACAACACTATTTTTTCTGTAATTTTAACCACCCACCTCAAGGATTGACATGCGTTCTATTCGTATATTTCAAAAATAAATAAATTATAGTTTTCCTATGATTTCATTACAATATAGGGTCATCTAAATTTTCATTCAACTATAGTTCATGAGAGATTAACATGCGGTCTATTTTTACATCTCACGAAGTAATAAATGTTCATTATATTATAATTTCATGACAATTCAATGTTTTTCCTAGATTATTAATGATGGGAATTTGTTTTAAAAACTTTTAAACATAATAAAACCCTTTTTTTCCATTCCCACAACACCTCATGTTGGACTGACATGTAGTGCATTCATAAAACTCAAAAATTAATCAATGATCATTTTTTTTGTTTTTTAGGACAATATGAGATCATTTTATGGGGTTTACCAATTGACACTTGTTTTTGAATTTTAACTCTATAAAAACATTCTTTTAGTTATTATGATCTAATCACAAGTTGAATTGATGTGAGTATATTTCTATATAATAAAAATTAAACTTTGAGTTGGACTGATGTTTGATATGTTTCTATATATCCCAAATTAGACAACCTTCATTCTTCTATGATTTAATGATAATTTGAGGTTGTTGGAAATGTTTTAACCCTTAAACACGTGTTTTTAAATATTTTTAAATATAATAATAAAATTTCAGTGATTTTGATCACACAAAATGGAAGTTTGGTCTATTTAAACTTGTTTCTAATTAATTAATGTTCATTTTGCAACGATTTTATGAAAAGCAGAGTTTTTTTTTCTATGTTTGATTTTTTTTACTCATGTTTTAAGACATTTAAATAAATAACAATGAACTTTTGGTTTTTTAAAGAAAAAAATGAGTTATATAGTTCATATTTCTTAGTATTATTAATAGTATCATTTCAAAATTATATATTTTATAAAATGAAATATTACCCATCAAGTGGCCAAAACTGAGAAGATGACTTCAAATTTACATGAAAATATATTACAATGATCCCTGAGTAATTTTTTATCTATTTAAATTCTCCAAAAAATTAATATGATTTTTATATTCCTTGGTATGATGGAAACCATGATTTTATATTATTACCACTTATTAAAAAATTTAGATAAACCGCGTAGGTGTCAAAATATAGGAAGCAAACTCATAATGGCATGAAAATATTTGAATAGATTCTATGATTCAGTTATAATTTGTAGGAACCAACCATACATCAGTCTAAATCACAAAATTTATAGTATAATCAAATTTTTTTTGACCATCACATTCTTATGAAAGTGAAATTCACCTAAAAGGTGTTAAAATGGAGAAAATGACCTCATATTTTAATGAACTCTTTGAAGAGTGATTCTCAATGATTTGCGATTTGTCAGAATAAAATGTGCATCAATATAATGAATGGATTTCTCTTTATGATCCAAATTATATTTTTTACATGATATTTTTATTAAAATTATGTATTAACCACTAAGGGGGAAAGCTAATTAGAGGACTTCAAAATGATTTGGAAATATATGACACTGATCTTCGAGACATTTTTTATTTGTAGAAATTATCCAAAAATTAGTCATGGGATTTCATGATAGTGTGATATTATTTTCTAGGTTTTGAACCTTTTCATGTGCTTATATTTAAAGGCACTTCTTATGAATTCTATTTTTAATTATATTTATTTGTCTTATGCCTTCTCATAATATGATCAGGTTTATGGATTTTGTTTCCTTTATTAGATTTATCTTCTATATTTAATTCTGAATCTATAATTACTTCTATATATTTATTAACAAAATCTTCTTTTATGTCTCTAGTTTCAAAATTATACTTCTACTTCATATTTAAATACGGATTTTGGCTTCTTTTCTACATCTCATTCAATTAATACTTTTATCTTCTTACATTATCTTCTTTTGGAATTTTTTTTAATTTCTATCTTATTTCATTTTTCTTGTAGTTATACTTTTATTTCCTATTATTATTATGTTTTTTATTCCACTTAATTTGTTTCAACTATTTCTTCTATTACTTATGAATTTACCTTCAGTTATAGATTTTGACTTAATGATTCTAGAATTTTTATATTGATTTTTCTTCTATTGATTTTTATTATATTTATGCTTGAGTTTATGTTTTTATTTCTGTTTTTACTTCCAAATTTTCTTTATCCTATTACTGATAATTCTATTTGTTATAAATTTCTCTCTTATTTTGTGCTTTTACTCTTTGTTCAATCTTTCACACCAATTTATAAAACTATTTAATGTTTTTTCATATATTGTTTCCAACTTCTACTTTTGAATTTTTCATTTTCATGAATTTTCTATTTTTTATTTTCTTTTGACATCTAATTTTTTTTATACTATTCAATTATTCCTTTTTACTTATATAATTTACTTTTAGTTTAAGAATTTTTTATTTTTCCTTTAAATTATTTTTCTACTTTTAGTTTAAATTTTTATTGTATTCTTTTTTAATTCTTATTTTATTTTTCCTAGGTATTTGTTTTTTTTCTATTACCATCATGTCTTTTAGATTTTTCATTTACTATTAATTCTAATTTTCCAACAATATTTTATTTTATCTCTTCTAAATTATATTCTAACTTTGGTCAGTCTTTTTTCCTCTGACATTATTCTACTTAATTTATTCAACTTCTCCTTGTTCTTGTACTTCAATTTTATTCTGTTTTCACAAGTCCATTATTTTTATTGTTATATCCAAATAATATATTTTTTCTTCTACTTCCAATCCACATTTTGAGATTCACCTTATGGATTTTGGATTTTGGATGTTTCTTAACCTTATATTTCCAAATTTAGTGCTACTTCTACAATTGGGTTGGATATATTCCTTCTCCTTCGGCTTATGGATTACGGGTTTTTAATTGAACATTTACTCCAGTTCTCTTTTTAATTATACATCAAATACTTATTATAGTTTTTTATCTATACTTTAATGTATTATTCTAATTTTGATCATGAATTATGTATTATAAAGTTATTCCACCTAGTTTTTCTTTTATATTATAAATTAGTTTTTTTACATTTCTTCTTCTTTTTTAAATATCTCTACTAAATTATTGAACTAAATTCTTTTTTCTTTATTTTATATTATTCTTCATATTTTGTTTCCACTTTTTCACCAAATTTCACATTCAATAAGCATTTTCAGAATTCACATTTTAGCATTATATCTTTTTGGTGCTTCAACATTTGATTTGTTAGTTCAAGGTTTTCTGTTTCAATTTTCCTTCAACATTTTCTATTATTATTGTTTTCTATTCTAATTATACCTATGAATATGCTCATGTGTTTCATTTTTTCATAAGTTCTTACTTCATAATTTTCTACTATTTCTATATCTATTTTTACTTCATATTATACAACCCATTTTTTTCAAAATCTTCTTAATGCCTTTTCCCTTTCTCCAATTATAGTTTGGAATTTCCATCTTCAAGGCGTGGGTATTTATTACTCCTCTTCTCAGGTAGAGACAAGAATCCCCACCTCGTGAGTGCATGTTCGTTTTCCTCTGAGATGGTTTTCCTATCTTTGGAGTAGATACTCCACCACACAGCCAGACCAGGCCGGATGCATGGGTCACCTTGTATTCTGATTACATGGGTTGACATACATGGGTTGAGACAGTGTACGGGAACATGGACAACATACATGGGGTGGAACCTAGATACTTAGACACAACGTGTTATCTTTTCACACGTTGTGTCGTTTCATTTTTCACGACCAACCTTATGACACGGGCCATTGTACACAGATAGTACCCAGGGCCAGACAACACAGCGAGTAACTTTTCTACACGCGGAGTACTTTTTTGAAAATGGCATGGTACTCTTGTTCACCGTATCTTGGACATGTTTCATTTGGGTTAGTTCCCCTTATTCTCGTTCCCCTGAAGGTCAGAAATCATTTCCTTCTACAGGAGTGTGATCCCTTCAGCAGGACTTTCTGTCATAGAGTCAGCATCCCTTCGAGAGGCCCGGAGTGAGATCCTCTATCCATTCCTGACCCTAGGTAGATTCAGGCATCAATGTGACCAACTCTACTAGGCGTTTATCCTCTACCTAGCTGGTGAATCCACCTAGCTGGTGAATCCGGATGAGTCACGGTATCCGCCATGGCCCTGGTTGTGATCCTCATATGTGTATCCTTATCTTTCCCACTCAGGAGTGTGTCTCCCGTAATGAGTGCTTCTATCTATCGTGATATTCCCACTCAAAAGTGTGTCTCCAGTAATGAGTGTAACTACCTCTCATGATGTTTCTCGATGAACAATACTTCTCGGACGGACGTCATCAGAGCTATCAAACTCGTGGATTGTGTTCTCCCGGAACGAGTACTTCGTGGAAATCATCGAACTGGATCCCTATTATGGGAATGTAGTTGTGTAACTTGTCTCTAGACTATAGGTCTGAATTATGAGTATATCTGGTTGCCCTGGGTATATGTATGAGCATATAACTGGTGTGAGCAGTGAGATGAATATCCCCTTACTTTATCGTTTGAGTTTATTTGAGCGATCATATCTATTATTGGGTGGAGTTGTATTCTTTTTTTCACTCTTGTTGTACCTTGTTCTCTCTTACTGCTCTCCTCTTCAGTACATATATTGTTGCTCCCTCGAGCTTTTGGGGCATCCTATTGAGTATTCTTATACTCACCCCTGCTTGGGCTTTTCCCGCATTTGGCATGCCCTTGCGACGACGAACAAGTTGATCATGACATCAGAGAAGCTTCGGGATACAGGGTGCTTGGATCGCGTGCGGTGGTCATAGCTTGGGATTCAGGAGTGGGAATCTTCCAGCTATTTTACTTTTTCACCTGTTACCGGGTTGTGGCACTTTTTTAGTTGGGTGTGTATTTTTTCCCCTTTCCCTTTCAGCTTTTCTTTTCTTGTACTTGAACTAATAGAGTTCGATGCATTTTTGTTTGGTTCCCTTTTTATAGTAGTGTGGAACCTTACTTTCTTCTTTTTCTCTACACTTTTTCATTGAGTTACCTGTGTGTGTGTGTACAGGTTCTTAGCCAAATGCCTCCCCGAGTGAGTTGTGCCTTCAGCGCTAGTCTCCAGCCCCTGGCCTATGGAGGCGGGCTTGGGGTAGTTGAGATTCGAGCCCTGGTACGGGTTGGGTCGTGAAAGAGTGGTATCAGAGGTGGTTCGACCCTTGGGACATTTTTCGTACTTTTCCCTAAAATGGACTTGGTTGGTTTTAGGGAAATAATGTCGATTTTTCTCGAGATTGCCTCTCAGGCTAGGGAGTCCAGTGATGGTGTGGGAAGCTGACGTATCCATTCACCAGGAACCTGATTACCCGCTTGTCGACTCGGTACCCTGAGACACCTGTTTCAAGGAACAATGGTACATGAATCATATAGGATTGAGTCTTTGACTGTCCTTCTCGAGTCATCTCCCAAGCGTTGTTGATATATATAGATATGCTCATCCAACCGCGGTACTCCTTGATAACATTCAGGATGTTTCCACGACGATAGCCATCCAGGATACTAGCTACTGTTCGTGGAGCCAATTCCGTGAGCGATGAGATCTCAGTTCAGGACCCATCATGCGAGCCCCTTTCTCCAGGTGGGTAGGTAGCAGTACCCTTACCTATTGAGAAGAAGACTGCCCCAGCAGAGCGGGATGAGGACATGCGTAGGTTTGGCGAACTTCACGATTTCCGGCGTCAGATACGGCTAAGGTTCCACAGTAAGCCATGCCCTCAGATAGTAGAGGATTGGATAGAGACAGTGGTCCGATGGTCTATAAAGGTAGTTTCCGAGAATATATGTTTGAGAGGGGACTCTTTAGAGATATCTATTCTATCATAGTTCCTTTGTGAATCCCCACCTATGTTGAGGTGCGATAGTAGGCACTGGTGGTAGAAAGAATTCTACCATGCCATACAGCTAGTTGTGATAGTGAGCGCAACAGAGTTGAGACGTCTACTGCAGCTAGAAGATGCCAGGCGACAAGATCTCAACATAGGAGATTGTATCATGATCAGTCACATGCACGTGGTCATATGGGACCCAGGTAGCTCAGCAAAAGCACGGTGGAAGAATCTTGCGGAAATGTGCAATCAAGGTTCAGTTATGTAGCAGATTTCTGTAGCGAGAAGTGCGGGAAGTCTCAAAGCAGTTAACTTCCCTGCAGCTGACCCAAGTGGAACATGACGGTATTACTTTTATTCAGTCGACGATGTTGACTCCTTCACTTCTCGAGCATGTAAGAGAGTCTTGGTTGCGATTAATCGACTGTGAAATCCTATGTGACCAGATATCCTTAGGTGTTTCACCATATGGATATTCTGAAGGAGGGAATCACGATACCTTGTTCCAGTGAAAAAAAAGATTCCAACTGTGACATGGGATGTAGAGGTTCGGTCGGGGAGGCAAACTTTCCCCTGAGTTCTATCAGGTCATTTGAGACTGTGCAAGGATATGGCAAGGTTGCATATCGCCTTGCCTTATCCCAAATAGATGGATTGGGTATACGATGCCTTACATGTGTCATAACTAAGGAGATACGTATGTGTTCCTACACACATCATCAACTCAAGAAAGCCTTTTGAGGGTGGACCAACCCTTTGGTCCATATTCTTTGGCAGCAAAAAAACGTACAGGCTTCCCTCGGAGCGAGAGAGTTAAGTGTGCGCTCAGAATCCCGAGTGGTTTCCATGGTTTTTCTTTTCAAGGATGAAAAGATTGAAAGAGTAAAAAATGTAAAGACCGTGTTTTTGGACTAATAAGACTTTGAATTATTTCTAAGAAAATTTCCAGAGCTGGGCGCTGAGACGGCGTGCAATTCTGAGACCCGGTGTGCCCGGAATTAATTTTATAAAAATGTTAAGTGTTTTTATATTACACACATGCGGTTAACTAAAGAAAACTGGATATCTCTTAAACGGTTGATCGGATTGGAGATCCGAGACCAGAGTTGGGTCTGAAATGCGGTGTTTACCCTAGATGAGACATAAAATAAGTCGGCGCGGGATGTTCGGACCCCTCGCTCATTGGCAGTGTATTAAATGGATAAATTAAATAATTAATTTATTCTTTTAATAGCTCAAATCCGAATATCTCTCGAACAGAGACTCAGATGAAAAATCAGATACCATCGATGAGTTCAGCATGTAGGTTTTACCCTAATCAAGGTATAACCTTTGTCTTTGTTAGGTGTTCGGCTTATGCGCCATCATGGGAGAATAATTAAATAATTAAAGAATTGTTTATTTAATTATTTAATTAATTTCCTTTAACCTGATGAGAGGTTATAAATTCATGGTTATGATATTTTGGCCTTATAACCCCTTTTTTCCAACGACTCCTCCTCCTCTCCCCTCCCCTCCATTGACGAATGATGATGAAGCCTTGGGTCCAATCGAATCGAAGAGCGATGAACACAACATCTTCTTCTCATCGTTGTGCAAGTGTGATCTTCGTCAACACCAAGCGGATCTTGATGAATGCGATCTTCATCAACGATCGATCCAAACCTAAGGTAGGATTTATCTTTTTGAATTCCTAACCCCAATTTAAATTTTTCACGATGAACACGAATTAAATTAATTAATTCATGGATCGAAAAACAATGGGTCGAATAAATTATTTCTTCTCGTTTATCTTGAGATTGAAAATCATGAAGTGAGATAAATATTTATTTTCCAATTACTTTTGTTATTGATTCTCAAAGATGATGGCCAAAAAAACATGTCTATCAATCCGGACATAGTCCATGACCCTTTAATATTTCATTATTCTTACGTTCTCCGCACATTCGTTTGCGCCAAATAATTAAGCGCGTCAAAACATTGATGTTTTGTTGAGCGCAACATATACGCGCAGATCTCGATCCGAGGATCAAGAATCTACGATCGTTATAATTGTTGGGGTTAGAAAAAATATGTAGTGGGCAGGAGGCGTAGCCGCGTGGCAGGCCGGAGGTAGCGGTGGCAGTTCCCGTGGACGCAGCAGGTGCAAAATGTGCTGGCGGCTAGGGTTTACATGTTGGAGGCGCTGTTTTGGGGTTGGAGCGCGAGAAAATTGGAGTTGAAGATAGAATATTGAAGAGAGGAAATTAAAAATAATGATGATTAAAAAAAAGGAAAATAAATGATAAAGGTGGATGAAATCGTGGGGGGTGGTGCGCTAGAATGAATAGAGCATGAATTAAAGGTTTATTAAATTAAAAATAATAATAATATAATAATCATATTATTATTTTTGTTGATAGAACAATTTTTTGACAGTAACTTATTCGTGCGACCTCAGTTTCATGAACCATCTGCGACAGTGTGACCCAGATTCCGAGACGGACATTCTGAGTCCAATATTGGATGTCTTTTTCAGGTTTTTGGATCGGGTACCCAAAGTGCTTGGAAAATAATAGATTTAATATTATTATTAAATCTTTGACCTGCCATAACTCATGCGTGCGACGTCCGATTGACTTGTTGTCAGTGGTTATGTGATTTTATCATTAATACAGTCGATTCAAGTCAAATGTTTGATACTAAATTCTGGTTCGTGGCTTGGGCCCACGAAACACCAAATAATAATAATATTATTATTATTACGGGATCTTGTATCTGATATATCTCCCTCATATGGTGTCGGAATGATGAACCGTCTGTGACATTGCAACCATGAAAACAAGATGGTTGTTTCAAGACCAATTTTCGATATTTCAAGTCAAGGTCAAGGCGTAGGCCCCACGAGGCCCGGTTCGTGCGTGTTGCGGTGAAATGCAAATTTTTCACCGGCTATTCATTTTGGAGAAATGGGTAGTCCATATCGTGTGTTTCTTCATATGGATCGCAATGGTGTGACTGGTTTTGTTAACCAGTTTCATTTGAAGTACGACTGAGTTGGATCGAACATGAATCCAACCAGGCCCTCGGTACTAAAATGCCTATAACTTACAGATTGAGTGTCAAATTGATGCACTGTCTATCATGTTGGAACCCTTATGACATGGAGGTCCTCCAGGTTTCTCCCTTGTGGAACTTAGTGGAAGTTGAGGTATGAATGATAACCTAAGGAGAAGAACCAGGGTGTTTCTTTTAGTGAGAGTTAGGATGGCTACTCCCTTGACGACTCAAGGTGTGGGTATTTCTTACTCCTCTGCTCAGGTAGAGACAGGAATTTCCACCTCATGAGTGTAGGTTCGTTTTCCTCTGAGATGTTTTTCCTATCTTTGGAGTCAATACTCCACCACACAGCCAGACCAGGCTGGATGCATGGATCACCTTGTATTCCGATTACACGGGTTGACATACATGGGTTGAGACTGTGTAGAGGCACATGGACAGCGTACATGGGGCGGACCCGAGATACTTAGACACAACGTGTTATCTTTTCACACGTTGTGTAGTTTTTTTTTCACGACCAGCCATACAACACGGGCCATTGTACACGGGCAGTACCAGGGGCCAGACAACACGGCGTGTAACTTTTCTACACACGGTGTAATTTTTGGAAAATGGCATGGTCCTCTTGTTCACCATATCTTGGACATGTTTCATTTGGCTTAGTTCCTTTTCTTCTCATTCCCCTGAAGGTCAAGCATCATTTCCTTCTACAGGAGTATGATCCCTTCAGCAGGACTTTCTGTGATAGAGTCGACATCCCTCTGAGAGGCCCGAAGTGAGATCCTCTATCCATTCATGACCCTAGGTAGAGTAAGGCATCGACGTGACCAACTCTACCGGGCATTGATCCTCTACCTAGTTGGTGAATCCACCTAGCTGGTGATTCCGGATGAGTCTCAATATCCACCATGGCCCTGGTAGTGATCCTCATCTGTGTATCGTGATCTTTCCCACTAAGGAGTGTGTCTCCCGTAATGAGTGCTTCTATCTATCATGATCTTCCCACTCAGAAGTGTGTCTCCAGTAATGAGTGTAACTTTCTCTCACGAAGTTTCTTGACGAAAAATACTTCTCAGAAAAACTTCATCAGAGCTATCAGACTCGTGGAGTGTGTTCTCCCAGAACTACTACTTTGTGGAAATCTTTGAACAGGATCCCTAGCATGGGAATGTAGTTGTGTAACTTGTCTCTAGACTATAGGTCTGAATTACGAGTATATCTGGTTGCCCTGGGTATATGTATGGGCATATACCTGGTGTGAGCTGTGAGATGACGATCCCCTTACTCTATCGTTTGGGTTTTTTTGAGCGATCATATCTATTATTGGGTGGAGCTGTACTCTTTTTGTTCACTCTTGTTTTACCTTGTTCTCTCTTACTGGTCTCCTCTTCAGTACATCTCTTGTTTCTCCCTCGAGCTTTAGGGGCATCCTACTGAGTATTCTTATACTCACCCCTACTTGGGCTTTGCCCACATTTGGCGTGCCCTTGCAGACGATGGAAAAGTTGATTGTGACTTTAGAGGAGAACCGGGACACAGGGTGCTTGGATCGTGTGCGGTGGTCATAGCTTGGGATTCAGGAGTGGGACTCTTCCTGCTATTTTACTTTTTCACCTGTTGCCAGGTTGTGGAACTTTTTTGGTCGGGTGTGTATTTTTTCCCCTTTCCCTTTCAGCTTTACTTTTCTTGTACTTGTACTATTAGAGATCGTTGCATTTTTGTTTGGTTTCCTTTTTATAGTAGTTTGGAACCTTACTTTCTTCTTTTTCTCTGCACTTTTTCATTGAGTTAGGTGCTTGTGTGTGTACAGGTTCATAGAAAAATGCCTCCCCGAGTATGTTGTGCCTTCGGCGCTAGTCGCCAGCCCCTGGCCTATGGAGGCGGGCTTGGGGTAGTTGAAATTAGAGCCCTAGTACGGGTTGGGTCGTGACAGATGTTTTGAATGGTTATTTGGATCCAATGTATATTTTCTAATTGAAATTTTTATTAGAATTAAATAGCATAGGTGAAGGGGAAAAAACTGAGCAGATGACTTCAAATTGAAATGGAAACTTATAACAATAATACCCATGACATTTTTGATTTGTAAGAATCATCTTTACATAAATTAGATGCTGAAATTTGATAGTATGATACAATGTATATTTTCACCATGTAATTTTTATTGAAATGATATATCATCTTTCAAGGGGTGAAAACTGAGGAGCCAACATTCGATTGAGAAGGATGCTTAAACAATTATCCATGAGTCATTTTTTATCAGTAGAAATCAGTCACAAGTGAACTCGATGTCCATATTTCTTGATATGATGGGAACTATGATTTCATGTTGTTAATAATTATTAATAATTGAAAAATGACCCATTTAGGGGTCAAAACCTTTTAAACAACCACAACTTATAATGAAAAACATTGTAAATCATTCTTTGTGCCTCTTATGATCTATACAAAGGAACCACACATCAATCTGACACCCGAATTTCTCTATATGACTGAAAAAATGATTTTAGATTATTGTGAACAAGGTTTTCAAAGTGAGGATCCAACTCATATAATCATATGATTCAATAATATTAGGAACCTCCTCCAGACTGCCTTATGAATTATATAAGTTCCTAGTAGGATTGTTGACTCTGACGTGTCGACTTGATGAAATAGTGGTGTCGATGGGTTGTTTGAGGTATCCATGGTAGATTGGATTTAGCCTAGTTTGGGGTTTTCAAGAAAATAATATATCAAAATGGTAAGCCACTTGTTATGACATTTAATTTTGACATAAACATCCATTGACGATTCTCTGAGTTCAATCTTCCGTTGCTAATATGATTATTTTTTACACATATACTGACAACATATTTTTCAAAAGTAGAAAAATCATTGAAATGGTAAACCTCTCATTATTACACTCCCTCCTGGGGCCAATGCTTCTCTAAGATTGATCAACCATCTGGAAGAAGATAAGTTCATCCACCGATACGATTCCCCACCCTCTATGTAATATGCAATCGTTATTCCATTTTTTGGTTTATTTTTTGATATTTTGATTTGTTTTAGATTCTCTATTTTTGTTTCATTTATTTTTTATGGTTTTTTAAACTATTTTTTATGTATTTTTTGGGTTTCTTTGAGTGGATTATTCCCCTTAACATATTTTGTTTTTTTCTAGTTTATTTTTTAGTTATATATTTTTTTTGATTAGTTATTAGTTTTTTATATATGTTTTGTATTTAACCTTTTTGGTTTTGTTTTGTTTTTACTTTCTTAAATTTCAATTTGGGACCACTATTTATTTTTTTAATGAAATATATATGTTTTATTATTTTACCATTATAGATAAATATATGAAATATCTGTGGTGATATAATGTTTACTCTTACGATATTAATATCATCCAATGTGTTTCAATCCCCCCTACATTGATTGTAGGGTATGATCTCGATTTTGACAACCATGGTCAGTATAATTTATGAGGAGGATGTTCAAATAATTTATGTTCTTTATGAATCAACCATGCATTAATTCGATGCCCATATTGCATGGTATGATTAGATGTATTATTTTACTGTGATATTTTTACTTAAATGAAATATCCCATATTAGGTAATCAAAACCGACTAGAAGAGGTCGTTTGACACATGTTTATTAAATTAGTTTAAAATATTTAAAAACACATATTTCATTATTTTTGAGATCATCACTCATTATATTTTTGAGACGTCTATTTTAATAAGTCAAAAATAATTTGAGAAAAACATTCATATGCTTCCAAACTCTTTACTGGGTTTTAATACTTTGAAACACATTTTTTACATTAAAATCTACATAATAATTTGTTCATTTAGATAAATCCAAATATTGAATTGATGTGTTGTTATTCCAATATATCAAACATGAAACGAAGGCCATTAATATGTAATTTATGATAACATGTGTTCAATTTCTTGGTTCTGAAAATTTGTCACATGTTTTTTTAAATATTTTTAAATATATTAAATTCCCTTTTTATCACTATATCAACAAATTATGTCCGATTGACATGATATCTATTTATATCTGAAAAAACATAATCAGTTATTAGTTTCCCATGATTTCATGAAAATTATAGTTTTCATGTGTGGTTTTGACCCTTTGAATTTTAAATTAATAACACAATATTTTATCCATTCTGAGAAATTATTAGATTTATATACTCAATTTCTATGCCAAAAATTAAACAGTGATCATTGTTTTTTGATTTCATGAAAATCAAGGTTCATTAAGATATTTGTTAAATATATAACCTATTTTTAATCATTTTTTACTATGAAACTACATATTGAGTCATTCTAACTACAAAGTACATCACAAAGACATGAAATATATTTAAATATGTCATAATTTAAATAGTGGATATTATCCTATGATTTTAGAAAAATATGAGTTTGTTTTTTTGGATTTGACCATTTGATGCATGTTTTCAAATACTTTTATCATCTTTAATAAAAAAACATTTCATTATTTAGGGATCACTGCACATTGTATTGATGATAAATTTTCTATTCTATGATAAATCATCAGCATATGTTGGGTTTTTATCCTTTGAAACATGTTTTTTTACTTTTAAATCTATAAAAATATTTTTCATTTAGATAAAACCAAATTTTGAATTAATGTGTGCTCATATAAAAAATTTAACAGGGTCACAACTGATGTGACCCACAAGAAACAGCCTAATCTATTTGCATTAGCACATAACCCAACCCAACTCTTGAAGAATCATAATACACTGTGTATCGCCACCGAGGTTATGGAGATTTCAATTCAACAGTTGTCATCAATATTCTTATTAACTCTGGGAATGATTGTTCACACTAATCTATCAAATCTAACTTCAATACCTTCTTTATAAGACCGTTCATAGGTGCATATAAATGGGAGAAGTCTGGTATAAACCATCTATAGTAAATCAGAAGCCCAATAAAGATTTGAATCTCAAACACATTCCAATTATATTCCATGAAATCACTACTTATACCTTTTTTGGTTATATATAATTACCCAAATTATAAATCAAATATTTGTGAAATATCACAACCATAATCCAAAAGTGAAACTTCATCAGTTTTTCATAGAATCGATTCACGTGAAGTGTACTTAATAAATTATCATGGTTCCCTGCATGAATTTTAGAGGATTATTATTATATGTGGATATAATAAACAAACACCAAAATCAAGGATTCATAATATAGATAAAAGATCTACTTCATCAGAGCCATAAACACTTCTAGGGAATTTTCAGCCTGAAATGAAATGAATCCAAAGATGATTCTACGATATGAATCTAATTTTGAATGATTTCTTAGTGATATCCTCCTCTCTGACCTGAAGTTTTTGGTAGCTAGACCATAATCCAATTTTGGAGAACCACCAGGACCCTTGAAACTGGTCAATTAAGTGATTAATTCTTAAAAACAGGTATCAAATCATCATTGTTACTTTGTTTAGTTTCTTGTAGTCTATACACAACTAAAGACAATTATCTTGCTTCATCACACACAAGACCACAGAACGCCTAATATATTTTATTTTACAAATAAAATCATTCACCTCCAAATCCTTGAGATTTACCTTTTGTTCCTTCAATGTAGAGTGAATCATATGATATGGGTGAACTAATGGGTTTCACTTCAGGAATAGGATAGATCTCAAAGACAATTATATTCTTTTGATGGAGTCCTAAAAAGTCATTTAGAAAGTCTTATTAATATAGGAATAACATTTTATTGAGGGAATGGGATATTGTTGGAACTTCTATACGAGCCTTGCATTCCATCTGTATTGTAATTTATCAAATCTATCTTAGTCCTGATCCCACTCCACTTGCTCCAATAACCCATTCACTAGTCAAAAATAAAATTCTCCCACTAATTTTAGTAAATTATACACATCTCCCTTTTAATTTTATGTTCATATAATGACAACTCATATAGTCCATGTCGAAGATAAAATTGAACCCTTTCATTTATAATATCATGAATTCCCATTGGTGTCTATAGCCAGTAACTACTACATGATATTCTAGGAATCTCTATAGATGATTCAATTTATTCCCCAAATATTAATCAAGATAAATAAACTTCAAGTACAACATGAAAAATAAGTGAATTTCATCATCAATTTTGTTAGATATAAATGAATGGAAAGAACCAGTATTTAACAGAGTGGTAGAAAGTGTAGAGGTGATGAAGGCAGTTCCACAAAAAGTCAATGCTCCCTCTCCACAATCATATGGAACCTATCCAACTATATAAACTCAACCTACCTCATCTTCACAACTCTATACCATATATACCTAACCCACATGAGTCATCATCATCTGAGGGTCTTTAAAATGATGTTGAAGACCCCGACTAGTCCCATAACTCAATGTGTGAGTTTGACTCTTACCCCCAAGAGACCTAATCCCTAATGCCTTCAGTTATAAATTCTAAATATTCCATTAAAATATGAACTGGTGACATTTTATGTGAGTATTTGTGAAGAAATTACAATAATACCCCCTCTGTCCATGGTTAATATATCAAGGACCACCTTCTCCCACATAAGGTTTTTGGGAACCCTTTCTCTTCTTAGGATGTCTGCTATTTTTATACTAAGAGTCATGTACCATCCACTTCCTAATACCATAAGTATTCTAGGTAATTCCATAGAAGGATAAATGAAACCCCAAATCTCTATACTTCTCTAGACCCTTATCAATGTTCATGTCCTTGGAAAAAAAATTTGTGTTGGTCATCAGGTCAAAAATTCCTAACATGGCCTCTCATAACTAAACGATGGTAAATCTAAAAATTCCTAGCCTGATGTGATTTATTTATAGATAATATTAGAAAATCATGAAGCAACTCCATGAAATGTGATTATAAATAATACACCATCACTAAGACATTCAGAAGCTCCATAAACTCTTGAGAACAGTGAAACTTCAGCGTACCTAGAAAGAACTCATTGAATAAATTGCCCATGAAGTTCATATATGTTAGACCTTCTCATCTACCAAAAAATATCATAACATCAACCCATTTTCAATTAGTGACCAGAAATAAAAAATTTATAAGGTTTTACTTTTCATTCTCTAGGGCCTCCACCAGGTTAAAGATCATCTCGATGATTCGCATCGAGTCCTCTGCATCTTGAGGGCCTTCGGTTCCCAAGAAGGATTGAGTATACTAGGGATGAATGTCTCGAAAATACTCAAACATGTTATTTCAAACAAATTTATCTCAAATATTCACAATGTGGAAGACTCTCGGCTGATGTGGCCCTTCTTCCTAATCCACAGGTGTATTGTAGGAGCATTATTCTACACAATGGTTGGTAAAACTGAGAACTCTTCCATTATGGACACATCCTAGAAAACTTCTCTAAGTAGTCCCACAAGATGTATTGAAGGTGAAATTATCTAAAATAATAATATATTTTTAGAACACGTGTAGTATCTTAATTAGTAAAAACCATCAACAGATCATTGAAACACATAAAAGATTACAAAAAACCTATCATATGAGGTTATCAGTAACAAGAAAAAATGGACTCATAATACTACTCAAGGATCATTTCAAGGATTTCATACTTTCATGTTAGTTAATACCATATACATATATATACTAAATTCATGATTATATTCCAATTATAATTAAAAAATAGAAATATTTATTATGATTATCACTGAATCTAGAAAAATATATTATTTATAAAAACCTTCTTTATACATACAACTAACATAATTATGAATGGGGAATAAATTTCACATGGAATTATGCTCTAATGTGAGTGACTGAAACCAAAATAAAAAAAAACAAATCACAAAAACTAATGGTAAATAGTGAAATATTGAGGTGAAGTGTGTGAAAACGACGTGTAAAATATTAGTGAAATAGTGGAAATGGTAAGGAAAAATGAATAATAATGGAAATAATATGATGAAAACATGGTTATCATATTAATTTGAATAGAGAAAAGTATGTTATCTATTATAATAAAGTTATTTGAAACTATTTCATTTCAATATGGTATGGTGATGATCCACTAACGTCTCACATTATTGTACACCACATCTCAAACTTATCTCATTCGAGATTATCTCTTGATAATTAATTAAAAATAAATTTTATCAATTATGGAGAACATAACATCTACCTTTTAAAAAATTTAGTACTTTGTAAATAGTGATTATTTTATAATTTCACTATTATTAACTCTTGGTCCTCAGATTTCTATTAATATAATACTCATAAATTGTGGATGAATGATCTCTGAGCATAAATTACACTTAAATAATTTTTTTAACTGAAAGAATTTTATTAGAAATTTAAATTCATTAAAATAAAATTTACATTATTTTATTGAGATAAAAATATTCATAATGGAAACAATAGGAAAAATCAATTACCTCATTTTGAAACAATATAAACGGAAAAAGAGAAAGAGTAAAGGGAGCTATATTAAGGATTGTCTTCTTGCTCCAGCTCTCAATCCACCGACTTCTTCTTATACTATCTATATACTATGCTACATGTGATCCCTTGATGAATGATGGATAACAAATCCAAGCCATCATTATTTGTGGTGTAATTTGATAATTTAATTTCTATCTCATAATCTCGAGCACTAAATTTCCATTGTATTTATTTCAGCATCATTCATGTAGTAGGTTTGACTTCCCACTATCACCCCATGTGAATGAATCTAATTTCATCATAAAACCATGAACCAAAAACTTGATATATTTATAACTCCAAATATAATGATCCTTGATGTGTTTCTATGCTTAAACAGAGTTTTTTAGATATTAGAATATTCCTGAAGATTCACTTGTACACAACTTCGACCACAACCTCACTGTTACCTTGATGTAGTCCAATTAAAATATAGATAACTCTTATGTGACTATTTAAACCCTTATTAAGCCTCATCCCCATGTTTTTTTACCTTTACACAAAAATTATAACCAATACACAATACGAAAATAACCCTCATGTAAATATGAAATGACCCTTACGTATGACTTCTTCACCTTTAGATGACCTCCAAAGTTTACCCCCACACAAGCCTCAATTCCTTATCCTTTTTCAACCTCCACTCTTAACCTTTATGTGGCCTTCTTGAATCAAACACACATGGTCATGGTATAAATCGACATCAAACATTCAATATTCCCATTAGCTTCAACTTTATCCTCTATTAACACGTCTGTTAGTAAGAATGACTTCAAGTTGGTTATTACAAAATCATGATTAAACCACACCATCTTTTTAAACCTCAATATTACTTGTTTTGGTCTCATCTTAAAATTTCTTAATATACAAATATTAAAATCATAGATCTAGTCTTGTTTTGACATCCATCTATAACCTTGAATAGACATGGGATGAAGATAACAATACCATATCTAGTGGCAAGCCTCGGTGTAGACCATGATATATTCTACATCAACTTCAGTTGTGGCTTTTATCTTTTTTGATATCACCTATAGTGTCTTCAGAATTAGGCTCTATACAACACCCAAAATTTACATAGTTCTTCACCAAATCAGACTCAGGATCGCAACGAGACCAGGGTTTCATTCTTCTTGGTTTTTTGATGTTTGATATTATTTCAATTGATTCAATGAATATATATATATACTTATATTCATCTCACATCTCCCAGTCATATTGGACTTCTATAAACCCCTTATAATTCGATCAACACCTCAAAGATGATGTTCATCCTAGGAACACCAAATACGTCACCATATTCTATTGAACTCCAATTAGTTCTATTTTTCTCAGCCAACCCTTGTTCATTTGTAGATGCTCGATCTATTTTGGACCATGTTGTCAACTGAAAATTTGTCACCTAGCATGTTTGATCAGTATCCATATTGATGCTTCATTAAGATAGGAATTTAATTTTTCCATAGTCACTTGATCTAGTCGTATTTGATTGAATTTTAAGGGTGTGGTCAATCAATTAGGATTATTGTGATAGATCTTTAGAAAAAAAAATTGAATGACTTTTCATTCGAAAAGAACTGTTAAATAATAAAATATGCACAATATATGGGTTTTCTCATATTATCAATCCCATACATTGTCAAAAATACAAGTAAAACTAAAAAATTAGCATAAAAAATCTCATCCTTTTCCTTATTTTCATCTAGGTATGGCTTTCCATTGGTGAAAATTTAATATGCACAATCAATTTTTTTTATCAGCTACAGTATCTTGTGGCGGAGTATGGCCACTTATCCCATTTATCTGAAATTATTCACATAGATCAAACATACCTGAAAAAATAAAATAAAATTATAGAAACTTCTAATAAAATTAACATAAATATTTTAAAACAATTTGGCCCTATTAATTGAAACATGCATTATAATTTAAAATATAAAAAAGTATTAAATAATAAAATAAAAATAAAAAAATAAAAAATAAGTTACATGTGTCAATTAATAAATTAACTAAAAAATGAAATGAAAACTAAATTATTTAAATTAAGATTAAAAATAATAAATAATATTTCCAAAATAATAAAATGTGTAAAAAAAAATAAATAATTAAATTCAAAATACATTTTTCAATTATATAATTAAAGAAAAGAATAAAGAAATAAATGATTAAATAAACTGAATAGAATAATTAATTCAAAACACTTAAAATTAATATTTATTAGACACTCAACAATTGAATAAAAACTTAAATATGAACATATTTTATAATTTTTTCATAAAAACATAATTTAAATTTAAAATTCATTAATATAATACTTTATATTCAAAATAATAAAAATTATACAATCATTTATTTTAAGGGATGTTTTAGCATTAAACCAATAATTTAAACACTAGAAATGTTGTGAAAAAATGTACGAAATAAATGCCACATCAAATTCATACACTTATTATTTTTCCAATCCTCATGAAATAATTAATAAAGATTCAGTGGTAGAAAATGAATCTCATGTTTGAAAAAAATTAATTCCACAATGAATTGATATTCAGAAATATTTTCCCTCATGGATTCTCTCATGTTGAAAAATGTGAATTCCCTCTCTAACTAAATATATTAATTACAATATTGGTTACTCTTTTACAAAAAAATATTTGAAATTAAATCGTTAAAACTGAATTTATCAAACATTCATTTTCATCCAACTATAATTGAAACCTCTCTTTACCTCCAGGATAACATGCTCCCATAATTTAATAATCCATAACAAATAAAGACACAATTTAATGGGGTGAATTGGAAATTTATTAGTGTAATAAATAACCATCCAATAGTAAATGAAAAATGTTGAGCCCTCTGGAAGATTTTTGAATTCTTCCTATGATTGCTGTTTTAATAATCACAAATCATCGTTACTTAATCCGGTTGGATTTCTCATATACATAATCACAATCTTTTAGTGAATCTGTATATATCGGTTGGATCATGTTTTTATCTGTACTTGTTATTGATTTACAAGTATTCTGGAAGTCTTCTGGATCAAACAGACACTTTGTGTTCTGTTAAGTGAACGGTCGCACCGATCATGTCTCACCGATGCTGATAAAATGAGTCGCCGATCATGACACACCGATGCTGATCATCTGAGTCACCGAAGATGTCTCACTCATGCTGATCAAATGAGTCACCGATCATGACACACCGATACTGATCATCTGAGTCACCGAAGATGTCTCACTGATGCTGATCAAATGAGTCACCGATCATGACACACCGATGCTGATCATCTGAGTCACCGAAGATGTCTCACCAATGCTGATCAAATGAGTCACTGATCATGACACACCGATGCTGATCATCTGAGTCACTGAAGATGTCTCACCGATGCTGATCAAATGAGTCACCGATCATGACACACCGATGCTGATCATCTGATTCACTGAAGATGTCTCACCGATGCTGATCAAATGAGTCACCGATCATGACACACCGATGCCAATCATCTGAGTTACCGATCAGAACACACCGATGTCTAGCCACCGATGCTGATGCTGATGACCTACCGATCACTTGACTCATCGATAGTCATAAACAGCTGTTTGAATTTCTTTATCTTTATTTAATTTTACCAACGGTCATATCAGGTATATTTTAATGCTCTGTCATTTATTTAATGAAGGTTGTTGGATGCCAGGGAACCATACCTCGTACCTAAAAAAAAGAAATCATTTCTTTTGCTGGAGCTCAGGCCATAAATACAAGAAGTACCTGTTTGTTCAAAAAGAGGAAGAGAAACATATGAGTGCAAAGAGTGGTGGATGAGATAGTTTTAGAAGACACAGAAGCTCATACACACTAAAGATTACTCAAGAAGAGTTATGTACATTCACGAGGACATTTAAGAACTTCATCGACTACATTTTTTCACTATCTCTGAACCTGGATGCCAAGAAGACGACACTCTATTTTTCAGACAAAAACCAGAAGAGGACTCAGAACCATTTCTGATCGAACTCAAGGAGTCCAAAGATTCACTTCAATCACTAGATCCATTTCTAAACTCTACATCTCTGCTCTGTGATTCATTATTTTACATTTCGAGCAGTGTGTGTTATCTGCTGTATTTAAAACACACTGTCTCCTGTACTTTAACTGGAGGATTTGTAAATCCTCAACAAACTCTTTACATCTTTCATTTCCCACTGTAATATTGGTAGAGGTCATGTGTGACCTGGACAACTGGTTGCTGTTGTTTTGTTTCCCACAAATAACAGTGGTAGAGGTCTTGGACCTGGACAGTTGTAAACTGTTGTGAACCCCAATCCAAGGTGTGGATCAAATTTATATAAATTGTTGAGAGGACTAAGTCTCGGCTTGATACTTAACCTATTGGTTATATCTGCTGTTCTATATATTTCAAAGTTATTCTTTTTTATTCCGATGCTAATTACTTTAAAAACAAAACTGTGGTAAAGTCACTTTGATAATTAATCTCGCAAGTGTTTATATTAGTTGTAAATCAGTAAGTTAGTTTCAAAAGTTAATCAACACTTATGTTTTGATTAACTGGGAAATAATCAATCCCTTGAGAACCCAACCGAACCTTAACTTTGATATAAATTCACTACAGTTTAATTCAGTATATTATTTGGGGGTCTTTAAAATTAAGTTTTTTAAATAGAAATTTTAATTGGAACTCAATTCACCCCCCTCTTGAGCATCCACTCTGACCAACATTTGGTATCAGAGGTTTTAAAATATTTTCTAAAGTACTCTATTTTTCAACTATGATTTTAGTTGTATTTTAATGTTCTTAAAATTTCTGTTATTTATAAATTTTTATCTCTTTAAAATCTTTACTTTAAGTAATATATCATGGATAATATACTTGAAGGTGTTGCTACCAATAGACCACCATTTTTCAATGGCACTAACTATGCTCAGTGGAAAATCAAGATGAAAATTCATTTAGAGAGCATGGGTTTTGATATTTGGACTGTTATAGAATCGGAATATAAAATTCCTACTACTGTTAGATCTACAAGGAATGAAGCTACTAAGGCTACCTACAATAATAATTGCAAATCTATGAATGCCTTGTACTGTGCTTTAGGAGATGAGGAATTTAATAGAATATCTGCCTGTAAAACTGCTTATGAAATTTGGGATACCTTAGCCGTTTCTCATGAAGGAACAACTAATGTTAAGGAAATGAGATTGAATACTTATACTATTAAGTATGATAATTTTAAGATGAAGCCTAATGAACCCATTTCTGATATTTATCTCAGGTTTAATGAAATTGTCAACACAATGACTTCTCTGGTAAAGGATGTTCCATCAAAGGAAAAAATTATGAGAATTATGAGATGTCTACCTGAAAGATGGAGAGGAACTTCTGTCTCAATTAGAGAATCATGTGATATTGGTGAACTGCCAGTCAAGGAACTAATTGGAAAGTTGATGATGTATGAAGAGGAACTCAAGGTTAACAATGAAGAAGATGAACCTAGAAGGAAGTATGTTGCTTTCAAGACTTTAACTTCAAAGAACAAAGATAAGGAGAAGCTCCAAGATATAAATGAGAGTTCAAGCTGTGAAGACAGTGAAAATGCTTCTAATAGTGATGCTGAGATGGCTCACATTTCCAGAAGGCTTAAGAAGTTTTATAGGAAGAATATGTTTTTCAGAAAATCAAATTATAAAGGTAAGTATGACAACAAGGGACATTGGAAAAAGTATTGGAAGAAATCTAACAAATCAGATGAAGTTTTCTGCTATGAGTGCAAAAGAAAGGGACACATAAAAGAAGACTGTCAAAAGTTGAAATACAAGAAGAATTATGAATACAAGGATAATAAGTTTATGAAATCCATGAAGGCTACTTGGAGTGCTTCTGAGGATAGCTCCACTGAATCTGAAGTTTCTGAAACTGAACACAGAAATTAGGCAAACATGTGTTTTATGACAAACACTTCTGAGGTAACAGCTGAAACTCATGATTTAAATTCTTATTATTCTGAAGATGATACTAAATCTAATAACATGTCAAAATATGAACTATTTGAATATTGTGATATGTTAGAAGAAACCTATAATGTGCTAAAAGACAAATACAAAGGTTTAAAGAAACAGTATGCTTTAACTGTTAAACATAAATCTGATCTTGATATTGAAATGGAAAAGAATGCTCAGTTGCTTAAAGAAAACACTGAACTAAAATTATCTAATGAGCAACTCAAGAAAGACTTAGAGAGATTTACCAATTGAAAATATACTCTTACTCAGATTCTAGGTAAGAAAATATCACCTAGATACACTACTGGTATAGGATACCAACTTGGACAAAGGAAAATTACCAAAACTAAATTCATTCCTAAATCTGGACAAAATGTAGCTAGTTCTAGAACTTCATATGATTCAAATAGTTATATTCATAGTTATGGATCTAATAATGTTTATCTTTCAAAATATTTTGACTCCAGAAATCTTATGAGACCCATTAGACAAATATGGGTACCTAAAGTTTTATTGTCTAACTTATCTGGACCCAAGAAGATCTGGGTACCAAAATAATTTCCTATCTAAATCTATTTTGTAGGGAACCTGCTTAAAGAGCTCCTATAGAAAGACTTGGTATTTGGACAGTGGATTTTCAAGACATATGTCAGGAGACTTCTCATGCTTCAAGAGTTTAGTAAAAGTTGATGAAGGCTTTGTCACTTTTGGTGATAACTCAAAAGGAAAAATCATCGGCTTAGGCCAGATTGGTAACACTGAATCAGTATTAATTTCTAAAGTTTTATTTGTTGATAGACTTAAATACAATTTTTTAAGTATTTCTCAGTTATGTGATGATGGTTTTTATGTTAAATTTGAAGTCGATTCTTGCAATGTTTTTAATTCTAAAAATGTTTTAGTGTTTTCTGCTTTAAGAAATGAAAATGTTTATGCTGTTGATTTAAATTATTTAGCTAAGCAGAATATTACTTGTTTAAATGATTTTTATAAAGAGTCTTGGCTTTGGAACAAGAGATTAGGACACTGCAATGTGCATTTACTTAGAAAACTTACTAGGAAGAACTTAGTTAGAAACCTACCCAAACTTGAATTTACAGCAGGCAAAGTTTGTAATCCCTGTCAAAAGGGAAATCAACATAAAGCTTCTTTTAAATCAAATAATGAAGTTTCAACTTCTCAACCTCTCAAGTTGGTTCACATGAATTTATTTGGAACTTCTAGAGTTTCTAGTTTAAATGGGAAGCACTATGTCTATGTTCTTGTAGATGACTTTTATAGATATACTTGGGTATATTTTCTAGCTCACAAAAGTGAAGCTTGTTCTTACTTTGTAAAATATTCCAAGTCTGTAGAGAACCTTAGTGGACTTAAAATTAAAACCCTGATAAGTGATCATGGCCATGAGTTTGAAAATCATGAGTTTGAATCTTACTACTCACAAAGTGGCTATAGTCACAATTTCTCTGCCCCTGGGACACCCCAACAGAATGGTGTAGTAGAAAGAAGGAATAGAAGCCTGCAAGAAATTTCTAGGACTATGCTTAATGAGTATGACCTACCTGTTTATTTTTGGGCTGAAGCTGTAAATACAGCTTGTTATGTTATTAACAGAGTCTTGATCAGACCTGTTTTTAGGAGGACCCCTTATGAGTTGTGGAACCATAGGAAACCTAAGGTTAACTACTTCAGAGTTTTTGGCTGCAAAGTCTTTATTATTAATACTAAAGACAATCTTGACAAATTTTCATCCAAGAGTGATGAAGGAATTTTCCTAGGTTACTCTATTTCTAGTAAATCCTATAGAGTTTTCAATAAGAGAACCAAATGTGTGGAAGAATCTGTTCACATCAAATTTGATGAAACTGATCCACATGAACCTAATACCTCTCTTGAAAATCTTGAAGATGATCTCTCTTTTTTGAACCTTAATGATAAAGACAGTGGACCTGTAGTTAAAACATCCAGTTCTGGAAATTTTCCAGAACCTGCTTCTGTTGAACCTCAACCTGTAGATGAATCTGAAATCTCTAGCCCTACCTTTTCTAGACCAACTAGAATTCTAAAGAACCATCCTTTAGATGCCGTTGTAGGTAATCTAGATAGAGGAACACAGACTAGAGCTTCTCTAAGAAATCAGGTTGAACATCAATATTTTCTTTCACAGTTAGAACCTAAAAATATCAATGATGCTATCAATGATGAATTTTGGGTAATGGCTATGCAAGAAGAACTAAATCAATTTGAAAGAAACAAAGTCTGGAAATTAGTAGAAAGTCCTAAGGACACTATAACCATAGGCACAAAATGGGTGTTTAGAAACAAAGTTGATGAATCTGGAAACATCATTAGAAACAAATCTAGGCTAGTTGGACAAGTTTACAATCAAGAAGAAGGAATTGACTATGAGGAAACCTTTGCACCTGTAGCTATATTAGAGTCTATTAGGATCTTACTTGCCTATGCATCACATCTGAATTTCAAGTTATATCAAATGGATGTGAAAAGTGATTTTTTAAATGGTTTTATTGTTGAAGATGTTTTTTGTAGAACAACCACCTGGTTTCTCAAATCCTCATTTTCAAAATCATGTTTTTAAACTTTCTAAAGCTTTATATGGTTTAAAACAAGCTCCAAGAGCTAGGTATGAAAGACTTTCAAACTTTCTTATTTCAAAAGGATTTACAAAAGGAATAGAAGATCCCACTCTTTGTATAAGAAGGATTTCAAAAGATGTTTTAGTAGTACAAATCTATGTTGATGATATTATATTTGGATCTTCTAAAAATTCTTTATGTACTGATTTTTCAAAGGTTATGCAAAATGAGTTTGAAATGAGCTTAATGGGAGAGCTTAAGTATTTTCTTAGATTTCAAATCTTTCAAACTAAAGATGGTATTATTCTAAATCAAAGTAAATATACTAAGGATTTATTAAAATGTTTTGGTTTGGATAGTATTAAGGAAAGTGATATACCTATGAGTACTACTTGTAAATTGGATGTTGATGAAACTGGGAAACCAGTTGATCAAGCCAATTACAGGGGTATGATTGGGAGTTTACTTTATCTTACTGCTAGTCGACCAAATATTATGTTTAGTGTGTGTATGTGTGCTAGATTTCAAGCTAATCCTAAAGAATCACACTTACTGGCTGTTAAATGGATTTTTAAATATCTTTAAGTATACAGTGAATTTAGGTTTATTTTATCCAAAAGGACAATCATTTGACCTAACTAGTTATTCAGATGCTGACTTTGCTGGATGTAAGTTATATAGGAAGAGCACATCTGGAACATGTCATTTACTTGGAAAGTCCCTAGTATCATGGTGTAGTAAGAAACAGAACTAAGTTGCATTGTCTACTGCTGAAGCAGAATATATAGCTGCTGGTAGTTGCTGTACATAGATTCTGTGGATGAAACACACTTTATTGGACTATGGATTTGATTTTAAACATGTTTTAATTAACCGTGACAACACTAGTTCAATCAACATATCTAAGAACCCTGTGTCTCACTATAGGACTAAGCATATTGATGTTAGACATCACTTTCTAAGAGATCATTATCAGAAAGGTGATATTTCTCTAGAATTTATTAGTTCTAAACATCAATTAGCGGATATTTTTTAAAAAACCTTTATGCTCTGAAAGAATGAAGTTTATTAAACAAGATTTGTGTATGACCGATCTGTGAAACCGATCTGTGAAATCGATCTGTGAAACTGATCTGTGAAACCGATCTGTGAAACTGATATGTGAAACCGATCTGTGAAACCGATCTGTGAAACCGATCTGTGAAACCGATCTGTGAAACTGATATGTGAAACCAATCTGTGAAAACGATCTGTGAAATCGATCTGTGAAACCGATCTGTGAAACCAATCTGTGAAACTGATCTGTGAAACCGATCTGTGAAACTGATTTGTGAAACCGATCTATGAAACCGATCTCTGAAATCGATCTGTGAAACCAATCTATGAAACCGATCTGTGAAACCGATCTGTGAAACCGATCAGTCAAACCGACCTATCTGTCTATTTTTTTAGTATTATGTTATAATTAATTAATTACTTTTATCCTTATTATGGGATCCCTAAATGATGAAATAAATGATACACTGCTATTTTCTATTCCCCAAACCGTCGACCTTTCATTTCCCGCCAAGCCTTATATCCTCTCTTCTCCTCTACTACGAATCTTCAAACTCCTGCATTCCCCAGAATATTCAAATGGATAAGAAAAAGAGACCAAGCAAAGGATCAGAGAGTCCTGTACCTTCAAAGCGTGCTTGAGGTGAGTTGAGTAGTACCACTCAAAGATCAGTAAATCCGAACCTAGAAACTCGAATTATTGCTGTAGAAAAAGAAGTCAGTTCTGCCTGGATTTTGACAAGTAAGTCCCTGTTGTTACAAGTTTTAGAATCGCAAGGATGGAAAGCCTGGTTCTCAAATAACACTCATGTGTACTACCCAAAGCTAGTGCATGAGTTTTATATAAATCTTAAAGTTACTTTAGATAGTGTAGAGGCTACCAGAATGTCTTCTATAGTGAAAGGAAAGAAAATATCTTTTTCATCTAAACAATGGGCTGAATGTTTAAATGTACCCCATGAGGGTCGTTATGAGGATTATTCTAGAAACATACCTCTAACTACTGAATACTTCTCTTATGAGTTAGCTTTAGAGCTTTTTACTGGAAACAGAGAGTCAAGGAGAATCACATCCTCAGAGTTGGATGGTAAATGTAGACTTCTCTTTAAGTTTATTCATCACCAAATTTGCCTTAGGAAACGAGATTTTCCTGCAGTAAAATTCCAGGATGTTTTTCTAATGTTTTTACTAAAGACCCATGAGAAGATTAATTTATGTAGATATCTAATGGTGCACATAGCTGGAATTGTGAAACCTTCTAAGAAAGCCACTGCCCTGTTCTATTCCAAAATGATCTCTGTTATGTTAAAGAATCTGGAATGTGTTGATGAAGCTGATGAGATAGCTGAATATGATAGTGCTTTTTGTGTTAACAAAGAAATTTGTAAAAGGATGAAAATAAATTAGAACCCATGGAAAAAATGCTGGGTTGCTGATGAGGACAAGTTGTATGAATCCTACAATCCCACTGATCATGGAAAGAGGCCGAAGGTTTTGAGAGACCCTAGTTTGAAATCAGATGAGGAGCCAATTTATTCTGATGATGAGGAAGAAGTAGATTTTGAAAGGAATAAGGACACTAAAGAGTCTGGTAAACAAGGGATGGAAGAAGTTGAAACAAAAGAAGGAAGTATGTCACCTCCTGATGATAGGAGTGATCCTGATACTGTGAGCCCTAAGAGAAGAATAGACTTTGGACCTGCTAGTCCACCTTTAGCCTTACCTGAATCAGAACCAGTTCATGGTGATGAAGAAGCTAGTGACACTGAAGTATCTGACAGTGAAGTTTCTATGAAGAATGGAAATGGGAATGGAGATGATTATGATGATGATGAAGATGATAATGATGAGGATGGTGATAACCGACCAGTGGATAATATTGCTGTACCTCCAATAGAACCACATCAAACTGTGCAAGAAACAAATACCAGTGGCAAGAGTGATTCTCTAATCAGTGGAAAAGCAAGTTATGATAAAACGAAATATACTCTGTGTGCTGCTGTCTGGGATGATTATGCTGGTTTTGCTGTTTTGGGTTTAGAGTATTCTGTAGAAGAAGAGGAAGAATCAGAATCTACTGCGGTTGTGAAGGAAAGACAACCAGTTGAGGCAAGGTATGCTCATGTTATTGATGCTGCAGATGTTCATCTACCTAGTTCTACTGTCTCTCAGTCTGATTTTGATAAGTTCAAAATTGAGTTGCTTACTGCTGTGAGAGATACAGTCAGAGAAGAAATTTCAAATGCTCTTACTCAAGCTTCTCTGCAAGTTTCTGAAGATTATTTGGAATCCTTTTCAACATGAGTATCAAATGTTATTAGACCAGACCTGTCCAATACTGATGAGTTTATTGGAAGGCACATAGCCTCTCAAAATCAGACTATGAAGGATCTACAGTCTGGATTAGCTTCTTTATCAAATGAATTTAGATCAACCATCTCTGGTATGATGGAAGTGTTGAGGAATCTGATTGAACATCTTAAGAAGTCTGATCTGAGGAAGTTGAAAGCTGAGATAACTCATATAGTTTCTCAAGCTAGTACAATCAAAGTAACCAAGATCACTACTCATGAGTTAGAGGCTCTAAGGCATATTGTGCATGATGAATTAGCCGCCATTAGACAAGTTCTTGATTTGGACTCGTTGAGGAAGATGAAGGAGCACAGTGATCACATTCATAAGATGGTAAAAGTATATTCAAGAGATGCCAATAAAGCTCAGAAAGAGATCAAGGAAATGATTGATCATTACTTTTCAAAGATTTATACCAAGCATGAGATGACCGCGAATTTCAAGGTGTTGGATGATAATCTGAAACTACATCCAGTCACTCAAGCTTTCAAGACTCAAGTTCTTTAGTTACAAGATTTTACTCCTACCTTGGAACAGTTCATGGAGAATAAGGATGATTTTGAAAAGGCTATGGAGTATGGTGCAGAAGTTATTCAGGATTTCATAAATCTGTTGAAGCCTTATCTGAATGAACAAGCCACCGCCATTGTGCTTCCTACTGCTGAACCTCTCAGTGCCTCTGATGTTGCTCCAAATCAGATCTCTGTTGCTCAAGCTCTGTCTCAACTACGACCAGTTCTTCAGCAATCTTCTCAACCAGCAACTACTGCTCAATAGCAAATCTCCGTGGCATCCTCTCCTCCACCTTCCAGAGTCATCTTACCACCTTTTCAAATTCTCCCAGTGCATCCTGCCTCCAAGCCTTCCAACTTACCAACCATTGATCCTTCTAACAAAGGCAAAGCCCCGTTACATCCCAAGAAATAGTTGTGTCTTGTTGTTGATAGGGTGAACAGTGTTCTATTTGTACTCTGATCTACTTTACAAACTTTTCTCTCTCTCTCTATTCTCTATGATGCCTTCTGTTAATCTCTTCTTTATATGTTTTCCCTCCTTTTTGATTATCCCAAAGGGGGAGATTTATATCTATGGGGGAGAAACATACTATGGAAGGGGGAGAAATGTTTACATAAATATACAAAGGCATAAATTCAGGGGTAGATTTTTATCTCATTGTGTTTTTATTCTTATTATGCCTTGTCACTATTATTGATGTTATATTATTTTTATTTATGACTAAGATTTGTGATTATCAAAAATGGAGAGATTGTTGAGCCCTCTGGAAGATTGTTGAATTCTTCCTATGATTTCTGTTTTAATAATCACAAATCATCGTTACTTAATCCGGTTGGATTTCTCATATACATAATCACAATCTTTTAGTGAATCTGTATATATTGGTTGGATCATGTTTTTATCTATACTTGTTATTGATTTTCAAATATTCTAGAAGTCTTATGGATCAAACAGACACTTTTTGTTCTGTTAAGTGAACGGTCGCACCGATCATGTCTCACTGATGCTGATCAAATGAGTCACCGATCATGACACACCGATGCTGATAATCTGAGTCACCGAAGATGTCTCACTGATGCTAATCAAATGAGTCATTGATCATGACACATCGATGCTGATCATCTGAGTCACCAAAGATGTCTCACCGATGCTGATCAAATGAGTCACCGATCATGACACACCGATGTTGATCATCTGAGTGGCCGAAGAGGTATCACCGATGCTGATCAAATGAGTCACCGATCATGACACACCGATGCTGATCATCTGAGTCACCGAAGATGTCTCACCGATGCTGATCAAATGAGTCACCAATCATGACACACCGATGCTGATCATCTGAGTCACCGAAGATGTCTCACCGATGCTGATCAAATGAGTCACCGATCATGACACACCGATGCCGATCATCTGAGTCACCGATCATGACACACCGATGTCTAGCCATCGATGCTGATGCTGATGACCTACCGATCACTTGACTCATCAATAGTCATAAACAGCTGTTTGAATTTCTTTATCTTTATTTAATCTAACCAATAGTCATATCAGGTATATTTTAATTCTCTGTCATTTATTTAATGAAGGTATTTGGATGTCAGGGAACCGTACCTCGTACCTGCAAAAAAGAAATCATTTCTTTTGCTGGAGCTCGTTCCATAAATACAAGAAGTCCCTGTTGGTGAAAGAAGAGGAAGAGACACATATGAGTGCAAAGAGTGGTGGATGAGATAGTTGTAGAAGACACAGAAGCTTATACACACTCAAGCTTACTCTAGAAGAGTTCTGTACATTCACGAGGACATTGAAGAACTTCATCGACTACATTTTTTCACTATCTCTGAACCTGGATGCCAAGAAGACGACACTCTGTTTTTCAGACAAAAAACCAGAAGAGGAATCAGAACCATTTCTGATCGAACTCAAGGAGTCCAAAGCTTCACTGCAATCACTAGATCCATTTCTAAACTCTACATCTCTACTCTGTGATTCATTATTTTACATTTCGAGCAGTGTGTTTTATCTTCTGTATTTAACACACACACTGTCTCTTGTACTTTAACTGGAGGATATGTAAATCCTCAGCAAACTCTTTACATATTTCATTTCCCACTGTAATAGTGGTAGAGGTCATGTGTGACCTGGAAAGCTGGTTGCTGTTGTTTTGTTTCCCACGAATAACAGTGGTAGAGGTCTTGGACCTGGACAGTTGCAAACTGTTGTGAACCCCGATCCAGGGTGTGGATCAAATTTATATAAATTGTTGAGAGGACTAAGTCTCAGCTTGAGACTGAACCTCTTGGTTATATCTACTATGCTATATCTTTCAAAGTTATTCTTTTTTATTCCGCTACTAATTACTTTAAAACCAAAACTGTTTTAAAGTCACTTTGATAATTAAACTCGCAAGTGTTTATATTAGTTGTAAATCAGTAAGTTAGTTTCAAAAGTTAATCAAATCTTCTGTTTTGATTAACTGGGAAATAATCAATCCCTTGAGAACCCAACAGAACCTTTACTTTGATATAAATTCAAAACAGTTTAATTCAGTATATTATTTGGGGGTCGTTAAGACAAAGTTTTTTAAACAGAAATTTTAATTGGAACTCAATTCACCCCCCTATTGAGCATCCACTCTGACCAACAAAAAATAATAAAGAATTAAAGAATTAAATAGATGAAGAACAATATGTTCAACCAAGATTAGAATTTTCATTTCAAAATTTGTGTGGACACATATATTTTATATTAAATTCAAATTAAAAAGTTTAAATTCAATGATTATTCTCAATCATTTTCCCATAATTTTACAAACAATACATATTTTACAAGTGGATCAAAAATGATTTACCGAATTACATCTAAGAGGTAATAAATATCAATCTCCTCAAAGTGTCATCACAACATTCAAATTTAGAAAAATTTCCACCCTCTTAAAATTATTATTAAATGCTTAAAAGTAACTATTATAAAAAAAATTAAGGGGTTTGGATGTGTTAATAGTGTTTTATAGTTAAACAAAATTAAGACCCCTCTCTCACAAATAAAAAAAACATTTCCCTCAATGTTTAATCACAATGTGGGAGAAACATTACAAATATTTTTGTTCAAATAGATTTATATTGAAACACGTAGAAATAATCAGGAATAATTTCACAAGAGAGTTACAAAATTATATTTCCACACCAAATCAATAGCCACAACATGCAGAAGAAATCACCTAGCTATAGAAAATAGTTCAACATATAACATGAAATTTAGAAATGATGTATGATTTCAGATTTTAATTTTCAACATTGATTTTCAAAAGAGAATAAGAAATAGTATGAACGTAAACTACTGGAGACCAAATTAATTAAAACAGTGATAAAAACATGAATTACTATGATTATTGAATTTCTCATAGAACTTTTAAAGTAAATTTTCAACAATAAATATAAAAGGCTAGAATAAAAATTTAAAAAGATCAGGAAACATAAAAATTAAAAATTTAAATCAAGAACCCTTATGGTATGAAGACAAATTTCCTATGATATTACTTAAAAATAATCAATTTTTTATAATAAATCTATATTTCCACTAAAATTATTAACTATAATATATTAATTAAAAACATAATAACCCATAAATTTATGTTCAAGAACAAATATACCCATAAATAAAGTTAAATAGAGTTTAAAGTAGGTCATTCATGCTTGCAACTCCTTATATAAGTGAATAATAATCATTGAACTGGTTGTAAACATTTCAACATTGGAACACATGGAAGAGAGAAATAGAATCTCCAAATATAGTGAGGAATATAGTTATGGAAATTTATTTAGAAAAAAATATAAATTTAATAAACCTTGGGTTGCCTCCCATTTAACATTAAAATTTAAGTATTAAGCTGGTATCCTACCCAAAAATTCTTAACCATGATCATTAAGATGTAAGGTTTAATTGATGAATGAAACATAATTATTAGTTTAAAAGACTTTATCGTAATTTTTTAATAACTTACTATCACAAAAATCAAGGAAATAACTATGTTTGTAGTCCTTCATTATTTCTACATCTATATTTCTATTAAAAAGACATAAAATTGATGACCATGCCATATAAGAGGCTCCTAGATAACCAAAAAGGTTCTCTAGGTATTTGAAAAAAATTAGGGCTCTCAAACACTCAAAATCATGTACAATTATACTATAACACTCTCAAATACATTATGAAAATTTAACAAAAACTATATAAAAAACAACACAGAATAATCACACTTGAATGTTTCAAATTTTTTATACAATTTCTTTTATTTAGAGTCCATATAATACTTAGAAGAAGATAATTTCTTAGTATTAGGTGGAAAATAATAGTGGAGAGCATCAAACACAACATGCATGTAACATTACAGAAAAGAATATTTGTTCAAACTAATAAACATAATGATTTTTTAAAGGACCTAACCATGAATTTTATCAAGTTTTACAGTCTTCCTAACTCTTGAATGTAGATATAAAAATCTCATATTCAGGCTTACACATATCAAGATGAATAAAATGAAATTATGTTCACCAATTTTTATTATGGGAAAGGGTTTTCCACACAAACAGGTGGTTGTGAATGTTGTGTAACAACTTTAGTGATGTTCTCTAAAATAGAGCCTTGTTAAATTTTGATAACCTCTTGGTTCTTATCAATTATTTTTATAATATTTTTATCAAGCCTCATAATCCTTTTAATATTTCAAGTGGATTTGTATTCTAAAAAATTCAGTTGAATATGTTCATTAATATATTATTTGACTAAATATTCATATGGGTGATGATTTTCCTTCTAATTATTATATATAAAAACATCAATGGAAAATTATCATCTTTTATCTTACCAAAAGTGTATTCTCCTTAAAAACATGAATCTATTATTGATACTCATTATCTTTAAGTGTTGCTTTAACTTTTAAAACATCAATAAAAACTCTTTAAATGGCTATGATAGGTCTTTATATAATTCATATAACTTGTTTTTCACACTCTATATTAAGGAACGAAAATGAGTGGGTAATGCGGGCCATACAGAATTAACTAATATATCATCTACCCTTCCACAAGGATGAACAAGTGACCTATCGGCAAACTTTAGAGAAATATAAGTTTTCTTTAATTTCCTAAGACCCATCTTTTGAAACAATGAGTAAAGAATAATATTAATTCTATATCCCAAGCCAAAAAGATAATTAATTTCCTCACTAACTTCTATTCTCCAAGAAATAATATGGATTCAAGGGTTTTTCAATTCTGTAGGTAACTATTTCTAATCAATTTCACAAAAATTTAGAGTGATATTAATGATACTAAACATTCGTAAATTCCTCTTATTGGATAAGAACCCTTAAAAAATTTATAGAGGATTAAATATTATTCATGGCCTCAAAAAGTCTTGTTAGTTATAATTTTCCTAAAAATATGAATGAATTTAAAATAATCTAGTTCGTCTCCCTTTTGAATCTTTGGTGAAAAGGGATGGCATGGGAATAATTATTCAAAATTTGTTATCCCCATTTATAGATTTGAAATATTCTAGATTTTCATTTCACTATTCTATCTAAAACATCTAGTTTGAATTCTCTTGTATATTACTAACTTGTTAATGACCATTAAGATATGATCTTGTAGTGAAATCCATGCCATTATTTCTAGGATTATTCTCTATTGTACTGGAAAATTTATCCTAGCCTATTCCCCATAAGTCACTATCTATTTTTCCCATTTGAACATGTTTACTAACGATACTGAGTTGTTGAGAATCATATTTTTTTAATCAAAAGTCAGACCAACACCTCTAGTTTAGAAATTGAATTTGAAATCATAACAACATTTTGAAATTGATTCCCTGTTTCAAATGGGAAACTAAGACCAATAATAGTTTTCAATAAACCTTGTTCTCTCCAAGATAGATATGAGTGATTTATGTCTCTGGGATTGTACTTATTTGAGAATGGTTATTGTAGATAGGTATTTGACCGTAAATATATTAATTTCGAACTCTCTTTAAACTTCATATAGACATAAAAGTTTAGATAAATTTTTTTATCAAGACCACATATCCCACAATGAAAACAAGGATCCATATGTGAATTTTTATTAACTAGAGAAGCTTCGGAGCTGGTATTATATCTACGAATAACTCTTTTCCTTCTGATTTTGTATTGGGAATTTGGGGAATGTGTGTTAATGAAGTTTTTTATCTTGTCAGATGTCAGATCTGAGAAATACCTACCATAATATTGATCCATAATATTTTATTATGATGATTGAGGCTATTATAGAATGTATCTATCAAGAAATTATGGGAAATATTGTGATTAGGATGTTGAATAAAAATTTATCTAAACATGTCCCATGTCTCATAGGAACACTCATCATCTCCTTTAATGAAATTGATAATAGTAAGCCTCACTAAATTGGTGGTAATCATTGGTGAAGTGAGTATTTTTTGTCATTAAATCATTAATCAATAAATTTATCCCTAAAAATAATGAAATATACTAGTCCCTGGATTGTCTCTCAAGGAGGTTGCAATTTGAGTTGCAAAACTGTCACTTTTGTTTTGTTTGTTTTCAAACAAAATATAAATTTAGGGATTTGATTAATGACTCTAGAATATAATATAAATATAAAATAAAGAGAAATAAAATTTATGATCAAGCTATAAAATTGACAAGAAATAGAAAAGGTTTGATACAAGAATCAAAACAGTGGTTACAGACAAGATTTAACCTCTCGGACACATTGTTGAGGATTAAATCATTGAAATGTAGAGAAAATATATTGAAAATATCACCACTATCAATTCCCCCACACATAGTAAATGGTATCATGGATAAATGATCATCAAAACCAAATCAATGCATATTCAAAACACAAACCAATGAGGTTCACCGATCAACCACCAAGAATCAAATGATATCATGCCTCATAAAAAATGATTCAAGTTGTCAATTCATTTAATTTAATCCATTTCTAGTTCTATTCTCCTCTCATTCCCATAACACACCTTCCTCACAAAAAATTTCTCAAAACACACAAATATTGATTTTCAACAAAGATTTTCTCATCCAAACACATGAAATAATCATCATAGTCTTGAAAATTTTCTAAATATCTACCCTATGTGAGCCAAGAAAATTTGATCATCATGAGGGATTTTCAAGGTTTTTCTATGGCCAAAGGTTGGTGGGTTTCAAATGTAAAGACTTTTGAGGCCAAATAAGAAGAGTTTGGCTCATTTTTGAAGCAAAAAATGCATGAATCTAATCTTCATTCACGTTTGGTATCCTACTTACTCTCCTCCAAATAAATTCGTATTTGAGAACCTTTGAAAATATCTTTTCCACCTCATTTCATCATTATTTTAGCAGAAAAAGTGAAATTTCTCTTCTTCTTTTTTTGAAATCTCCAGATTGGGCAGAACTTGTTTTTTCATTGAGAGCTCCAGATAGGTACAGATCTCTTCCATTGAGAGATCCAGATAAGCACAACTCTCTTCCATTGAGATATCCAGACAGGCACATCTCCCAAAAAAACATTTTTCAGCAGCAAAAACATCCCTTCAGAGTTTTAATCACCACCCAAAGAAACACCAGATGAGGTAACACACCACCAGTCATCTCCCCCACACTTATGTTCAACTAGATCACGCATTTATACTTCCAGAGTAGGTTGGAAAGGGAAAATGGCTTGAAATGTGGCTATCTAGAAGGCAGTACATGAATAATAAGGGATCAAGAAAGATATAATGTACAAGGTGGTCCATAATAAAAAGGATAATCATAAAAATCAGGATTTCAATCATAAACAAATTTCCTCAATCATTTCAATCTCACTCACCTCACCCCTCAAGTTTTGATAGAAATAGATCAAATTTTGGTTTAATCAAACATGCATTCTTGGGTTCACTCAAGAAGTAGGATGAATGTGAAGAAGATGAAAAATTGGTTTAGAATCCTCATGAGCAAGTGATTTTCAATATTATATAGCATTTATGGCATGGAATTCAAAAGTCAATGGTTATTTCATTAAATTTTAAAAAAAATTGAACTTGAAACAATGTCATTTTTAGCATTCATTTATAACCAGATTCAAGGGATCAATTGGCTCACTCATTGATAGGGTTTTCAAAAGTGAAAAATATCATCATGTAAGCTCACAATTTTTCTCAAAATTGAAAATAAAACACACAAAATTTGGAAAAAAACACGAAAAATTTGAAAGAGAGAAAGAAAAAAAACATAAAATAGAAATGAAAGAACACAAAATCCTAATCTACCCAAAATGTTTCTCCCCCCACACTTATTTTATGCAATTTCCTCATTGTGTAAAAAAATATATGAATATGAAATTCAAGAAATTAAAGACATAACAAAAAAACAGAAGGAAAAACACAACCTGACATCAATTGTATTCAGCTTCATGAAGATGGATCTCCTCCCCCGGAGGATCTTAAAAATTCTCTCTAAACAGCTTCAAACTAAGCCCATTTATTGTGAATGGTGTCCCTTTTCTTGGTTCTTTTATCTGGATTTCACCAAAAGGAAAAACATGAGTAACAATGAAAGGACCAGACCATTTGGAATGAAATTTACCTGAGAACAGCTTTAATCTCGAATCAAACAGCAACACTTTGACTCCTTCCTTAAAGTTTCTGTTGAGAATCATCTCATCATGAAATTATTCGGTTCGTTCCTTGTACAACCTAGACCATTCATATGAATTATTTCTGATCTCATCCATCTCCTATAAATAAAACATTCTTTCTTCTCCAGTAGAAAACAGATTCATGTTACATGTTTTAACAGCCCAAAAAGATTTGTGTTCTAACTCAATCGGAAGTTGAAAATCATTTCCATAGACTAATATAAATTGTGACATGCCAATTGGGATTTTTAATGTAGTCCTATAATCCCATAGTGCATCATCAAGTATCAAACACCAATCCTTTCTATTTGGGTTCACCATTTTTTCCAGAATTTATTTGATTTCTCTGTTGGATAACTCATCCATTCCATTTGTTTTAGGGAGATAGGGTGTATATATCCTATGATGATCTCCATACTTCTTCAATAGTGATTATAAAGTCTTATTACAAAAGTGAGTACCTTGATCTGTAATCAAGAACATTGGAAATCCAATCCGTGAAAATATATTTCCTTTTACAAACTTGGACACATTTGTGGCATCATCAACTCTTGTGGGAATAGATTCTACCCACTTGGATACATAATCAACAGCAAGAAAAATGTAAATATATCCAAAGTAACTAGGAAGATTTCCCATGAAATCAATACCCCAAACATCAAATACATCACAAAACAAAAAATGTTGTTTTGGAATCTCATTCCTTTTGGAAATTCTCCCTCGAAATTGACAATTTCTACATGTCCTACAGAAATCAAAAGCATCTCTAAAAATGGTGGGCCAATATAAACCAAAATCAAGCACCTTTATTGCAGTTCCTTGAGTCCCAAAGTATCATCCATAGCTTAATGTGTGAAAAAAGTTTAGGATAGATTTAAAATCAGAATTTGGAATGCATCTCCTAATAATTTGATCACTACCAACATGCCACAAGTAAGGATCATCCCAAATGTAATTCTTTTAATCACTCACAAGTTTACAAATTTGATTCTTGGAAAACTAGTGGGGAACATCATCAGAAGATAATTAATTCACAAGATCAGAAAACCATGGCCTTTAAGTTTAAAAATCATAAAACTCCTCATTTGGAAAAGTTTTCTTAATTGGTTGATAGATCTGAAGATTCTCATTCAAACCAGATGGTATCCCACTCAAATGATCAGCAACACGGTTCTAACTTCCTTTCTTGTCCTTTATTTCAACATCAAAATATTGTAACAACAAGATTCATATTAAAAGTCTTCGTTTTTCATGATATTTCTTTATCAAAAATTTGATTACAGAATGACTAGAGAAAACAATCACCTTAGAGCCCAGAAGATAACATCTAAATTTGTCTAAAGAAATTAAAACAGCAAATAATTCCTTATCATTTGTTGTGTAGTTGGATTGGGTCTGATCTAATGTTCTAGAGGCATAGGAAATCACATGAGATTTCTTTTCCATACTTTGACTTAAAACTTCCCCAAGAGAAAAGTTAGATGAATCAATCATGATTTCAAAGGGCATGTCACATTTGGGTGGTTGAAGAATGGGAGGGGTTATCAGTTTTTGTTTCAGCTCCCCAAAGGCCTGTCTACAATTCTCATCAAAGTCAAATGGGGTGTCTCTCTGGACCAATATAGACAATGGAAGCCCAACCTTACTAAAATACTTAATTAATATCCTATAAAACCCCACATGATCGAGAAAATATCTCACATATTTAACAGTTTTTGGGTATGGAAATGAATAAATGACCTCAAATTTGGATTTATCAACTTGAATTCCATCGAGAGACACAACATGCCCAAGAAAAATTCATATACTGACCATGAAATGACATTTTTCATAATTATGAACAAGTTTCTTATCAATGCATGTTTCAAGAACATGAGGCAAACCTTCCAAACAACTTTCAAATAATGAGCCATAAATAGTGGAGTCATCCATAAAAACTTCCATGCATGTTCCAAGAAATTTAGAGAAAAATGATCATCATACACCTTTGGAAAGTTCTAGGATAATTGCCCAAACTGAAGGGAATCCTCCTATAAGAAAATGTTTATAATGGGCATGTGAGTGTGGTTTTCTCTTTATCCTCCAGTACAATATGAATTTGTAAATAACTAGAGAACCCATCAAGAAAATAATAACGGGTTTTCCTTCCCAGTCTTTCAAGGACCTGATCATGAAATGGCAGTGGGAAGTGGTCTTTCCTTGTAGAAAAATTGAGCTTCCTATAATCAACACACATTCTCCATTTATTTGCAATCCTAACAGATCAATCTCACAAAATTCATTCCTTGAGATTATGAAGACACTTTTTTTGGGAACAACATGGATTGGACTCACCCATTGACTATCATAGATGGGAAAAATAATTCCAGCAACCAAAAGGGTGGTGAATTACTTCTTAAAAATCTCTAAAAGTGTTGGATTCAACCTCAATTGAAATTGTATCACTGGTTTAACATTTTCCTCCATGAAAATTATATATATGCAAACTGAGGGACTGCCTCCAATTAAATCAGATAGAATCCATCCAATAGCTTCCTTATGGGTTTTGAGGACACCTAATAATTGGTTCTCCTGGTCCATTGACAAATCTATTGAAATGATAACAGGGAATGTTTCATTTTGACCTAAAAATCATATTTGAGATTATCAGGAAGTGGATTCAAATCTAACTCAGCTGGGGTATTTTCATTGATCAAGGAACATTTCTCACAGGTGTGATTGTTTAGTGAAGCTTCATATTTTAAAGGAAATTCACCATGATGATCAATTTCAATGTTTTTATAATTTTTTCCTAGTGGAAAATTGTCAACATCTCCTGGGAGATCACTAGCAGCATTATGGATTTCCAAAAAGACATCTTCATCAATTTTGAGATCAATAGAATCTTTCAAAGTAGTATCAACATTCCATGACTCATCATAAACTTCCTTTTCCTTCTCTTGTTGATCAGATTCAGCAAGAAAAAAATTTACATCATTGAAAACAACAGCTGTTTTCTCATCATAGGAAAAGTCAGGGAACATCTCCACGGAAAACCAATCAATAATGTTCACTTGGGGGGATGAATAATCCTAGAATGGGTGTTTCAAAGACTGAAAATATTGAAATAAACAACATCTCCTCTAAACTGCTATGAAAGTGTTCCCTTGTGAACATTTATTATTTCTTCTGAAGTTTTCAGGAATGGTATCCCTAGAATCAGGGGTGCATGGGTACTTAACTTATCATCTTCCATATCCAAGACATAGAAATCCACAGAAAAAATCATGTCACTCACCTGAACGAGAACGTCCTCTATAACTCCAGTAGTCCTGGTTGTACTTTGGTTGGAAAGTTGAATAATGATCCTAGAGGGTTTCAATTGTCCAACATAAAGAGATGATTAAACAGAATGTGGAATAACATTGATGGAGGCCCATAAATCAAGCATAAAATCCTTGAATTCACATTTACCAATGGTACAGGGAATGGTAAAGGTCCGTGGGTCTTTACATTTGACAGGTAAAGCATGCTGGATCATGGATGAAACATTCCGTCCTAAGTTGAACTTTTCACCTCCATTAAATTTCCTCTTTTGGGTACACATTTCTTTCAGAAACTTTGCATACCTCGGAATTTGTTTCACAACATCAATAAAATGGATGTTGACATGAAATTTATTAATAGTATCCAAAACCTCCTTATCCAACTCCTTTTCAACACCCGACTTAACCGATGGTTCACTCATACAGTAAGGCAGTGGTGGTTTGTATGTTTCTAGATTATTCTGAGCACTTATTTGATAAAAAAGGACCAGAAATCCTCTTCAAATCTCTCTTTGTTCTTCCAAGAAACATTTATTCTCTTGACATTATTTTTCTATTCAAAGAAAATTCAGAATTTCCAGTATTTCCACCGGTGGTTGGATTCTCATTAACAGTTTCAGCAGCGTGTTTTGGTTTCTCAATTTTAGGGTTATTAAATTTTTTTCCACTCCTAAGTTTAATTGCACTCACATTTTCCTTCCCTTTATCTCTCGGATTCACTTGAAGCTATGAGGGTAAACCTCCACTCATTTTATTATTTATGCAACTAAGATTAGAGTCGAGTTGAACCATTTGAGTCATCAGGGTATTCATAATGTTTTTTTGCGGATCTTGTGTTTGTTTCATTGCCTCATGTTGTTTCCTCATTGCTTATTCAATATTTGTGTTTGAATTTTGAGTGGGAGGGGCAGGTTGAAAGTTTCTTCCAGAATGACTATTGGCTTTCTCATTGAAATATCTTGGTTGTGAATTGCTTGATTGTCCTTGGAAGAATCTTCTAGATTGTTCAGGCTGTTGAAATCTTTCATTAGATTGGTTGTTCCGTCCTTGATTAAAATTTTGATTTGTTTGAAATGTCCTTTGTTGGTTTGATTGAAAGGGTTTTCCCAGAAAAACAGCATTACAGTTCTCAGAAGGTTCTTGCATTTGTGGGAATTGGTCAATAAAATGTTTATTGGAAGAACAAATTCCATAGTGGAATTTCATTTGAAATGTTGCTTCAGGTTTGGGTGGTGTTGGTAGGTTATTGGATAACATCATTAACCTCACCATGGTCGTAAGATCAGAAAGTTGATGCACAATCATGTTTTTAGGACTAACAACGGGGAACTCTTGGGAATATTTCACATGAAGAAGGCCTCTTGTTCCAAAACTGTTGAGCATTTTGGGCCATGTTTGCAATTAATTTCCTCGTAGCAGTTGGTGTTTTGTCAACCATATCCCCTCTTATAGTAGCATCAATCATGCTTCTATCAGTAAGACACAATCCCTCATAAAAATATTGAATCAAAAGTTGTCCACTAATTTGATTTTGGGGGAAACTGAGACAAAGTCTTTTGAAGCGTTCCCAGTACTAATGCAATGTTTCACCTTGAGTTTTTCTAATTCCAAAAATTTCCTTTCTAAAGGAAGCAGCTTAGAAGCAGGGAAAAAAATTTCAAGGAATTTTTTTTTCAATTCATTCCAATCCCTAATCAAAGTAGAATGTGAATAGAAAAACTATTCATTGGAAACTCCTTCTAATGAAAAAGGAAATGACCTCAATTTCATTTGATTTTCATAAACTCCATGAGGTTTCATATTGACACAAATATAACTAAATTCATAAAGGTGTTTATGTGGATCTTCACCAAGTAAACCTTTAAATTTTGTAAGTTGGTGAATTAAACCATATTTAATTTCAATCCTTGGTGGTGCATCAGGATATTCAACTAGATTTTCTTGATTTGCATCGTAAGATGAAGCCAATTCTTTCAAGGTTCTAGTTTCATCCATTGAAATTTAAGTTTAAACCAGGTTACTTTTAAGTGTGTTATTGGAAGATTCACTACATGGGACAAGGGGATTTCTGGTATCTCTATCCCTAGAGTGAAATGTTCTATAAATTTTAGAATCCAATGGGAACAAATTTGGGTTAGAATTTCGGGTCATGCAAAAAACATTTCCTCACAAATCAACTCAAGAAACCTCCACAGAAAGAGAGCCAATTGAAGTGAGGATTATTCTTCATTAAATACTCAATCAATAAAATTTTCCTCCAAAAAATGCAATATAGCAGTCCCTAGATTGTCTCTCTAGGAGGTTTCAATTTGAGTTACAAAACTGTCACTTTTGTTTTGTTTGTTTTCACACGAAATATAAATTTGGGGATTTTATTAAAGACTATAGAACAAAATATAAATATAAACTAAATAGAAAGAAAATTTATGATCAAGATAGAAAATTGTCACAAAATAAAATATGTTTGATAATAGAATCAAAACAGTGGTTTCAGACAAGCTTTAACCTCCTGGAAACTCCCCTATTCCTTGTTTAAAATTATCTCCCTAATGAATATCTCAATGCCTACCCAAATACCTCTGGACAAACACATTATTTTTCAAGGGTATCATATTAAAACCGCAATATGATTGTTTAACCTCGTATAGAAGTGATCCAAATATTTTAAAACCTCTAAATAATCCACCCTAATCGAAATCACTATTATCAATGACAAGACCTCACTGAAGAAATTTAAATAGGGGAATCGACTATTTTACTTCGTAGATTGGGAAACCATCCAAAACAAAAAAATTTAAAATATATTTAAGAAAGAAAACAACTGCTCTTATCCAAGAAATATAAGGTCAAGATAGATGTAATAGAGATTACACATGATGATCAAAACTCATAAGGGAGTGTCCATCAGTTTTCGTCATCCGCAACCACTTGGTTCTTATCCTCGCATCACTTGAGAAGACCACATAATATCTATTCCAGTAGGAGTGTACACCATATTCATCATGGTTTCTATAAATCCACCCCCTTGAAAAGAAAGAAGAGATAAGAGTATAAGGAGAGGAGGGCTGGAAATTCTTCTGCCAGATTCTATCCGTCCGAAGTTGGATTCTGTTTGGCACTATTCCCGGCTGAATAACCCTCTGGAATATTGTAAATAGTTCTGATAAATTATATCCTCTGTATGGCCTCAAAATTACAGCATTTTTAGATAGGTGATGAAAACATTACAAATTACTTACTGAACATCTCTTTCTCTGCCCGAGGAGGCTCTTCATCTTCCAAATAAGTTTCTCACTGACATATTGACCTAATGATCGAATTAGTCCTTGAAACTCATTATGAACGCGCACCGTGGAATCCTACTTCATCCTCAATTAGAATTAGTGTCTTTGGACACCTGTAGCCAGAGTTTTTCCTCCTTTAATGAGGTGGGATCCACACAGCTGACCATAAAATTGTTTCATAAATAATGATTTATTTGAGTATTTAGATGGATGATTTAGAACTTGGTCCAGTTTAAAAATGTGAAGTCAATATTCCAGGGGTTCGTTGAAAAAAATAATCATTCAAATTGTATCACTATTTAAAACGATATGACCAAAACATCAAACTAGTGAAAAACTGTTAAAAATCCAGAATTAGGGCATTTTCACAATTTTGCTCAAAATATAACAAAATTCCAAAAATGATGCAATTTAAAAAATAATGACACATTGGTGATAATTAAATAATTTAAATTTGGATAAAATATATTGAAAATATCATCTCTATCAATTGGATAATATTTCCCTATTAAATATTTGAAGAAATTCTCCCAAGTATCAAATATTTCCTCATCTAAATAATTGGAAAACTTTTATCCTCACTCTACAAAAAAAATTTGAATAATATCAACCAGAGATCATTCCCACAAATCCCATGCAAAGGATATGTTTTCAATTATACTAAAAATATATCTAATGATTTCCAAAGAATACTCACTAGGATAACCATTAATGGAGGGTAATATAGAGAGGTAAGATTTCTTCATCTAACAATTCCTAGAAATCCGAGATAACTAAATATAAGATGAATTATTTCAAATAGTGGAAAGATATAAATATATAATCCTAGGCCTCTCAGTTTTCTCATTCCTAGGTTTTTGTGAAACTAGATTTTCCTTTTCCACTATAGCTCTTTGAATTTCTAGAATCTGATTTTTCATTTCAGAATTATTCTTCTTCTTAATTGATGAACAATATTTGATTATTTTAGTTATCCAAGTTCATCATTTAAAATTTGACCTAGTTTTAATATGTTTTTATGTTAGAGTAGTTAAAAAAAATCACATGAAGGTGACATTTAGTAATATTTTCATAATATATTTTTATATTTTTTAATATATTTTTTTGGGAATTATTTTAATCATTAATTTTTTTTTAATTTTATGCACATAAAATCCCTGAAAACAATGCCAAAATTTTATTATGTATTTCTTTGATTTAAAAAAATATTACTTATAAAAAAACATACTATATATAAATAGGATAATGGTTAGTGGGGTGTCAATTCCATAGGGAATTACAGTGAAAATATCGCGACAAAAACAATAATTAATACAAAAAACTCACAATAACAACATGTAGATAGTGTAATGGTGAGGTTAAGTGAGTAAAAATAAAGCAGAAAATATTTGTGAAATAACGGTAATTGGAGGGAAATGTATGGATTCTATAAAGAAGATAAAAAATATGGCCAATGAACTACCTTTAATTAAGAAATTGATTTTCTCTGTAATACTCAATATAGTTGCAATAATATCAATGATTTTCAAAAAATAGGTTCTACTAATCTCTCACTATCATGTAAAACAAAGCTATGTGTTATCTATTTTCATATGATCTCTCAGTCATTAGTCATAATTAAATTTGATTAATCATAGAGAAGATAACATCTACCTTTTCAATATTTAGGTATTTCAGTAATCATTCAAGAGTTTAAAAGTTTTCTATTGGAACCTATTAGCCTTTATATTAGTGTAAAAATGATACATATAATGAAAAAAATAATGATCCGTGAAATTAAATTACACCAAAACAATTGTTTAAACTGGGTATTTTTTTTAGAAATCTCAATTCCTTGCAATATTATTTCCCTAATTTTACTTATCTAACAATGTTCAGAATGGAAATAAAAAAACAAAATCAAGGAAATAGATTTGAAATAGTATAATACAGGAGAAAGATAAAGAGAAAATAAAGCTTCTTTTGAAAATTATCTTCATGCTCTAGCTCCATGTAAAAGGAATTCTTCTTCGAGTCACTATCTCATCTACTCTGTGTGATCCACCAATGAATAAAGGATAACGGTTCCCCTCCATTCTCAATTTTTATGCACTATTTTTATCTTACCATGTTCTTTACTTCATTATATTCCTTGTCGAATCATTGATTACCTATTTCTCCCCTACATGGATGAATCTAATAACATCAAACAGACACAACAGACCCATGTGAAATAGTTACTTCTCCGAATACAATGAACATGAATATATTTCTGGGCTCAAAGATAATTTTAAAATATATAATAAAATTCCATAAGTTTCACATATACTCAAATTTAATGATTACATCACTGGAACCTTGACATAGTCTAATTGAAATATAGGGGACCCTTTTGTTAGTTTTTCTAACCTTTCAATGATTCATTCTCATGAATTTTTAACTCTACAAAAAAATGTTAATTCATATGAATCCTAAGAATGGTCCATATCCAAATATGAAATGAATCTTTTGTATTAAATCATCACCATTTTGTGACATATACAGTTGAAACTTACACAAGACTCACTGCTTATCCCTTACGCAACCTCTAATGTTGACCCATACACAGCCTCCTTAAATTAGATCCACATAGTCATAATACTGGTCGACCTCACTCATCAATATTACACTCAACTTCATATTAATCCTATATCAAATATTCCATAAACAAAAATTTCTTTATCTTAGTTATTTAAAAATGATGATTCAAGAGAACCAAGTTCTTCAACTTCATGAATCCTCATTCTACTCACGGCTTCAACTTTCTCATCACGCATGTATCAATCTTGAATATACAAGCTCGGGTCGACATCTATCTAAAACCTTAAACAAACATGGGTTGTAGACCTTCAACTTATATTCATTAGAAATACTTGACATTGACCTTCATTTTTCCCAATCAGCGTCAATAGGGGGTGTTTTCTTCTATGATATAACCTATAGTAGCTTTAGAATTAGGTTCTAGACAACCCCCCATTGTAACACAATTCTTCCCAAAATCAAACTCGGTCTTAAATCGAGACTAGTTTTTCGTTCTTCTAGTTCTTCCAATGATTTATATCCCTTTAAATTATTCAATTAATATATAATCATATAAAAATTCATCATCACCCTCCCACTCTTATTAGACTTCAATCTACCCCTTATAATCATATTATCACCTTAACATGGATGCTCTAACCAAGAACACTGATTATTTCATCATCTTCACTAAACTCAAATCAGTTTGGTTTTTCTATACCACCCCTTATTCATCCTAATCTTCCCAATCTATTTTAGATAGTGTTTCTCGTGAGAAATATTCCACCTTCTTAGTTTGGTTAGTATCCTTATTGTAGTTTCATCAAGACATACATTTTCATCTTTCAAGTTCATTGGATTTCATCGTGTTTAAAAGAATTATAATGGAGTGGTTGATTGATTAGGATTCTTTTGATCGATCCAAAAAATGGAATGGTTGAATGTATTTTCTTGGGAATAGAATTCTTAATGCAAATAAAATAGGCATATTATCTATTTTTTCTTATACAGTTGATCTCATACATTATCAAAATCCTAGGAAATCCATGGCATCAGAAAAAAAACTCACCTGATTTTCCTTATTTACAATGGGTTATGGATTGCAGTCAGTACAAATTTAACATGAATTTGATTGTATTTCAAGATGTGTTAGCTTAGGGTGGAGCACAGTCGAATCTCCACTTTTTCATAAATGTTTTACTCGAATGCATGGAAAAACAACTCAAGTTATATTATCCAAAAATTAAGGAAAATTAACTTACATAATTTAAAACAATTTTGACCCCTTAAATCAAAACATATATTAAAATATAATATATTAAAAACATAAAAAATAAAATTAAAAGTTAAATACACGTTACATGTGTTAATTAATAAATATGAAAAAATGAGGAAATAAATAAATTAAAAATTGATTAAAAAGTATAAAAACATCTCCCAAATAATAAAATGTTAAAAAAATTAAAAAATAAATACAAAATACCTTAGTTAATTACTTAATTAACAATGAAAATGAAATAAATGAATAAATTAACAAAACACCATAACCAACTTAATAACACTTAAAATTATTATTTTAAAAGTAACTCAATAATTTAATAAAAAACTGAAATCTTGAAACATATTATAAATTAAACAAAAATACATACTTTAGAAATAAAGTTTATTAGTGTAATATTTTACTTACAACCAAACCAAAATACAATAAATATGTTTTTTAAGAATTATTTTAACTATAAAAACATAATTTTAACCCCATAAATTATATGGAGGAATGAAATCATTAAATGCAACATCATATATCATAACAACTGAAAACATAAATATATCCCTTAATAGAGAATATAGGTATATCCAGAATATATAGAATAAAGGAAGACATTTTATTAACAAAATGCTATGAAACACACTATAGTTATATATATGTGACATGTGATTCTAAATTCATCTCCATAAAGCATAAATGCACCAAAATATCATAAAGTATAACCACACAACATATTCAGGATTAATGTGAAATTTTAATACCATTACTATAACAACCTTCAAAACTATAGTAACTCAATGGTCTATTACACATTTGTTTGTCTGGAACACAAAAAACTTCCCTATTCAAGTACCACATATCCTAACTCCTTTCAATGTTTCCCCAAATAATAGTCATGAATAAAGGATGGGTGAAAACCACATATTATACCAAATTCTAATTCCTCATCCAAAATCACCATGTTTAAGCAGGAGTTCCACATATCCTCATGTTTTCCTCCCTATAGGTAAGAGGTTGTTCACTGGTAGTGAGGGTTTGAGTTCCATCAGTAGAGAGACTATTCCCTTAGTATCAAAAAAGATAAGCCTAAAAATTAACATAATGTAATAAATAAATAATGTTAATAATATGGAATGACATCTGTCACAAGTCATATATAAAATAAACCAATGACCCCAAAAAGTGGCCGGTTAAAAAAAGTGTGACAAATAACTGGAATATAAATAAACACCACGACATCACTCTAAAGTCAATCCCAATACCACCTCTGATCACCATGCTCCATCTCTAATCTCCCTATCAATAAGGCCTTCCCCCGTTCCTATATCCTAGATCATGAAGTCTCCACATGCATCAAGATTCCCATACATGGTGTGATTACTAAAACCCAATAAGAAACCACCACCAATGTTTCCTTAATACTGGTGCACATGCATAAGAGTATAGGAATGATAATAGATAAACATGAGAGAAATCAGCATATATTCATATATAGATTGGTCATACACCAACCATGATGTGACAATATTCCGATTGTAACTACTTAAGAACCATGTCAAGAGTGTATTCATAATGTATATCATGATCTAGATTCAACCACAAGGTCACGACAGGTATCCAAAGACCACTATAAAACTATCGAGTCTTTCCAAACAGACGTCGTATCAAACACTACCTCAGGTTATGCCACACGACCATTATATCTTGGCACTATGTCATAGATCAACTCACTAAACACCGTCATGGACCACAGTTTCCTTTTGGGTCAGATAAATTTAGACCATAATTCCCAGAATTTAGGCCACAAGGACATCATTCCCCATAATCAAACATGATCCTATCATAATTTTAGAATAAGTGTCTGATTATGGTCCCCCACTATAGATACCAATCCATGATGGGTCCACCTATCTCTTTGGAACCATTCATAGAAAAAATATATAGCATATATAGAATATAAGAAATACATAACATCAAAACAATTTCATCAAATATATAGGAATAAAATTAAGTAAAAAGAGTGATAAATAATATATAAACACAAGCACATGTGATCAAACTCAAAAAACGGGTCTCACAGGCTACATATGCACACACATGTGATCAAACTCATGAATGGGTCTCACTGGATATGCACACACACACACACACGCAAGTGATCAAACTCAAGAATGGTATGATCATAGAATCAAAAAAGGCCATATCAAGAAAAAAATCATTTACATGGCCTCTATATGGTAATGAAAATTCTTCCACAAGCATGTTCACATCAACATTAAGGTTCTTCAATAGATTCATCACCCTTACAAATTATCATACCAACTGGAATTATCATGCATGCCTAGAAATCCTCAAACCAATTTCAATCCAATATTACATGGTTATAGAATGAGTCTCAAGAAGGAATCAAAATAATGGAATAGATTCACATCAACTTACATAACAACAGCCACTACCGTCAATGGAAGGTCCAAGTCATGTTGAAGGGATAGAAATACATAGATCAAGGAAATTTTGACATAGGAGATAGAAAGGTTCCTAAGAATCATAATAAATGATAATAACCTCAATCTTATACATTATGATTCACCAACAAGGTTGAGAAATGAGGTTTCAAATATCAAGGTTCTCTATGGATAATACTCAATGCAAAGAAGGATTACTAGCATCATCTATTTAGTATATGAATTCATTGGGATTGAGAGAACAACCAAGGGGAGTAGAATCATTTAATTAATAGTGGTATTAATTGAATTAATAATAAATTAATTTCCTACCAATATAGTCACATGTGTTTTGCCTTTGAAACAGACCAGATCCAAGGATACTGAAAACAATATCTAATCTTTCAAGGCCCACATGAATAGCACCACACCCTCCACCACATTCATGGTGTTCTTAAACATAACATATATTAACTCCCATAGACCAAGTCATTTTATCCAACTAAATATTCCAAAACAGGCATAGTGAGGTCGCTAAAACCATGTCCCACTAAAGAATCAGCAACATTCTAGGCCATAGAACAACTTTCCTTTTTTATATTTAAATTCACCAAGGCCACCATGAACAACACCCCATCCATTCTATTTCCTGTTTGAGGCATAAAAACATAAAACCCCATTTATAAGACTCTAAAAGATAATAAAATCACAAAAACTTCACCCAATCATAGATTAACCTAGATACTCAAATGTAAAGGATTGATACATGTTTTATTAAATACTTGAATCACAAAAAGAAATAATGCTTGACAATAATTTTCATTGATTAGTTTGTAATATTCACAAATAACCCACACATCAATTAGATGTGCGGTGTTTTTGGAATGAATGAGAAAATAGTTTTTATAGATCTAAAAAACATTCAAAATTTATTTTAATGGGTAAACACATATAAAACATCCTCTTATTATCTTGAAATAAAATCACAACATCACTTTTTTTGAGATGTTGGAAAAGACTTCAAATAGATTCAACTTGCAATTTTCTCGAAATGAAAAATAGTTCATTTTTTTGAAACTCAAGAAACATGCATCAAAGGTCAAATCCAATTAAATGGACATCGATTTTCATGAAATCATAGGGAAATGATTGTTAATTAATTTTTATTATGTAAAAATTGAAGTCACATCAAAATGACATGTGGTGTGGAAGAAATAATTGAAAAGGTATATTTTAGATTTAATTGTATTTAAAAACATGTGTCAAAGAATTAAAAACCATCAAAAGAACATGGATTTTTTTATAATAAAACGGTAAAGGATTATATTTAATATTTGAAAAGTATGAATAAATTGTATCCCAATATGACTTATGGTTTTCCTAAAATGAAAAAATAAACTTTTTATTTAAAATTAAAAAAAAACATCTGTTAAACATTAAGGAATAAAAACAATGTTACATCATCATGAAATCATAGTAAAATGATATTTTATTAAAAAATGTTTTTTATTTATTTTAAAGTAACAAGACCTCAGTTTGAATAACACATACCCTCAAAACATGACCTCAAAGCCTACATGAGGATCCCATGTCAAATTCAACCATGGGTTTATACCCATTCATGTTTATTTAATTTAAAATATTCTATTTTGATAACCATTAATATGGTATTTCACTGATTAAAAATTTATAATTTATAATAATATATATTTAATTTATTATATAATTATTAAAATTTGTATTGTTTTATATTAAAGTTATTAATATTAAAAACTTTAACTTGAACAAAAATATACTCAAATGATTTGAAGTTAACAAAACACAACTAATCAAGGCTAAATATAATACCACATTAAGTATGGGATCGATATAAATATAAAAAAATAGTGACATTAACTATAACTCAGACCACCATAACATATTCTCCTTCATCATGGTGTGAACTCCCCCGGTCATACCTTTGACTATGTAAATTGAAACCTCCAAATCTTTTATATCCTATTAATCTCATCATCTCAAAATTCATTTATCTTAATTTTGATCTCCATAATGATGCATAAAATTTCATAAAATGTAAGAATCAATTTTCTTGTAGAATTCCCCGCACCATAATTTTCACCATGGCTTGTTGTTTTATTTAGAATAACTATAGAAAACCTGATAAAATCCATATAATCTAGAATGCCTAACATATGTTCTCTATTCAAATTAGTCTTATGTTAAGACTGCCATGGTTTTTTTAACACTAGTTTAACCTCCATGTTTATCATAAGGATTTATATATGAGACCATCATCATTATTATACACATTTTGAGTCTTAAAAACCTGTTTATATTCACCCTTCACATCCATGATGTTCTACTTGGGAATGATAAATAAATTAGTAAAAATATGACACCAAAAATAGATATTTTCAAAATTTTAGACACTCCATCAATGGATTCCTCTACTCATATGAATGAACCCAGTCCTACAATGATGCCTCGGTGGCTCACATATGCATCGAAATAGATATCTCATAGCCCCTATGGGATAGGATCTCACTTCGGGTGAAGTATTACTTTTGTTAGTCCCAAGAAAACATCTACCCCATCATCCTAAGATATTGCTCATCTTGTATTCTCTAGGGCCAATCTATACAGGTCTGTAGGACACAACACCGAGGTGGATTCCATCGCCCCCCTCAGGATTCCCTCATTATAAATCAGAAGATACAAATCTACTGCCCCTTGGATGACCCTCGAGATGTTCCTTGGTACTTCATAGTCTCAACGGGGGATCCTTCCTCTTCTTCATCTCCTGATTCAGCACCCCCTCCCTGCTCCCATGAAAGATCATGAAGTGCTATCTCAAACGGCTTTGGTTCCCTTCATCAATAGGATATATCCATCTCCCTCAGCGGGCCCTCCTATTTCTCTAGTCCGTAAGCTCCTGATGGTGTAAGATGTTGGCGGTTTGCTGAACATGAGGGGTCTTTCCCTAAACTTCCATATTTACCTTTCCTTTCTGATGATGGTCTTAGGATCTTCACCTTGAAACCTCATTAAACTAGAGTTGGCATATGAAGAGGATCGTCCTCCTGTGATAGGAGAGTTGGCAGATAAAGAGGGACCTCCCCAGGTGTCTGGAGAGTTGGCCAGTCCTCTTAATCATAATCCTCCCGAAGTAACCAGGACCAGAACCTCCTCATGTTATCCCCATCAGTCTATGTTTAGAACCCCATATTGAGGTGTTGGATTCATAAAAACAAAGTCAAGGACTTCCTAATGTGACCGGAGATTGTAATCTCCCTGCTCTCCAGATTTTTCCACCCCCACTATTTCAACTCCTTCCAGAATTTCAATAATATGAAGAAGATCCCAGTCAATGAATTTAAGGGAGAACTCCTCCTCCCACCTCAAGAAGGCTATGATCCCCGGGGATAATTCTAGGGTACTATTTGTTTAATGATTCTTTTACTTATTTGTAATTCACATGGCCTTAGAGCCAGGGTCAAAATATACTTCCTTGCCTCTAAAAACTGTAAACAAAAGGTTTATCTCATTGTTGTCCTTGAGAATAAGAAGAACCTATCCAAAATCAGCGAGGTTACCCAAAGAATTATGCTACAAGTATCCATGCATGCTGACACCTCCAATCATCATATTTGGATCTTTTGACACAAGAACATCTCGATAGACCTGATTCCGTCAAGAGACCGACATATCACTTCCAATGTTACCCAAGATAGATGATCCTTATTTGTGTCCTTTATATAACAAAATCTATGATGCCCAGCATAGTAAAATTATGTGCGATGACCTCAATGCTTTTGACCTCGATATCTTACCCTTGATTGTTTTGGGATATTTTAATTTCATCACCAACATGGAGAAGAATAAAGACCAGAGATATTTTCCTTGGAAATATAGCTTGGATTTTGTTCATTTCATGGCTGTAAAAGGTCTCATAGACCTTGGTTTCTCTGGTAACCATTTCACCTGGTGAAGTAATCAATGTGGGGATCATCACTAATGGAGCTGTTTAGACTGTTGTCTTACAAATATGTAGACCGTTACTTTGTAGTATAACACTAAGGTTGGCCATCAGGTGTGCGGGATTTCAGACCACTCTCTACTCCTGGTTTCCCTCTCTAGGAGTCAGGTGGCCCATGATCATTTAAGAATCTTCCAGTAATAGACCAGCCTCCCTGGATAACAAAAATTGGTCAGAGATTCATGGAGTGAGCCTAATCATGGGATTAATTGGTCTTCCATTCATAATAAACTGAGGAGGCATAAAATAGGAAATAAGATTGGGTGAAGGACATACCTCACACTGATTGAGAAAAAGAATCCATCATGCAGTATATTGACATACTTGAATCTAGTTTGGAGGGGGCTTAGAATGACTGGGTTTTTGAATAACCTGCTTATAAGAAGGATAAACAAATAGAAATGATCCTCAAATTGGAGCACAAAATGAGGGAGAAAGTGAGGATAAAATGGCTTGATGAGGATGAGGAGAAAACTACCTACTTCCATTCATGTATCAAAGAGAGGAAACAACCAGTTCAACCTAGTATTTTTATGGATGATTAATAATTTTCAGATTATAGGGATGTTTTGGGGAACTTTTCTCATTCCTTGTTAAAATATCTTCTTAATGGATCGATCCTGTGAATGCCTAATGGTTATTAGGGAGAATATGTGGGGTTTCTAGATACCATCTCAAATCCTGTTTCTCTCTAGTAAAATAAGTTTTTGGGGGCCATTCCTGAGGAGAAATAAATTTTCGAGGCAGTTATGAACCTTAAAGCTAACATCACACTGGGACCGGATCCTTTTCCAGGTATGTTTTATAGGAACTCTTGGATTTGGGGAAGAAAAACTTGTATAAGGCCATATGATATTTATTTCAAGGAGGAATCTTACCTAGAGTGGTGTGTCCCACTACACTGGTGATCATTCCTAAAACCAGAAACCCCTTTTCTATATTTCATTATAGTTTGATCAGTATGTGTAACTTTCCTCACAATGTTCATGTGAGTATCATCAACTCAAGGTTATCAGTTTATCTTATGTGGTGGGTCTCCATTGAACAAAATGGATTTGTGAAGGTCCATTCTATTCAAGGGTCTATTGCATTGGCCCAAGATATGATTAGGGATATCAAATCTAAGAACTATTTCTAAAACCCGGTTATTAAAGTGGATATGAATATCGCATATGATAGACCTAAATGGAGTTTCATCAATAAGGTGCTCTCAGTTATGGGTTTCTCCCCCTGGTCGACTGAACTCGTTTCTAGATTCTTTATCTCCTTGTAGTTGGATGTTAACTTAATGGGGAAGCCCCATGGTTTCTTTAAGGTGACTCATAGTATCAAACATGGTGATCCCATATCACTGATCCTTTTCATCCTCACCCAATACGTTCTCAGTCACCTCATCCACAGAAGCATGAGTAATGTAGAGATTCTCATGTACCCAAGAAGGATGAAACTCCACTCTATATCCCTCCTTTTGTTTTCAGATGACAATTTAATATTATTTAATGCCAACAGGAGGTTGGTACAAGGATTTATCATTGAGTTAGAGGAATACTATCATTGGAGTGGATAGAAAATCAAAAATACAATGATTTTTTTTCATTTCAAACAAATGTTCTTTCTGTTGGGTCTCCCCCTTGTGTTGTCTCTTAGACATACAAAGAGGGAGTTTTCCTATGGAATAATTGGGTGCTCTAATATCCTCAAGAAAACTTTTAATTCATGACTTTGATCACATCATCATAAAGATCATCGATCAGTTCCTCAACTAGAATAATATATTCTTATCCATTGAGGGTCATATTGCATTGGTTAACAGCATACTCTTGACCTCTCTTATCCATTCCCTTTCATCCATAAACATACCAGAAGGATTCGTCACTAACATAGACAAGATCCTGGGATTCTTCATATGGGACTCCCTTACTGAAGGTAAACTTCACTGGGTATCCTGGGGTAAAATGGTGATTCCCATTCAGGAAGGAAGAACCAATGTGTGTAGCCTTGTCGATAACCTCCTCTGAATGCATGTAGAATTGGACTGGGAAATCCAAGAACATCATACCTTATGGGGGAACGTCATGTAAAAAAATTGTTATAGTATCTAGACATTCCTTCAAGCCATGTGTCTCCCTACTTGTCCATAATTCTCCCCCTTTTTGAAACTCTTCAACCCCACACCTGCTAGATTATCAGGGAGGGTACTCTTTCCTTCTAGAACCATAAATGGTCTGGCACGGTGATCAGATTATTGGGATGCCTAGACACCAATATCTTGTTTGTGAATTCTAGTAATTACCTAGCCTTTATCAAGGTTTTTATGAATAAATATTATCAAGGAATCTTTAACCTTATCAATATCAACTCAGATACATATAGGTGTGTGTTCACACCTTCCACCTCGGGGACCTTCTCTACAATGGAATTTCGTCTGTCTCTTGATCCTAAGGAGTATAGTGATAGATAGAATGAGGCCTATTGGTTTAATAAAATTCCAAAAATGTTTAACATCATCGCATGGAGGATTGGAAACAATGTGGTTCCCGTAGATGTGAACATTAGAAGATATGGTATCAACGTGGTCTCCTGATGCTCCTGCTATAATATCCATAGGGAGGAGAGTTTTGCCCATATTTTCTTAGAGTGTGAATGGGTGCGTGATGTTTGGTCCTTATTTGGTGAGTTTATTGCCATCTCGACCCAAATCTTGTGTGAATACCTTTTTCTGGACCCTGGGTTTCATGGATCAAGTGGTAGGGGTCTGTAGAAAATGGTAGAGACAACCATCTTGCATTATAGATATTGGTGATTATGGAATGATAGGAATAAAGAGAGGTATGAGGGGATTCATTACTCATGGAAGGAAATAATCACTAGAACTAGAAACCTCCTCCTCGACCTAGTCAGACTCACCAACAATTGGTAGGAAGCTCCATCCCTGCATCTTCTTCTCACTAGAACTCATGTCTCTCTGCCTGGTTGTAGTTATTTCTAAAGCTAATGAATCTGATGGAACCCAGCCTCCATGGGTTTGAAACTTAACACATATGGGTCATGTATCTTGGGAGTTATGAGGGGTTATCCGAGACTCTAGGGGTTCAGTCATCTTGGCGTTCACATCTCACTTTGGCTGCGAATATTCTCTTCAGGCAGAGGCCCATTCTCTGCTCACCATCATTTCCTTATGCTGTCAGGAGAAAATTTTTATCTCTGAAGATAAAATTGATTCTATAATTCTTATCAATTATTTTCATGGAACCATCTCTATTCCTTAGTCGATTTCCCATACCATCAAAAAATGTTGAGGTATTCTCTCCAGCAACATCTGAATGGTCCACACCTGGTGTGATGGAAATAATGTTGCGGATTACCTATCCTATCTAGCAGTTCAAGAATCTTGTGTTCCCTGATTCTATATTTTTAACTTTATAGAACATGGGGGGGGGGGGTTAAAATTATTATAGGGGATTTCATTGGGTTACACTATTTTAGGCCCCCTATATTCCTTGTTTCCTTTTCTTTTCCTTTTACTTTTATTTTTCCCAATAAATATATAAATAGATGATGATGATGATGATGATGATTTAAGTAATTTAAAACATATGTAAAATGGTCAAAGTCTAATAAAACCCCCCTGTTGTTTTGAAAACCTAGGGTTTCCATGGAATCATATGACAACGATCATTGATTAATTTCTAACATGAATAAAGAGAACACTTGTAAATCATATGTATGTTGTGTTCAAAATAACCAAGAAAGTAGTTTTATTCGATTTAAAAGTCATTGAATTTGTGTTTCAAGTTATAAATCCTATAAAATAGACATGCATTTTCATTAAATCATAGTAAAACAACTTTAATTTTATTTTTTACATGCAGGAATATACAGTATATCAATTTGACTTCTGGTTTCCCCAGAATGACCGGGTTTTTTTATTTATTTAAAACAAAATAAATATGATACAAAGTATCAAAACCAAGTAAACTATCTCTAATTATTACGAAATCATAGGATAATGATCATTGAATTATTTTTAATATGTATGAAAAGGTTGGACACCAATCAAAGTGTGGTGTGTTGGAAATGAAAAAGAATGTTGTTTTTTAGATTTATTTTTCTTTAAAATCATGATTCAAGAAGTCAAAACCAATAAAAACCTTCTATTTTCCTAACATCATATAATAAAGAACTACGAGTTTGGGAAATTCTTACATATACTTCATGTCAATCTATGTTTTTGATTTCTCATAATGATTAAAAATGTGTCTTTATTAATTTAAAAGTAAAAAATGGGTGTCAGTTGGTCAAAACTTACAAATGACTTAATATATTTTATAAAATCATTGAAAAAAGAATGTGATTAAAAAATTCCCCTTTTTTGATTTCAAATTCACAATATTTTTATTTAAATAACTCATAAACTCAAAGAACCACCTTATGGCCGACTTATGTATCCAAGTTTAAATTGAACCTCATGATTCTAGCCCATCACATTTATTTAATTAAAAATATTCTTTTTTGATAACCATAAAATCATCATTGAATTAACTAAAAAATAAATATTATTATTTTTTATTTAATTTCATATATAATTATTAATATTTGGTGAGTTTTATATTATAGAAAATAATATTACTGACCTTGTGATGATAAAAAATATATTCAAAGGATTTAAAAATTAAAAAACACTACCACTCAAGTATAAATAATGTCAAATTTATGAATAGAATCAATATATATATTAACTGCAACTTGGTCTTCCACAATGTAATTCAATTTTCTATGGCGCGACCTCCTCCAGTCAACCCAATAACTCTACAAACCATGAACTCCAAATCTCTTATATCATAAAAATATCAATTTTTTCAAAATTAAATTATTATAAATTTCATATCTATAATCGTATATAATCCTTTTAAATGTGGCACATACCTTTTCATAGAAAAATCCATGGAATACGATATTCAAAATGTTTTTTTACATTATAGAATAACTTTATAAAACTAGATGAACTCCATTGAATTTGTAATGTATAACCTAAGATCTATATTCTACTTAGTCTTATGTGAACGCTACCATGAAACTCGTAAAACCAGTTTTCCTCCACCTTTTTCATAAGAATTTCGGAATGATTCTATGATAACAACTATTCTAGTTTTGAGTCTCAGTACCCCATTTCAATTCACCCTTTATCTCAAAGATGTTTTATCTAGGAAAGATAATTAAAGTAGTCAATATATGACACTAATAATTGACATTTTCAATAGCTACAACACTTCATATGCACAACATATTAAATTGGTGATAATATTTTTCATGTATGATGTGCTGTAAATATTTAAATCAATAACTAAATTCAATATAATTTTAAATACAATATATATATATATATTAAAATATTATGTATAAGGATACATAATATATCATATTATTTTAAAATGATTTAATCCAACTATTCCATGAATATAAAATTTTAAAAATGGGTTTTTATAATTTATTTTTCAATTTTTTTGAATTCGAGTTTTTTTGGATATGGATTCGTCGGGTGTTAGATGAATTGACGCCAACCCAACCCACACAAAGGTGTTAATGGAATTGATGAATTTGGATGCATTTTTATATATTATTTGTTTCTTTCATAATATATAAATAATAATAAAATAAATTTTCAAATTAACTATTAATAACATATTTTTTGAATAGTTTAAGGGTCGAGCACCCAATTATTTAAAAATGAAAGAAGATCCCATTTTAAATTGGGTAAAGAGGGAAGCAGTTACACGACTCGTAGGCCCAGAGGTATATTATCTTGTGACATCATAACCCGATGGACCAAACATGGTCCAAATATCTGAGTGACTTATAAGATGATAAAACACATCACATAGAGGGATGACCCAAAGGCCCAACAGGTAGTGTGATTCATGCCGAGCACCGGTCATATGTCTCACTACCCCTACCACAGCACTACATAATTGTTTTTTTATCAAAGATGATGCATCGCCACCCCTGCTGGAATCAAAACCATTTTGGTATTACACAATGAGGTAGATAACCCATCCATCCCATATTGGTGTGTGGGGGAGTGCCAGATGATAGGTTCTAGCACACCTATCTCTCTTTTGAGTTTCACACCTGAATATGTTTGAGAGTATCTCGTTGCACTATCAAACAGATGCTCAACATCATTAATTCTTAAAATGTGAAGAAATACATGAGGTTGTGATCCCATTTACAACTAAATGATGAGGAAGTATGGATGAATAGTGGGTTCCAGAACACCAATCCCTCTTTTGAGGTATCCCACATAGCGGAACTATCATGAACTATCATTTCACCTTCCAAATGCATCAAGAAAAAAAAACTGGTCTCACCATGTCACCTTAACATTGAATGATAAACTAGAGGACTTGTTCCCCAAATAAATAATAAATTTACATTTCTCAAAGGGCAAAGGGTTTTCAAAAAACATAAATAAAAAACCTACTATGATGCTTCCTCTTCCGCTGCCACCACCATTATCGAAGCCGCTGGAGCAACTTTTTCCCTTCTTGACCACCTCCTACACTGAATCAGTGTTGTTGACGCCACTCAAAGATGGTTTTTACCGTCTCTCTACCCAATGGAACAGGTGCAGACTCGAGTCCCACAAGACATATGTAATATTCATTTTACTAACAAAGTGATTCAAATCTATTTCCCATGTTTGGAGACATGCAACACACTCTCGAGTTAGTCAGTCCCCCCTCGATGGGAGTTGAGCATTGCCCACTCATACTTTTTTGCCAATGTGGGTGTAGCCATGAGGCGTGGTACGCCCCCATATGACATCCAGAAAACATAGATTGGAATCTATGAGGGGTATAATGCTCTAGAATGAGTAGAAAACATGAACCCAAAAAGGACTATTTGAGAGATTTTGTTTACATTAGTCTAACCAAGCAGGAACAAGCCATTAAATATTCATGAATTAAATAAAGAATTATTGAACATAAGAATTTACATGATTCATATAGTTTATACCAATATGAAAAATAAGAACACAACCCAAATCACATGATTTATTAATCATCAAATAAGAAAATAATTACAATATAAAGGCTACTCAGAAAAAAGCATAGATAGAAGAATTGCAATCACAAAGAAGATAAAGAAAATAATTTCAATTAATACCTATTACGTCAAGCGTTGAAGTATGGTTTTACTCTTATCTTGAATCCATGATGGTGAAGCTGATGTGGTCACTAGTTCTCACAGAGGTTCTGGTGCTCACATAGTTTGGAAGTCAGACACTTTTCCATTGGGATATTGGCCACACATCTTCATATAAGAAAAATGATGTAGTAGGAACTCCACTAGAATATGTGTTGGAAATGAAATCCATAATGGTGTCTGCGGTTTCTTCCCAAGAATCTCATGTTTTACATTCAGTGTCTATTATCTATACACATCTTTTCCCAACTTTTTTCTCCCGATGTGTCAATTTAATGTGGCTATTTTATTTCATTAATGTGTCCATTTAATTTGGTTGTTTCATTTCTTTAATATGTCGATTTAATTTCTTTGTAAATTCCTATAAATTGTTATAAATTGTTATCTGAATAAAATGTACAATACACACTTGAAATATTCTTTTGTGTTCTCTTCCATTTGACTTCCTCTCTTTTGATAGCTTTTATAGCCAAAAAAATTGGTATCAAAGGGAGGTTACAAAGGATTCCACCAATTTTTTGAAGATAAACGCAATCCAGCTGCATGTTCTGAAGTTGTCTAAGGATAACTATGAAAGGTGGTGCATCCAAATAAAGGAATTATTCTGATTGCAAGATTTATGGGATATCTTAAACGATGGGTATATTATACCCTCTACAGAAAAAGAATCTACCCTCATGAATGATGAAAAGATATGTCTAAAAAATAAAAGGGAGAAAAACAAAAAGGCATTGTTCCTCCTCTATCAAGGTTAGGATGAATAAACATTCAAAAATATTTCTAAAGAAACATCAAGAAGGAAATCTTGGGATACCCTTTGTACCATCTTCAAGGGTGTTGATTAAGTGAAGCAAGTACATCTTCAAACATTAAGAGAGGATTTCTAAGTGGAACACATGAAAGTTGGTGAGAGTATATCGGACTACTTCTGATGTTTGATTTTTATTGTTAATAATTTAAAAAGGAATGAAGAAAATGTGGAGGACATTCAAGTTATTGAAAAATCACTTCAATCTGTCACAACCAAGTTTGAGCATGTGGTTGTTGAAATTGAAGAATCAAAGGATTTGGAGAAACTGTACATTGAAGAACTGATGGGGTTGTTCCAAGTGCATGGGAAACGAATGAAAAAGAATGAGGGTTCAATTCTAGAGAATTTATCAGAGTCCAAGTTGACTCTACAAGAAAAAAATAATGTCCAACCACAATGGGGAGGTCATCGTGCAAGAGGTATAGGGTGTGTATATCATCTAAGCTATCAAAAAAATAAAAAAATAGCATTTTCTGTGGAAGAATAATATTTAGAGGTTGATTCATGCATGGTCGTGGAAACATAAAGAACGTTCAATGCCATAATTGAAAAAAATTCGGCCATTTTGCTTCAGAGTGCTAGAGAAAAATGGACCATGATGAATGATCCAACTATGCTGAAGCATCTTATTGTGGGGAGGACGGTACCATGCTCCTCCTCACCCAAGAAAAGTCATGGGAACAACCAGATGTGTGGTATCACAACACGAGTGCCAGCAACCATATGAGTGGAAACATAGAATTTTTCGAGGAACACACAGAAGAAGTTCGTGGTGATGTGAGCCTTAACAACTCCTCAAAGGTACCCATGATTGCAAAAGGTAAAATCAAAATCTATCTGAGGACTAGTGAGTCGAATTAAATTTATAATGTCTATTACATACCAATCATGAAAAATAATATCATTAGTCTTAGAAAACTCCTTGATAAGTGGTATGTCATACACTTTCAAAACCCTTTTCTCTATAAGAGATGCTCACAATAGGCTTGTTTCTCAAGTCAAAATGGAAAATAATTTCATGTTTCCACTGCATATTAACACAAAGAGTGAGGATTGTCTCTTGGGACTCATGAATAATGACTCATGGAGATGGCATATGCACTTTGGGAATCTTCACTTCAGAAGCCTTAAACTTCCGTCATCATTAGGCATGGTGTATGGCTTACCAATGATTGATGTTCCAAATAATGTGTGTGAGGCATGTACACTCGACAAGAAAAAAAGGAACTCCTTCCCCAGTGGAGTGTCCAGAAGAGAAAATGAACCACTTTAATTGGTTCACATTGATATTGGTGGACCATTGAAACACCATCACTTGTATGTAATAGGAATTTTCTTACCGTCATTAATGATTTTAGAAGGATATTATGGATGTATTGCATCAAAGAAAAATCTTATGTTTTTATTGTCTATAAAATTTTCAAAGCTCGTGTTGAAGCTGAAAGTGGTTAAAAAGTCAAAGTACTCAAATTTGACAGAGGTGGAGAATACACTTCAAATGAATTTCAAGATTTCTGCAAGGAATAAGGAATTAAGAAACAATATAATGTTGTATACATGCCAGTTCATAATGGCATTTTAGAAAGGAAGAACTGCACTATCCTCGACATGATGAGGACCATGCAGAAGGATAAAATCCTACCAAAGAGCTTCTGGAAAAAATCAGTGGCATTTAATGCTTACCTAATCAATAAGTGTATAACCAAGAGATTCCGAAACATGACACCACAAGAGGAATTGAGTGGATATAACTGAGAAAAGCACACTTAATAATCTTTGTGTTTGTTGCCTATGATCATGTTCCAGAAGAGAGAAGAATGAATCTTGATTATCATGGTGAAAATTGAATCTTCACCAAATATAGTAAAGAGTCTAAAGTCTATAAGCTCTATAATACACTAACCAATAAATTAGTGGTCAGTATATATGTGGTCTTTAGTGTGGAAGAATCTTGGAAATGAAATGATGAAGAATCAAATAAATAGATTCTAGTCGAAATAGAATATCTTAAAGGCATGATAATCTGGAGAAAACTCCAGCTACACCTTCCTAGGGTGCATCATCAAAACATATAAATTCAGGATAATGTTCCATCACTCTTGAGAGGACTCCATAAAGTCAAAATTTGGTGAGATCATCCTCACCCATGGATCCCATAAAAATTAAAACCATAAGCAGAATATTTGAGAAAATCGAAGAGGTAAATCATTATTGCATGTATGCAGATCATGATCCTTCGACATTTTAGGAAGCCTTAGGAGAAGAATGTTGGAGAATCTCTATGGAAGACGAAATTCATTCCATAGAGAAAAATGACACATGGGAGCTGGCTACACTTTCTAAAAGTCGGAAGAGAATCAGATTTAAATGGGTGTACAAGATCTAGGTAAATGCTAATGGTGAGATCGATTGATACAAGGAAAGGCATGTAGCAAAGGGGTATAAGAAAAATTATGGGGTGGACTACGAAAAAGTATTTTCTCTTATTGCTCACCTTGACATTATGGGGATAGTTATCTACCTTGTTGTTCATCACAGTTGGATGACCTACCAACTGGATGTGATGTATGCATTCCCGAATGGAATTCTAGAGGAATATGTCTATATTGACCAGCTGGAATCTTTGTTATACAAGGGGAGGAAGAAAAAGTGTACCGATTGAAGAAAGATCTCTATGTGTTGAAGAAAGCTACATGTGCTTGGAATGAATATATCAACAACTATCTTTGAGAGAACAGCTTCACCCAATGTCCATATGAGCATGCAGTTTACATCAAGAAGAATGATTGTGGTAATATACTTATTGCATTATTGTATGTTGATGATTTATTTTTTACAGGGAAAAGGCAACCTATGTTCGATGAATTCAATGTGGGGAATGTTCAAGGAGTTTTAGATAACCAATGTAGGTCTCATGTCCTTCTTCCTAGGCATAGAAGTAAAGAAATAACATGGAGGCATCTATATATCTCAGAATATGTATGTCAAGGAGTTTCTTGAAAAGTTCAAGATGGACAACTGCAATATTGTAAAACCTCATGTAGAAACTGTAAAAGCCCGGAAATTTCAAGGATTTTTTTCTTAAATACATTGGAATTTTATGAGTCTATGGTTTCTGACGGCGCCTAATTCCAAGGCCCGGAGTGCTCGGAATGATCCGTCGAAGTTTTGTTAAGATTAAATTAACGAGCATATGCAGTTTTCCTGAAAAAGTGTAATAACTCTTGAACGGCAGATCGGATCAGAAATCTGAGGGCACCGTTGTGCTCAGTATGGTGGGATTACCCTAGCGTGACTTAAGTTTAGTCGGCACTGGCCTCCTATGAGAAATCCCAAAAATGGCTTAACCGTAAATAAAATAATTAAATAAATTATTTTATTTTTCAAATGCTTATAACTCACAAACGGTAGCTCGAATTAAAAATCCGAGACCACTGCTGAACTTGTGAGGGCATTCTTTATTTAAGAAGATACTAACGTTGGATGGCGCGAGCCACCAGAAAAAGTTAGTTTTTGGCCGCAAATAAAATAATTAAATGAATATTATTTTATTGTAAAATTCATAACTTCTAAACGGTAACTCTGATTGAAAATCCGAGAGTACCGTTGGGTTCGTTGGGGCATGTTTCACCTAGGCAGAGCCTAACCTTTACTGCAGTGAGTCGAGGGTGACTGATATTAATTTTCCAAACATTTTTTCAGGTACGTTCAGTAAACGTACGTTCGGAATTTTATAACTTTTGAACCAGTGCTCGGAATTGAAATCTGAGGACACCGATGAACTCACAGCACCGTTATTCACTTAAGGGGACCTTTACCGCAATTGCGTTTTATGCGGGTTGAAAGTTAATTTTTGGGGATTTGTAAAAAAAATGGTTGTGCACCATTTTATTTATTTGGGTGTTTATATCCTCTAAGAGGAAGTTAGGGGTGGGGCCCACACCACACATAACCTCCCATGGGAGGATATTTGTGAGGTGGGACCCACACGAGTCCTAACCCTTCACCTCCCTTAAACCCCCCTTTAACACTCCCTTTATTTATTTTGACAACACCTCCCATTAATTATGTGGAGCCTTTCTATCTCCCTTCCATTAAAGTTGTCAACTCAAATGCCATAATTAATTCAATAGTCTTTTTGAATTAATTTTAATTTGATTGCAATGTTATATCATGGGAGAATAAAATAATATCTTAGGCTATTATTTTGTTTTGGCACTTTCGGTGTTGGGAGCACGTTGGAGATTTTGAAAGGGAGAGTTCTTCCATGAAGAACGCTAAGAACACTCCATGACTCGAAGAACCGGAAGCATTTATTTCTCCAACCTTCTTCCTCCTCCGCGTTAAGAGAGGAGACACCGCCGCGGGAAAGTGTCGGTTACATCAACAACTCTTCATTCAATTTTGATGGGACAACACCGTTTTTCGTGACGCCCGACTACCGTGACGTCCATCTTCTGGGACTCGACGACGTGCAGCGTCAATTTCAAGGTAGGGGGTTTTGGTTTATTTAAGTTTACGTGATTCTTTCCCTCGAGCATGGATGAGTATTCTGTTGGGTGTTTATTCGAACTACTAATGCGGTGGGTACGGACTACGAACAAGTCCGGACCCACTGCCAACTAGTTCTTGATGTGCGACGGTATGGGGTCGGGTGCATGGTAATGGGAGGTGGCGCGGTGAGAAGACGTGGGGCCAGGCGATGCGGCTGGTTTGAGGTGCACCGGAGCGGGTAGCCGGGGGCGGTGCAGCGGTGCGGCGGGCAGGTGAAGGTGGTGGTGGTTCTAGCCGTGTGGAAGGAGGGCGGGTGATTGGGGCGCTAATTGGGAGAACATAATCGTGGAAGAGTAAATGAGATTGGAGAGAGAGATGATTTATAAGATAATAGTGGGGATAAAATTGAAAGAGAAATAAATGATAAATGGGGGTTTCGAGGATGAATTCTAGCATGCAAGGAGTCCAAAATCGTGATTGATTTTGGTGTTAGAAAGATAAATAAGTAAATAATTAATAATAATAATAAAACATTTTTATTATTAATTTTGTTGATAAAACACTGTTTTGACTGTATCTTCTTCGTGCGACCTTGGTTTCACGAACCATCTGCAGCAGTGTGACCCTGACTTCGAGACGAAATTTATGATTCCAACATTGGATGTCTTTTTTGGGTTTTTGGATCAGGTACCCGAAGCGCTCAGAAAATAATAGATTTAATATTATTATTAAATCTTTGACCCGCCATAACTCATGCGTGCGACGTCTGATTGGCTTTCCGTCAGTGACAATGTAATCCTGACGTCAATACGATCGATTAAAGTCTAATGTTGAATACTAAATTCTGGTTTGTGGCTTGGGCCCACGAAACACCGAATAATAATAATATTATTATTATTACGGGATTTTGTATCGGACATATCTCTCTCATACGGTGTCGAAATGTCAAACCGTCTGCGAGGTTGCGACCTTGGAATTAAGACGGATGTTTCAAGACCAATTTTGGATATTTAAGTCGAGGTCGAGGCGTGGGCCCCACAAGGCCCGGTTCGCGCGTGTTGCGGTGAAATGCAACTTTTTCACCTGCTATCCGTTTTGGACCAATGGGTAGTCCATCTCGTGTGATTTTATGTATGGATCGCAATGGTGTGACCAGTTTGGTTAACCAGTGTCATTTGAAGTACGGTCAGGTTGGTTCGAACCTGAAACCAACCGGGCCCTCGAGGCGGAAATGCTTATAACATAAGGACCGGATGTCCGATTGACGTGTCGTCGACTTTTTTGGATTCCTCTTGATGAGACGGTTCTTTTGGCATAATTCACCTGAGTTTTGGACACAGTTGGAGTAGGGCCGGGTTGGATTGTACCCAAAATCCAACCGGGCCCTTGGAACAGAAAAGCCGATTACATTCAGACCGGACCTCCGTTTGACGAACCATTAGTGGCGTTGTTGATCACGTTGAGAAACAGTCCCTTTGAGTATAACCTATGAGAGTTCAGGGTACAGTTGAGATACGGTCGGGTTGGTTCGTACATGAAACCAACCGGGCCCCCGGGATGAAAAGGCTAATAACACACAGACCTGGTGTCTGATTGACGCGCCGTCTGTTGTGTTGAGTTTCCTAAGTCATGGAAAACCTTTAAGGTACTTCTTAGTGGAACCCTGTGATAATTGGAGTATAGACTAGTGGATCGTGGAGCGGATCCTCCCGGAGGCGAGCATACGGAGTACGAGGACCTTGCAGCAGGCTGAGACCTGATGACTGCTTGTCCGATTTGATTCGGAGTGACTTGCATAGCCCTGTGGAGAGCACTACTCTGTGAGGTGGCAGACCTATGGAGGAGGAGCACTACTTTGTGAGGTGGTAAACCCGCGGTACTCTAAAGGAGGAGTACCTCTGTAGGCTATGAGGGGGAGCACTACTGTGTGAGGTGGCAGACCCATGGCGAATGAGCACTACTTTGTGAGGTGGCAGACCCGTGGTACTCAACAGGAGGAGTACCTCAGCAGTCTAAGGTTAGTGAGTAGCACCTCGGAGTCGTGACAGGACTACTGTGCTCGACAGAGGAGGAGTTCTCCAACAGTTGTGGTTTCGACATCATGTTAAAATCATAGTTTGAGCAAAGTCAATGACTTTTCTGTTTACCTCATGATTGAGATGGGTCACTTGATAACTTAGGTATATGTATGGGCATATACCTAAGTAGTGTTTATTCATTGATTTTTTAACGACCCAAAATTTTGAATAAATCTTGTTTCCTAAATTTTATGTGTTATTTTATTTTATTTTTATACTCAACAAAAATGTTTCATTTGATAACATGAATATAATTAAAATGAGACCGTTGGGTTTAGACGGTTATATGACCATTGGTCAATATGACCGTTGGAAACTAAACGTTTTGATTATTGTCTCTAAATACAAGTAATCTTGGTTAATTATTATAGAAAGAAGATTCGATGGCCTCACCCAGTAGTCTTGGACCGATCGAAGCCCATCTAACAGAACTTGGGAAGGAGGTAGCACCATTGGGCTTTGCTCTGGACCAAACCCAAGCCGAACTTCATCGTGTGAAGCTATAAAGGAATCGCCTTTGCGAGAATTTCAAACTAATAGAAATTACTACTCGTGCGATGTTGGCCGAGCCTCCCTCAGATTCTCTCACTTTAGCACACCTTACACTTAGGTCATATGCTGGTGTGATAAGGGGCTATGTAAGGAGACCATAACTGCCTTGTGTAATCCTTTGTTTTAAATAAAAATTGGGATTTATTCTTATAATGTTTATGAATTTTCAAATGTCCGGATAAATATAGTATGCATATTTTTGGTGAATTTTAGAGAAAGGATATTTTAAAAAAATGTTTATGTAAACCTTAAATAATTAAAAATGTGTAATGATTTTTGAAAAATGGTCTTCTACAATTATGTTCAGTACGAAATTTAGAGTCTAATAAGATCAACTTGATTTTTGATGAATAGTAAATTATGAATAGTGATTTTATGATTAGGATTAGTAATGTGTCCAAATGGATTAGTAATCTCACTTAAAGAAAGTATTAATATAATCTAGGCACCTTGATTAAGTAATGTGATTCAATAAAATGGTTAAATAACGGTTTCATAAATTATTATTCAAGTATTAGTTTTTTTCAAGTGAATAGTGTTTTTTAATTAAAAATTAAATTAAAAATATTTAAAAAAATATTTTTATAAATTTGATTTAATTTTTGAACTCAGAGCACCGATATTATGTTATGGTAATTTTTTGGGTTTTTTTTGAAAAAATGAATTTTCGTTGAATAGTGTATTTATTTAAAAAATAAATTAAAAATATTTAGAAAAATATTTTTATAAAATGGAGTTCATTTTTGAAATCAGATCATTGATATTTGATTAAGGTGAAATTTTGGGATCTTTCTGAGAAAGTTGATTTTTCAGTGAATAGTAAAAATACAGTTTTAGGGTTTCAGTATGTTTAATGACATCATAACTGTGTCATGATGATATCATGAGATATTTTAAGGGATGGTCGACCAAAGGTGATGAATTATTGTATGGGGGGCCCCATGTGGCCTAACTTCATGGGAAATATCTTGGGAGAGCACATGGTTTTGAGAAAACGACTTTTGAGGTGTCCCTTGGCCATTAATGCCTTGTCCCCTCACTTTCCCTATAAATACCAAGCCATCCTCTCATCCATTTAGACTCCCAACTCTCCCCCAACGAAGTTCTGGTCTCATTACCTCCCAAGGAGTCCTCCCAAGGTTCCCTCAAGCCCTCAAGGTCCCAACCTTTGAGTTTTAAGAGTTACGTTTTAATGTAAGGGATCCGACCTCTCTCTTTCATTTCAAGTAATCTCTTTTATGTCATTCCTTTTATGCTCCATGTTCTTATGTTGGAGGATGTTCTTTTATACTCATATTACTTCCCTTTTCATTTTCATATAATTAGAGATCCCCTCTTACTCTCATTATTTCGTTTTATGAAGTTTTAAGTGGCGCCGTTAGGCTGCCAAAATTTTTGTAACGGATTCTTTCTCCCTTCTCATTTTTCAAGATCTATTTTCATGTAAAGTATTTCAAGTTCCTTTTTATTATGTTGGGGTATGATCTCTAAATTTATCATACTGATCTTTTATTATCATATGATGAGAGACCCCATTTTATCTCTTCAATTCAGTATTTTGAAGTTTTAAGTGGTGCCGTTAGGCTGCCGAATTTTGAAGTGGTTCTTCACCCTTCTCGTTTTGAAGTTCTACTTTCATGTCAATTATTTCAAGTTCTTTTTTGTTATTTTGGGGTATGATCACTATATCTATCATACTGATCTTTTATGACCATATGATGAGATACCCCATTTTATCTCTTCAATTCAGTATTTTGAAGTTTAAGTGGCGTCGTTAGGCTGCTGAATTTTTAAGTGGTCCTTGCACCTTTTTCCCTTTTCAAAGTTCTAATTCCATGTCAAGTCTTGCAAGTTCCTTTTTATTATGTTGGGGTATGATCTCTAAATCTATAATACTGATAATTTATGTCCATATTATGAGATACCCTATTTTATCTCATCAATTCATTTTTGTTGAAGTTTAAGTGACGCCGTTAGGCTGTCGAATTTCTAAGGGGTTCTTTCACCCTTCTCATTTTCAAGATCTATTTTCATGCCAAGTCTTTCAAGTTCCTTTTTATTATGTTGGGGTATGATCTATATATCTATCATACTGATCATTTATGTTCATATGATTAGAGACCCTATTTGATCTCGTCAATCCATTTTTGGAAGTTTTAAGTGATGTCGTTAGGCTGCCGAATTCTCATAAGAGAAATCTTTTTTTTTTGTCTTCCTTTCAAGTTCTTCGTTTCAAATGGTATATCATTCAAATTTAATTACCATGTTCTTAAATACTATATATTCTGTTCCCCTACTGTTTTAAGTATCATTTTTGAGTGGGTGACCCATGTCCCCTCTCTTTTCAACGTTTTCTAAAACCCTGTAACGTAGCCGTTATGCTGCAGAATTTTCGTCTCAAAATGCCTCTCTCTTTTTCTCAAAATTATTTTATGATATTAAGTGAATAATAAAAGCTGTTATTTCTATAGGGGTATTCACATATATATCAAAAGGATCTATTTTAAATTCTTGGATTTACATACATGAAACCTGCTTTCCCTTTTCGTGGGTTTAAAGTGACATAAAGATCATGTCATTAAAGTAGTTTTTAAAACGTTATGATTATGAAATGAAACCCATTTATTTTATGCTATATGGGTTTTTTATGAAATTATTGATGATGATATATGTGGCTCACATGATAATAAAGACATGTCAAGGGTGCACCCAGATAGCGTTCCAATGAATTCGGTAAGGACTTAATCTCTAGAGATGACTTTTTAGACTGATACCTTGGTGAATAACCTTGGTAATTTTTAATGACACCTTGGGGATGGACCTTGGTGAAATGAAATTATTTTCAATATTAAATGTTGTAGCCACATCTTCAAGTTATGAAAAATGTTATTTTTATTATGATATGCCTCATGATTTATTTCTCATGCCTTAAAGTTCTTTTCATGACCTTATTGAAGTATCTCAAGTTCACATGTAAAATGTTTCTCTTGTTTCCCTTACTGGGACTTCTGCTCACCCTTTCTTTTGATGTATGTCCCTAGGTAATGTGATGTAGTAATGAACCTAGGATGAACATGAGGAGAAGCCTTTCAAGTGTTTAAGAAGAATGTTTTATGTTCATTTCATGTATTATGTTCCTTGTTTCCAAGACACTAAACCTTAAAGATCCTCAGTTCCGTGTAATGAAATGAAAGTTATGTTATAAAAAGACGGGATGCTATAGTTGGTATCAAAGGATGGTTTAGTTATTTGTGTAAATTAGGATATGAAAACTCTAGGATGAACCCTATAGAAAAGTTTAAATATAGGAAATCTTCCTGGTATTTTGGTGAGTATTGAGTAAGAGGTTTCCAAGAAAATACATCCCTGTCTGGATACGAGCAGGTAGAGGTGGCTCTAGCACAAATGTACATAGGGGTAAAACCTGAAAACACCGCTTTGAGCTAGACTTGAACGGGAACTGGTACACGACAATGGGCCTTGCTGCACTCTTGGTTACGACACTCCCGGAGGATATGCTTTGGTAAATTCATAAGCTTAGTATGAACCATTATTAAAGGAACAAGGATAAAACAAAATAAAGATTCACATAAGAATATATGATCATGGATAACCTAGATTAGAACCTAGGGGATCACAAGTTAGGATATAATTTTATTCTACATGTTTATCCTTTTATGCTTAAAGTTTCCTTTTCATGATTATTAGCTAAGTATTTAAGCCCCTAATTATAGTTTCTTTTCTTAGTTAATGGTGGGAAATAGAAGAACATGTCCCAAAAACCAATGTGATAGGAAATGCGATGATTGTCGTATTAATATGACAGAGATGATTAGGGGATTAAAAAATGATTATTATTTTGGAAGATGTTCACTATTTTGGGGACCCTATATGATCGAGGTAAATAGATTACTACTGTATTTTCATTGAGGAGTAAGGTTGACTAATATTTTGAAGAATCGATGAATTTAAGGTGGACTTATAATAATTTAGGTTACTTATGGGAATTATTAACCTATATTGGGTAAAATATGTTTAGGTTAGCTACTTTTGTTATAAGATGTTAGGAGTGGTTGATGTGTTTTGGAGATGAACAATGAAGTTTATTTTGGAAGACTATGTTATCAAATCCTTCTTGTATTTGGGTTTCAATCTTAGTTTGGTTTATTTTGAAGAATTTTAAGGACCGTTATTTATGGAATGATCTATGATGAACATTGGGTAGTTCTATGGAACTTTGAAGATTTAAAAGTAGTCTCCCTTACTATGGGATTCTTTTTTTTTTGAAGAGTTGTTTTACCTTAGCCTTTCTGTTTTTGGGATAATGTTTAAAGATAGAAGAAATAGATATTTAATCTTTTGTGGATTATGTGATTCTCTAGAATATGATTCTTGTGCTTTTGATGAGACCAAGTGTTTTTGAATTCTCATCATTTGGAGAAAATATTAGTTTTGGTAGAAACTTAATAAAGGATGAAACTCTACATGAAGGTAGGTATATTTTCTTATGTTTTTGTTCTAAGTAGTAATGAATTCCTCAAAATTATGAAAAGGAACGTAAAACAAAAACGTTGTTGGTTTACGTTTCCTACTAGGAAATCAAAGACCGTTTACACAAATCCTAAGTTTGGGATTTTCTAATTGTTAACTTTCTCCTAATCATGTTTTATATCACTCTCCCTCAAAACTTGACCCTTTGTTTTCTCCTCCATGTCCATGTTTTCCTACAGGGAATCCTAGTGTGGGTAAACTCGGGTGACCTTTTTACTTTCCTTTCTTTCTTTTAAAGTAATAGTTTTACTGACTCCTTTTCCGATGTGGGACTTTCAATGAAATTTCAAAACCCAATTTAAAAAAATTGTGAGGACGCAATTTCTTAAGGGGGGAAGATTGTAACGACCCAAAATTTGGAATAAATCTTGTTTCCTAAATTTTATGTGTTATTTTATTTTATTTTTATACTCAACAAAAATGTTTCATTTGATAACATGAGTATAATTAAAATGAGACCGTTGGGTTTAGACGGTTATATGACCATTGGTAAACATGACCACTGGAAACTAAACGTTTTGATTATTGTCTCTAAATACAAGTAATCTTGGTTAATTATTATAGAAAGAAGATTCGATAGCCTCACCCAGTAGTCTTGGACCAATCAAAGCCCATCTAACAGAACTTGGGAAGGAGGTAACACCACTGGGCTTTGCTCTGGACTAAACCCAAGCCGAAATTCATCGTGTGAAGCTAGAACGGAATCGCCTTTGCGAGAATTTCAAACATATAGAAATTACTACTCGTGCGATGTTGGCCGAGCTTCCCTCAGATTCTCTCACCTTAGCACACCTTACACTTAGGTCCTATGCTGGTGTGATAAGGGGCTATGTAAGGAGACCATAACTACCTTGTGTAATCCTTTGTTTTAAATAAAAATTTGGATATCTTCTTATAAAGTTTATGAATTTTCAAATGTCCGGATAAATATAGTATGCATATTTTTGGTAAATTTTAGAGAAAGGATATTTTAAAAAAATGTTTATGTAAACCTTAAATAATTAAAAATGTGTAATGATTTTCAAAAAATGGTCTTCTAGAATTATATTCAGTATGAAATTTAGAGTCTAATAAGATCAACTTGATTTTTGATGACTAGTAAATTATGAATAGTGATTTTATGATTAGGATTAGTAATGTGTCCAAATGAATTAGTAATCTCATTTAAAGAAAGTATTAATATAATCTAGGCACCTTGATTAAGTAATGTGATTCAATAAAATGGTTAAATAACGGTTTCAAAAATTATTATTCAAGTATTAGTTTTTTTCGAGTGAATGGTGTTTTTTAATTAAAAATTAAATTAAAAATATTTAAAAAAATATTTTTATAAATTTGATTTCATTTTTGAACTCAGAGCACCGATATTATGTTATGGTAATTTTTGGGGTTTTTTCTGAAAAAATGAATTTTCAGTGATTAGTGTATTTATTTAAAAAATAAATTAAAAATATTTAGAAAATTATTTTTATAAAATAGAGTTCATTTTTGAAATCATAGCATTTATATTTGATTAATGTGAAATTTTGGGATCTTTCTGAGAAAGTTGAATTTTCAGTGAATAGTAAAAATACTGTTTTAGGGTTTCGGTATGTTTAATGACATCATAACTGTGTCATGATGATATCATGAGATATTTTAAGGGATGGTCGACCAAAGGTGATGAATTATTGTATGGGGGCCCCATGTGGCCTAACTTCATGGGAAATATCTTGGGAGAGCACATGGTTTTGAGAAAACGACTTTTGAGGTGTCCCTTGGCCATTAATGTCTTGTCCCCTCACTTTCCCTATAAATACCAAGACATACTCTCATCCATTTCGACTCCCCACTCTCCCCCAACGAAGTTCTGGTCTCATTACCTCCCAAGGAGTCCTCCCAAGGTGCCATCAAGCCCTCAAGGTCCCAACCTTTGAGTTTTAAGAGTTACGTTTTAAGGTAAGGGATCCGACCTCTCTCTTTCATTTCAAGTAATCTCTTTTATGTCATTCCTTCTATGATCCATGTTCTTATGTTGTAGGATGTTCTTTTATACTCCTCTTACTTCCCTTTTCATGTTTATATAATGAGAGATCCCCTCTTACTCTCATTATTTCATTTTATGAAGTTTTAAGTGGCGTCGTTAGGCTGCCGAAATTTTTGTAACGGATTCTTTCTCCCTTCTCATTTTTCAAGATCTATTTTCATGTAATGTATTTCAAGTTCTTTTTTATTATGTTTGGGTATGATCTATAAATTTATCATACTGATCTTTTATGATCATATGATGAGAGACCCCATTTGATCTCTTCAATTCAGTATTTTGAAGTTTTAAGTGGTGCCGTTAGGCTGCCGAATTTTTAAGTGGTTCTTCACCCTTCTCGTTTTGAAGTTCTACTTTCATGTCAATTATTTCAAGTTACTTTTTGTTATGTTGGGGTATGATATCTATATCTATAATACTGATCTATTATGACCATATGATGAGAGACCCCATTTGATCTCTTCAATTCAGTATTTTGAAGTTTAAGTGGCGTCGTTAGGCTGCTGAATTTTTAAGTGGTCCTTGCACCTTTTTCCCTTTTCAAAGTTCTAATTCCATGTCAAGTCTTGCAAGTTACTTTTTATTATGTTGGGGTATGATCTCTAAATATATCATACTGATCATTTATGTTCATATGATGAGATACCCTATTTTCTCTCTTCAATTCATTTTTGTTGAAGTTTAAGTGACGCCGTTAGGCTGTCGAATTTCTAAGGGGTTCTTTCTCCCTTCTCATTTTCAAGATCTATTTTCATGCCAAGTCTTTCAAGTTCCTTTTTATTATGTTGGTGTATTATCTCTATATCTATCATACAGATCATTTATGTTCATATGATGAGAGACCCTATTTGATCTCGTCAATCCATTTTTGGAAGTTTTAAGTGATGCCGTTAGGCTGCCGAATTTTCATAAGAGAAATCTTATTTTTTTGTCTTCCTTTCAAGTTCTTCGTTTCAAATGGTATATCATTAAAATTTCATTACCATGTTCTTAAATACTATATATTCTGTTCCCCTACTGTTTTATGTATCATTTTTGAGTGGGTGACCCATGCCCCCTCTCTTTTCAATGTTTTCTAAAACCCTGTAACATAGCCGTTGTAACACCCCGAGATTTTATGAAAAATATTCTTTTAATTTAATTAATTTCTTGTGTTTTATGCTACACCAAGTTTACCTTGCGCTATACGCAACACTGTATTAGCTTGCAGTATACGCAACACTATTCTTGGATCGTGTTACACACAATTTTGATAATAGTTATTCTACGCAACAGTGAGTATATATATATATATATATATATTCAATGTATAAATGAAATATGGTTGTATTATGATATACGAAACAATGAAGGATTCTTGCACAGCACGCAACCCTTACTTGGCTTGCATTACACGCAATCACGACCTTCCTCGATAGCGTGTGTTGTACGCAATACCGGGTTTTACTAAACAACGATATATTATTATAATATTATTATGAACTAGCCTTTATGAATAGTATTAACTAAATTTTGAATCTTATAACATTATTATTTGTCTTACACATTTTCTAAAACATGGTATAAGAACAAAATAAATTTTTCGGGTAAAATAAGTATTTTTCAAAAAATGCAGTTTTGTCGCCTTTTTATGGCGCACCCACTTTAAATCTAGTTTTTTACATGTTTATAAGTTCAATTTGACAAAATAAAATTCTTCTTTTGAATCAGGATATAAAAATTTACATTAGATAAAGTTTTGATATTTTTCCGATAACTTTCATATTTTAATGAATAGTAAAAACACACTATATTTTAATTAAAAACAAATTTTTTTCATCGTAATATCTTATGTGGTTAAATTATAATATTGAATGGTTTTAAAGTATAAATAGAATATATTTTTACCATTTAATATAATTTATGTCATTAGCATTGATTTTACCTTGAATTCGTAGGTTAAATCAATTCAATCTTTTGCAATGTTTTGAAGAAAAACCCGTTTTCTTTCGACAACAGGATTAATTTTAATTTAATTTCTGAATCTTTTGTGTATTCAATTTGGAAAAATGGATTCCATATTTGGAATCAGTGGGTCCAAATTATGTTAATAAGCTACGTTTTATTTTTGGGCATTGTGAATAGTAACTATGGTAAATTTTATTTACTATAGTTAAATGTAAATCGGGTAATTAAGGGTAAATATAAGATTATAAAATTACCATAACACTTGGAAAAATCATATTGGATGGCTAAAAGTAGACCCATATAACCTAAGGGTCGGATTAGATTCATTTTATGGACTTTTTTCCATGAAAATAATTTAATTATTATTAAAACCAAAGAATGTGACAACATGTCACTTTCTTAAATCTTATAAGTATAATAATTTTAATTTAGTTATAAACTTCATAAAACTTCAAACATTAATAGTCTCCAGAAATATAATACAATTATCTACATTATAGGAATTTATTTAGAATTTTTAGGGATTAAATAATTATCATTTATTAAGACACAAAGATGATGCCGTAATTGTCTTATTAATGAAATATTGACATAATTGATGTTATAAATGCCCAAATAAATGTAATTTGAGACTTTTTATGACTTAAATTAATTTTATAGGTTAATATGACATGTTATTGTTTATATAAGTAACTTGGTTCGAACTTATAATTCTGTTATGAATTTTATAAAAATCATGTACCAAATAGTGTCAAAATTGACATAAATTAGTTTTTAAAACAAATATTATATTATTAGTTGTTATTTAATTATTAAAAATATAAGGTTCAGACAAATTACTTAGATAAAGATAGATATATTAATAATAAACAACTTGGGGTTCTTTTGGCTTGTTATGGTAAGTTTATTAACCATATAGTGTAAGAAAACAAAAAGACACGGTAAAAGTTAAATTGTTTAACATAGAGTTAAATCTAATTGATAAGGTTAAAATAATAACCTAAACTTGTCTAAATCCTATTGGATGAGAGGATTTAGACCCATACCCACTTTATCTTCTAAATAATACCCTTTGGAACCATTATAAACCGAATTTGACCTTAATATAAAATAATATTTTAGATTTTCCTAAGGTGCCCCTCTCCTCCCTTATAAAAGGACACCTCCTCCCTATCTTCCTCACACCACATTGAGCCTTCAAGCTCGGCCAAACCCTGCCAAATTCTCTTCTACACTCCCCTAGTATCATCCTAGAGGTCTTGGTCTTCTTCAAAGACCATCCTTAGTTCTTTAAGTGGAGGTTAAGAAAAGGCGCGTCAAAAAGAGGTAATATCCATTACCGATCTTTTTCAATTTCTTTCTTCTTCAACTTCTTCTTCTTTAGTTGTTTCATGATAAAGTAATAACATAAGTATTTCTTATATACTGATATGTTATTATAAATATGAAACATCTCTAATTAACCTTCTATCCATCCTACGGAAAAAGGAAATCACCGCTCGTGCGTACGTACGGAATACCGTCTCCACGCCTTGGTGTAATCTATTTTCCACCACCACCTTAATTGGATGGATATAATGGTGTAATGAGTAACTATATATGATTATTGTAAAGTGATATTGATACTGAAATAGTATACATACACTTAAACACAAGTTCACGATCATGAGAACGATATCATCGCTCGTGCGTACGTACGGACTACCGTCTCCACGACGCGATGAGATTCATTCTCCACATTAACCATTCATGAATGATTATAAAGTATATATAATGAATAATAATGAAATATATGACATGTTAAATCTACTGGATTTATGTATATATATATATTTATGTCATCTACTTACTTCCATTCAAGACAATAAGGAAAACAGCGTTCATGCGTACGTACGGACTACCGTCTCCATGAACGGTGTGTTTCATTTCATTTATCTATCTATTATATATATATATATACTGAATATATATGATATATAAATCATGTTTTATATTCTGGAAGTAAGTAAATCATGATATAAGTAATAATAATGTCAATAACAAAAAGTCCAAACACCTACGATAAATGAAACGATTTTACCCAAAACGCTTCTTTAACATGGAATTTACAAAAGAACGGGTAATATAAAGTCATAAGTGAACCATATATGATATCATAACAATGAATATGATTCTATAATAAGTTAATGACATTATTTAAATCATTATACAAGAGGTTCAGATACGTACAAAGCATATCGGACATAAGGTAAGGGAAATATCACAATCTCATTTTTATCTGAGATTGTTTATATTATGGCATTTACTGGGGTGTATTTTATCATCCACATCCATGTTTCCACAATATATAATATTATTTCCATCCACCTACAACTATTTAAATCCAATTTTACCCTTCAGTGAGTTTTTAGTAAAGGATATGAAATGAATATTTTGTCATTTTTCGTACGAGGTACTTTTTGACTTTTCCGAAAAAAGTACGAAGAATGTTTTTTTAACTTATACGGCATGAATGGATTTTTAAAACATTATTTCCAAGAATATTACTTTACAATTTTTCAAGTTTATTTTTAATCAACGTCTTTTAGTTTAAAATTGTATGACAAGTTAAGAAAGGATAATGTTTTTGAAGCAGAAGGGATATTTTCCTCAAGAATGGAGTTCAAATGTTTTATCAAAATTATTTTCCATCTAAGATAATATAGGGTTCTGTTTCTATCCCTATTATTACATTTAAATGATTATGTTGTGATGGAAATATTTTTATGAATTCCTTTATCTTATATGAATTGTTTTATGATGTCATGATGTTTAAGATTCCCATTTTTATTACATGGGTTATGCAATGATGTATGATTTATGATTTTGTGGCACACATAAGAATGGTATCATTATGAGATGGGTGGGACCTATATCTCCCTCCAATGCATTGGGTAAATATTTTATATCTCATGAGATAGACATGGCTGGAACGGTAGTTTATACCGGTTCAGTGAAACAGGACTGAAACGAGGGTGACTCGGTTCAGAAATGGACTTTGTCCACTAAGATAGTCTTGGCAATGAGTCTTGACTAATAAGATATGATTCTATATGATTATGTGTGTATGCCACAAAGTTTCATGTTTTAAGTTATGATTATTGGGATTTCATTTCACTACTATGATTTATCCCATGTTATGAAATTATTCTCTCTTTTGCAGGTTAAGATTTCCGAAATGTTATGTTCTTATGAATATGTTGTGATTGATATTACTTTTTCTTACCCTTACTAAGCATTTGAGCTCACCCTTTTATGTTTTCTTTTCCCCAGGATATAAATAAAGGTTTTAGGTAAAAAAAGGAAGATCTTTATGGGAGATGTTGAAGATCTTTCACCACGATTAGAAGATTATATTCCAAGTTTCCAAAGACACTAAATTATTACGATCCTTGTGTGTGTGTTTTTGTTATGTACTAATTATTCCGCAAAAGTAATGTAATGTCCATGTATGTCAGGATTCGGGTCTCTACAATTGGTATCAGAGGAAAGGTTTAGTCAACCTTTGGAAACTAGGATGCGAAAACGTTAGTGAGATCCCTAGAGTTATTTCTAAGGTATGTCTAGGGATGTCCCTAAGGATAAGTATACGTATAGGATATAGTCCTAGAACTACAATAACGATCATAGAATTTAACCTAAGATGTTAGATATTAAGGGTACTCCCCCTTTATTATGTTGTTTTCCCTAGCATGATTTTTGCCTCTCACAATATTCTTTTTGGGTTTTAGATGATGGCTGGAACCCGAAGGAACCGTGTTGATCAATGTAATGGACAATGCAATGATTGTCCTCCTGAACAAACAAATGTTATGGGAGATGGAGTGAAAAATCTTATTTCTATACTTACACAAGCTATGAATCATTCTGGACTTCCAAATGAGCATAGAAGGGAACAATATTCTATTGAGTCCTTTATGAGGCAACATCCACCTTCTTTCAGTGGGTCTTCTGATCCACTTGTTTCTGAACAATGGATCAGTACCACTGGAAAGATATTTTCAGTTCTTCAATATTCTGAACATGATAAAGTCATCTTAGCAGTATATCGTTTGGAAGGTGAAGTTGATCAATGGTGGAATATTATCAAGAATACGAGGCCAAGAGATGAAATTGAGTCCATGGAATGGGACGAGTTCAAGAACTTGTTTTTCAGTAAGTACTTCCCTCATATTATTCGAAAAAAGATGGAAAAGGAATTTCTTGAGCTGAAGCAGAAGGATGATGAATCTATTGGAATATACGAAGAGAATTTTACAAGACTTGCAAGGTATGCATCTGGCATTATCATCCAACCTGAAAGTAAAGTTGATCGATTTTTCAGTAGCTTAAAACCAAGTCTTCGAAGGGAATTAGTTATAAGAGACTTCAATAGCTATGAAGAAACTGTGTGTTGTGATATCAAGGTAGAAATGGAAGTTGGTGTTACATATCCATCTCATGGTTTTGACAAGAAACGAAAGATGGAGTTAAAGGAGAAATCTCAGAATAATGGTGAAAAGAAGATGAATGTTTCCTTATGCACAAAGTGTGGAAAGAAGCATGGTAGAGATTGTCTTAAAGATACTAAAAAATGTTTTAAGTGTGGAAAAGAAGGTCATCGAGCAGCTGAGTGTCGAAGTGATGGAAAAAGGGTTTCTAATGATGTGAATAAAGCAAAGACTGCAGAGAACGCACCACCAACACTTCAATGCTTCAAGTGCAAGGAAATGGGGCATTATGCTAATAAATTCCCAAATCCATGGGTTAGTGATGATCGACATGAGCAACCACTTAAGGCAAAGGACAAAGGGAAGTCACATGCGATAACTATTAGCGATGTTGAATATGACAACGATGTGGTGGAATGATTAAGTGTTTATGTAATGGGATTTCAAAATAGTATCATGGAATCTCATTTATGGTATTGTGGAATTTTGGAATATCTATGTATTGGTTTTCAATAATTATATGATACTGGTAACCAGGAAAAAAAATTGATTGAAATATTTTTGGAAAGTTGATGATATGCGCATAATGAAGGGACAAGAAGATAATGAGATGTTTGATTGTATTCATGAGCTCATGATTGATATAAGGACTAAGTATATATAATTTTGAGGATTTTGGTATGTGGAAAGAGTTATCTTTTGACAGCACTCATGTTTTCACTAAGATTCAATGGGTATTCATTTTTCAAGAGATTAAATGATTATGGTATTCACATGACTGGAATGTGACGAACAAGATATATGAGGGATAAATGATGGCATTCACGTGATCATTTTCTCTATACTATGAGCTTGGACCGAAGTATTTTAGATAAGCCTAAAGATTAGAATGGATTATGTTAGACATATGCTAAGTATTGTTTAAGGATAGAACTTTTTTTGATATTACTGATGGGATTTTATAGTAATGTAGTTTTAGAAAAAGGACAACCTGCAGGACGGGCGACAACCCATCGCGTCGGACAAGGCTGTGGGAATCGAACCCACAACCGAAGTGCGACTGGCCTTTTTTGCCTACCAAGGGCCTACAGGAAGTCCCTGTTTAGTAGAAACTAGTTTTATTATATTAAGCAGTATAAGTCCATTTTAGGAACTATATAAGATTAATCTCACTATAGATGGACTTATGTATTTTTTTTGATAACTTTTATAACCTTTTGTTTGAGACAGATGGAATGACCCATCATTCTATCACATGATCTGCTAACACATCACAAATGACAAATTCAACTTCATTTCTTTAAGAGATGAAGTGGAAATTGTCCAAAGAACGACAAAAGGTGAGACTATACCAAAATCACGAAAGTATTTCTTCTAATTCCAATTTCATCAACTTTAGGGAAATGATCTTGAAAACCAAAAATGTTGTCCTAGTTCTCTTATATCTGATGAATCAGATGGTACCTTAGATCATCACAAATTTATGGCTTTGTGATTGCTGGCTTTTCCATAGCCATGTTCTCTACCACTCTCCATCAGAACATGATGGTTAGATTTCTCATCCATATCCATATTTTCACCTATGTGGAAACCCAGTGATTAGTTTATTTGGGTAACCGTTACGTTTCATACTTTTGTTTATAAAGATTGGTTTTGGTATTCCTTTTTACGATGTGGGTTTCTATTAAAGAAACTTTCGAATAGTAAACCATTTATAACCCCGAAGAATTTCGAGGGCGAAATTCATTTTAAGGGGGGTAGAATGTAACACCCCGAGATTTTATGAAAAACATTATTTTAATTTCATTAATGTCTTGTGTTGTATGCTACACCAAGATTACCTTGCACTATACGCAACACCGTATTATCTTTTAGTATACGCAACACTATTCTTGGATCGTGTTACACACAATTTTGATAATAGTTATTCTACGCAACATTGAGTATATATATATATATTCAATGTATAAATAAAATATGGTTGGATTATGATATACGAAACAATGAAGGATTCTTGCACAGTACGCAACCCTGACTTGGCTTGCATTACACGCAATCACGACCTTCCTCGATAGCGTGTGTTGTACGCAATACCGGGTTTTACTAAACAACGATATATTATTATAATATTATTATGAACTAGCCTTTATGAATAGTATAAACTAAATTTTTAATCTTATAACATTATTATTCGTCTTACACATTTTCGAAAACATGGTATAAGAACAAAATAAATTTTTCGGGTAAAATAAGTATTTTTCAAAAAATGCAGTTTTGCCGCCTTTTGATGGCGCATCCACTTTAAATCTAGTTTTTGACATGTTTATAAGTTCAATTTTACAAAATAAAATTATTCTTTTGAATTAGGATATAAAAGTGTACATTACATAAAGTTTTGATATTATTCCGATAACTTTCATATGTTAATGAATAGTAAAAACACGCTATATTTTAATTAAAAACAAATTTTTTTCATCATAATATCTTATGTGGTTAAATTATAATATTTAATGGTTTTAAAGTATAAATAGAATATATTTTTACCATTTAATATAATTTATGTCATTAGCATTGATTTTACCTTGAATTTGTAGGTTAAATCAATTCAATCTTTTTCAATGTTTTAAAGAAAAACCTGTTTCTTTCGACAACGGGATTAATTTTAATTTAATTTCTGCATATTTTGTGTATTGAATTTGGAAAAATGGATTCAATATTTGTAATCAGTGGGTCCAAATTATGTTAATAAGTTACTTTTTATTTTTGGGCATTGTGAATAGTAACTATGGTAAATTTTATTTACTATAGTTAAAGGTAAATCAGGTAATTAAGGTTAAATATAAGATTATAAAATTACCCTAAAACTTGGAAAAATCCTATTGGATGGCTAAAGGTAGACACATATAACCTACGGGTCGGATTAGATTAATTTTATGGACTTTTTTCCATGAAAATAATTTAATTATTATTAAAACCAAAGAATGTGACAACATGTCACTTTCTTAAATCTTATAAGTATAATAATTTTAATTTAGTGATAAACTTCATTAATCTTCGAACATAAATAGTCTCTAGAAATATAATACAATTCTCTACATCATAGGAATTTATTTAGAATTTTTAGGGATTAAATAATTATCATTTATTATGACACAAATAGGATGAAGTAATTGTCTTATTAATGAAATATTGACATAATTGATGTTATAAATGCCAAAATAAATGTAATTTGAGACTTTTTATGGCTTAAATTAATTTTCTAGGTTCATATGACATGTTATTATTTATATAAGTAACATGGGTCGAACTTATCATTCTGTTATGAATTTTATAAAAAACATGTACCAAATAGTGTCAAAATTGACATAAATTAGTTTTTAAAACAAATATTATATTATTAGTTGTTATTTAATTCTTAAAAATCTAAGGTTCGGCCAGATAACTTAGATAAGGATATATATATTAATAATAAACAACTTGGGGTTCGTTTGGCTTGTTATGGTAAGTTTATTAACCATATAGTGTAAGAAAACAAAAAGACACGGTAAAAGTTAAATTATTTAACTTAGAGTTAAATATAATTGATAAGGTTAAAATAATAACCTAAACTTGTCTAAATCCTATTTTATGAGAGGATTTCGACCCATCCCCACTTTATATTAGAAATAAGACCATTTGGAACCATTATAAACCGAATTTGACCTTAATATAAAATAATATTTTGAGATTTTCCTAAGGTGCCCCTCTCCTCCCTTATAAAAGGACACCTCCTCCCTCTCTTCCTCACACCACATTGAGCCTTCAAGATCGGCCAAACCCTGAAGAATTCTCTTCTACACTCCCCTAGTATCATCCTAGAGGTCCTGGTCTTCTTCAAATAACATCATTAGTTCTTTAAGTGGAGGTTAAGAAAAGGCGCGTCAAAAAGAGGTAATATCCATTACCGATCTTTTTCAATTTCTTTCTTCTTCAACTTCTTATTATTTAGGTGTTTCATGATAAAGTAATAACATCAGTATTTCTTATATACTTATATGTTATTATAAATATGAAACAACTCTAATTAACCTTCTATCCATCCTACGGAAAAAGGAAATCACCGCGCGTGCGTACGTACGGAATACCGTTTCCACGCGGTGGTGTAATCTATTTTCCGCCACCACCTTAATTGGATGGATATAATGGTGTAATGAGTAACTATATATGATTATTATAAAGTTATATTTATACTGAAATAGTATACATACACTTCAACACAAGTTCACGATCATGAGAACGATATCATCGCTCGTGCGTACGTACGGACAACCGTCTCCACGACGCGATGAGATTCATTCTCCACATTAACCATTCATGAATGATTATAAAGTATATATAATGAATAATAATGAAATATATGAAATGTTAAATCTACTGTATTTATGTATATATATATATGTATGTCATCTACTTACTTCCATTCAAGACAATAAGGAAAGGAAAACAGCGTTCATGCGTACGTACGGTCTACCGTATCCATGAACGGTGTGTTTCATTTCATTTATCTATCTATTATATATATATATATATATATACTTTATATATATGATATATAAATCATGTTTTATATTCTGTAAGTAAGTAAATCATGATATAAGTAATAATAATGTCAAGAACAACAAGTCCAAACACCTACGATAAATGAAACGATTTTACCCAAAATGCTTCTTTAACATGGAATTTACAAAAGAACGGGTAATATAAAGTCATAAGTGAACCACATATGATATCATAACAATGAATATGATTCTGTAATAAGTTAATGACATTATTTAAATCATTATACAGGAGGTTCAGATATGTACAAAGCATATCGAACATAAGGTAAGGAAAATATCACAATCTCATTTTTATCCAAGATTGTTTATATTTTGGCATTTACAGGGGTGTATTTTATCATCCACATCCATGTTTACTCAATATGTAATATTATTTCCATCCACCTACAATTTTTTAAATCCAATTTTACCCTTCGGTGAGTTCTTAGTAAAGGATATGAAAGGAATCTTTTGTCATTTTTCATACGAGGTACTTTTTGACTTTTCCGACAAAAGTACGAAGAATGTTTTTTTACTTATACGACATGAATGGATTTTTAAAACATTGTTTCCAAGAAGCTTCCTTTAAAAATTTTCAAGTTTATTTTTAATCAACTTCTTTTAGTTTAAAATTGTATGACATGTTAATAAAGTAAAATGTTTTTGAAGTAGAAAGGATATTTTCCTCACGAATGGAGTTCAAGTGTTTTATCAAAATTATTTTCCATCTAAGATAATATAGGGTTCTGTTTCTATCCCTATTATTACATTTAAATGATTATGTTGTGATGGAAATATTTTTATGAATTCCTTTATCTTATATGAATTGTTTTATGATGTCACGATGTTTAAGATTCCCATTTTTATTACATGGGTTATGCAATGATGTATGATTTATGATTTTGTGGAACACATAAGAATGGTATCATTATGAGATGGGTGGGACCTATATCTCCCTCCAATGCATTGGGTAAGGATTTTATATCTCATGAGATAGACATGGCTGGAACGGTAGGTTATACCGGTTCAGTGAAACAGGACTGAAACGAGGGTGACTCGGTTCAGAAATGGACTTTGTCCACTAAGATAGTCTTGGAAATGAGTCTTGACTAATAAGATATGATTCTCTATGATTATGTGTGTATGCCACAAAGTTTCATGTTTTAATTTATGATTATTGGGATTTCATTTCACTACTATGATTTATCCCATGTTATGAAATTATGCTCTCTTTTGCAGGTTAAGATTTCCAAAATGTTATGTTCTTATGAATATGATGTGATTGATATTTATTTTTCTTACCCTTATTGAGCATTTGAGATCACCCTTTTATGTTTTCTTTTCCCCAGGATATAAAGAAAGGTTTTAGGTAAAAAAAGGAAGATCTTTATGGGAGATGTTGAAGATCTTTCACCACGATTAGAAGATTATATTCCGAGTTTCCAAAGACACTAAACTATTACGATCCTTGTGTGTGTGTTTTTGTTATGTACTAAGTATTCTTAAAAATTAATGTAATGTCCATGTACGTCAGGCTTCGGGTCTCTACAGTCGTTATGCTGTAGAATTTTCGTCTCAAAATGCCTCTCTCTTTTTCTCAAAATTATTTAATGATATTAAGTGAATACTCAAAGCTCTTATTTATATAGGGGTATTCACATATATATCAAAAGGATCTATTTTAAGTTCTGGGATTTACATACATGAAACCCGCTTTCCCTTTCCGTGGGTTTAAAGTGACATAAAGATCATGTCATTAAAGCAGTTTTTAAAACGTTATGATTATGAAATGAAACCCATTTATTTTATGCTATATGGGTTGTTTATGAAATGATTGATGATGATATATGTGGGTCACATGATAATAAAGACATGTCAATGGTGCGCCCAGATAGCGCTCCAATGCATTGGGTAAAGACTTAATATCTAGAGATGACTTTTTAGACTGATACCTTGGTGAATAACCTTGATAAATTTTAATGACACCTTGGGGATGGACCTTGGTGAAATGAAATGATTGTAAATATTAAATGTTGTAGCCACATCTTCAAGTTATGAAAAATGTTATTTTTATTATGATATGCCTCATGATTTATTTCTCATGACTTAAAGTTCTTTTCATGACCTTATTGAAGTATCTCAAGTTCACATGTAAAATGTTTCTCTTGTTTCCCTTACTGGGCCTTCTGCTCACCCATTCTTTTGATGTATGTCCCCAGGTTATGTGATGCAGTAATGAACCTAGGATGAACATGAGGAGAAGCCTTTCAAGTGTTTAAGAAGAATGTTTTATGTTTTCATGTTTTAAGTTCCTGGTTTCCAAGACACTAAACCTTAAAGATCCTCGGTTTTGTAAAATGTAATGAAAGTTTATGTGATAAAAATGTGGGATGCTATAGATTTCATAACCTTTGTGTTTCCTCATGATTCAGATGGGTTACATGATAAATTAGGTGTGTGTAAGGGTAGACACCTAAGTAAAGGTTATCCGTTGAGATCTTTATTTGTGGTTTATCCTTGTTAGATTTTAGTGAGACCTTGAGCATCTCGGGGTCCCTACTGAGTATCGTTATACTCACCCCTGCACGGGCTAAACCCGCACCTCGTTGTGTTGGTTGTAGAGGACGGACATCACAGATCGTAGTTGAGGCTTGTTGAGCTGGATGGAACCTGGAGGTGGATCTCACGACGAGTCGGTACCCAGAGGAGACGGACGGACAGACGGTCGAACGCGGAGTGCAGTGGAGGACATCTGTACCTACCCTTCAGGTAGGATCTGTGGTGGATGATCCAGGAGCTACTTGTCACCTTTCAGTTGTTGTCCTTTGAGTTGTACTTTACTTTCAGTTGTACCTGTACCTTTCTGTGGACTTGTATTTTCGGCCCCTTTGTATTTCCAGCACAATTGTTTACTGCTTTACTTAGTGTTAGCTTCAGCTTGTACTCTGTTGTGTTGTTTACTTTTATAAAGGAAATGCCTTCCCTTTTTATTGGGATTTATGCCTTTGGTGCTAGTTTCCATCCCCTGACCTATGGAAGGCGGGCTCGGGGTAGTCACGGCACGGACCCCGAGGACGGGTCGTGACAAATTGGTATCAGAGGAGTGGGTTCTACCGCAGTACTTAGGACTCTGATATTTTATTTCTGTGAAGCAATAGTGTTAAGGGTACTAAGTGTGGTTTTCAGTTCAGGGAGTCCAGTGTTAGTGCGGCGGCCGACGTATCCGTACACCAGAACCCTGACTACTGATTTCCGACTTAGTGCATGAAAACACTGATTGCGTGTGTGTTTCAAAAGTTTTCTTTAAGTGAGCTCAAACCAGGTCAGCTCACCAGGTTTAAATCGTTTGACCGTGTCGCATCTGTTCAGGATGTCTCCACGCAGATAGTCAGTTGGAGTTTCCGAGAGAGTACTCGATGACGGCTCACCAAGCGATGAGGCTCCAGTGCAGGGGCCCTCTTTCTATGTAGGCTCCTTCAGGTGGTGTACCAGCAACACCACCACCCGTTAGGCAGCAGATACCACCAGCTGTACTAGTGGACGATGCACGCTGGCAGAGCGCGTTGCACGAGTTCCAGCAGTAGAGGCCTCCGAGGTTACGAGGTGAGACAGATTTCCAGGTAGCAGTGGACTGGATGGAGGCGATTTCTAGAGTTCTACACCTAGTTTAGAGCTAGTAGAGAAGATAGTGATCTTAAATACTGGTGTTGTAACACCCGAGATTTTTATGAGTAATATTTTGTTTTTATGTTATATATATATCATCAAAGGAATCTTTCACTACACACTAGCTTGACTTACTTTACATGCAATCACGACCTTCCTCGATAGCTTGCGTTGTACGCAATACCGAGTTTTGCTAAACAACGATATGCTATTAAAAAATTATTAAAACTAGCCGTTATGAATAGTAATAACCACTTTTTGAAATTTTTTAAATTTTATTTTTCAAAATGGAATTCATTTTTGAATTCGTAATATCGAAATTATCTTAGGGTGAAATTTTGGTGATTTTCGGATAACTTTCATATTTTGATGAATAGTGAAAATTACTAAATTTTAATTAAAAAAAACTTTTTCAATCAAAATAATTAACAGTGATAAATTATTAATTTGAGTGGTTTTAAAGTATATTTAGAATATATTTTTACAATTTAATACAATGTTGGTCATTGGATGTAATTTCACATTTAAACCAGACATAAACAAGTGTCAATCTTTTGATAGTTATTATCTCTTAAAAACACGCTATTTGTTGTGACAACGGAAATTAATGATAAAATTAATTAATGCAACTTATATGTTGTAAATTTTGTAAAATAGAAATCATTTTTGAATTCGGAATATCAATTATAGCTTAGGGTGAAATTTTGGCATTTTTCTGAAAAACTTCAATTTTTGATGAATAGTGAAACCACTAAGTGGTAGGTTAAAAACTGAATTTTGCATAAAAATTAATTTTACCGCTTCTGGGAATGGAATTTCGAAAATCCGACAGACACAGTTGATATCAGTAAGTAAAATGTGGTTCAATGAGATAAAAATAATTTTTTGGTGAATAGTAACTTTTTACTTTTTTTTACCGCGGTTAATAGTAAATAGGGTAACTAAGGGTAAATATGATATTAATATTACCCTAACAAATGTCCTAATTCTATTGGATAAGTTTAATTCGACCAGAAACAACCTTATGAATATAATATGACCATTTAGGTCCACTTGGATTAGATTATGACATTTAACATTATTTTATTTAATGAATAGTTAAAATAGTTAAAATCAAAGTTTAATAAGTAAATCATTTTTAATATGGGGTTATAAATAAGATAAATTCTACTATAAATATTCATTAGAAAGCTAAATAGATTTTATATATAATTGTAGTTTATTTGTAATTTTTAGACATTAAATAATTTAATTTATTTATGACACAATGATGATGCAGTAATTATCTTATTAATGAAATATTGACATAATTGATGTTATAAACACCAAAATAAATGTAATTTGAGACTTTTTATGAATTCCACTAATATTCTAGGTTACTATGATATATTAGTGTTGATTTAATAAACTTGGTTCGAACATATAATTCTGTTATGACTTTCACAAAAATCATATATCAAATAGTGTCAAAATTGACACAAAATAGTTTTTAAATCAAATATTATATTATTAATTGTTATTTTATTCCTAAAAATCTAAGGATCGGCCAAATGACTTAGATAAGGATATATATATTAATAATAAACAATTTGGGGTTCGTTTGTCATGTTATAGTAAGTGTATTAGCCATATAGTATAAGAACACAAGTAGACACGGTAAAAGTAAAATTATTTAACTTAAAGTTAAATCTAATTGATAAGGTTAAAATAATAACCTAAACTTATCTAAATCCTATTGGTTGATAAAATTTCGACCCATCCCCACTTTACCTTCGAAATAAGACCCTTTGGAACCATTATAAACTGATTTTGACTTTAATATAAAATAATATTTTGAGATATTCCTAAGGTGCCCCTCTCCTCCCTTATAAAAGGGCACCTCCTCTCCCTCCTCCTCACACCAATTTGAGCACTCAAGCTCGGCCAACCCCTGACAAAATCCCTTCTCCACTTCCCTAGAATAATCCTAGAGGTCCTGGTCTTCTTCAAAGACCAATCTTAGTTCCCTAAGTGGAGGATTCAAAGAGGCGTTTCAAAGAAGAGGTAATATCCATTACCGATCTTTTCAATTTCTTTCTTCTTCAACTTCTTCTTCTTTAGTTGTTTAATGATAAAGTAATAACATCAGTATTACTTACATACTGATATGTTATTATAAATATGAAACAACCCTAATTCACCTTCTATCCATCCTACGGAAAAATGAAATCACCGCGCGTGCGTACGTACGGAATACCGTCTCCACGCCGTGGTGTAATCTATTTTCCACCATCACCTTACAAGGATGGGTATAATGGTGTAATGAGTAACTATATATGATTATTATAAAGTGATATTTATACTTAAATAGTATAAATACACTTAAATACAATTCCACGATCATGGGAACAATATCATCGCTCGTGCGTACGTACGGAATACCGTCTCCACGATGTGATGCGACTCGTTCTACATGATCATAATTACATAGTAATTATATAAATGAATTGAATGAATAAATATGATATATGTTACACTAATACCATTCTGGATATAAGGTATATATAACCTTAAAAGAAGAATAAGAATTTATTCGGCAAAACACGCATAAGAACAAAAGGTAATAAAGACCCGAGTAACAAGTAACAATGAAATATTACTAATAAGAAGCTAAGAATATGACCATATATGATATCATATCAATATATATGATTCTGGAATAAGTCAATAACATTATTTAAACCATTATACAGGAGCTTCGGACACGTACAAAGCAAATCGGACCTAAGGTAAGGGAAAATATCACAATCTCATTTTTATCCGAGATTGTTTATACTTTGGTATTTACTGGGGTGTATTTTATCATCCACATCCATGTTCCCTCAATATGTAATATTGTTTCCATCCACTTACAATAGTTTAAATCCAATTTTACCCTTCAGTGAGTTTTTAGAAAAGAATATGAAAGGAATCTTTTGTCGTTTTTTCGTACGAGGTACTTTTTTGACTTTTCCGACAAAAGTACGAAGAATGTTTTTTTTAACTTATACGGCATGAATGGATTTTTAAAACATTATTTCCAAGAATCTTCCTTTACAAGTTTTCAAGTTTATTTTTAATCAACTTATTTTATTTTAAAATTGTATGACATGTTATGAAAGGATAAATGTTTTTGAAGTAGAAAGGATATTTTCCTCAAGAATGGAGTTCAAGTGTTTTATCAAAATTATTTTCCATCTAAGATAATAAAGGGTTCTGTTTCTATCCCTATTATTACATTGATTTTATTATGTTGTGATGGAATTATTTTTATGAATTCCTTTATCTTATATGAATTGTTTTATGATGTCATGTTGTTTAAGAATTCCATTTTTATTACATGGGTTATGCAATGATGTATGATTTATGATTTTGTGGCACACATAAGAAAGGATTCATTATAAGATGGGTGGGACCTATATATCCCTCCAATGCATTGGGTAAATATTTTATATCTCATGAGATAGACATGGCTGGAACGGTAGGTTATACCGGTTCAGTGAAATAGGACTGAAACGAGGGTGACTCAGTTCAGAAAGGGACTTTGTCCACTAAGATAGTCTTGGCAATGAGTCTTGACTAACAGGAAATGATTATCTATGATTATGTGTGTATGACACAAAGTTTCATGTTTTAAGTTATGATTATTGTGATTACATTTCACTACCATGATTTATCCCATGTTATGAAATTATGATCTCTTTTGTAGGTTAAGATTTCCAAAATTTATGTGCTTGTGTATAGGATGTGATTGATATTTCTTTTGTTTACCCTTACTGAGCATTTGAGCTCACCCTTTTATGTTTACTTTTCCCCAGGATATAAAGAAAGGTTTTAGGTATAAAAAAAGAGGAAGATCTTTATGGGAGATGTTGAAGATCTTTCACCAGGATTAGAAGATTATATTCCGAGTTTCCAAAGACACTAAACTATTACGGTCCTTGTGTGTGTGTTTTTGTTATGTACTATGTATTCCGAAAAAGTAATGTAATGTCCATGTACGTCCGGATTCAGGTCTCTAAAGTTGGTATCAGAGGAAAGGTATAGTCAACCTTTGGAAACTAGGATGTGAAATCCTTAGTAAGAACCCTAAGGATAAGTCTAAGCATAAAACACAATCTTAGTGTTTTAGAAATGGCCATGAATAACCTAGGATAAGACCTTAAGCGTGAAAATTTTATTCTTGATTATGTGGTTTTCCTATTATAATTAGTGTTGCTCACACTATTCTTCTTGGTTTTAGTCAATGGATGGAACCCGAAGGAACCGTGTTAATGCGGAATGCGTTGGGCAATGCAATGATTGTCCCCCTGAGCAACCAAACGATATGGGAGCTGGAATGAAAAATCTTGTAGCCATGCTCACACAACTTTCTCAAGCTATGAATCATGCAGGATTTCCAAATGAGCAAAGGAAGGAGCAACATTCTGTTGAATCCTTCATGAGGTAGCGTCCACCTTCTTTCAGCGGGTCTACTGATCCATTAGTTGCTGAACAATGGATTAGTACTACTGAAAAGATATTTTCAGTTCTTCAATGTTCTGAACATGATAAAGTCATCCTAGCAGTGTATCGTTTGGAAGGAGATGCTGATCAATGGTGGAATCTTATTAAGAATACAAGGCAAAGGGATGAAATTGAGTCCATGGAATGGGACGAGTTCAAGAACTTATTTTTCAATAAGTACTTCCCTCGTATTCTACGAACAAAGATGGAGAAAGAGTTTCTTGAACTAAAGCAAAAGGATGATGAATCTGTTGGTACCTATGAAGCAAATTTTACAAGACTTGCAAGGTACGCTTCTGGTATTATTATCCAACCTGAGAGTAAGATCGATCGATTCTTTAGTGGCTTAAAACCAAGTCTTCAAAGGGCGTTAGCCATAAGGGACTTCAATAGCTACAAGGAAATCGTTCGATGTGCTCTCAAAGTCGAGATGAAGATTGGAGTAACCCATCAGTCATATGGGTTTGATAAGAAGAAGAAAATGGAATTCAAAGGAAAATCTAAAGAGCACACTGAAAAGAAGATGAGCTTTCCCTTATGCTCAAATTGTGGAAATAAACATGGAGGGAGTTGTCTTAAAGGGACAAGTAAATGTTTCAAATGTGGAAGGGAAGGTCATCGGGCATTTGAATGCCGCGATAATGGGAAGAAGATGTCTAATGATGCAAACAAAGGAAGGGATACACAGAATGAACCTACTACACTTCAATGTTTCAAGTGCAAGGAGATGGGGCATTATGCCAATCAATGCCCAAATCCAAGGGTTGATGATGATGGTCGACGTCAACAAACTCTTAAGGCTAAAGACAAAGGAAAGTCACATGCAATTTCTATAAGCGATGTGGAGTACGATAACGAAGTGGTGAAAGGTACACTTACCATCCACTCTAAAGTAGCAAATGTTTTATTTGATTCTGGATCCACCCACTCTTTTATTTCTGAAGAATTTTCTAAGGGTATCACCGTATTACCTCAACAATTAGATGTTGAGTTAGCTGTGACAACACCTAATGGCACATCAATCGCATCAAAAGTTTATAATTCTTCTCCGATCGAAGTTTGTGGGAAAGTGCTTCCTGCAAATCTTGTGATCCTTCCTATAGTGGAATTTGATGTGATTCTTGGCATGGATTGGCTTTCTTTATATGGAGCTCATATCAATTGCCAAAGAAGGGAAGTCACATTTCATATTCCAGATCAATCTATGATCGTCTATCAATGCAAGGATGAACATAACCTTCTAGTGGAAATTTCTTCCATTTTATGGGTATTGATTCCACTAAATGAAGGTTATTTATCTCAAATGGTTGGTGAGAAACTCGCGATTAACAATATGCCCATCGTACGGGAGTTTGATGATGTCTTTCCGGAGGAATTACCGGGTCTTCCACCAAATCGTGAAGTTGAGTTTTCAATAGAACTCGTACCGGGTGCTTTGCCTATTTCAAAGACACCTTATAGAATGGCCCCAATTGAGTTGGAGGAATTGAAGAAGCAACTCCAAGAGAATCTTGATAAGGGATTCATACGCCCTAGTGCGTCACCTTGGGGGGCACCTGTTCTATTTGTTAAGAAGAAAGATGGATCAATGAGACTCTGTATTGATTATCGAGAACTTAACAAGATCACTATCAAGAACAAATATCCTCTCCCATGCATTGATGACTTATTTGACCAACTACGTGGAGCTCAATACTTTTCCAAGATTGATCTTCGTTCAGGGTATCATCAATTAAGGGTCAAAAGGGAGGATATACCAAAGACGGCTTTCCGTACAAGGTATGGACACTATGAATTTATAGTGATGTCATTTGGTCTTACTAATGCCCCTGCTATCTTCATGGATATGATGAATAGAGTCTTTAGAGACCATATTGATCAATTTTTGGTAGTCTTTATAGACGATATTCTTGTCTATTCAAAGATCAAGGAAGAGCATGAATATCACTTGAGAATTATATTAAAGACCCTGAGAAAGGAGAAGCTTTATGCCAAATTTACCAAGTGTGAATTTTGGCTTCAAAAAGTTGCATTTTTGGGTCACATAATATCAAAAGAGGGGATATCTGTGGATCCATCAAAAACAGAGGTTATCGAAAGATGGTGGAGACCAACAACAGTAACTGAGATCCGAAGTTTTCTTGCTTTGGCTGGATATTATCGACGTTTTGTAAAAGATTTTTCACGATTATCTAATCCACTCACCAAGTTGACTCGGAAAGGAGTTAAGTTTGTTTGGACAGAGGAATGTGAAGAGAATTTCAAGGAGTTGAAAAGAAGGTTATCCAGTGCACCTGTGCTCACACTGCCTTGTAGTGGAGAAAGGTTTGTGATCTATAGTGATGCATCCAAGAAGGGATTGGGGTGTGTTCTTATGCAAAATGATATGGTGATAGCTTATGCCTCACGACAGTTGAAAATCCATGAGCAAAATTACCCAACACATGATTTGGAGTTAGCTGTGGTAATCTTTGCATTAAAGATTTGGAGGCATTACCTTTATGGTGAAAGGTGTGATATTTATAATGATCATAAAAGTTTAAAGTATATTTTCACACAAAAGGAGCTGAATATGCGTCAAAGAATATGGTTGGAGCTTATTAAGGATTATGACTGCTCAATCCATTACCACCCTGGGAAAGCAAACAAGGTGGAAGATGCATTAAGTCGACAAGACCATGCTAGTTTATCCATGATGAGGATCAAAAAAGATCCAATATTTATGGATTTACAAAGGATGGATCTTGGAATTATAATGGAAGGGGAAAAATCTTATCTTTCTCAAATGAATGTTCAACCATCTATACATGTGAAGATTAAAGAGGCACAGAATGAATATGTCGAGTTACAAAAGAAGGTGAGAAATGTTCCTGAATTCAACCTTGATTGTGATGGGATAATAAAGTTTAGGAATCGGGTTTTTGTTCCTCCCATCCCCGAATTAAAGAAGGAACTGCTGGATGAAGCTCATAGTTATTCATTATCTATTCATCCTGGAAGCACGAAGATGTATAGGGATCTGAAAGAGTACTTCTGGTGGGATGGCATGAAAAGAGATGTTGCTGAAAATGTCTCTCGATGCTTGGTTTGTCAACAAGTTAAAGCTGAGAGACAGAAGTCTAAGGGGATGTTACAACCATTACCCATACCCGAATGGAAATGGGAAAACATCAATATGGACTTTGTCACAGGACTTCCTAAAACATCCAAAGGCAATAATGCTATCTGGGTCATAGTTGATTGTCTTACAAAGTCTGCAAATTTCATTGCTATTAGAGAGGATTTCTCTCTAGATCAGCTTTCCAGGATATATGTAAAGGAAGTGGTAATATTGCATGGAGTACCACTTTCTATTATCTCTGATCAGGATCCGAGATTTACCTCGAAGTTCTGGCGAAGTCTTCAGCATACTCTGGATACAGAGTTTAGTTTCAGCACTGCTTATCATCCTCAGACAGACGGTCAATCTGAGAGAACAATTCAAACTCTAGAAGATATGTTGAGAGCTTGCTCTATGGATTTCAAAGGAGGTTGGGATCAACACCTACATTTGGTGGAATTTTCTTATAATAATAGCTTTCACTACAGTATTCAGATGACTCCTTATGAAGCTCTCTATGGAAAGAAATGCAGGACTCCAACTTGCTGGGATGAAGTTGGGGAAAGAAAGCTATTAGGACCTAATCTCGTTGATGAAATGGCAGAAAAAGTCAAATCTATTCAACAACACATAAGAACAGCTCAGAGTCGACAGAAAAGTTATTCCGACAACTGAAGAAAAGACCTAGAGTTTGAAGTGGGTGATAAAGTGTTCTTACGAATATCTCCCTGGAAGAGGGTTATGAGATTTGGAAAGAAGGGGAAGTTGAGCCCTAGATATATCGGTCCTTTCGAAATATTGGATCGTGTTGGGAAGGTAGCTTACCGATTGGCGATTCCACTCAATCTCTCTCAAGTTAACGATGTGTTCCATGTATCTCTCCTGAGAATGTACATACCTGATCCTTCACATGTACTCAGCTCAAAAGTTGTACCGCTGGAGCAAGATCTTTCTTATGAAGAACAACCGATAGAGATTCTGGATCGTAGCGAAAAAGTCCTATGAAACAAGACCACTCGATTGGTGAAAGTTTTATGGAGGAACCACCAACTTGAAGAAGCTACATGGGAGCTTGAGGATATGATGAGGGAGAAGTATCCTCATCTGTTTGTTACAAAGTGACGAATTTCGAGGGCGAAATTCTTTTTAAGGGGGGTAGAATGTAACACCCGAGATTTTTATGAGTAATATTTTGTTTTTATGTTATATATATATCATCAAAGGAATCTTTCACTACACACTAGCTTGACTTACTTTACACGCAATCTTGACCTTCCTCGATAGCTTGTGTTGTACGCAATACCGAGTTTCGCTAAACAACGATATGCTATTAAAATATTATTAAAACTAGCCGTTATGAATAGTAATAACCACTTTTTGAAATCTTGTAAATTTTATTTTTCAAAATGGAATTCATTTTTGGATTCGTAATATCGAAATTATCTTAGGGTGAAATTTTGGTGATTTTCAGATAACTTTCATATTTTGATGAATAGTGAAAATTACTAAATTTTAATTAAAAACAACTTTTTCAATCGAAATAATTAATAGTGATAAATTATTAATTTGAGTGGTTTTAAAGTATATTTAGAATATATTTTTATAATTTAATATAATATTGGTCATTGGATGTAATTTCACATTTAAACCAGACATAAACAAGTGTCAATCTTTTGATAGTTATTATCTCTTAAAAACACGCTATTTCTTGTGACAGCGGAAATTAATGATAAAATTAATTAATGCAACTTATATGTTGGGAATTTTTTAAAATAGAAATCATTTTTGAATTCGGAATATCAATTATAGCTTGGGGTGAAATTTTGGCATTTTTCTGAACAACTTCAATTTTTGATGAATAGTGAAACCACTAAGTGGTAGGTTAAAAACTGAATTTTGCATAAAACTTAATTTTACCGCTTCTGTGAATGGAATTTCGAAAATCCGAAAAACACGGTTGATATCAGTAAGTAAAATGTGGTTCAATGAGATAAAAATAATTTTTTGGTGAATAGTAACTTTTTACTTTTTTTTACCGCGGTTAATAGTAAATAGGGTAACTAAGGGTAAATATGATATTACTATTACCCTAACACATGTCCTAATTCTATTGGATAAGTGTAATTCGACCAAAAACAACCTTATGAATATAATATGACCATTTAGGTCCACTTGGATTAGATTATGACATTTAATATTATTTTATTTAATGAATAGTTAAAATAGTTAAAATCAAAGTTTAATAAGTAAATCATTTTTAATATGGGGTTATTCATAAGATAAATTCTACTATAAATATTCATTAGAAAGCTAAAAATATTTCCTATATAATGGTATTTTATTTGTAATTTTTAGACATTAAATAATTTAATTTATTTATGACACAATGATGATGCAGTAATTATCTTATTAATGAAATATTGACATAATTGATGTTATAAACACCAAAATAAATGTAATTTGAGACTTTTTATGAATTACAATAATTTTTTAGGTTACTATGATATATTAGTGTTGATTTAATTAACTTGGTTTGAACATATAATTCTGTTATGACTTTCACAAAAATCATATATCAAATAGTGTCAAAATTGACACAAAATAGTTTTTAAATAAAATATTATATTATTAATTGTTATTTTATTCCTAAAAATCTAATGTTCGGCCAAATGACTTAGATAAGTATATATATATTAATAATAAATAATTTGGGGTTCTTTTGGCATGTTATAGTAAGTGTATTAACCATATAGTATAAGAACACAAGAAGACACGGTAAAAGTAAAATTATTTAACTTAAAGTTAAATCTAATTGATAAGGTTAAAATAATAACCTAAACTTGTCTAAATCCTATTGGTTGATAGGATTTCGACCCATCCCCACTTTACCTTCGAAATTAGACCCTTTGGAACCATTATAAACCGATTTTTACTTTAATATAAAATAATATTTTGAGATATTCCTAAGGTGCCCCTCTCCTCCCTTATAAAAGGGCACCTCCTCCCCCTCCTCCTCACACCAATTTGAGCACTCAAGCTCGGCCAACCCCTGCCAAAATCTCTTCTACACTTCCCTATAATAATTCTAGATGTCCTTGTCTTCTTCAAAGACCAATCTTAGTTCGCTAAGTGGAGGATTCAAAGAGGCGTTTCAAAGAAGAGGTAATATCCATTACCGATCTTTTCAATTTCTTTCTTCTTCAACTTCTTCTTCTTTAGTTGTTTCATGATAAAGTAATAAAATCAGTATTACTTACATACTGATATGTTATTATAAATATGAAACAACCCTAATTCACCTTCTATCAATCCTACGGAAAAATGAAATCACCGCGCGTGCGTACGTACGGAATACCGTCTCCACGCCGTGGTGTAATCTATTTTCCACCATCACCTTACAAGGATGGGTATAATGGTGTAATGAGTAACTATATATGATTATTATAAAGTGATATTGATACTTAAATAGTATAAATACACTTAAATACAATTCCACGATCATGGGAACAATATCATCGCTCGTGCGTACGTACGGAATACCGTCTCCACGATGTGATGCGACTCGTTCTACATGATCATCATTACATAGTAATTATATAAATGAATTGAATGAATAAATATTATATATGTTACACTAATACCATTCTGGATATAAGGTATATATAACCTTAAAAGAAGAATAAGAATTTATTCGGCAAAACACGCATAAGAACAAAAGGTAAAATTGACCCGAGTAACAAGTAACAATGAAATATTACTAATAAGAAGCTAAGAATATGACCATATATGATATCATATCAATATGTATGATTCTGGAATAAGTCAATAACATTATTTAAACCATTATACAGGAGATTCGGACACGTACAAAGCAAATCGGACCTAAGGTAAGGGAAAATATCACAATCTCATTTTTATCCGAGATTGTTTATACTTTGGTATTTACTGGGGTGTATTTTATCATCCACATCCATGTTCCCTCAATATGTAATATTGTTTCCATACACTTACAATAGTTTAAATCCAATTTTACCCTTCGGTGAGTTTTTAGTAAAGAATATGAAAGGAATCTTTTGTCGTTTTTTCGTACGAGGTACTTTTTTGACTTTTCCGACAAAAGTACGGAGAATGTTTTTTTAACTTATACGGCATGAATGGATTTTTAAAACATTATTTCCAAGAATATTCCTTTACAAGTTTTCAAGTTTATTTTTAATCAACTTCTTTTAGTTTAAAATTTTATGACATGTTATGAAAGGATAAATGTTTTTGAAGTAGAAATGATATTTTCCTCAAGAATGGAGTTCAAGTGTTTTATCAAAATTATTTTCCATCTAAGATAATAAAGGGTTCTGTTTCTATCCCTATTATTACATTGATTTGATTATGTTGTGATGGAATTATTTTTATGAATTCCTTTATCTTATATTAATTGTTTTATGATGTCATGTTGTTTAAGAATTCCATTTTTATTACATGGGTTATGCAATGATGTATGATTTATGATTTTGTGGCACACATAAGAAAGGATTAATTATAAGATGGGTGGGACCTATATCTCCCTCCAATGAATTGGGTAAATATTTTATATCTCATGAGATAGACATGGCTGGAACGGTAGGTTATACCGGTTCAGTGAAACAGGACTGAAACGAGGGTGACTCGGTTCAGAAAGGGACTTTGTCCAATAAGATAGTCTTGGCAATGAGTCTTGACTAACAAGAAATGATTCTCTATGATTATGTGTGTATCCCACAATGTTTCATGTTTTAAGTTATGATTATTGTGATTACATTTCACTGCCATGATTTATCCCATGTTATGAAATTATGATCTCTTTTGCAGGTTAAGATTTCCAAAAGTTATGTGCTTGTGTATACGATGTGATTGATATTTCTTTTGTTTACCCTTACTGAGCATTTGAGCTCACCCTTTTATGTTTACTTTTCCCCAGGATATAAATAAAGGTTTTAGGTATTAAAAAAAAGAGGAAGATCTTTATGGGAGATGTTGAAGATCTTTCACCAGGATTAGAAGATTATATTCCGAGTTTCCAAAGACACTAAACTATTAAGGTCCTTGTGTGTGTGTTTTTGTTATGTACTAAGTATTCCGCAAAAGTAATGTAATGTCCATGTACGTCAGGATTTGGGTCTCTACAGGTGTTTCCCATTGAGTGACCATGAGGTTGGTCCGCATAGTGAGGAGGCTTCTGTACGTGGGCTGATGCCTGAGATAGCACCTTCGGGTAGTGTGCCCGCTATATCACTACCTGTTGGTCAGCAGTTACAACTGGAAGTACCGGTAGAGGACACATGTAGGCTTTGTGCCTCAAAAATGTTTTAGCATCAGATACCCCTCAGGTTCTGAGGCGAGCCCAACTCACAGGCGGCTGAGGACTTGCTTGAGGAGGTGGTTGAGAGTCTTCTAGAGCTTATACAGCTTCGGCAGGATGACATGTCAGTAGCTGAGTATTCATCAAGGTGTACCGATCGTTCTTGGTACTTTATAACTACGATGTGATTAGTGCTTTAGAGCTTGGACCTCTGAGCGAGGTGTGTTTAAGGATATCCGAGTAAGCACTCTTTCCTCTATGCATTCCTACTTATGTTAGGGTGCTAGAGAGAACCTTTATAGTTGAATGTTCTTTGGATGATCGGTTTTAGCTAGTGAATATTAGCTGTGGGAAGATACGAACTGGCACCAGTCTCAGAGACTTGGGTGTATAAAATGTTTCAAGAAGAGGAAGTGTAAAGTACAGATGAATCTGCAGAGAAGCAGGCGTGGAAGCAGAGCTTGGAGAGCAGCATGAGGTGGTGTACATTTCGACTTGTTACAACCACCCGACTTTGAAGTCCCCGCCATGCTCAGAGAACTGAAGGGAAGGGGAGGAGAATAGCTGCATGCAGTCACGGAGTGTCACCCAAGGTCTCTAAGAATGATATGAGGTACGCTCTATGTCTACTACGAGCTTCCATATCAATAGACATAGGTACCAATCATTCATTCCTTCCACGAATCTAGTCCCAGACCTAGAGTTTCCGGTTAAAACTGTTTACTTGACACTCACGTCTGGAGATACCTTTGAGAGGATACTCAATAAACACACTGACGCCGATAGGTGTGATCTGACCCTTGAGGCGATAGTTTCGGTTGAAACCTCTTGGTGGCAGCGTCGAGGCCTTACGACGTTAGTTTTGGTATGGACTGGGCAACCACAGTTCATACACGGATTGACGATATTAGGCAAAAAGGTTGTGGTTTACTTACAACGATGGGATGAGTTTTCCTTGTTAGGTGAAAAGGAAACCCCAGGCAGTACAGGAACCTCCAGGAGAGCACATGGGAGCGGAAGGCTCAGATGCGTGCTCAGTACCACTTTTGTTTCCCCTAGTGTGTGTTGAAGATTTACGGGGACGTAAAGCCCTGAGGTGGGAGTAATGTAAAAGCCCAGAAATTTCAAGGAATTCTTTTTCATAAATACTTTGGAATTTTATGAGGCTATGGTTTCTGACGGCACCTGATTCCGAGGTCCGGAGTACCCGTAATGATCCGTCGAAGTTTTGTTAAGATTAAATTAACGCGCGTAAGCAGTTTTCCTGAAAAAGTGGAATAACTGTTGAACGGTTGCTCAAATTAGAAATCCGAGGGTACCATTGCGCTCAGGATGGCGGGATTACCCTAGGCGTGACTTAAGTTTAGTCGGCACAGTCCTCCTATGAGAAATCCCAAAAATGGCTTAACCGTAAATAAAATAATTAAATAAATTATTTTATTTTTCAAATGCTTATAACTCACAACCGGTAGCTCGGATTAAAAATCAGAGACCACCGTTGAACTCGTGAGGGCATTCTTTATTTAAGAAGATACTAACTTTGGCCGGAGCGAGCCACCAGAAAAAGTTAGTTTTTGGCCGCAAATAAAATAATTAAATGACAATTATTTTATTGTAAAATTCATAACCTCGAAACGGTAACTCGGATTGAAAATCTGAGAGTCCCGTTGGGTTCTTTGGGGAGTGTTTCACCTAGGCAGAGCCTAACCTTGACCGCAGTGGGTCGAGGGTGAATGATATTAATTTTCCAAACTTGTTTTCGGGTACGTTCAGTAAACGTACGTTCGAAATTTTATAACTTTTGAACCGGTGCTTAGAATTGAAATCTGAGGACACCGATGAACTCGCAGTGCCAGTATTCACTTAAGGGGATCTTTACTGGAGTTGCGTTTTGTGTGGGTTGAAAGTTAATTTTTGGGGATTTGTAAAAGAAATGATTGGGCACCATTTTATTTATTTGGGTCGTTATATCTTCTAAGAGAAAGTTAGGGGTGGGGCCCATGCCCCACATAACCTCCCATGGGAGGATATTTGTGAGGTGGGACCCACACGAGTCCTAACCCTTCACCTCCCTTAAACTTCCCTTTAACGCTCCCTTTATTTATTTTGACAACACCTCCCATTAATTATGTGGAGCCTTTCTATCTCCCTTCCATTAAAGTTGTCAACTCAAATGTCATAATTAATTCAATAGTCTTTTTGAATTAATTTTAATTTGATAGAAATGTTATATCATGGGAGAATAAAATAATATCTTAGGCTATTATTTTGTTTTGGCACTTGCGGTGTTGGGAGCACGTTGGAGATATTTAAAAGGAGAGTTCTTCCACGAAGAACGCGAAGAACGCTCCATGACTCGAAGAACCGGCAGCATTTCTTTCTCCAACCTTCTTCCTCCTCTGCGTTAAGAGATGAGACACCGTTGCGGGAAAGCGTCGGTTACATCAACAACTCTTCCTCCAATGTTGACGGGACGACACCGTTCTTCCGTGACGCCTGACTAACGTGACGTCTGTCTTCCGGGACTCGACGATCTGCGACGTCAATTTCAAGGTAGGGGGTTTTTGTTTATTTATGTTTACATGATTCTTTCCCTCGAGCATGGAAGAATATTCTGTTGGGTGTTTATTCAAACTATTAACGCGGTGGGTACGGACTACGAACAAGTCTAGACCCACCGCCAACTAGTTCTTGATGTGCGACGGTATGGGGTCAGGTGCGTGGTAATGGGAGGTGGCGCGGCGAACGGACGTGGGGACAGGCGATGCGGCTAGTTTGAGGCGTGCCGGCGTGGGTAGCCGGGGGCGGTGCGGCGGTGTGGAGGGCTGACGAAGGTGGTGGCAGTTCTGGCCGTGTGGAAGGAGGCCGGGTGATTGGGGCGCTAATTGGGAGAACATAATCGTGGAAGAGTAAATGAGATTGAAGAGAGAGATGATTTATAAGATAATAGTGGGGAGAAAATCAAAAGAGAAATAAATGATAAATGGGGGTTTTGGGGATGAATTCCAGTGCACAAGGAGTCCAAAATCGTGATTGATTTTGGAGTTAGAAAGATAAATAAGTAAATAATTAATAATAATAATAAAATATTGTTATTATTAATTTTGTTGATAAAACAATGTTTTGACTGTATCTTCTTCGTGCGACCTCAGTTTTGCGAACCGTCTGCGGCAGTGTGACCCTGACTTCGAGACGGAATTTATGAGTCCTATACTGGATGTCTTTTTCGGGTTTTTGGATCGGGTACCTGAAGCGCTCGAAAAATAATAGATTTAATAATATTATTAAATCTTTGACCCACCATAACTCATGCGTGCGACGTCCGATTGGCTTGCTGTCAGTGGTGATGTAATCCTGACATCAATACGGTCGATTCAAGTCTAATGTTGAATACTAAATTTTGGTTCGTAGCTCGGGCCCACGAAACACCGAATAATAATAATATTATTATTATTACGGGATCTTGTATCAGACATATCTCTCTCATACGGTGTCGGAATGTCAAACCGTCTGCGAGGTTGTGACCCTGGAATTAAGACGGATGTTTCAAGACCAATTTTGGATATTTAAGTCGAGGTCGAGGCGCAGGCCCCACGAGGCCCGGTTCGCGCGTGTTGCGGTGAAATGCAACTTTTTCACCCACTATCTGTTTTGGACCAATGGGTAGTCCATCTCATGTGTGTTTTCGTATGGATCACAATGGTGTGACCGGTTTGGTTAACCAGTGTCATTTGAACTACGGTCGGGTTGGTTCGAACCCAAAACCAACCGGGCCCTCGGAGCAGAAACGCTTATAACTTAAGGACCGGACGTCCGATTAGCGTGTCGTCGACTTTGTTGGATTCCTCTTGATGAGACGGTTGTTTTGGAATACTTCACCTGAGTTTTGGATGCAGTTGGAGTAGGTCTGGGTTGGATTGTACCCGAAATCTAACCGGGCCCCTAGAACGGAAAAACCGATAACTTTCAGACCGGACGTCCGTTTGACGAATCGTCAGTGACATTGTTGGTAAAGTTGAGAAATGGTCCCTTTGAGTATACCCTATGAGAGTTTGGGGTACAGTTGAGATACGGTCGGGTTGGTTTGTACACGAAACCAATCGGGCCCCCGGGACGAAAAGGCTAATAACACACAGACCGGGCGTCCGATTGACGCGCCATCTGTTGTGTTGAGTTTCCTAAGACATGGAAAACCTTTTGGGTACTTCTTCGTGGGACCTTGGGATACATGGAGTATTGACTAGTGGCTCGTGGAGCAGATCCTCCCGGAGGTGAGCATACGGAGTACGGGGACCTTATAGCTGGCTGGGACCTTGTAGACTGCTTGTCTGATTTGATTGGGAGTGACTTGCATAGCCCAGTGGGGAGCACTAATTTTTGAGGTGGAAGACCCATGGCGGAGGAGAACTACATTATGAGGGGGCAGACCCGTGGTACTCGACAGGAGGAGTATCTCTCTAGGCTATGAGGGGGAGCACTATTGTGTGAGGTGGCAGACCCATGGCGGAGGAGCACTACTTTGTGAGGTGGAAGACCCACAGTACTCGATAGGATGAGTACCTCAGCAGTCTATGTTTAGTGAGTAGCACCTCGGCATCGTGACAGGACTACTGTGCTCGACAGAGGAGGACTTCTCCAGCAGTTGTGGTTTCGACATCATGTTTAAATCCTGGTTTGAGCTGATTCAATGACTTTTGTGTTTACCTCATGATTGAGATGGGTCACTTGATAACTTAGGTATATGTATGGGCATATACCTAAGTAGTGGTTATCCGTTGATTTCATAAACTTTGTGTTTCTTCATGATTGAGATGAGTTACTTGATAACTTAGGTGTGTGTAAGGGCATACACCTAAGTAAAGGTTATCCATTGAGATCTTTATTTGCGGTTTATCCTTGTTGGATTTTAGTGAGACCTTGAGGGTCTCAGGGTCCCTACTGAGTATCGTTATACTCACCCCTGCACAGGCTATGCCCGCACTTCGTTGTGTTGGTTTCAGACGACGGACATCACTGATTGTAGTTGAGGCATGTTGAGCTGGACGGTACCTGGAGGTGGATCTCATGACGAGTCGGTACCTAGAGGAGACGGACGGACAGACGGTCGAACGCAGAGTGCTGTGGAGGACATCTGTACCTACCCTTCAGGTAGGATCCGTGGTGGATGATCCATGAGCTTCTTGTCACCTTTCAGTTGTTGTCCTTTGAGTTGTACTTTACTTTCAATTGTAGCTGTACCTTTCTGTTGGGCTTGTATTTTCGGCCCCTTTGTATTTCCAGCACACTTGTTTTCTGCTTTACTTAGTGTTAGCTTCCGCTTGTACTCTGTTGTGTTGTTTACTTTTATAAAGGAAATGCCTTCCCTTTTTATTGGGATTTACGCTTTTGGTGATAGTCGCCAGCCCCTGGCCTATGGAAGGCGGGCTTGGGGTAGTCACGACACGGGCCCCGAGGACGGGTCGTGACAAATTGGTATCAGAGGAGTCGGTTCTACCGCATAACTTAGGACTCTGATATTTTATTTCTGTGAAGAAATAGTGTTAAGGGTACTAAGTGTGGTTTTCAGTTCAGGGAGTCCAGTGTTGGTGCGGCGGCCGACGTATCCGTACACCAGGACCCTGACTATTGATTTCCGACTTAGTGAATGAAAACACTGATTACGTCTATGTTTCAAAAGTTTTCTTTAAGTCTTCTCAAACAAGGTTATCTCACCAGGGTTAAATCATTTGACCGTGTCGCATCTGTTTAGGATGTCTCCACGTAGACAGTCAGTTGGAGTTTCTGAGAGAGTACTCGATGACGGCTCACCGAGCGATGAGGCGCCAGTGTAGGGCCATATTTATATGTTGGCTCCTTCAGGTGGTGTACCAGAAGCACCACCAACAATTAGGCAGCAGATGCCACCAGTCGTACTAGTGGACGGTGTATGCTGGTAGAGCGCGTTGCACGAGTTCCAGCAGCAGAGGCCTCCGAGGATACGAGGCGAGATAGATTTCCAGGCAGCAGTGGACTGGATGGAGGCGATTTCTAGAGTTCTACACCTAGTTTAGAGCTAGTAGAGAAGATGTAGATCTTAACTACTGGTGTTTCCCAGTGAGTGACCATGAGGCTGGTCCGCATAGTGATGAGGCTTCGGTACGTGGATGGATGCCTGAGATAGTACCTTCGGGTAGTGTGCCAGCTATATCACTACCTGTTGGTCAGCAGTTACAACTGGAAGTACTGGTAGAGGACGCATGTAGGCTTAGTGCCTTACACATGTTCCACCACCAGATACCCCTCAGGTTCCGATGTGATCCCGACTCATAGGCGGCTGAGGACTTGCTTGAGGAGGTGGCTGAGAGTTTTCTAGATCTTATACAGCTTCGGCAGGACGACATGTCAGTAGCTGAGTATTCATCAAGGTGTACCGATCGTTCTTGGAACTTGATGACAACGATACTATTAGTTCTTTAGAGATTGTACCTCTGAGCGAGGTGTGTTTAAGGATATCCGAGTAAGCACTCTTTCCTCTATGCATTCCTACTTATGTTAGGGTGATAGAGAGAACCTTCGTGGTTGAATGTTCTTTGGCTGATCGGTTTTAGCCAGTGAATGTTAGCAGTGGGAAGATACGAACTGGCGCCAGTCTCAGAGACTTGGGCGTATAAAATGTTTCAAGAAGAGGAAGTGTTAAGGATAGATGAATCTGGAGAGCCGCAGACGTGGAAGCAGATCTTGGAGAGTAGCATCAGGTGGTGTACATTTCGACATGTTACAACCACCCGCCTTTGTAGTCCCCGCGAGTCTCAAAGAAATGAAGGGAAAGGGAAGAGAATAGCTGCATGCGATCACGGTGTGTGACCCAAGGGCTCTAAGAATGATATTAGGTACGGTCTGTGTCTACTACGAGCTTCCATATCAATAGACATAGGTACCAATCATTCCTTCCTTCCACGAATCTAGTCCCAGACATAGAGTTTCCGGTTAAAACTATTGACTTGACCCTCATGTCTGGAGATACCTTTGAGAGGATACTCGATAAACACACTTACGCCGATAGGTGTGATCTGACCCTTGAGGCGAGATTTTTGGTTGGAACCTCTTGGTGGCAGTGTCGAGGACTTACGACGTTTGTTTGGGTATGGACAGGGCAACCACAGTTTATACACGGATTGACGGTATTAGGAAAAAAGGTTGTGGTTTACTTACAATTATGGGATGCGTTTTCCTTGGACATTGAAAAGGAAACCCCAGGTAGTATAGGAACCTCCAGGTGAGCACATGGGAGCGGAAGGCTCAGATGCGTGCTCAGTACCACTTTTGTTTCCCATAGTGTGTGTTGAAGCTTTACGGGGACGTAAATCCCTGAGGTGGGAGTAATGTAAAAGCCCGGAAATTTCAAGGAATTTTTTTTCTTAAATCCTTTGGAATTTTATGAGTCTATGGTTTCTGACGGAACCTGATTCCGAGGCCCGGAGTGCCCCGAATGATCCGTAGAAGTTTTGTTAAGATTAAATTAACGCGCGTAAGCAGTTTTCCTGAAAAAGTGGAATAACTCTTGAATGGTTGCTTGGATCAAAAATCCGAGGGCACCATTACGCTCAGGATGGCGGGATTACCCTATTTGCGACTTAATTTTAGTCGGAACATGCCTCCTATGAGAAATCCCAAAAATGGCTTAACCATAAATAAAATAATAAAATAAATTATTTTATTTTTCAAATGCTTATAACTCACAAACAGTAGCTCGGATTAAAAATCTGAGACCACAGCTAAACTCATGAGGGCATTATTTATTTAAGAAGATACTAACTTTGGCTGGCGCGAGCCACCAGAAAAAGTTAGTTTTTTGCCGCAAATAAAATAATTAAATGACAATTATTTTATTGTAAAATTCATAACTTCTAAACGGTAACTCGGATTGAAAATCCGAGAGTACCGTTGGGTTTTTTGGGGCGTGTTTCACCTAGGAAGATCCTAACCTTGACCGCAGTGGGTCGATGGTGACTGATATTAATTTTCCAAACTTTTTTTTTGGGTATGTTCAGTAAACGTACGTTCAGAATTTTATAACTTTTGAACCGGTGCTCGGAATTGAAATCTGAGGACACCGATGAACTCGCAGCGCCGGTATGCACTTAAGGGGACCTTTACAGCATTTGTGTTTTATGCGGGTTGAATGTTAATTTTTGGGGATTTGTAAAAAAAATGGTTGTGCACCATTTTATTTATTTGGGTGGTTATATCCTCTAAGAGGAAGTTAGGGGTGGGGCCCACACCCCACATAACCTACCGTGGGAGGATATTTGTGAGGTGGTACCCACATGATTCCTAACCCTTCACCTCCCTTAAACCCCCATTTAACAGTCCCTTTATTTATTTTGACAACACCTCCCATTAATTATGCGGAGCCTTTCCATCTCCCTTCCATTAAAGTTGTCAACTCAAATGCCATAATAATTCAATAGTCTTTTTGAATTAATTTGAATTTGATAGAAATGTTATATCATGGGAGAAGAAAATAATAGCTTAGGATATTATTTTGTTTTGGAACTTGTGGTGTTGGGAGAACATTGGAGATATTGAAAGGGAGAGTTCTTCCACGAAGAACGCTCCATGACTCGCAGAACCGGAAGCATTTCTTTCTCCAACCTGCTTCCTCCTCCGCATTAAGAGAGGAGAGACCGTCGCGGGAAAGTGTCGGTTACGTCAACAACTCTTCCGCCAATGTTGAAGGGACGACACCGTTCTTCCGCGACGCCCGACTACCGTGACGTATGTCTGCCGGGACTCGACGACGTGCGATGTCAATTTCAAAGTAGGGGGTTTTTGTTTATTTATGTTTACATGATTCTTTCCCTCGAGCATGGAAGAATATTCTATTGTGTGTTTATTAGAACTACTAATGCGGTGGGTACGGACTACGAACAAGTCCAGACCCACTGCCAACTAGTTCTTGATGTGCGACAGTATGGGGTCGGGTGCATGGTAATGGGAGGTGGTGCGGCGAACGGACATGGGGACAGGCGATGCGGCTGGTTTGAGGCGCGCCGGCGTGGGTTGCCGGGGGTGGTGCGGCGGTGCGGCGGGCAGACGAAGGTGGTGGCGGTTCTGGCCGTGTGGAAGGAGGCCGGGTGATTGGGGCGCTAATTGGGAGAACATAATCGTGGAAGAGTAAATGAGATTGGAGAGAGAGATGATTTATAAGATAATAGTGGGGATAAAATCAAAAGAGAAATAAATGATAAATGGGGGTTTTGGGGATGAATTCCAGCGCGCAAGGAGTCCAAAATCATAATTGATTTTGGAGTTAGAAAGATAAATAAGTAAATAATTAATAATAATAATAAAATATTGTTATTATTAATTTTGTTGATAAAACACTGTTTTGACTGTATCTTCTTCGTCCGACCTTGGTTTCGCGAACCGTCTGCGGCAGTGTGACCCTGACTTCAAGACAGAATTTATGAGTCCAATATTGGATGTCTTTTTAGGGTCTTTGGATCGGGTACCTGAAGCACTCAGAAAATAACAGATTTAATAATATTATTAAATCTTTGACCTGCCATAACTCATGTGTGCGACGTCCGATTGCCTTGTCGTCATTGGTGATGTAATCCTGACATTAATACGGTCGATTCAATTCTAATGTTGAATACTAAATTCTGGTTCGTGGCTTGGGCCCACGAAACACCGAATAATAATAATATTATTATTATTACGGGATCTTGTATCAGACATATCTCTCTCATACGGTGTCGGAATGTCGAACTGTCTGCGAGGTTGCGACCCTGGAATTAAGACGGATGTTTCAAGACCAATTTTGGATATTTAAGTTGAGGTCGAGGCGCGGGCCCCACGAGGCCAGGTTCGCGCGTGTTGCGGTGAAATGCAACTTTTTCACCCGCTATCCGTTTTGGACCAATGGGTAGTCCATCTCGTGTGTTTTTCCGTATGGATCGCAATGGTGTGACCGGTTTGGTTAACCGGTGTCATTTGAAGTACGGTCGGGTTGGTTCGAACCCGAAACCAACCGGGCCCTCGGAGGGGAAACACTTATAACTTAAGGACTGGACGTTCAATTGACGTGTCGTCGACTTTGTTGGATTCCTCTTGATGAGACGGTTCTTTTGGAATACTTCACCTGAGTTTTGGACGCAGTTGGAGTAGGGCCAGGTTGGATTGTACCCGAAATCTAACCAGGCCCCTGGAACGGAAAAACCGATAACTTTCAGACCAGACGTCCATTTGACGAACCGTCAGTGGCATTATTGATCACGTTGAGAAATGGTCCCTTTGAGTATACCCTATGAGAGTTCGGGGTACATTTGAGATACGGTCGGGTTGGTTCGTACACGAAACTAACTGGGCCCCCGGGACGAAAAGGCTAATAACACACAGACCGGGCGTCCGATTGACACGTCGTCTGTTGTGTAGAGTTTCCTAAGACATGGAAAACCTTTGGGGTACTTCTTCGTGGAAACTTGTGATACTTGGAGTATCGACCATTGGCTCATGGAGCGGATCCTCCCAGAGGCGAGAATACGGAGTACGAGGACCTTGTAGCTGGCCGAGACCTGATGACTGCTTGTCCGATTTGATTCCGAGTGACTTGCATAGCCCAGTGGGGAGCACTACTTTGTGAGGTGGCAGATCCATGGCGGAGGAGCACTACTTTGTGAGGTGGCAGACCCGTGGTACTCGACAGGAGGAGTACCTCTGTAGGCTATGAGGGGGAGCACTACTGTGTGAGGTGGCAGACCCATGGTAGAGGAGCACTACTTTGTGAGGTGGAAGACCCGCAGTACTCGACAGGAGGAGTACCTCAACAGTCTAAGGTTAGTGAGTAGCACCTCATAGTCGTGACAGGACTACTATGATCAACAGAGGAGGAGTTCTCCAACAGTTGTGGTTTCGACATCATGTTTAAATCCTGTTTTGAGCTGAGTCAATGACTTTTGTGTTTACCTCATGATTGAGACGGGTCACTTGATAACTTAGGTATATTTATGGGCATATACCTAAGTAGTGGTTATCCGTTGATTTCATAACCTTTGTGTTTCCTGATGATTGAGATGGGTTACTTGATAACTTAGGTGTGTGTAAGGGCATATACCTAAGTAAAGGTTATAGGTTGAGATCTTTATTTGTGGTTTATCCTTGTTGGATTATAGTGAGACCTTGAGGGTCTCTGGGTCCCTACTAAGTATCGTTATACTCAACCCTGCACGGGCTACGCCCGTACCTCGTTGTGTTGGTTGCAGACGACGGACATCACTAATCGTAGTTGAGGCTTGTTGAGCTGGACGGTACCCAGAGGTGGATCTCACGACGAGTCGGTACCCGTTGGAGATGGATGGACAAACGGTCAAACGCGGAGTGCTGTGGAGGACATCTATATTTACCCTTCAGGTAGGATCCGTGATGGACAATCCAGGAGCTGCCTGTCACCTTTCAGCTGTTGTCCTTTGAGTTGTACTTTAATTTCGGTTATTGTTGTACCTTTCTGTTGGGCTTGTATTTCCGGCCCCTTTGTATTTCCAGCACACTTGTTTACTTCTTTACTTAGTGTTAGATTCCGCTTGTACTCTGTTGTGTTTTTTACTTTTATAAAAGGAAATACATTCCCTTTTTATTGGGATTTACGCCTTTGGTGCTAGTCGCCAGCCCCTGGCCTTTGGAAGGCGGGCTTGGGGTAGTCATGGCACGGGCCCCGAGGATGAGTCGTGAGAGAAACAGACTTAAGACAGACAAAAGATAGAGATGTAAGAAGCATTGAATCGACTTTTTTCAAGATTCTTATTGTAAGCCTGAGGTATCTCAAAATCACAAGACTAGATATTGTCTACAGTTTCAGGATTCTAAAAAGATACATAGAAGCACCGAAAGAGTCACACTGGGTAGCAGAAAAATGAATCCTCTGGTATGTCCAAGGAACATTGGATTTTGGTTTGGTTTACCTATACAATGAAGAAGAAAATCTATATGGTTACTTAGAAAGTGATTGGGGAGGTGACCAAGAAGAAAGAAAAAGTACCACTAGGTATGTAGTTTTTCTTGGATCAACTGCTTTTAGGTGGAATTCAAGGAAGTTGAATGTGATCACATTATCCACATGTGAAGCAGATTACATGGCAGTATCATCCACTGTTTGTGATGGAATATGGTGGAGAAATCTGTTGATGGATATGAAATGTATGCAGTATGGATCTATAGTGATATATGTGGATAAAAAGTAAGCTATTTCACTTTTCAAAAATCTTGTGAAGCATAGAAGAACCAACCATATTGATACCCGATTCTATTTTCTAAGAGATAATGTGAAGCATAAAATGATAAAATTTTAATATTGTCATACTATGGAACAGGTTGGTAATATTTTCACAAAGGCATTACCCAAAGATGCATGCAGAAAACTCAGAATGATGCTTGGGATGAAGCTGGTTTTAGTATGAAGGGGAGTGTTGGAAATGCAAACCATAAAGGATTCCACGACCTCTTCCCAAGCAGCTCGTGTTTTCCATGTAGCGTGTATTCTCCATATGTGTCTTTTCCCTATGTTTTTTTCTCCCCATGTGTCCATTTAGTGTGGCTATTTTATTTCTTTAATGATGCCATTTTATTTGGATAATTAATTTATTTAATGTGTCAATTTAATTTCTTTGGAAATGCCCATAAATTTTTGGCAATTGTAAAACGAATAAAATGTGCAATGAAATCTTGTATGATCCTTTTGTGTTGTCTTCTATTTTTATTCCTCTCTTTTCCCAGCTTTTATAGCCAATAATAAGCCCATGAATGGTGTGTAGGATCGAAATATGATGTAGATTCTCAATATACAAGAGCGGTGAATTTTACACTTTAAAAGTTCCTTTGAAACCTTTAAAGTTGGTATAAAAAATTCATTTTTAACCTTAAGGAAAACTATGTTTAACAATGTTAAGAAAGGTAAATTCACAAGAGATCCTAGTTCTACAAACATGCTAGCTTCCGAAAATATGAATCCAGAAGTTAAACTTAAGAAATGTTTACAAGGAAAATATTTTACCTTAAAGCATATAGAATCATACTAATCAGAGTATACAAGAACAAGGATTTATTAGATAGTTATACTTTTCTTATTAATAAAAATGCAGCGGAAAATAAACGTGAAACAACACAAGTAACAAGTATGAAATTTTTTTAACCCAAAGAGTAGGGTATCCAACAACCTTGGATAAAGGTCCCTTGATTTATACTTTCAAGAAAGTCTTTCTTAACCACACCAGGGTAAGCCCTTGATAAGAATATTGGAATCTGTCTTGCTATCCCCGCAAGCCCTCAAACTTCAAGGTAGTTGGCACCTCTGTCTTCCTCATCATGTAAGTCCTCGTACTTTAAGGTATTCAACACCTCTATCTTCCTCATTAAGGAATTCCTTGAACTTTAAGGTAGTCTTCACCTCTATCTTCCTATCCCTGAAATCCCTCGATTGTACACAACAACAATCAAAGCCGCACGAAGCAAGATGAACAAGATGTTCAGTACACACTAAGCATGAGAGTATCTATCTCTAGAAATGTAACACCCCAAGCTTCCACGGTACGTTTCCCTTCGAATAATGCGATAGCGTGTGTTGTACGCAACCTCGAGTTCTAACACACACCACAACTAATTAAACTAGCCGTTGTGAATAGTAATACCTACTTTTTGAAATCATATATATTTTATATTTCAAAATGGACTTCATTTTTGGATTCGGAATATTGAAATTAGCCTAGGGTGAAATTTTGGTACTTTTCGGATAACTTTTATATTTTGATGAATAGTGAAAATTACTAAATTTTAATTAAAATCAACTTTTTTAATCAAAATAATTAATATTGATAAATTATGAATTTGAGTGGTTTTAAAGTATATTTATAATATATTTTTACCATTTAATTTAATGTTTGTCACTGTACATAATTTCACAATTAAACCAGACATAAACAAGTGTCAATCTTTTGATAGTTATTATCTCTTAAAAACACGCTTTTTATTTTAACAACGGGAATTAATTTTAAATAAATTTCTGCCACTTCTGTGTTTTGAATTTGGAAAAATGGATTACATATTTGGAATCAGGATGTCTAAATTATGTAAATAGGTAACTTTTATTTTTACACATTTTGAATAATTACTGCGGTAAATATTTTATTTACCATGGTTAAAGGGTAAATCCGGTAAATAAGGGTTAAAAAATAATATTATAATAATACAAAATTACCCTAAAACGTGTCCTAACCTTATTGGTGGACACATACCCGACCATGGGCATCCTTGGGTCGATTTGGGGACCCCTTGGAGCCACTTGTATGTGGTAGGGACACATTATATTAATAAAGTTAAAATAAAAATAAAAATGGCATAAGCTTACATCTTTTAGAAGAACAATTTTTACATAGGGTTATACATGTTGGATTTTCGATTATAAATATTCATTAGAAATCTAAAAAGATTTCATACATAATTATATTTTATTTATAATTTTTAGACATCAAATAATTTAAATTATTAATGACACAATAATGATGCAATGTTTACCTCATTAATAAATCATTTAAATAAATAAGATTATAATGATTAAAATATTATCTCAAACCTGTCCAATTCTTATTTGTTGATGTTATTTAGAAAATGAGTTATCTTATCTTCGACCTCAATGATTTTTGGACCATTATAAACCGAATATAATTATATTATAAAGTAATACTTTCACTCTTTCCTAAAGAGCCCCTCCTCTCCCTTATAAAAGGAGACCACTTCTACTCATTCCTCACACCTCTCAAGCCACTTGGCTCGGCAAAAATCTGCCCAAATACTCTCCCAACTTCCCTCACTACAACCTAGAGGCCTTAGTTTGATTATAAAGCCAACCTAAGGATCCCTTTTCATCAAATCAAAAGGAAGAACCCGAAGAAGAGGTAATGTTTTCACCACCCCTTTTCAAGTTCCTTTCTTCTTCCACTTCTTCTTTATTTGTTCTTACCATTCTAAAATAATAACTCCAGTATCTCACATATACTGTGATGTTATTATAAATATGGTACAACCATATTCAGTATTCTATCCACCCTTTGAATAACATGTCACCATACGTGCGTACGTACGGCTTGCCGTCTCCACGTCGTGGTGTAATTGTTATTCAATATATTATTATTTAGGTGGGTATAATAATGATATGTAATTCATGTAAATAATAAATATAACATTATAATTATTCTATATATATGATATACTATCCAATTATATATTATTTTAATATCAAAATAATGATATTGTCGCTCGTGCGTACGTACGGACTACCGTCTCCACGAACGCGATGAGATTCATTCTCCGTCGTATCCATTCAAGTATAATTATCATTTGATGATTTAAAAATAATGTTTAGGGACATGATATCATTCTGTATATGAATAAGATACAACCTATCCATGAAAAACAAGACTTACGTAACAAAACATATAAAAGAAAACGAGTAAGTTAACACCCGAAACAACGATAAATCTAAGATATTGTTAACAAAGCAATGTTAAAAGATCATATATGATATCATATTAATGTATATGATTCTTTTATAATTTAATAACAATTATTTCTCCATTATACAGGAGGTTAACCTACCCCAACCAAGGAAAAGTACAAGGTAAGGGGTTTTCATCTCACTCCTTATTCCCGTGAGATTCATGCCATATTGCCACCATCACCTTTTGTGTGGTGTATGTACTGCCCACAATTATATTCTTTGTGTAATACACTATAATTTATGTGTATTTACATATTCATTGTATGATACCTCTTTCATGGGTTTTATGTTTCATAAGTTACCAAATTGGTAAGGGTTATTTCACAATCTCTTCATTATCCGAGGTTGTTTATACGTAATAATCTACTGTGATCTCGTTATCATCCACATCCATGTTTCTTCAAAATGTATTTCAAAACATTTTTAATATTTAAAAGAATATGGGTTAAAGTCATTTATTCCCTTGTTTGAATTTTTATAAGAGGTTTATAAGGTAATCTTTCCGTCGTTTTCCAAACAAGGTGCTTTTTAACCTTTTCGACAGAATTAAGATAAGAATGTTTTTTTAACTTATACGGCGGGTGCGGTTATTTTCCGCCGTTATAAAATCGTCAAAGCTTCCCTTACAAGCTTATAAGAATATTTTCAAAGAAAATGTTTTATTTTATAAATATATGTCTCTTAAATGATTTCAAAATAGAAATAGATATTTCTTTAAAAAGAGTTTTGATTTCATCTATGTCAACATCCTTTAATGGATTTTACGCTTATTTGAGGATGATATATTATGATACAAAACTTTTATATTGTATTGAAGGTTTTGTGATATGTTTGACTGTGGATGTGCTATTTTTTTATATACCATTCATGGTTTATGGTGAAAGTATTGACATTTCGTATGCTAGTTTTAATACGAATGTTTATGTTATGTTTAAACCTTTTCATATGGGAATGCATTGGACTTAATATGTGATGGGTGGAGCCCGCTATAGCTCCTCGATGCATCGGTAGGTCTCATGAGACAAACTAGTGTCTTGGCACAAGGCCTTGGAAAAATCTTATTTGTAGTCTTGGCACGAGGCCTTGGCTATGTGGTTATGACAGTCTGGCAATATGCATTCCATCATTATGAAAGTGGTTATTGATATTGCATGTGATTATTCGATTAGTAGAATATCCATGTGAATAATTAAATGGCATTATTTCATTTTATTTATGCCATACTATGTTGAAGTTAAAGTTTAAAAGGCTTTTGTTTTAGTTATACATTGCCTTAAATGTTTATTCTTATTTATGAAAGTTTCCGCTATATTGTTATCCTTACTGGGCATTTGAGCTCACCCCTTTTCTATGTTTTATTTTCCCAGGATGTGAAGAAGTAAATTATGAATGACTTTCAGGGATATTATGAGGGGTTAATAGTGTGTACTGTGGAGACAATATGTTGTTGTAGTAGTTTTTTTATTTTGATGATGTAATGTAAAACTTATGAATATATCTAGTGTTTCCAAGGCTACTAAACCAATCGGTATTTCGAGATTTGATCTTTCTTGTGATCATGCCAATGTTATATAATTAATGCACCTACTCTGGGTAACTGGGGTCGGGGCGTTATAGTTGGTATCATAGGAAGTTTAGTACAAACCTTGGAAGCTAGATTTAGATAAACTCTGATTAGAGCACGTTGACATAAGATGAACTTTGAGGATTAGTATAGAAGAACTTCCTAGAATTTTGGTATTGTAGAGATTTTGTGAGTTTTCCGAGCAATACATCCCTGTCTGGATACGAGCAGGTAGAGGCGGCTCTGGCACAGATGTACCTAGGGGTAAAACCCGAAAACACCGCTTTGAGCTAGACTCGAACGGGAACTGGGGCACGACAACGGGCCTTGCTGCACTCTTGGTTACGACACTCCTGAGGGATATGCTTAGGATAACTCTCATTTTCTTTACAAATCATTTTAAGGGATTATGAGTATATACTTCCTCAAAGAAAACATTTTTATGATTATGGATTATATCCATAAATAGTTCAATTTATGTTAAGTGTTTTATAAGTATGGGATTATGTATTTTGATTCATAAACTAATCTAGTTTATGCCATTGTTTAGAAATGGAGCCTAGTGGAAGAAATGGAAACCGTATCAATGCACGCACTCCATGTAGGGATTGCCCTCCTTCTCAAGATAATTATAGTGGGGCTGGTGATGCAACTGGTGCCGATCAGCTAATCACCATACTGGGACAACTTACTCAGGTTATGAATAATAACCTTACCCGTATGGAGCACCCTAATCCGCAGCGTGGAGGATCAATGTTAGATCGATTCATGAGGCAACAACCACCAACGTTCAATGGGAGTACAAATCCCTTAGTAGCTGAGCAATGGATAAATTCCCTAGAGAAAATATTTCAGGCTTTGGGGAGCAGTGAAAGGGGAAAAGTTATCATGGCAGTTTACCGCCTCACTGGAGATGCTGATCAATGGTGGTCATTGATTCAAAACATGAAGGAAGATTATGAAGTTTCAAATATGGAATGGAGAGAGTTCAAAGATCTGTTTTTAGAAAAATACTTTCCTCGCGACCATCGAGCAGATATGGAAAGACAATTTCTAAGTCTGAGACAGAAGGAGGATGAGAATGTCGCAAAGTATGAGGCTAACTTTACAAGGTTAGCAAGGTACGCTGGTGATTATATATGTAACCAAAGAAGTAAGATTGATCGTTTCTTTGATGGGTTAAAACCATTTCTCCGTCGAGAATTAGTCTCACAATCCTTTTCATCGTACGAAGACATTGTCTCATGTGCTATCAAGACCGAAAAGGAATTCTCTAAGTCTTATGACTTTAAAGCAAAGCAAGAGAAGAAGAGGCCTGCTGATCAATCTGGGAATGGAAATAAGGGGAAGAAAGGAAAGGTTGAATATCCATCCTGTGGTAAATGTGGGAAGAAACACCCCGGTGCTTGCTTGAAGGGAATGGGAGTCTGTTACAAGTGTGGTGAAAAAGGCCACCAAGCTCGTGATTGCAAAGGGAAGAAGGAAGCCACCAACGTTCAGTGCTACAATTGCAGGGAGATGGGACATTATGTGAATGAATTTCCTAAGCTTCAGGAGAACATACCTCAGAAAAGGCCAAGGGATCAAGGCCAGGCTTATGCTATCACTACTGCTGAGGTAGAAGCTCCGAAAGACGTGGTGGTAGGTAATTTAATTGTTTCCTCAAGTTTAGCAAATGCATTATTTGACTCTAGATCGTCGCATTGTTTCATATCTTCCCAGTTTTCTAAGAAAATTAGATATTTCCAATTTGATTTAATAAGGGAGTTGTCAGTTAAAGCTCCTAAGGGAAGTATCATTGCAACAAAGTTTTGTGAATCAGTCCCCATTAGAGCACATAAATTTTCTTTATCTGCTGATCTCATCGTCATACCTATGATTGAGTTTGATATAATCCTCGGTATGGACTGGCTTTCGGACTATGATGCGAAGATTTATTGTAAGAAGAAAGAGGTTATGATTCTTGATGATAATGATAAGGAACACCTTATTTTTAGAGTAGAATCGTCACCACCTAATTCTTATTTAGATCCACCCCCAGTAGCTCAACTTAATTCAATTATTGGGGAGGAAGAGAATGAAATAACTGTCGGTGAGGAAAGGAATGTTCAAATAGAGGACGTACCTGTTGTGAAAGAATTTGTAGATGTATTTCCGGAAGATTTACCTGGACATCCTCCAGAACGAGAAGTTGATTTTTCCATTGATTTAATTCCTGGATCAAGGCCTATATCGAAGACCCCTTACAGAATGGCTACTGTAGAGTTAGTCGAACTAAAGAAACAACTAGAGGAATTGAGTAATAAGGGATTTATTCGCCCTAGTGTTTCTCCATGGGGAGCCCCTGTTCTTTTTGTTAAAAAGAAAGATGGATCTATGAGGTTATGTATCGACTACAGGGAGATCAATGCTATAACGATAAAGAACAAGTATCCCCTACCTCGTATTGATGATTTATTTGACCAACTGCATGGAGCTCAATACTTTTCAAAGATTGACCTTCGATCTGGATACCATCAGTTGTGTGTGAAGAAGGAAGACATTCCGAAGACAGCATTTCGAACCAGGTACGGGCATTACGAGTTTACCGTAATGCCGTTTGGATTGACTAATGCACCCTCTGTATTCATGGATCTGATGAATAGAGTTTTCAAGGAGTATCTCGATGAATTTGTGGTGGTATTTATTGATGATATCTTGGTATACTCCAAAACCTACAAAGATCATGAAAATCACTTGCGCATTATCTTGAAGACTCTGAGGAGGCATGAATTATATGGGAAGTTTAGCAAGTGTGAATTCTGGCTTCAGGATATTTCTTTTCTTCGCCATATTGTCTCTAAAGATGGAATCTCTGTTGATCCTTCTAAGACCAAGGCAATCCAAGAATGGCCAGCACCTACGAGTATAACTGAGGTACGTAGTTTTATTGGTTTGGCAGGTTATTATCGATGTTTCGTCCAGAATTTTGCCCGATTGGCTAACCCATTAACGAAGCTCACACGTAAAGGGGTTAAATTTGTTTGGACAAAAGAGTGTGAAGAATGTTTCAAAGAACTGAAGAGAAGATTAGTCAATGCTTCTATATTGACTCTACCATCGGGGAATGATGGGTTCGTTATTTATAGTGATGCATCAAAGAAAGGACTTGGTTGTGTCCTTATGCAGAATGATAGAGTTATTGCCTATGCATAACGACAGTTGAAAATTCATGAACAAAACTATCCTACTCATGATCTTGAGTTAGCAGCTGTGATCTTTGCCTTGAAGATATGGAGACACTACCTCTATGGTGAAAAATGTGAGATTTATACTGATCACAAGAGTTTGAAGTATATTTTCTCACAAAAAGAACTCAACATGAGGCAAAGGAGATGGCTTGAATTACTCAAGGATTATGATTGCACGATACACTACCATCCGGGGAAAGCAAACAAGGTGGCAGATGCTTTGAGCAGAAAAGACCATGGAGTTTTGAACATGATGAGAATTGAAAGGGATCCAATTTTCATGGATCTAGTGAAGATGGACATGGGAATAACCAGGGAAGGTGAAACATCAATGCTTTTTCAAATGGTTGCCAAACCATCTTTACTAGAAAGGATTAAGAGTTCTCAGACCGATGATGAAGAATTTCAGAAGAAGATTAAAGCTGTGAATGATGGGAGATTGAGAGACTTTGTATGAAGATGGAATTTTGAAATTCGGGAAGAGACTTTGTGTTCCCGATTTACCTGATCTGAAAAGGGAATTGCTGGATGATGCTCATAGTTCGAATTTCTCTATACACCCTGGGAGCACCAAAATGTATAGAGATTTGAAGGAACATTTTTGGTGGGACAACATGAAGAGGGAGATTGCTGATTTTGTGTCAAGATGTATGGTTTTTCAACAAGTGATAGCTGGAAGGCAACAGCCTGGAGGAGTCATGCAACCTCTTCCCATACCGGAGTGGAAATGGGACAATATTACGATGGACTTTGTCATGGGGTTACCAAAGACTCCTAGAAAAAATGATGCAATATGGGTTATTGTTGATCGTCTTACCAAGTCAGCACATTTTCTTGCTATAAGAGAAGATCTACCCCTGGAACGTCTAGAAAGACTATACATTAATGAAGTTGTGAGACTTCATGGAGTACCCCTATCGATTGTTTCTGATCGTGATCCCCGTTTTACTTCAAGATTTTGGAAAAGTCTTCAGAAATCTCTGGATACTGAACTTCATTTGAGCACTTCTTACCACCCTCAGACAGATGGACAATCAGAACGGACTATTCAAACCCTAGAAGACATGTTGAGATCTTGCTCACTTGACTTTCAGGGTATGTGGGATCAATATTTACCACTGGTAGAATTTTCCTATAACAATAGCTTCCATTCGAGTATTCAGATGGCACCATATGAAGCGTTATACGGAAAGAGATGTCGTACACCAACCTGTTGGGATGAGGTTGGTAAACGAAAACTTGTAGGCCCAGAACTGGTGGAGGAAACAGTGGAAAAGGTGAAGGTAATCCAAAATCACATCAAAGAAGCTCAAAGTAGGCAGAAGAGCTATGCCGATAATCGAAGGAAGGATTTGGAATTTCAATTCGGTGATCATGTTTTCCTGAAGGTATCTACATGGAAGGGAGTCATACGTTTTGGTAAGAAAGGTAAATTGAGTCCCAGGTACATCGGACCTTTCGAAATTCTAGAACGAATTGGGGCTGTAGCTTACCGATTGGCAATGCCGCCAAGTCTCTCCAAAGTTCACGATGTGTTCCACGTATCTCTGTTGAGAAAATACATGCCTGACCCAACGCATGTACTCACCTATGAGGAATTAGAACTGGAATCCGATCTGTCTTATTGTGAAGAGACTGTCAGGATTCTTCATACAAGAGAACAAGTACTGAGAAACCGGACGACGCGTCTGGTAAAAGTTTTGTGGAGAAATCATAAGATGGAAGAGGCAACGTGGGAACCCGAGGAACTTATGATGAAGAACCACCCGAGTCTTTTTATGCAGTAATACCCTAGAAATTGCGAGGACACAATTATTTGAAGGAGGGGAGAATGTAACACCCCAAGCTTCCACGGTACGTTTCCCTTCGAATAATGCGATAGCGTGTGTTGTACGCAACCTCGAGTTCTAACACACACCACAACTAATTAAACTAGCCGTTGTGAATATTAATACCTACTTTTTGAAATCATATATATTTTATTTTTTAAAATGGACTTCATTTTTGGATTCGGAATATTGAAATTAGCCTAGGGTGAAATTTTGGTACTTTTCGGATAACTTTTATATTTTGATGAATAGTGAAAATTACTAAATTTTAATTAAAATCAACTTTTTAATCAAAATAATTAATATTGATAAATTATGAATTTGAGTGGTTTTAAAGTATATTTATAATATATTTTTACCATTTAATTTAATGTTTGTCATTGGACATAATTTCACAATTAAACCAGACATAAACAAGTGTCAATCTTTTGATAGTTATTATCTCTTAAAAACACGCTTTTTATTTTAACAACGGGAATTAATTTTAAATTAATTTCTGCCACTTATGTGTTTTGAATTTGGAAAAATGGATTACATATTTTTAATCAGGATTTCCAAATTATGTAAATAGGTAACTTTTATTTTTACACATTTTGAATAATTACTGCGGTAAATATTTTATTTACCATGGTTAAAGGGTAAATCCGGTAAATAAGGGTTAAAAAATAATATTATAATAATAAAAAATTACCCTAAAACATGTCCTAAACTTATTGGTGGACACATACCCGACCATGGGCATCCTTGGGTCGATTTGGGGACCCCTTGGAGCCACTTGTATGTGGTAGGGACACATTATATTAATAAAGTTAAAATAAAAATAAAAATGGCATAAGCTTACATCTTTTAGAAGAACAATTTTTACATAGGGTTATACATGTTGGATTTTCTATTATAAATATTCATTAGAAATCTAAAAATATTTCCTACATAATTATATTTTATTTATAATTTTTAGACATCAAATAATTTAAATTATTAATGACACAATAATGATGCAATGTTTACCTCATTAATAAATCATTTAAATAAATAAGATTATAATGATTAAAATATTATCTAAAACCTGTCCAATTCTTATTGGTTGATGTTATTTAGAAAACGAGTCATCTTATCTTCTACCTCAATGATTTTTGGACCATTATAAACCGAATATAATTATATTATAAAGTAATACTTTCACTCTTTCCTAAAGAGCCCCTCCTCTCCCTTATAAAAGGAGACCACTTCTACTCATTCCTCACACCTCTCAAGCCACTTGGCTCAGCCAAACTCTGCCCAAATACTCTCCCAACTTCCCTCACTACAACCAAGAGGACTTAGTTTGATCAGAAAGCCAACCTAAGGAGCCCTTTTGATCAAATCAAAAGGAAGAACCCGAAGAAGAGGTAATGTTTTCACCACCCCTTTTCAAGTTCCTTTCTTCTTCCACTTCTTCTTTCTTTGTTCTTACCATTCTAAAATAATAAATCCAGTATCTCACATATACTGTGATGTTATTATAAATATGGTACAACCATATTCAGTATTCTATCCACCCTTTGAATAACATGTCACCATACGTGCGTACGTACGGCTTACCGTCTCCACGTCGTGGTGTAATTGTTATTCAATATATTATTATTTAGGTGGGTATAATAATGATATGTAATTCATGTAAATAATAAATATAACATGATAATGATTCTGTATATATGATATACTATCCAATTATATATTATTTTAATATCAAAATAATGATATTGTCGCTCGTGTGTACGTACGGACTACCGTCTCCACGAACGCGATGAGATTCATTCTCCGTCGTATCCATTCAAGTATAATTATCATTTGATGATTTAAAAATAATGTTTAGGGACATGATATCATTCTGTATATGAATAAGATACAACCTATCCATGAAAAACACGACTTATGTAACAAAACATATAAAAGAAAACGAGTAAATTAACACCCGAAACAACGATAAATCTAAGATATTGTTAACAAAGCAATGTTAAAAGATCATATATGATATCATATTAATGTATATGATTTTTTTATAATTTAATAACAATTATTTCACCATTATACAGGAGGTTAACCTACCCCAACCAAGGAAAAGTACAAAGTAAGGGGTTTTCATCTCACTCCTTATTCCCATGAGATTCATGCCATATTGCCACCATCACCTTTTGTGTGGTGTATGTACTGCCCACAATTATATTCTTTGTGTAATACACTATAATTTATGTGTATTTACATATTCATTATATGATACCTCTTTCATGGGTTGTATGTTTCATAAGTTACCAAATTGGTAAGGGTTATTTCACAATCTCTTCATTATCCGAGGTTGTTTATACGTAATAATCTACTGGGATCTCGTTATCATCCACATCCATGTTTCTTCAAAATGTATTTCAAAACATTTTTAATATTTAAAAGAATATGGGTTAAAGTCATTTATACCCTTGTTTGACTTTTTATAAGAGGTTTATAAGTGAATCTTTCCGCCGTTTTCCAAACAAGGTGCTTTTTAACCTTTTCGACAGAATTAAGATAAGAATGTTTTTTTTAACTTATACGGCGGGTGCGGTTATTTTCCGCCGTTATAAAATCGTCAAAGCTTCCCTTAAAAGCTTATAAGAATATTTTCAAAGAAAATGTTTTATTTTATAAATATATGTCTCTTAAATGATTTCAAAATAGAAAGAGATATTTCTTTAAAAAGAGTTTTGATTTCATCTATGTCAACATCCTTTAATGGATTTTACGCTTATTTGAGGATGATATATTATGATACAAAACTTTTATATTGTATTGAAGGTTTTGTGATATGTTTGACTGTGGATGTGCTACTTTTTTATATACCATTCATGGTTTATGGTGAAAGTATTGACATTTCGTATGATAGTTTTAATACGAATGTTTATGTTATGTTTAAACCTTTTCATATGGGAATGCATTGAACTTAATATGTGACGGGTGGAGCCCGCTATAGCTCCTCGATGCATCGGTAGGTCTCATGAGACAAACTAGTGTCTTGGCACAAGGCCTTGGCAAAATCTTATTTGTAGTCTTGGCACGAGGCCTTGGCTATGTGGTTATGATAGTCTGGCATTATGCATTCCATCATTATGAAAGTGGTTATTGATATTGCATGTGATTATTCGATTAGTAGAATATCCATGTGAATAAGTAAATGGCATTATTTCATTTTATTTATGCCATACTATGTTGAAGTTAAAGTTTAAAAGGCTTTTGTTTTAGTTATACATTGCCTTAAATGTTTATTCTTATTTATGAAAGTTTCCGCTATATTGTTATCCTTACTGGGCATTTGAGCTCACCTCTTTTCCATGTTTTATTTTCCCAGGATGTGAAGAAGTAAATTATGAATGACTTGCAGGGATATTATGAGGGGTTAATAGTGTGGACTATGGAGACAATATGTTGTTGTAGTAGTTTTTTTTTATTTTGATGATGTAATGTAAAACTTATGAATATATCTAGTGTTTCCAAGGCTACTAAACCAATCGGTCATTCGAGATTTGATCTTTCTTATGATCATGCCAATGTTATGTAATTAATGCACCGACTCTGGGTAACTGGGGTCGGGGCGTTACAAGAAATCACTTCAGAAGCATGAAATATCTATAGTGATCAACAGGTTCATCAAAGTTATGAGCTCGTTCAAATGAGCTTCTATTTATAGGCACTTCTCCAACAGTCGACTCCCTCCTCCAATGGTCATATTTTTCCTTGAATCTCGAAGGGATCTTTACATGTGTCACTCAAACAATGATTAATTAATAACAGAATGTACGACATCATTTCATAACAAGGTAAGAAAAATATGGTTTATAACCAAATCCATTTTTAAGAGTCTAAGGAAAAATAAATATTCAGAGTATAAGAAAATGAAAAATCAGATTCTATATTGCAAGGATATCTGGATTTTGTTTATCAAGGAATTCAGCATCTGAATTATGAGGAATTCGACATCTGAATTCCAAGGAATTCAGAGTCTGATTTATGAGGAATTCGAAGTAGGAATTTTACAGAATTCGGAGTCCGAATTATGGGGAATTCGGAGTCATAATTCTAAGGAATTGGGAGTTATAATTTTAAGGAATTTGGAGTCTTACTTCTAATGAATTCGGAGCCTGAATTCTAAGAAATTCAGAGTCTGAATTATGAGGAATTCGAAATCTGAATTTCAGAGAATTTGGAGTCTGAATTTTAGAGAATTCGGTGTCTGAATTTCAAAGAATTCAGAGTTTGAATATCAGAGAATTTGGAGTCTAAGTTCGGATCTTGAAAAAAGAATACTCTATATCTAAGTATTTATAGAATTCTGAGGTTTTAGATGTGAAACCGAATTTTACACTTATGAATAAAATAAATTGGATTTAGAAAAACTGAAATATGAACAATGAAAAACAGTTAAGGATAAATTTTCCTTGAGGAAGGAAAATTTTCCTTATTAAGGAAAATCCTAGAAAAATTATAATAAGAATAATGAAAACAAGGGAAAAGAGAAAATTTCCTTGGGGAAGTAAAATTCCCTTATTAATAAAAATATTAGGGGAAATGAAATTTTCTATAAGACAGGGTGTTTCTGATTTTCAAAATATGAAGGAATGGAAAAGTCATAAGGAAACCTTTTTGACTCAACAATATCCCCCTTTTTGGAAAGAACAAACATCCTTACTAAAATGAATATAAGGACTTAGAATTTTATATGAACATAGAAATAAAAAACTTATCTCCCTTTACTTATGGATCATAGTAAATATGAATAACTCCCCCTTAGGCTTTGTAATCCCTAAGGATCATATTCTCGATTTCCTAAATAAGATTTTATATATTCTTGAATACGAAAATACTCATTGATAAGAACTTCCCTTAGATGAACTCCCCCTTAATTAGGGAAATATTTTATTTACTTATAATTATTTTTATCATTCCTTTCTCCCCCTTTGTGATTTTCAAAAAGGAATAAAGGGAATGGGAAAAAAATTGGTTCCTAAAATATTAGTACTAAACCATAAAATATATGGATAATAACAAAAGGAATTCATTAAGATTGAAATAATTTGTACAATGAGAAAAATACAATAAAATATAGGATTTGGAAAAATATTATCCATCTTTCTCCTTCGACATCAGCTTCTGGACAATGGTTTTTAGCTTCTTGATCTCCTTGGGATCCTCTTTGGTACACTTGAGTAGTTGATCCTGATCTTCACTTTTCTTTTCTAAGGAATTGATTTTTTCTTCCTAAGCCTTAATACATTCTTCTTGAGTCTTCAAGACTTCTCCGTGATTAACCAGCTTCTCTTCAAATTCAATTCTGAGATCCCTTTCCCTCTTCCAATTCATGGCCACTGAATTTAAATTCCCATTCAGATCCTTAACTTCCTGCTTTTGAGTTGTCTATTCAAGGCCTAGATTTTCCTCAAAACTCTTAGTAAGGTCCTTGATCTTCATATCTTCATTTTCAAAAGCATCCTTGACATTATCATGAAATTCATCAAAGATTATGATTTCTTAGATTGTCTCCCTTGACCAGTTTGTAATCTTCTTGCAAGATCTTTTATGATCCTCATAACCAATGAGGAAGGTTTTGAAATATGCCTGTAGTCTGAAAAATTTGTTCATAACCATGGAAACTTAATATGATTTCTGATTTATCATATACTGAAGCATCTGGCATCTTGAGTCCATACTTAGGAATAAGGGAATAATACCAACCAACTTCTGCAAAGAATGTGCCAAAAAATCATGTCCAAGAGAGGATGATTCCGAATCCTAGATTTTGGTTGGTGAGGATTATTTTTCTATCTCACAAGCCTTCCTCTTTGATAAAGCCCCCACTTCTTTCCTCTTTACCACAAATTTACTAGGTGTATCCACAACCACTTCTTTTCCCTTATCAGCTTTCGAAATGATTTCTTCTTGTTTATAAGATTCATGTTCACTATCTGATAGCTGAACAATCTTGTCTTCATCTACTTCTTCCTTCTCAGATCCTTCCTCAAAATCCCATGGCTGAATGAAATCATGATTGATGCTTTCCTGTTCAGATATTTTATTGACTTCATCCTAATCCTTCTCTTCTTTTCCTAGGGTAGCAAGTTTTGAAAAATCAGCTTCAGAAGTTCGAATTGATAATTTTTCAGAAATAATTTCCTTCTCATGGAAATAATCTAATTGATTTATCATGTCCTCAGTATCACCACTACCTTCTTCTTCTTCTTCTTCCACTTCTTCTTCTTTCACTATTACTTCTTCTTGTTCTGGTTCCAGAAATACCAACTTCTTTCCCAGAGTCTATGGGAGTGATTCTATTAAAAAGGATTTTGGTACCAGAATTTGTTCGGAAGCTTTCTCAGTATCCTTTAGTATGGATTGGACGATTTCTGCTTCAGAAATATTCTCTGTTTTATTTTTATCTTTTTGTTGCTTCTCAAGCTCTTCAGAATATTTTATCTTCAAGGCTTTTGCCTCAACAGGATCCAAACAAAAACTTGGCTCCCCTGATTTCTTTTTCTTCTTATCCTTTCTCCACATAGAATCCACTTCATCAGTATATGTCTTTTGATTCTTAGGTTTTGGGGGTGCGGATTGAGTTTCCTTATCCACAAGAGTTTTTCCTTTCTCTTTTGGTTCCTTCACCTTCCTCTTATATCTACCCTTTTTTGAAGTTTTTTCCACTTCTGTTTTCTTTGACAAGGATTCTGCTTCCTCTTCAGGAAAATCGTAGAATTCTCTATATTCATTAGAGAATCTAGACTTCATCCAGCTTAAGGTATCATCAATTAACAAAATTACTTTTCAATTTCTCGGCTTAAAACTACAAGAGATTTTGAAAGATTCTAAACAAAGAACTATAATTTAGGAGAGAATGGCCAGATACATAATAATTTGAGATTTCAAATTCCCATTCTTGATATTCTCAATCGTTACCAGGATGTACTTGACCAAATTTATCTTCCTGAAGTTCACCAAGAAATCTAGAATGTAGATTTCATTCTTCTTCAGATTATCCTTATCTCCTTTTCTCAGAATGACAAAACCTTGGACCCATAATTCAAGAATCTGAAGGTTTGTAGATAGATGAAGAATATTTGGGGTCTTCACATCTTTCAAGCCAAGACACTCTATTGCCTTTTCCTTATCAAAATATCCCGATACCTTAGGTAATTTGTGAGTAAGAAACTTTTCTCCCCCTTCGTAAGGAATACCAATCAGACTCGTAGCCTTGCTGTATGAAAGAGAGTAGGTCTTTCCATAACACTTGAAAGGAAATTTATCTTTCCCTCATTGATTGAAAAAGATAACTATTTCATAGAACTCTACCATACAATCCAGATACACTGGATCTTGTGCCTTCAGTTTTGAAATACATACACTTTCCCAACCCTACAGCTTGATGTTATTAGATATGATAGAGTCATACTTAGCATAAACCTTCATATCTACTAACCTTCCTCTGTATATCTGGCACTCGGATATTTCCTTAACAGTCAAAATTTATTTCTGAGGATAGGCCTCAAAAGTCATTCGGAACTCAGGAAACATTGATGATTCAAAACTGCCTTAAAAACAAGAGCAGAGCTTCAACACGCCAAAGCTTGAAAATTGTTGTCGGACAAACATCGGGGGGTCCTTATATAGGCGATTTAGGCAACGATTCATTTTACTTACTTGATCCAATGGTTGAAATACTTTATATCAGATATGACAGTTGAAATTATAGCTGAGTAAGAATTTTGATAGGTTTCAATCTTTTGAGGTTTTGAAAATATACATTTGGATTTAAAGAAAAAGTGAATCTGAAAATTTTAAAACAAAAAGAAAATTCCAAAAAGTTAAATATGATTACGAAAATTTAGGAAAGGAAACATTCATTTCGAATTTCTAGGAAAATTATTCGTAATGAGGAAAATTCTTCTTGTAGAACATTAGATTCCAAAAAAATTTGATTACAAAAATTTAAACTACAAAAAATTTTGACTATGAAAATTTTGACTACCAAAATTTTAACTACAAAAATTTTTACTACAAATATTTTAACTACGAAAAATTTTGACTACAAAAATTTTATATAAAAAAAATTTTGACTTTGAAAATTTTAACTAAGAAAAATTTTGACTGCAAAAATTTTAACTATGATAAATTTTGACTATGAAATTTTTGACTACAAAAATTTTAACTACGAAAATTTTGACTATGAAAATATTAACTACGAAAATTTTAACTATGAAATATTTTGACTATGAAAAATTTTGACTACAAAAATTTTTAACTATGAAAATTTTAACTACGAAAAAATTTTAGATTACGAAAAAATATTAGATTTCGAAAAATAATTTCAGATTATGAAAAAAATTATATTACGAAAAATTTTAGAGGGCAAAAAAAAAATTTATATTGTGAAAAATAATTTTAGTTTATGAAAAATTTTAGATTGCGAAAAAAAATACATTAAGAAAAAAATTATATTAAAAAATATTTTAGATTATGAAAAAAATATTTGACTACAAAAAATGTTAGATTACAAAAAATAATTTATGTTGTGAAAAATAATTTTCGATTATGAAAAAATTTTGATTAAGAAAAACAATTCAGATTACGAAAAGAAATTTAGATTAACTAATAAGAAAATGTACCCCCCTATGAAAACAAGTTTCTTACTATAAGGGGATGGGTTTCAATAGTTAGTTAACAAGGAAGATTACCTTATAGATTTCATTCCAAACTTTTGTTTAATGTATTCAAATCTATTGGAGGGTAATGATTTTTTGAAGATATCCCCAAGTTGATCTTGCGTTCTGATAAAGTGAAGAATGATATCTCCTTTTTGTGTGTGATACCTAAGAAAGTGATGCCTAATATCTATGTGTTTTTCATGAGAGTGGTGTGCATGATTTTTTCTTAGGGAAATGGCACTAGTATTATAACACAAAATTTTTGTTTTGGTAAAACCCATACCATAGTCTGTGAGTGTGTGTTGTATCCACAACACTTGAGTGCAATAACTTCCAGCTTCTACATATTCAACTTCAGTAGTGGAAAGTTCTACTGAGTGTTACTTTTTGCATGACCAAGAAACTAATGAATCTTCAAAAAAATAACAAGTTCCGGATATACTTTTCCTATCCATTTTACATCCACCAAAGTCAGCATCTGAAAAACTTTTTAAAACAAATCGTTTCCAGAAGTATAAAAGAGTCCTAAATCCATGTTTCCATTTAAGTAGCGAAAAATTATTTTCACCGTCTTTAAATGAGATTCCTTAGGATTGGATTGTTATCTGGAACATAAGAAAACTGAAAACATTAAATCTGGACAACTTGCTGTCATGTATAGTAAACTTCTAATCAAACCTCTAAAAGATGTTTGATCTACTGGTTTCCCAGCTTCATCAAGATCTAGTGAATTTGAGATACCAATGGGAGTACTAATACTCTTAGTGTTTTCATATTCATACTTTTTAAGAAGATCAATAATATACTTATGTTGAGATATATAAGTTCCTTCTGGTTTTTGAGAAATTTGAAAACCTAGGAAAAATGTTAACCCACCTATCATACTCATTTCAAACTCAGATTTCATTAGATATTCAAAGGAACCAGTTAAATAATGGTGAGTTGAACCAAATATATTATCATCAAAAAAAATTTGAACAAAAAAAACATTTTTCTTATCTTTCTTTATAAATAGTGTTAGATCAGTATTTCCTTTAATGTAATCGTTTTGTAAAGAAAATCCTGTAACCCTATCATACCAGGACTTGGGGCTTTTTTACGTCCATACAAATATTAGGTAAGTTTAAAAACATGTTCAGGATGTTTTGTGTATTCAAAACTAGGTGATTGTTCAAAAAAAACTTCATCTTGAACAAAACCATAAAGAAAAGCACATTTAACATCCATTTGAAAATGTTTGAAGTTGAATAACACTGCAAAGGCATGTAAAATGCAAATAGAATCGAGTCTAGCTACCAAAGCATAGGATTCTTCATAGTCTATTCCTTCTTGATGATTATATCCTTTAGCAACTAATCTATCCTTATTTCTTACAATGATTCCATTTTCATCACATTTATTTCTGAAGACCCATTTTACTCCAATAATAGATGTTTCTTCATGTCTTTTAACCAAGGTCTAGAATTTATTCCTTTCTAATTCATTTAGCTCATCCTGCATGACTTTAATCAAATCATTATCACCCAAAGCTTCATCAGTGCCTTTTGGTTCTAATTAGGAATGAAAAGATAGATGTTCTACTTCATTTCGTAAGGAACTTCTGGTCCTTATAGGTTGATTTACATCACCAATGATACAACCACTAGGATGATTCTTAAGAAACCACGGATTTGGGTTTTGTAAAACCCGTTCATCAACATATGGTAGGAAATATTCTGGGTTAAATGTTTCAGAAATATTTTCTTGTAAATTTTTCTTTATTAGAAGGATCTTCTATCAGGGGTTGATAATAAGTTTTTGAAAACACATCTGAGGATGCAGGTTGAGGTTTTTTAAAAACAAAGGGATCAGTTTCATCAATTTTGACATGCACTTTTCTTCAACAGTACATGTGTTTTTATTAAAAACTTTATAATCCTTAAAAGTTGTAGAGTAGCCTAAGAAAATTTATTCATCAGATTTGGGTGAAAATTTATGTAAATTATCTTTAGTATTCAGAATGAACACTTTACAACCAACTACCTTGAAGTAGGAAAGTCTAGGTTTTCTACCATTCTATAACTCATAAGGTGTTTTATTAAGAAAAGGTATAATAAAAACTCGATTTATAAAATAACAAGAAGTACTTACAGATTCAGCTCAAAAAAAATTAGCTATTAAATATTCACTCAACATGGTTCTAGTTATCTCTTGAAGAATTCGATTTCTTCTTTCAATAACACCATTCTGTTGAGGAGTTATTGGTGTTGGGAAGTTAAGATTAATAACCTTTCTACTATAAAAAGTTTCGAAATCAGAATTTTGAAATTATCCTCCATGATCACTATGAATAGTTACCAATGGAAGGTTTTTCTCATTTTTAACTTGGGATATAAAACTTTTGAAATAAGAAAAAGCTTCAGATTTCATTGCTAGAAAATATACCCACGTAAATATATTGTAATCATCAACTAAGACAAATACATAATATTTTCCTCTAATGCTTTCAGTTTTTGTTGGACCAAAAAGATCCATATGCACCAACTATAATTAATTTGTGGTTGAGACTTCACCGATTGATTTAAAACTTGATTTATTTTACTTTCCATATTAACAAGGATAAAAAACTTTTGAAGAATCAATTATAACCTCCGATAGATCCTTAATGAGTCTTTTCTTAGAGAGTGTGCATAAGTTTCTAAGGTTATAATGTCCTAACCTTCTATGGAATAACCAAGATTGATCTTCCATTACACTAAGGCAAGGTAGATCTTGGATCCTAAGGTCTTTTATGTTCAGTGTGTATACATTCTCTTACCTACAGGAAAAAAGAATAAACTCTTCCTTGCAATTTTGTACTAAGAATTTTTCATTCCTAAAATTCACAAGGTATCCTTTATCACACAATTGACTTATGCTAATGAGGTTGTTCTTAATACCCTTAACAAATAAAAAATTTGAAATAAAAGTTTTTCCAAGAAGGACAATGTTACCTATACCAATAATTTCTCCCTAAGCTTTATCTCTGAAAGTTACTTTTCCTCCTTTCGTCTTGATAATGTTTTGAAAGAAGTTTTTGTTACCAGTCATATTCCAGGAACATCCACTATCCATGTACCAGGTATTGTTGTTTCTATATTCTCTAGTTTAATGAAAATAATAATGTTAGACTTTTGGAACCCAAAATTTCCTGGATCTAGAAATTTTAGAAAGAAAAATCTTAGGTATCCACATTTTCTTAGAAAAATAAGATTTATGAAAACCTAAGGACTGAGTTTTATTTAAGGAAAAAAATTTCACCCATTGTCCACCACACTAACATTTAGTGCAGAATGGATCACTTTGAGGAAAAAATAATTATTACTGAAAACTGGTTTAGAATGAGTATAACCAAATCCAGAATGATTCCTTAGAGTTTGTATTTGGGAATACATCTTGTCGATGTTTTCCTTACCAGAATTAAAGTTTTACAAACACTTACTCAAGGAAAATATTTCTAGCTTTAGATTAATAACCGAGTTTTTATCCAAAAAAACATTAGTTTTAAAACTAGAGCTTGTCTCTAAAATATTTTTCTTAGAAATTACATTTTCAAGATCCTTAGAAATTTTATCCTTCTCAGAATTAACTTCCTAAAGGTTTTTGGAAATACTTTCCAAATCAAAAATTTTCTTATCAATATATTTAGAAAGATATGAAACTTCTTTAGTAAGAATAGAAATTATAGAGTTTTCCTTATCAAGATTTTTCTTGATTTTAGAATTTTGATTATCAAGATGTTTAGAAAACCTAGAAACTTCTTCATAAGTAGGTAAAGTATTATCTTCTTCAGAAGAAGATTCTGCATCTGAAGACTCATAATATTTATCATCACTATAATTTTCATTTAAGGAAAAATTTGAGATAAATTAATCATTGTGTACCTTATCCATTATAAAATGATTTTTAATAAGTAATTTATCCAGTAAACCAAGATTCTTCTAACCAGAATATTCATACTCTGAATATTCATCAGAAGAGTCTCCACTACTAGCACATCGGGTGTCATTAGCTTTCAAAACCTTCTTAGCTTTATCCATGTAATATTTCTATTTATTCCTCTCAGAATGATTTTCCTTTCTATCCTTTTTATTAAGCATAGGAAAATATGGCCTAATATTCCCTACTCTTTGGCACTCATATCAAGTAACTTCTGAGTCTTTCTTATCTTTCCTCTATTTCTTCTTATATCTATATTGAAAGTATTTCTTCCCAGCTATCTTGTTCAACCTTCAAGCAAGATTAGCTAGCTCATTCTCAAAATGTTCAATTTCACTAGATTCTGATAAAATAATGACTTTCTTAGACTTGGATCTTGTAACCCTTTCCAGAGTCATAGTTTTAGTAGTAGTGAAGGATACACTTCCATTTAAATTCTTCTTCTTATTCATATCAGCATATCTTTTCATTATAGTCTCATGTTGAAGAAGAGTTCCAAAAAGCTCATCAAGAGTAATTTGAGATACAGTCCTATTCTGATCAATAGTTGTTCTCTTAGATTCCCACTCATTAGGCATGATATCTATAATATTTTCCACAAGAGCTTCATCATCAAGACCTTTTTCCCCCATATATTGTAAACTGTTAACAATAGTCATAAATCTTTGTCGCACCTTGCACACTGATCCTCCATAAGGTAATAGAAATCCATTATATACTTCTCTAAGAATAGCTCTTCTAGGTTCTATAACTTTGGATGTACCAAAATGAGTAACCTCCAATTTCTTCCAAATACAATTTGCAGCTTCACAAGAAGAAATCTGAATATATATATTCCTGGTCATAGAACACAACAAAGTATTTCTTACCTTGTATTATAGTTGATATTCAAACTTTTCTTGATTAGTAAAATTTCTGACTTCCTTATCAAGAATATTTTAATCTCCAATAAGAGTAAAAAAGTTATCCACTCCAGTATTAATAAAAACAATCTTCATACGATCTATCCAATATTCATAATCATTCCCATCAAATATAGATGGTCTAGTAGGATTTATATTATCAATAGATCCAACATTCATTCCTACCAACTAAAAGAAAATATCTTTCCACAAAAAACATGTTAATAGTAAAATCTTATAAGCAAGGAAAAAATTCCTAAGAAAGAAAAATAAATATAACAATGAAAAGTTGAGCGAGAAAAACTTATATATGAATATAAGTATTTCATAGACCTCCTTTGATACCAATTTTAGGATCACAATATGATGTAGATGCTCAATATACAAGAGGGGGGGGGGGTGAATTGTAAACATTAAAAATTCCTTTGAAACCTTTAAATTTGGTGTAAAAATTTCATTTTTAACCTTAAGGGAAACTATGTTTAACAATGTTAAATAAGGTAAATTCACAAGACCTCTTAGTTCTACAAACTTTCTAGGTTCCAGAAATATGTATTGGGAAGTGAAACATAAGAAAAATTTACAAGGAAAAGATTCTACCTTAAAGCGTATAGAATATTACTAATCAGAGTATACGAGAACAAGGAAGTATAAGATAGTTATAATTTCCTTATTAATCAAAATGAAGCAGAAAATAATCTTAAAACAACACAAGTAACAAGTTGTAAGAACCCGGTTCTTATTCTTGAGGTACGGGTTTCTTCTTTTTTCTTTTCATTAAGTGTTTTGGAGAAAATAAGGAGAATGGGGAAAATCCTAAATTTTGTGACTACACGCCATGTACTTTGGCTGTGTGGAAGGGGTACATAGGGCGTGAAGGCATGTCGATGAGGAAGGGTGTAAAAACCGACTACACGCCGTGTAGTGGGTATTTACACGCCGTGTAGTCAGTCGGTAGGAAAATAGTATGGAGGTGGAAGTAGCCACTATCCATGCGACAGTACACGCCGTGTGATCAGGAATACACACCGTGTACTCATGTCAACAGATGAACAGTGTGGCAGTGGAAAGGGTAGCCGCCATAGGAATAGTTAATTGAGGAAAGTACACGTCGTGTAGTCAATAGTACACGCCATGTAGTTTGTTTTTTCACTTTAAGTGGGCAGTAGTCTCCCCTGTTCACAGGGAAGGCTTAGAACTAGAGGAAGGCTTGGGAGAGGTTGCCGGACCTTTGGAGATCCCCCGATCGAGTACTGGGAATCCATTTTCTGCACCATCGATCTCCCTGGAACCGCACATGTGCGTTCTTCCTCCTTGTGTAGTTCTTGCCAATTCTTCCTATAATGGATGTTATTTGAGTTGGAACGAGGTTTTATTTCACCTCAGATATACATCGTTCTTGTAAGATTTGAGGATCTTCGTTCGCGTATATCGATCTTGGGCGATTAAGGTAGGTGTCTTGGTGTTTAATTTTTAACTGCTTTGCGTTTTTGTGTACCGTTGTGCTACGAACCCATGTTGGGGTGTCGTGTGGCTGAGGCCTTTGCTGTTTAAGTACCTAGAATTGTATAGGTAATTAAATGTGATAATAAACTGCTGTTTGGGATCGCTTCTTGGATCCAGGACCACCCCGGGGGTGCGTTCCTCTGTTTATCCATTTGTCTAGGATACCCGAGGGATTCCATGTTTATATTATGAATTACTTTTTCCTTGAGAGGAATTGTATGGAAATTTCATGTTTATACATTGGGCATGACCTGGTTACTTGCACCTAATGGTAGTGTTATATTAGCCTGAGGGCATGGTTGATTTTCCTGAGGGCGTAGTTCTATTAGCCTGAGGGAAATGCCTAAGGGCAAGATTCTGATTACCTGAGGGTTTCGTTTCAGTTTGGCCTGAGGGAAAGATTTTATTTCACCTGAGGGAAATGCCTGAGGGTAAGGTTTTATATATCCTGAGGGCAAGCCTGAGGGTGTGGTTTTACTATATTATCTTGAGGGCAAGATTCTGGTTGGCCTGAGGGCTTGGTTCTGTTGAGCACAGAATGTTATTAAATTAAATGGTTAAAATGAATAATAAAATGGCAATATAACTGGTAAAGTTAGTTACTTTTGAGTACTGCTTAGTTTATTGCATTTTACTACTACACATTATTGTTGAATATTTTTCACACAGTTGGGAACGGGCCTTTGGTGGGTGCCTATAGGGATTTATTTCTCACACCATGTTTGGGTCATGTCTTCGACTCAAACAGATTACGTTTTCGCAGGTATGGATAAGGGAAAGGGTCCCTATACAGGTACTTGATTTTTGGTGAGGAGTAGGGGAGCATGGGACCAATCTTAGGCATGCGATGCTGCCGACTGTTTTGTTTTTCTTTTCTGTACTATGTATTGTATTGTATTGTATTGCTATGTAACATGTTTTGGTTGTTTTCTTAGAACTTGAGACATGTTGCGTCATTATCTATATAACTGGTTGGTTATCTTTTACTACAGTTTATTTTAAATCTGTATGGTTTATTGGTTCCGTTGTTGTTGTATGTTTTATCTTCTATTCCACTGCACTACACTTTGACAAATGAGGGCATAGTTTTCCCACTATCAGACCTGGGCCCTCACTGCTAGTCGGCAGCCTTTAGCGTTTGGGGAAATGCGCTTGAGGTCATGTGACCAACCGGGTTCGGGGCACCCGTTGAGTGGAACCCGGATCCGGGATGTTACAAAGTGGTATCAAAGTATTTCTTTTCTTTGACTTACTATTTCGAGCCGTAGTCAGGGATAGGATGAGAACGGTAGCTGGTAATAAGCTGTGCTCGGGCATAGCTAACCCGTGTACAGGAAAAAGCCAGTCTACCTCGTATTTTTTCAATTTTTCTGATATTGAAAATTTTACAGTTGATTTGATTTTCACCGTTGGGTGATGCACTTGTGATTGTGCTGTTATATTTTATCAATGGGTTCTATTTAGTTTCAACCCGATGAGATGAGGGTATGCCATCTCATGCATCATTTAGGCACATGCTAGAAATCACATGCCACGCATAGTTCAATTCCATGTAGGTGAAATAGAAATTGCATGTTGTTGTGATAGTTTTTGTGCTAGAAAATCATGTTGTTGTGATAGCTACTTTGATACATACCTACTATGTGATAGGGTAATTTTTTGTGTGAGCCGGTTTCTAGAATGAACGCCAAACTTTGGTTTTTGGGGAGTATGTGCTCCCATTTACTGGAATTTGGCAGATCATTAATTGTTTATTTTCTTATAACATCTATAAGATGCCAAACATTGATTCGCGGGGAGTATGGGCCCTCACGGATCAGAATTTGGCACTTAGGTGTTGTTTTCGGTATTTTCTGGGTTCCGTAGAAGTTTCTGAGGCATACTGTCCCGAAAACTCAGTATACTCGCCGTGTAGTTCATTGAACATGCTGTGAACATTCTTCTGTTTGGGATGAAAAGAAAACTTTTCAAGTACACGCTGTGTAGTGTCTTCCCGTGTCATAGACCGTGTGGGCAGGGACACGGGGAATGGAAATGCTTGGGGCGGACACGTCGTGTACCGGATGTACACGCCGTGTATTGTTGACCCGGTTTCCGGCCATGTAACTAACAACACGGATGAAGGAGAACTTAAGACATACACGCCGTGTAGTCTTACCTGGGGACCCGACCGTGTAACTAACAACACGGGTCGGGGTAAACCTATCGTGTACACACCGTGTGTATATAGAACACACCGTGTAGTTTGAGCTGTGTATCCAACCGCGTAACTAACAACACAGGTCGACAGAGCTCGTCTAGTACACGCTGTGTACCTATGGGACACGTCGTGTAGTCTTTTCCGAGGACAGACCGTGTGGACTTAGCCGTGTGGCAGGGAAATAGGGTGGTGTACATGCTGTATGAGGGTGCAACACGACGTGTAGTGTCAAGATGAGTAGTCAGTCGTGTCACAAACGATACGGGCAGTTGGAAAATTACACCATACATGCCTTGTAGTTTTGTTCAATGGGATCCGTGTGGATTAGCCGTGTAGAAGGACCCAAGAAGGGAAAGAGAAGTCAGGTACACGTTGTGTAGTCAGTATACATGCCGTGTAGTCTTGTTTTTCAAATCTTGAATGCCTTCTTCCTACTTTTCCCTTTTTGGTCTCTTCATTCTAGTCTTTGACAAACTTGAATCTAAGGCGTGTTTTGACCTTGTAGTGTCATGCCTCCTAGACCTTCACGTGTTGTTCTCCAGGAGAGCGGCAACGAATATACTCCAGAGATGGTGAGCCATGAGCTACTAGTGGATCCTTCAGTAGAGCCAGATGCAGTGCCAGCTGTTATACCGGACACAGGCGTGGAGGCGCAGTTCCATGAAGGCTTTATGTGGTTCATGAAGACCTTTTAGGGAGCACCGCCGGCTGCCACATCTATGGCTGAGCTGACTCGTATATTCCAGCAGTAGCATCCACCTACGTTTTCAGGGGATGGAGGACCACAGGCTGCGGAGTCTTGGCTAGGGTCTATACAGACTATTTTGGAGCATCTTGAGACGCCTCTAGGGTGGAGGGTCAAGATCGCGACGTATATGATGCGTGATTCCGCCAAGAGGTGGTGGGATATTACCACCCAGTCAGAACATCACTGAGACATGTCGTGGGAATATTTTTAGGTAGTCTTCTATGACTTCTTCTTTCCAGAGACGCTAAGAGAAGATAGAGCTCAAGAGTTGATGAATCTGGAGTAGGGAGCTATATTAGTGATGGATTATTTTGCTCATTTTACCGAGCTTAAGCGTTTTGCACCTGTTATGGTGGGTGATGAGACGTGGAGGGCTAGAATTTTTAAGGATGGTATTCGTTATGACATCCGAGCGCTGGTGAATGTTTTCAGGTTGCCTTCAGTACATGCTATTGTGAATTAGGCGCTGATTACAGAGAGGAACCTGCGGGAGGCTAGTGGTGCAGGCCAGGGTGGTTTGGCACCAGTTTCTGGCACTATTTCTACCAGGAAGAGGAAGTTACAGATGAATTTCTCACACTGTGGCAGTACTAGCTAGGAAATTTCTTCAAGTGGCCCGATCTTTTGCTACCATTGTGGTAAAGAGGGGCACAAGAGTCCGCAGTGTTGACGTGACCCATTGGAGTGCCGATCTTGCGAAAAGATGGGTCATCTGCAGCACTTTTGCAGGGCGTTTGTACCAGTGGCCAGTGAGAGGGGTTCTGTGCAGACTCCACGTGCGAGAGCAGGACCAGTAGCTTCTTACCAGTCAGGGAACTATAATACGTCAGGTCGTATAGGCAGGGATGGTGGTCGTGGCCATGGTAGCCAGACACCACCATCTTAGAGGCATCAGGGAGGGACAGCTCAGGGTAGCCAGGCTGTGTCGCTGGGCCGCGACACTGGGCAGGCATATGCAGTGCAACCGACCCAACAGGAGCAGGATCCCATACCTTCTACTTTCAGAGGTACTATTCTAGTAGCTTCTGTCTTATCTTCAGTACTTTTCAATATGGGTGCCACACTTAGTTTCATATTTGTTCTTATTGTGGAGAGCCTTGGGCTTTGTGTTTCTTCTTCTGATGCTGTTATGATTCTAGAAACTCCATTGGGAATGAAAAATAATGTGTGTGTCAGTGCAAGGAGTGCCCCCTTGAGGTTGGCGGGTGTCACTTTCTATGGGACCTCTATGTCATAGAGATGACAACTTATGATGTCATTCTCGGGATGGACTGGTTGGTTACCTTTCGAGCCTTTGTAGATTGCTATCGCCATAGGGTGAGTTTCACGTCACCAGAGGGCGGAGAGTTTCTATACAAAGATGAATGGGGTGTTCAGGAAAGTCGAGCTGGACCAGAGCGTCGTGGGTGAGGTGGAGTCATAGCCCATATTGCGATTTTATATCTGGATGATCAGGGGACTTGTCAGACAGATTTCCCTCCAGTAGTTGATCATTTCAGGGATGTCTTCCCGAAAGACTTTTCAGGTCTACCTCCGGAGTGAGGTGGATTTCTCTATTGATCTTTGTTCCAGGATCATCACTGGTGTCCATTCCTCCTTATAGGATGGCCACGCCTGATTTTCAGGAACTCAAGAGGCAGTTAAAGGAGTTATAGGCAAAGGGTTTCATCTAACCCAATACTTCTCCTTGGGGTTCACCGGTCCTCTTTGCGAACAAGGTGGACGGTACCCTCTGACTCTATGTGGATTATCGGAAGTTAAACGAGTCAATGGTTAAGAACCAATATCCCTTTCTGAGGATTGATGATCTTTTTGATCAACTTCGTGGAGCATGAGTGTTCTCGAAGATTTACTTGAGGTCAGGATATCATCAGTTGTGCGTGAGACCATCGGATATACCGCTTACAGCTTTTCGGAGCAGATATGGTCTGTACGAGTACGTGGTTATTCCGTTCGGACTCATAAACGCGCCAACAGTTTTCATGGATCTGATGAATCGTGTGTTCCATCCTTACCTGGATTCTTTTGTGGTAGTATTCGTGGACGACATCTTCGTGTACTATCACACTCGATATGAACATTCCACCCATCTTGAGATCGTATTGAGTACACCGAGAGAGCATAAGCTATATGCTAAGCTCTCAAAGTGCCATTTGTTTATGGACCAGATTCACTTCCTGGGTCATATCATCTCAGAGGCAGGAGTTGTAGTTGAACTAGAGAAGGTGAGAGCAGTAGTTTCCTGGGATTAGCCTAAGAACGTGTTTGAGATACAGAGTTTCTTGTGGCTGGCTGGTTTCTATAGACACTTCATCTAGGAATTCTCCCACTTAGCAGTTCCGTTGACAGGTCTGACTAAGAAGGGTGTGAAGTTCGTTTGGTCGGAATCTTGCGAGGCAGCCTTTCAGGACATGAAGGGAATGTTGACATCAAAACCAGTCCTGATACTTCTAGAGCATGGGAAGAGCTATACAGTTTATTGTGATGCATCAGGTATTGGACTAGGAGCAGTTTTGATGCAAGGAGATCGAGTTGTTGTGTACGGTTCTCGGTAGTTGAAGCCACATGAGAAGAATTACCCGACGCATATTCACGAGTTGGCTGCAGTTGTTCATGCGATGTGCTGTTAGAGACATTATCGCTTGGGAGAGTATTTTGTGGTTTTCACCGACCATAGAAGTCTCAAGTACATCTTTACTCAGCGTGACTTGAACCTGAGACAACGAAGGTGGGTTGAATACCTTCAGTCCTTCGACTTTGAGCTTACCTATACACCTGGTAATGGTGATGCAGTAGTTGATGCACTGAACATGAGGACTCAGATATAGGCAGTGTAGGAGGCCAGTGGTGAGTGACAGCTTATGGCTTTTTCTCTGAGATTCATTTGGAGGTGCACGATAGTCAGGGGAAAACCTATCTTTAATCTTTAGCAGTGAATTCTACCCTCCTGGATATAGTGAGGATGAGACAACTATCTGATTCAGAAGGCCTAGTTCTATAGGAGTCGGTGGCCAGTGAGGACCCTCATCATAGACGGATGATAGGTGATGATGAAATTCTGTGTTTCCATGGACAAGTGTTTGTTCTAGGGGATATATGTGAGGAGTTGATGCGGGATTTTTATGCTTCAGCTTAGGCAGTTCATCCCAGGGTTACCAAGATGTACCGTGACTTGAGACGTCAGTTCTGGTGGCCCGGTATGAAGAGGGAGATAACTTGTTTTGTTACGAGGTGTTCCACCTGTCAGTAGGTGAAGGCGGAGCATCATAGGCTAGCCGGACTGTTACAGAAATTACCCATCCCGAAGTGGAAATGGGATGATGTCCCAATGGACTTCATGACTGGGTTTCCGAGGTCACCTCGAGGCAATGATTCCTTTTGGGTTTTTATGGACAGACTCACAAAGGTAACACACTTTTTTCCGATCAAGGAAACCTTCGGTGTTGACAATCTCGAAAAGTTGTATATCCGAGAGGTCGTACGTATTCATGGGGTTCCTCGTTCCATAGTTTCAGATAGGGATGACCATTTTACATCTCGTTTCTGGAAGAGTTTTCAGAGGGCACTGGGTACACAGGTGCTTCTGAGCACAACTTACCACCCTCAGACTGATGGTCAGTCAGAGCGTACAATACAGGTGATTGAGGACTTGTTGTGTGCATACATCCTAGACTTTGGGGGATCTTGGGATAAAAACATACCCCTAGTCGAGTTTTCCTATAATAACAGTTTCTAAGAGACTATGGAGATGGCACCTTATGAGGCTTTATATGGTAGGCCATGCCGATCACCCTTATGCTGGTTAGAGGCAGGTGAGGCAACTTCACTGGGACCACGCCTTGTGAAAGAGACTTATGAGCAGGTCCAGTTGATTCAGAAGCGGATGGATACCGCACAGTCTCATCAGAAATCTTATGCTGATTGCCGCAGACGACCCTTGGAGTTCGTGGTCGGGGATCAGCTTTTCTTACATGTTTCGCCGAGGTTGGGACACAGGAGGATCAGGATACATGGTAAACTTTCACCGAGGTATGTGGGGCCATTTGAGATTCTGGAAAGAGTCGAGCTGGTTTCATATTGGTTGTAGTTACCACAGAGGTACCGGGCCATGCAAGGCGTCTTCCATGTATCTCAGTTGCGCCATTATCATTCAGACCCGTCTCACATTTTTCAGCCCGAGGAGGTTGAGCTTCAAATCAATGTGTCCTTTGAGGAGAATCCGATTCGTATCATTGATAGGAGCACGAAGGTTCTCTGAGGCCGGTCAGTTCCTCTCGTACAGGTGCTATGGAAGCATGGATGAGTGCAAGATGAAACCTGAGAGTGGGAGACCGACGTACGTGCTCAGTGGCCTGAGTTGTTCACCTCTTTATCTTCACCACCCTTGGAAGGGAAATCCATGGATGAATTACTTTAAAGGGGTAATTTTGTAATAACCCAGTTCTTATTCTTGAGGTACGAGTTTCTTCTTTTCTCTTTTCCTTAAGTGTTTTTGAGAAAATAAGGAAAATGGGGAAAAATCCTAAATTTTGTGTCTACATGCCGTGTACTTTTCCACACGCCGTGTACTTTGGTCGTGTGGAAGGGGTACACAGGGTGTGTAGGCATGTTGATGAGGAAGGGTGTAAAAACTGACTACACGCCGTGTAGTGGGTATTTACACACTGTGTAGTCAGTCGGAAGGAAAATAGTAAGTCGGTGGAAGCAGCCGCTAGCCGTGTGATAGTACACGCCATGTGATCATGAATACACGTCGTGTACTCATGTCGATGGATGAACAGTTCGGCAGTGGAAAGGGTAGCCGCCAGAGGAACAATTAAATGAGGAAAGTACACGCTGTGTAGTCAATAGTACACGCCGTGTAGTTTTTTTCACTTAAAATGGGAAGTAGTATCTCTTGTTTATAGGGAAGGATTAGAACCTGAGGAAGGCTTGGGAGAGGTGGCGAGACCTTTTGAGATCCCCCGATCGAGTACCGGGAATCCAGTTTCTACATCGTCGATCTCCCTGGAACTGCACGGGTGAGTTCTTCCTCCTTGCGTAGTTCTTGTAAATTCTTCCTCTAAGGGAAGTTATTTGAGTTTGAATGAGGTTTTATTTCACCTCAGATCTACGTTTTTCTTGGACGATTTGAGGATCGTCGTTCACATATATCGATTAGGGGCGATTAAGGTTGGTGTCTTGGTGTTTAATTTCTAACTGTTGTGCGTTTTTGTGTACTGTTGTGCTAAGAACCCATGTTGGGGTGTCGTGTGGATGATTCCTTGGCTGTTTAAATACCTATAATTGTATTGGTAATTAAATGTGATAATAAAATGCTGTTTGGGATCACTGCTTGGATCCAAGACCACCCCAGTGGTGCGTTCCTCTGTTTAGCCTTTTGGCCAGGATACCCGAGGGTATGCCCTATTTATATTATGCATTACTTTTTCATTGAGAGGAATTGTATGTAAATTGCATGTTTATACAATGGGCATGACCCGGTTACTTGCGACTGAGGGTAGTGTTATATTAGCCTGAGGGCATGGTTGATTAGCCTGATGGCGTAGTTCTATTAGCCTGAGGGCAATGCTTGAGGGAAGGATTCGGATTAGCTGAGGGTTTCATTTCAGTTTGGCCTGAGAGAAAGATTCTATTTTGCCTGAGGGAAATTCCTAAGGGTAAGGTTCTGTATAGCCTGATGGAAAGCCCGAGGGAGTGGTTTTACTATATTATCCTGAGGGCAAGATTCTGGTTGGCCTGAGGGCTTGGTTCTATTAAGAAGAGGATGTTATTAAATTAAATGGTTAAAATGAATAATAAAATGGAAATATAACTGGTAAAGTTAGTTACTTTTGAGTACTGCTTAGTTTATTTCATTTTACTACTGCACACTGTTGTTGCATATTTTTTACACAGTTGGGCACTGGCCTTTGGTGGGTGCCTACTGGGATTTATTTCTCACACCCTGTTTGGGTCATGTCTTCGGCTCAAACAGATTATATTTCTGCAGGTATGGATAAGGGCAAGGGTCCCTATACAGGTACTTGATTGTTACTAAGGATTAGGGGAGCATGGGACCGAGCTTAGGCTCGTGATGTTGCCTACTGTTTTGTTTTCCTTTGCTGTACTCTGTATTGTATTGTACTGTATTGTTGTGTAACATGTTTTGACTGTTTTCTTAGAACTTGAGACATGTTGCATCATTATCTATATAACTGATTGGTTATCTTTTACTGCAGTTTATTTTAAATCTGTATGGTTTATTGCTTCCATTGTTGTTGGTTGTTTTATCTTGTGTTCCGCTGTGCTACACTTTGACAAATGAGGGCATAGTTTTCCCACTATCAGACTTGGGCTCTCGCTACTAGTCGGCAGCCTCTGGCATTTGAGGAAATGCGCTTGAGCTCATGTGACCAACCGGGTTCGGGGCACTCGTTGAGTGGCACCCGGATCCGGGAAGTTACACAAGTATGAAATATTTTTACCGAAAGAGTAGTGTATACAACAACCTTGGATAAAGGTCCCTTGATTTATACTTTCAAGAAAGTCTATCTTACCCACACCGGGGTAAACCCTCGATAAGAATATCAGAATCTGTCTTGTTATCCCCACAAGCCCTCAAACACTAAGGTAGTAGGCACCTCTATCTTCCTCACCAAGGAAGTCCTCGAACTTTAAGTCAGTCAACACCTCTGTATTCCTATCCTCAGAATCCCTCGATTGTACAGAACAACAATCGGAGTCGCACAAAGAAAGCTGAAGAAGATGTTCAATACACACTAATCATGAGAGTATCTATCTCTAGAAATAATCTCAGCAGCATGCAATCTCTAGAGTGATTAACAGGTTCATCAAAGTTATGAGCTCATTCAAATGAGCTCCTATTTATAGGCACTTCTCAAACGATCGACTCCCTCCTTCAACAGTCATATTTTTCCGTGAATCTCGTAGGGACTTGTACACGTGTCACTAAAACAATGGTTAATTAATAACAGAATGTACGAAATCGTTTCATAACAAGGTAAGAAAAATATGTTTGATTAACCAAATCCATTTTTAGAAGTCTAAGGAAAAATAAAAGTTTGGAGTCTAAGAAAATGAACAATCGGATGATATATTACAAGGATATACAGATTCTGTTTATCAAGGAATTTAGATTCTGAATTACGAGGAATTCGGATTCCAAATTATGAGGAATTTGTAGTCGTAATTCTGAAGAATTCAGAGTCAGAATTCAGAGTAATTCGGAGTCCGAATTCTGTGGAATTTGGAATCCAAATTCTGAGGAATTCAGAGTCCGAATTATTATAGTTATACAACTGTTGAATTATTTACTAAACAAGGGAAACTGGAACATACTGACAATTTTGTATAATCTCAGAAATAACATCTGATATAAACTCTGAATCAAGGGAAGAGGGATCCTATGACAAGCTTGGATGCACCCAAGTGTGTGGCCCTTCTAATTTGGTTATCCTCCAATATGAAAACAATTTATCAAATATTTCCCTTAATCAAAATTTACATTATGGCCCATATTTTTTACAATGAATGATATATTTTTTCTTCTTTGACTCATCAACCACAAATGTGAAATGTCTCTCAATTTGGTATTACTTTATCACATTTTTCATGGACAGTTTACTTTCAAAATCCTGCCCGACATAGATGGCATTATCATTTGATGCAGACCTATTCCCTATAATACTAGGAAATTCAGAAACCGGTTTAATGACATCGCAAACATAATTTTGGTCACAATACATTCCTTCAACTAAGGAACTCAATACTAAAGGATGATTACCACTAACTGGTGGATATAGGGGATGCTTGTCTCTCAAAGGAACCTCAGAAGGTTCATTCCCCACATCACCCTCACCCACATCTCTCAAAGGAACTTTAGAAGGTTCATCCCACACATCAACCTCACCCACAACATCTTATAATGGATCCCCAGATTCTTGTTCCTCAGATAAACATTCATTTAATATATCGTCACACAAAGGGATGTCATCTACGCTTCCTTCAAAATTTTGATCATCTTCTTAATAATTTTCTTCCAATACTAGAGTCATATGAGAAGGAGGAAATTCAAAAGACTGATGTGATGGATTGACATTTATAGAGATCACAAAACATGGTTCCATAGTAGTCGGTTGCACCACATCTATATCAGAAATCACAACATACAACTCCATCAAACCACTAGCACACTGCTGTTTAAATAAGGAATATGCATCCATCCAATCATCATTATCGACCAATGGGTACTCAGTGTGCCAGAGACATTCCAGATGTTGTATATGTCGATATGTTATTGAATAAATATATTCATTGGCCCTCAGTTTTAAAAGATTACGAATCTTATTGAGAACTGCATACAATGTCATACAACCATGAAGATTTACGACTCTGACAGGTAGCACACTATATCTAAATCCCTGCTCTGTATTAATGGTCTCACCATTGCCATATATTTGTGCAGACATTATTACCTATAAAAAATAATTAATACAGTATTATATACTACATCAATATTTTACATTATTTAAATTGGTTTTGAATAATCACATTATCTAGAAATTTTTTTATGTATTGATTTTTCACTATTGAGGTATACTAATAGTGGTATTATAAGCAAAGAAAATTTAATATAACATTATATATTTTAATTACTTATGAATAAATAATCATGAATTGATATCGAGACTTATTATTAGTTTATCATTATTTGATAAACTAACCAAAACCTATGGGTAAACTCCAGGAGTCTCCATTATCAAATATTCCAGAAATCATGAGTCTCCTTTTAATCAGAAACACCTTCTATCGAACACTTGTTCTCAAACGACTCTTTAGGGACACCTCTTTGGGGACATCTCTTCGGGGACACCTCTTCGGGGATGCCTCTTTGGGGATTCCACTTCAGGGATCCCTCTTCGGGGACGCCTCTTGTTGATTTTCTTTTAATTACAAATTTACTCACATGTATGTGAGGGGGTCAATGGGTATGAAATAAATAACCTTTTTTTATGTGTACACGCAGATCCTTAGATACATAGTCATAGAGGACTCAAAAGTCATCAATACAGAAAAATAAATTCAATTATTACAAATTAAATAACAACATTCACAAAATAAGACATGTAATTTCAATTATGCATTGGTTGGTCATCTCTAGATCAGTCATCACACAACTTACTATGATTTTGGGTATAGTTATTATATTTATTACTATATTAAATACATATTAAATATCTACACATCTTTTATATTTAATAAATTTAATTATAAATAATATAATTTAAAATTATTATCTATACAAAACTGTTTTTATACCATTAACAAAAAGAGTTTTCTATATATATTTTTAAAAAATTTAAAAATGATACACATAACTATTATATTATTCCTAAATTATATAACTAGTGTATAAATTATTATAATTTAAATTATTATTACTTTAAAAATAACATATTTTATAACATAGTTAATTTTCATAAACATTTTATATAAATTCATACTACATTTTAAACATAAAAAAAATTAATTTTTTAAAACATTCAATAGGAATTCATATAACATACACATCATTCAAAAATTAAATCATACAAAAGACACTATAAGTATGAAAAAAATAAACCATACACATAAACATTAATTTCTACATATCATAAATAAAAACAATAAATCATAAAAATGAAATAAATAAACACAATTAAAAAATTAAAATTAAAAATAAAAATTTTACCTTCTTAAAAGGATCAAAAATTTGTTTCGAAAGAAATTCTATAGGGATTCACAGAAAAATATAGAGTAGAATAATGAAATTGGTGGGGGGGACCCCTTTTATATATTTTCTCAGTGAGATGCGTGAACGGGGTTCACCCATCCTTCATCCCATCTTTAAAGGATGTGTGAACCCCGTTCACACATATTTAGCACAGAAATATGTGTGAACGAGGTTTATGCATCTTTTATCACATCTGCGCAGGATGCGTGAACCCCGTTCGTGCATATATCCATGGCAAAGATGCGTAAATGGGGTTCACGTATCTCTGAACCCATTTTTTAAAAATATTTTAAACTCTATCCCATTTTGAAAAAAATAGAACCCTATTTAAAAAAACCCAAGTGATGTGGTACTTATTTCTATTAGAGGTATCTATGCTCACCTAGTATGGAAGATGGATGCTCTTTACAATGGAACTCAACTACACATCTTCGTCATGAAGGATGCCATCAAAGAAACTCCACCGGATGAAGTACACAAATGGTGAACACTGGAGGTGGGAAATCATATAGATTTCCACTAGGAGAAATAAAGATGTTGGATCCAGGGTTTTAGACTAGAAGTTAGAGAAAAAAAACTAGAAAAATGGTGAGTGAATCAAATGAAACAGGTGAAGGGGTCATAAATTCCCCTGACACCCTCTATTCCTCTAAATCACGTAGCAAACCAAAATATTCCATGAAGCCTTGATGAAATAGAAATAAATCAGTAGTAATGAGTTCTATTAACACAGATGGACAATGTGGATGCAATGAGTAGAAAAGTTAATCAATTTCTAGAAGATAAAATCCACACAGATCGTTAACTTGATAGTCGTGTGAAAACATGGACTATAAGTGAGAAGAAGTCAAATAAGGCCCTTTACCCCAGTAAACAATCCCAAGTGGAAAGGAGGGGTCCAGAACATGTGAACTCTAGAAGATTAAAATTATGATGAATAAAATAAATCAAGAAATTTTCATGCATGAAATTAACAAAATTAAAATTCTAGAATTATAATAAGGTAATTTCAAAATGAAAACCCATAGAAAGAGATTAATTTCATTGAATAATAGCTTCATCAATTGCTTCTCCCAATAAAATGGGGGGCACTTTCTTGGCCTTGCACTAAATGTAGGCTCGACCCAAGGGCAATCCCAGTGAGCCCCTAGGCTAGGGAAACAAGTGATATGGGGCAACCCACTACCACTCTCTTCTTCCTATCTTCTTTATCAGTCATTTTGGTTCATTCCTCCGCCTCCTGCAATTGAGCCTCCCAACCCTATCTTCACCCAATACGCCTCCCCACCTCACCCACCTCATTTCCCAGCTAGTGTTGTGCCCCGTCGTGTTTCCCATTCTCCTTTTGATCTTTCAGGACTTCAACATCATCTCCACCGGACGACATCACCAATGTCGGGATTTCCTGATTCTTCTTCCCTCGCTTAGTCTCCGTGTCACTCACTGTTCTTAATGAAACCTCCATTTACTTCTCACCCGTCATCACCTCCCCACATTCGTCATTACCAGCATCTTCACTGGTTTGTTCCCGGTGCTCTTCGTGTCCCTTTCCTACAAAACCCAGGTAAAATTATTATTATTCTTAATTTCTAATCAAAATTATGAATTTTTTATATGTAATGCATCTTATGAATATATGTTTTGTTTTAAAATTATCTTGTCTTTGATTCACTAGGTTCATTTACAATTATTGATGATTATTTTTTAATTGAATCAAAGGGAAACATTTTCTAGACATGTCTTGGGGAATAAATTTTCCACGGCTGGCCCTGACTGAATGATGCTAGTGTGAAGGTTTACATGTTCCATCTGGATGTGTGAAGAATACAGACAAATACTCATTCAATTGATGGGGTGGAATGAGTATCCTACTTCATTTCACATTGTTGGGGGTGGTAGTGTGTAGATGACAACCTCCAACGAGGAGAGTGTGATGCACACAAGGGGGGGGGGGGGTCTGAGCATGTTCATGTAGCCTCTAATGTGAGAAGGGTGTGACAAAACCCGATGGTGGGGTATGGAGTATGCGACCTTTGTTCAAGTTTCCAGTGTGGGAAGGGACTTGCACAGGGGTGTGCATACATATATGGCATGGGCCTTTAGGTCATTTATTGGGCCTTAGGTCGCTGTTTTGTTAGGATTTTGTGCCGCTAGGACCACGGTTCAGGTAATGGTTTCCCCTATACCTAGAATGAAGGTGTTTTTTCCTTTGTTTAATAAGAAATAACAGCTTCTACCCCACCAATTAAACTAAATATATTAATAATAACTCAATATAATATAAATTGTATTGTAATTATATTATGAAATTTTATTAGAAAACATCATATTTAGAAATATATTTTTATAAGTATATATAATTTTCAAATATATTTATATCTATAAACATTTTAATATATTCATTTTTAGTTATTGTTTATTACTTTTAATATATTTAATATTTTTTTTAAATTTAACATTTTAAGAAAACAAATAATTAAAAAATCTGTAGGCATGAAAATATTTTTTTAATATATTTATTTTCAAGTCATTTTTATTTAATATATTTATTTTTAATATATTTATAGAATATAAAAATTTGATAAATACAAATTTGTGGAGACTTTTAATATATTTTTATATAAATATACATTTATAACTATATTTTTAAACATTGATTTGTAATTATATATATATATATAATTATTTATTTATTTATATATATATATATTTAAAAACATGTCATAAAAGATCTATATTTTACAACAATTTAATATATCTATTTATAAATATATATTTCTAATTATATATTCATTCAAATATATTTATATTTATAAACATTTTGAAAGATCTATATATATAAATATATTTAAATCTATAAAAATTTAAATAAATTTATTTATTTATATATTATTATTTAATTAGTTTTAATGTATTTATTTTAAATACATATAATATTTTTATAAAATATAACATTTAATAGAAACTAAAAAGTTAAAAAATAAGAATATTGTTAATTATGATTAGTACTATTAATTTCAAGTAAAATTATTAATAAATAATTATATTGTTAACTATTAATTATAATATTAGTTATTATTTAAATTCATAATATAACTAATTTATTATTTATAATATTAATTATTATTTGTTTTAGTGGTATTTTATCTTATTTTGATATATTATAAAGTATACATTATCTTTTATGGCTTATCATTAATAATTAGTAAATGATGTTATTAATTATTAATTATAAATTATCTTTTATGGATTGTCATTAATAATTAGTAAATGATGTTTTTAATTATTAATTATAATTAATCATATTTATTATATTAATATAATATATATATATACACATATAAGAAAACAAACAAAAAATTAAAAAAAAACTATAATCGACCAACTGCATTAAATGAAATGATGCCTTTGGTTGAGAAGGTCAGGCGTTAATTAATCTGACTCCCTCTTGTCTCATATCCCCATTCCTATAAAATGGTATCCCATTTTATTAAAAAAATGAAATTGAAAATTTGGTAATTCCATCAATAAAAATAATTTAATTAATATCAAATTTATGAAATAGATCAATTATAGTTATGAATTGTTGGTAACAATCCTAAAAATGTAATTTTTTACATTATTTTAAATTTCTATCTATAAAGGGATGATTCCTGATTGTGGTAATTACTGCTTCCCTCCCCGCACGAGAGAGTAATTATCACCTCCCCATCTCATCTTCTATAAGTCCTCCTCCTCTACCTCCCCGCCTCCCCTACCTCCCACATTTCACATAACTCTATCAATGAAGATTCATGAGTTTCAAAAGAAAACTATTACAAGACTGACCTTAGGGAAAGATAGTTATCCCCAGTGTGAGGGAAACAATGGGAATTATTCATTCGATCATTTTACTGCTAGTATGCCACAAATTATGAGGAATCCATAGTGTGCCTCCTCCGACCAAACCTCCTTGATCCCCTAACCTTTGGACAACCCATCTCCCCATGTCGCCTCCTCTATCCACAATACTGGTTACCCCACTTCTCTATCTCCTTTACCATCTCCTCTTCCAGATCTATATATGTCAGGGCCTCGTGAACACTCAATTTGTATGTGTTAACTCTAACAAAAAATACCCATCTCTTAGCATGCCACTTCATCATTAGCACCTAAATCTGTTTAACCACATCCCTCCTTTTTGGCTCCTCTTCCTCCTGGTCAATGATTTTGTGATTGGAAATAATTGGGATGGTGATTAATGATGGAAAGGATTATGAAAATATTGAGGTCCACTACTGGACCAGATATCCCTGATCCCTCCCTTCCCTTCTATGAAACATCCTATAAACCTATACATAGTTTATCCATTAGTAATTTTGTTGCTCTGATTTATCCAAATAATTAGTTTTTTTACAATCAGAATATTTATAAGATTTATGATTTAGTAAATTTCTAATTGAATAGGGTCCTACCTATTTAAAATTATAAATAAATCTAGTAAATGTTATGGATTACGCATCATTTCACATTTAGTAATGGTTGAAGGAATTTTTTATTCAAAGATACAAGACGTTATTGACTCCTCTTTTGGGATCAATCTCTCATTTTCTCATCCATCACCAGATATTACTAACATTTAAACTCCCTAGGTTTGAATTGTTTCTCCATTTCCTCTAACCCTATTTTTTCAACTCTATAAACATTACAATTTTTTACAGGTATTACTAATAATTGATTCAAATATACTTTCATTTTAAATCCAAAAAATTAATTCTTTTATTTATAGTTTTAATGTATAGAAATTCAACTACACCGTTTCATTATGCTTTTTTTATTTCAATTTATATCCAAGTCCACATGTGAACCCTTTTATGTAAATTATTTTGATAATATCCAAAATTAAATCAAAACATACAATATCCTATTTTTCATTAATAATTATCATCCACACAATTAGTGGAGTTTCATGTCAGAACTGTCACACTCAATCATAATAGATTGAATCCATCATTCTCTTCAATCAAAAATAAAATTGGACTTCTCACTATTTCAAAATTTTCCTGAAACCTATGGGAAATATTGGAAACTACATAGAAATTCATTGGTAAAGTATTATAAATAGTTTTACAGTCATTACAACTATTGTTTTGGAAGTCATCCATCAACATCATTATTTATTTTCTTTCTAGTTAAAGTCATAATTTATTTTATGTTTAACTTGGTAACATATTGTGTCCAATAATTTACCCAAACCTGAGATCTAGAAGTTATCCATCAAGTTATATATTTATTTTATTTATAGTTATGGTAATAGTTTTTGATATATTTACCAAAGTACAATATTTATTTCTGACTATTGACCAGTGAAATCAAGAAAAATCATAATTATCATAGTATTTTTATGATACTTTTAATGACCAAAGCATTAAAATTATATTCCAAATGTCCATAATGTTATTATGGTTACTGATCATATAATTCATGTAGTTTATAGTTTATTTATAGAGAAAAATGTTCCAAAAATCAGATACAGACTTAAAAAGAATATTAACCAAAGAAATCTATATAAGAAAAGAAATTTGAGAAATATCCTAGTTGTAGCTCCAGTAGCTAGGGACATTATCTTTGGTAAACTCACCAATATGCTTCCAAATTCTTCCCATACATGACTATTTGAAAAAAATATCTTAGATTAAAAAATATATCCCAACTACTAAAATACCCATATACCACCTCCTCATGTTTAAATATCATGGAATAAATTTTATGTACCCCAAAACCTTATCAACTCCACCCAACCCCACAAATCCTCCTTCTCCTCAAAGTGGAAATAAAGAAATTGATCAAGAAATAAAGTTCTATTTTTCCATGTAGTCTCTTCCATAGGCTGAACAATCCATTTAAATAACCATTGAAAACATTATCGTGGGCCTTTGGAGTCTTGAAAAAATTAGGAAGGACATATTCCACTGTACTATCGGAGATATCCTATGGCATTGGTTTGGAAGAAACATCCCCAACATCCAACTTAATTTAGGAGACTTGAAAAACATGTTGTACACAACTTGGGGGTAGAAGGTGAAGGGGATAAAAATCTGTTCTAACCTTATCCAGAATGGGATAAGGAAAAATATATTCAAGAAGGTTTTAGAAAAAGTGAGGAAAAATATAACTTATAAGTATTATATATCAGCATAATAAGAACCAAATCACCCAGCTAAAAATAAAATTACTTCCTTTTCTTATTTTGAGTAAGTTGTTAAAGGATCATATCCGGATCCACTACATTTTAATTGAGGGACTTGGGTGATATCTTCCCATGATAATAGTGTAGAAAAGTATGTGGATGTCGACCATAAACAATAAAAAATGGTGTTCTATCTGCAAACACATGGAAAGAGATGTTATAGGTAAATTTGGACCAAGGAAGCCAAAGAACCACTTTCGAGTGTTATCTCATGAAAAAAGTAAATAATACTCATGGATATGATTCAAAACTTCAGTTTGACCATCTGTTTGAGGATGGTAGGAGGAAATCATCTTAATATTAGTGTTGTTAATTTGAAATAAATAGCACCAAAATAAACTGGTTAATAAAGGATCGAGATCACTGAAAATGGATATTGGAATACCATGAAGGTAGATAATTTCTTTCTAAAAGATTTATACAACATGCTTGGATGTATATATCTTCCATAAAGATTGAAAAATTTCATATTGGAGAGGTAATCCCAAAAAAACATGGAAACAATCATAACCATGAGACTTAAGTCGTCAAAAAAATGAAAACCATAGAAATTTCATTCAATATCAAATAAGGAATCCAAAAGGTATATAAAAAAACCAATCTCAATGTATGTTATTTATTGTAGTAAATTTGTTTCTCAATTTAGAATAAAGAAATTTACAGAATGCATTATACAATTCCATGAGAACCCTATTACCAATCATTTATAAGTTTTCAAAATCCCATTATTCCTCATTACTAGTATATCTTAGTAATAATGGAGTGGGTCCAGAATGTGGATGAATTTCACAGATAGTACTAATTACCCATGAAATAAAATCATGTTTTAATGCAAGTTTTATCCATATGGAGTGTCTAAAATATTATCTAAGGATGTTATATGGGGACGAAAGTCATGAGAAGAGTTAAACTTATATTTGACTTAATTCATTTTAACCCTATATGGTTCTAATACTTCCATATGAAGCTTCTTATCAACTTTAACCCATGAAATAAAATCAATAGCCCCCTAAGTACTATCAAACTTTTAGAGTATCTCAAAATCATTGCATAAAAGTCTCACCTACCATAATTTTAGGTCCATGTACATGATCTTCTAAATTAAAAAATTCTTAAATTTTTTTGATTGGTACGATCAATAAAATATCACCCCAAAAAATAATGTTTCCGGTAGTGAATGGAATGATCCAAATCCATTAGTTATTTTCCATGAACATATTTATCCATATTGAAATTAGATAATATTTTTCTAAAGTAAGTGATTGACCTACCTCCTTATATTAGAGCCACCCCTACCCCCCCAAAAGATGAATAAAATTCCATAAGAAAGGGTATTAAAAATTAAGAAGGGATTGTATCAGAGTTGAGATTGTGTACTATATTAGAAGATTCAAAGCCCATTAGGAAACCTATCCCCACAGAAAGTTGTTATTTCTTCCAATTTATTATGTTGTCAAGCCACCATAACATAGCATTTATAAACATGTGATAATAATTAGTAAAGACTAAAAATCCTATAACCACATTAATATTCCTATGAACATACCACCAATGGACACTTAAAAACTTTAGTGTATCTATAGAGGATCCTTCAAAAGAAACCAAATTCCATAATTATTCCACAATATTTTTTCAAAAACAAATTTCCTTATAATATCTAAACTATCTATATGAAACATATTGAAAACACAGTGTAACTATTCAAAATGTTATCTCCAACTCCTATTATATAAAAAACCCACATTAATGATGACGATGATTCTTTTTTCAAGTAGATATGTAAATATTGTGTTAAGAATATCTTGAAATGTACCTAGGGAATTCATTTTTCCAAAGAGAGTTACTAATTATTTGTGATAAACATGATATATGAAAACACGATATTTTTTAAAATATTTATCTCTTACCTGAACATGGTGGAAACCTGATTTAAGATCCAATTTAATGAAAGAAAAAATGATGAATAGATCCTATAACAAAACCTTATAAATAGGATTGGTAAATCTATCTAAATATTTAATTTTTTTAAGGTATGATAATCCACACACATTCACCACCAACCATTATTGTTTTTGAATAAAATTACCAGACTTGAATAGGGTTTGATTCTAATATGAATCAAAACATACTATAAAAATAATCTATGTAGTATTCTAATACACACTTTAAGCTATAGGAAACACAATATGGTATCAGATTTACCAGTTTATTGTCGTCCTTCAAATGGAATGCATGATCTGTCTTAGGCCACATAAGAAAATCCCGAGTCTACTACAATGTCTAATATATATCCTATAAAAATATCTTCATTTATTTTCCATAATACCTATCTAAAACTATTCTAGTGTCAAAATATAAAAACCTTATACCCTATTGGATTCACTAAGTGAACAAATTCCTAAAAACCAAAAATGATAGCATATCCATAGGTATATTCTCTTTGGGTTGTATCACATGCACTGTAATTTTGATCTAAATAAATTCAAAAATTATGGTCACTTTAATCCAATGAGAGGTGACATAGCCAATTGATTCAATCCATTCTATTCCCAAAATGAGATCTAGTCCTACAGTATCAAGTATGTGTGTATCACTTAAAAATCACACCTCTCCAATTTGAACCTATAAATCCTTACACAACCCACTAGACACCGTATGATGTCTATATCCAAAACGAACATCGAAAGAATTATTTTGTATAATAGATAACTGGGTAAATATTAATAAATAAATTGATATGATATTATGAATGGATCGATTGTCTATTATAAAAAAATCATCACCCTAACAGAAATTTCTTCCAACATTATAGATCTGGAACCATAATATCATTTTACCTATAAATCTAAAAGAAAACTTTTCACACAATCCATTTTCCTTTGTATATCTTTATCAATATGCACTATGCCGTTTTATTTATGCTCTGTTTCCATGAAATAATATAAGGTTTCATGCATTCTAAAACCATTATCCATATTCTTTTATGTAGACATCTGTGCGATGTACCAAATTTAGGGTCATAAGAAAAACATATCCCCTTGGCCCTATATTCTTTATATTTAGTCTTGGAATGATTTTGAACTCCCTTCCACTTCAATAGAACCATTTTTCTATCGACACTAGAAGTATCCAAAACTAAGACCTGTCTAACCAAACTTGTATATTCTAGATATCTAAAATCATAACCCTTCGTTTTCTTCTTCACATATTGTATGTGGATCAATACCTTCACAACAATATAACATTAAATATTTTTTGAAAAAGAAATAATAATGGGTTCACTATAATGGCCATGTGTGTCCACTATACATTCCATTATTGGTAGAAAACCTCATAAAAAATAGCATACAATTATTATTGTAATCTAAGTATACATAAAGAAACCTTTTAAAATTCATCGATATAGTATCCCATTGAAAAAGTCTTCCTAATTTCATTAAACTATATCAATGGATCACTGTCTTATATAGTTATAAACTATAAATATAGTTTAAGATTCAATTTTTCCCATAAGATATTTATCCTTTGTGACAAAACATACAACATCCAGTGTTGTACTTTTCTAGTCATGGATATCTAATCTATTGGTACACTCAAGTTTCTCTTAGTTTAATGGATCATGATGTATGTCTCTTCTCATACGGTCCACAAAAAATGGTGTTAGAAGATAAATGTTTGTATATCTAAATGATTGGAGAAGGTTCTCACATTTTTATTATTACCTTCTTCTTGTACGATTGGTTTATAATCCAAGTGCTTATTTGGATATTGTACCTCACTAAATGTTCTTTTACTGAGTGTACTAGAGCTCATTTAAGCTTATACATCATTAAAATATTCTAGATTTCTTTGGACTAGTGACATGAAAACTTCTTTCTACTAGTGACAACTTATTGAAAATCTTTGGGCAAAACATTTTCTTGCATCATGTTGTCTGAATTGGTTTAATGAAATATATTCTAACACAAATGAAGTGGTTCCAAAATTGACCCAAGTGATGTAACTCATAGATCCATTTTAAGTGGAATATAGGTTCTGAAAGATCTATTCCATTATCACTTCCACGCTCAATTAACAGACTAAAATTTTAGAAATCAAATAGTTATTAGTATATTTCTATAAGAAATTTTCCATTCAATATGAGATAGACATATGAAGAACATGATACAAAGAAATATAAAAAAGAAAATAAATGATGGAACTCCACTATTTTTATATCCAAGATCTATTGACTCTACCTCTAAAAACACTACCAAGGTACTTCAAAATTCTTCCCCTATCCAACTCTTTAGATAGAATATATCTTATAGTAAAAAATATATCCCAAAAACCAAACTACCCCAGTATCACCTGATATTTTTTTACTTCTTATGGAATATATTTTAAGTATCTGTACACACTATCATGGATTTATTTTTATTGAGAAAAATTAAATAACACGCTTTATCCTTTTCAATTATATGTTTAATAATGTATTCATGTTTAATGTTTTGGGATCATTATTCAGAATGCAGTCATAAATCCAAATCAAGGTCCCTTCATGTGATAAATTAAATCAATGATTATGATTTTTAGTAGAACTATATTTGATAAATATAAATCATATATTAATTGTGTTATATCATATAATTTCTCCTTACCATAATATTAATTTTTTAAATATATAAAATACCAACTAATGATATAGAAACAAATTATGACAAGGAATCATTAAAGGAGTATTTCAAACAAAAATATTAAATTTAATTTTCTAGTCTTTAAATTTAAAAATATTCTTTTATATAATATAATAATTAGAACAATAGTAAATGAATATGATGTCTAAAATATGAATCTTGAAAATATTTAAGTTGAAAAATAAAAAAAAACACAAATGAAAACAAATCACCAAGTTTATTTGTATTAATGATGTTTTGGTTCATTTAATACATCATCATTTTTATAAATAAATTATATATAATGATGTAAATTTATTTAAATTGTATTTTAATGACTATGCTTGAACGAAATTCCATCCATGATTTCTCATACTCTATCATTCATAAGTAAATTTTTATCTAGTTCATCTTAGACTAATGTACATGTATATGAATTTTTAATTTTTGTTTCTACCTATTATTTATTTCATAATTTTTTTTACCATATATCTATTATCATTTTCCCTAGGTATATAATTTTCTACAAACTCTATCCCTATGACCATTTACATTTTCATGCATTACATTTTCTATTTACTTAAGAATTTTTCATTTTATATTTTACTTCAACATTGTTTTTCTATCTAGAAAAAAATTATGCATACATAAATGATTTCCCGGAGAGAAGGGTGGTTTTTTTTGGTTTCTCAATTATATATAAATAATTGAAATTTAATATTAAAAAATTTATTAAATTTTTTATAATTACAATTCAAATGATCAAAGTATTTGTAAAGAAAAATGAAGAAATCACACAATTGATATATCATATTGGAAAATAATCACTATCGTATATTTCATAAGAAAATGTGTTTATTATGGAATAAAGTTATGAAATTTTTGGTTTCAGACCCTTAATCGACCTTTCATGTGGAGGTGGTTCATAGAGCACTATAGATATAAAAGAAAAATAATCTGATAAACTATTTATAATCCACCTAATTTCTATGTTGCTCATAAATTTTATAATTTGATTTTATCTCATAACCTAAATAGAATTTTTTTCTCAATTTTATTCAATTTAATTAAACTTAATTAATATTAAATTTAATATAGTTGAAGGAGAATGAAATATCTAGGATTGATACTACCACCACTTGGCTATGATGACATGATCTCTTATTGGTTATGTTGATGTTGGTAGGACAACCATCACCACTATTAGAGGGAAGAAACTGTTTATTTTCCAAAATGTTATATTTTGGATCATTTTTTTAGGAATAACAAAATGATTTATATTCTAAATATGTTGACATAAAGTTCCTTTTTAATTTAACTTGTTTGTATATTTTAGGTAAGTTTGTGGGTGTCGTGGTTTCATTCCTAGTGAACTCGAGTTCATGTGATGGAGTATACATATTTTTGGTCATTTGGAGTTGGTTTCAGATGATTACCAGTGAACCCAGGGTTGAATTTTGAATGAAATGAAATTCTAAATATTATGGTGAGGTTGAATACATCCATTAATCCTGATAGGATTGATGTCGATGAATTTGCTTTGGATTATTTGTAATGGTTGGTCCATAAAGGAAGCATTATCACAACTATTGGGTGTGAGGGATCATGGGAGTTGTGGTGAAATAATTTTATCCTCACCTTTTAATGTAAAATTATATATTTATAGAATCCTATATTATTTATTGTACCTTTTATATCCTCTAAATTTGAGTTTATTCATAAGATTTATTTAGAAGTATATGTTAGAAACTGGGTTAATCACTAAGGAATAATACGTGTAAAATTGTCCTTATAGGGGAAGTATATTTGGGGGGGGAATAGTGGGGTATAATTTATAGAAAATAGAGGGGTTGAGTTGTAATAATTTTAGATAGAGTAGAGAGTAATAAGGGGGAGGAATTCTATATTCATATTCGGCCACACCGATTGTGTAAGCGATTCTTGGGGAACATCTTGATCCTTCTTCATTATTCATTTTCTTCTTCTTATTTATTGTAATTATAATTTTCATACCATAATATATATTAAGAATAAATTTCATAGAAGTCTTGGTGAGTGTAAGACCTTATTACATGGTGTGACCAACTTATTGTGCATGCATGTTCTAATTAAATTCAATGACGGCGTTCACTGCACAATTAATCTCATAAACCCCACACACAACCTAATTACACTCATTAGATGAATCCAGACCCCATGAATTCATTTTTAAATAGTGGTGTACTTATCTAGCATCATATTTAGTGTCTCTATAGCCCCCATATTACGTTTTATGCTCATGAATGTACATTTGTTTCAACGAGGTCTGCACGACTGGTTTATGTGTACAACACCATTCAAAACATATTACAAATATTTAAACATCTATAACAACATCATCCTTAAAATGTTCTCTCGATAGATATCATTCCACCACAACATGTTTCCATGAATCCTGCATGTATATTGATCTTTCACCACTTACAACCTTGAGTTCAATTTTTCGAGTTACACATGGTCTACATACACACTGTATTGATCATCCTTTACTAGTTTTCATCCATCACTACTTTGCTATCCACTCCCACCAAATTGAGATATAATTTCCTACCATATAAACACATCACAATAATAATAATAATATAGACAAACACCAAAACAAATTCAAATAAACTATAAACGCATTGGTTTCTAGCCAACTGCCCACATACCAAGACCAATAGTGATTTGAGAAGGAGATCATTGATCATGTTAATTTCTACCAATTCATGATTCCACATTTCTAAAAACCCCCATTTTGTGAGGAACCTACACTATCAAAGATATCCAAAACCTTAGGAATATAGTATAACACATTGGATAATATATAACACCATGTGTGTAGGGTTTTAGATTCCCCTACTATTATACTAGATATTGTGTTTTTTATCACATGGGATGAGATCCTTATTTATACTAGCACTGATCCCCATGGATGGATTGCATGAGATGGGATATAATTTTGTATTAATCAAACACGAGAACCACTAATGCTTTCTCTAACATGTATTATTATATGAAAATCACCATCTATTAGTTTATAGTGTTGGTAGAGGTCCTTATAACATCACCTGGTTAGTTATCAAGGAGGAGGTGGTGGCTCAATTCAGTGATATAGAAAACCAAAATACTTATATAGAATTATCATACAGACATAATAAGTTTTACATTTCATACTATATCAAAAAATTCATATATTTATCCTCATTGAATCCTTGTAATTCCAAGCCACTATACATGGGGTAATTTTTAAAAGGATTAAACAAATACATACAAAGTTGGGTGTGAATTCACAATCAGGATAGTCATCTACATGAAATTTTGATTGCTCTCATTGTCGATCGTGGTTTCACAAGAGGCATAAATGATCTGTTAAAACGTGGAGGATCATTGAATTATAATAATGTTTTTGATGATGAAACATTATAGACAGTTAACAATCTGGGGACACACATTTCAATCATGATTGTTCTGCTATCCATCCAATGGATGAAGTCTATAGACAATGGAGTTTAATGTGAGGTTTTTAGTCACCTATCCCCGGTCACTATAAGTCTTCAATACTTGTTGACTCTTGTTAGGCAGGGTAGATGATGGAAGGGTCTATCCTTTCTCTGTGGCCTACCCTATATCTCCATACAAAATTTTACCACTTCAATCTGGAGGGTGATGCTGTAGGGAGAGGGGGATGATGGATCTGTGAATCGGGATGCAAATTGGGACACATAATCAGCTTGAAAAATTGAGGTACCTAATCCATTAAATTAATCCTATGATAATACTTGTTTGAAGTGGTAGAGCATGTTAAAAAATGGATTAGGCCTACTAAATAATATTCGTAAAACTACCTTTGTCAGGGAAGTCTATTTGGGGGGGGGGGAGCAAGGTCTAAAAAATAGAAAAGGGAGGGGATGAGTAGTTATCAGTGGGGAGGGATTATATTAAGAGGGAGTGTAGAATTCTGGCGTGAAAATCAAACACTTTTCTTGGGCAGGTCATTCTAGGGGGATTTCTTGAGAATTATACATTCTCTATCTTTTTCTTATCCACTATAATTATAGTTCTCATATTATAATACATACAACGAAGCATATTTTTAACATTATAGTCGAGTGTGGGACCATATCAGTATATTTATAGGTTTTAGAATAGATATAAAATGTACTTCTTGGAATTTTTACTTCCACTATTGAATAAAAATATTATAGAATTTTGATGTTATTATACCCAATTTTTGTGAATGAATCCCACACAAACATACTATTTTTGGAATTAAATTCACCCAAAATCTAATTCTTTATGATAAAAAATTTCCATTTCATCAAATTTAAATGAGAATCTTCTCCTTTTCTAACATTATTGTTCTTACATTTATATATTCTTGGCCACATGGGTTCAAAACTATATATGGTTCAAAAATAGAGTAAATAAGTTCAAATTTGCATAACAACATAGGGAAATGGTATTAAAGTCATTTATAATAGTTACTTACCTACCACATGTCAATCTGACACCCAAATTTCTCTATATAATAAAAAGTGTTATTTGTATTTTACATATGTATTAAATGGAAAAATAATCTAAATGAAATAAAAACTCGGAAAACGTGTTTGGATTATAATGAAAACATTATAGAATTATCCTAAAATAATTTGTGGTCTATTGAAATTAATCATGTGTTAATAATATGGCTGGATTTCTTAGTTTATTCCATAGAATTATTTCTCCATGATATTTTTTTAAAATGGAATGTCACCCATATAGGGGTTAAAACTAAGAAGATGACATCAGATTTACATGTAAACATTGAAAAATAAACCCCAAGTCATTTTTGATTTGTAGGAATAAACCACACATAAATATGATTCCCAAATTACTCAATATTATGGAAAAGTTTATTTAATAATATCAATGTTTATTAATAAACAACTCAGTACTCTTTTAGGTGTCAAAGGTAGGGAAACTTTATTTTGTTGAAATGAAAACTTGGGGAAATGATATATAAGTCAGTTATGATTTGTATTAAACACCCACAAATAAAAATCACTCTCAAATTTCTTGGTATGTTCAAAAGTTTTCTTTACCATTCAAATTATTATTAAACTAACAAGTCACCTAAAATTGGTCAAAAATGATGATACAGGTTTGTATTTAAATGAAAACTTTGGAGAATGATTAATAATTAGTTGATATTTTTTTGTAATTAACCATGAATCAATCCAATTCTAGGATTTCATGGTATGATCCAATGTATATTTTATCTATGTTATTTTATAAAACGAAATATTACCCATCACAGGGTTAAAATTAAGTAGACAACTTCATATTGACATTGAAACCTAGGATAACCATCCCCGACAATTTTTTGATCTATAGAAATCATACTCACATCAATCTAATGATATCATGATTGTATGGCATCATTCAATAGGTTTTGATGCTTTTTAATTAGCATCAATTTCTAGGTATTTCTTGTGTATCCTATTTTATCTTCTTTTTCTTCATCTTATGATTCCTCTTAATATGATCTGTTTTCTATATTTTTTTTTTGTTTTGGATTAAAATTATATATTTTCTCCTCAATCTACCATTAATTATTACATAACATCGAATTTCACTTCTTTTATGACTAAAGATTATAACTACTACTTGTACACCATATTCAACTAAAACTTATGGATTCATTCCTAATTCATATTCAAATAATATATTTTTATTCTAACCTTTTATCCTTTTGGATTATTTTTTTTAATTTTATCTATTATCTCTCTTGCCATTATTATTTAGATTTTTTTATTCACATTTTTTTATTCAACATATTTTGTTTCAACTATTTAAACCATTACATATGCATCTTCATCTATTTCTAGGTTCTAACTTCGAGCTTCTCGATCATTGATTTTGATTTTAATTATTTTTTCTTCTATTTATACTTCATTATATGTTATTATTTATGTTTTTTCTACTAACATTTTATGCTCATATTACTACTATTTCTATTTCTTATAAATTATTCTTAGAGATTATTTATCTTCATGTTGGTTAATCGTTCACTTATAGTTATTCTATTGTTAATTGTTTTCCATTGGATGATTCTAGGTTCCACCTTTGTCTTTTGAATTATATCCTTTGATGTTATTTCTACTTTAGTTTTATATTTTATTTAAATTATTTTTATAATTATATTATATATATATATTGGATTATTTTTTGTTTATTATTCTATTATTTCTTCTAGTTTATGTTTTTTATTTTACTTATTATTCATCTAGATTTTTCATTTACTCATACTTTTGATTTTTCATCTACTTTCTATCATCTACCATATAAATTAAATTCAATCTCTGGATATTTTTTTCCTCAAACATTATTCTACCTAATCTATTGAACATTTCAATATTATTTTACTTCTATTTATTCCATTGGGATAAGAGTTTTATTTTTTATTTTCATATTTAAATAATGTATTTCTTTTGTTCTAATTATAATAGTATTTTGATATTAACCTTCTAAATTTTGGAATTTAGATACTAAGTCAAATAATATTTTCACTTTTGATTCTGAATTCTAAATTGGTTTTGGTTTTTTACTTATCCTTCATCATTGGTCATTTATTATGTCCTATGATGTTATGATAGGTTTAGTTTTTTTATTTGATATTCTATATTATGTTTTTTACATTATGTTTTTGTAATTTTATCTTTTTTAAATCTCTTTATAACCTCCTAACACCTCTTTCCTATTTTTTACATATTATTATTCTTCTCATACTGCATAAAAATTCTCACCTACATTCACATTCAATAATCAATATCATATTTTACATTTTAGCTTAATATCTTGTTGGTGTGTTGAATTTTAATTTATTATACCTATGTTTTGAGTTTAACTTTTACTTTAATGTTATATGATGTTATTATTTTTTATTCTAACTTTCTGAATATGTTTTCATACTTAATTATTTATTATATTCTCTCTTCATATTTTTTTATGTTTCTATGTCCACCTTCACTTATCCTTAAAATTACACTTCTACCCAACTTTTCTTGCTACTTCTAATATGACTCCTACTTTAGCTTTGTCATATTAATTTTTATCTACTTCATCATATACTTTTGTATATATATATATTCGTTTTCTGTCATCATTTCCAACTCATAGTTATTTTGTATTATTTATTCCTTTAAACTAATATTATTTGCATCATCTACTTAATTTTCAATTAACTCCATATATATTTCCATTCCCATTTGTGTGTGGTCAATTTTATTTTATAAAAAAATATTATACATTTTATTCTTTTTAGAACTAACATTGTGATATCAAAACAATCTCACTAAGATAATAGTGGTTTTAGGTGAATGTAGTTTTTTTTATCAAATCACGATTATTTAAGTTAATAAAATTTATTTATTTAAAAAAATAACCACATTATAAGAAATGAATTTTGAAAAAAATGAAAATATATTGAAAATGAGATCTGATATTTTAAAATCATTAGTGTTGTATTTCATAGAGCAAATTTTTTATGGAATGGTATTTATAAATTTTTAGTTTCGGTGGTTTATAAATCTTTTTTATGTGGATGTGTTTCCTAGAGAACTTTAGCATGCAAAGATGAATCATCTATGGTTTGATTATAAAACCTCTTAATTTATATTTTTTAATGCGTTTAAATATTTTATTTAAGATCATAATATAATGTTTAATTATATTTTTTATTTCACATAAATTTTAATTTATACTAATTAAAATAAAATTTTATACTAATTAAGTAGAATGGATTGTTGAAGATTTACATAACACCTTATTAGATATGATTTCGCGATCGATTCTTGGTTGTGGTGATGATTATGGGAAACCCATTACAAAAATGGAAGGTGATTACAATTAATTTTCAAAAATTAAAACTTTTGGATCATTATTTTGATGATTTATAAAACAATTTATATTTTTTTGAAGTTAACTTGAAGTGTGTTTTTATTGTAACTTTCATAAATCCTATAGGATTGTTGTTGGGGGTTGAAGACACATTCCTAGTGAAATTTGGTTTCATTTCATGGGGAAACAGAATTCAACATATTATGGAAAGGGATAAAAGGCCTTCTAATGATGATATGACTCATGTATATTAATATGCTTTCAGTGATCATTACTGGATAATCAACATAATGGAATTATTAAAAAAATAGGTAACAATCATCTTGCGTGGAGAGGTGAAATCCATTTATCCTTACTATAGAATTTAAAACTAAATATGTATAGAATCATATCTTTGGATAAGGACATTTCTATTATTTGGGATCTGATTTTATTCTTAATATTTATTCAGATATAGATAAAAAAGGTTTAATAATGGACAAATATTTTACATCTAGAACATTTCAATTCCTTGTTGAAGGTTTAGTTTCCTATCAACAATGAAGAACCATTCATTAAAAATTCACACTATTGAATATGATCAGAGTAGTGTTATAATGCTTAATTTTTATGGATACAATACATACTCATTGATTTTAGACTGAGATTCACTCAAACTCTAATTATTTATGATAACAAATTTTCCATTTCTTCTTCTATAAATGTACATTTTGTGCTTTTGTATTTTTTTCTTACATTGGAAAAATAATGGAAACATGGTGTCAAAAACTGAAAATATGTGCTCGGAATGGAAAAAACATTGGAAATTGATATTTGAGTCATTTTTTGATCTATATAAACCAACTACATGTCTATATGACACCTTAATTTTATAGTGTAATCAAAATAATGATTTTTCTTCCATATTATTATTAATGGGGTTTAAAACCATGAAAATGAGTTCAAATATCCATGAAAATTTATGACATTTACAAATAGATTGTCTGTCATTCTGATGTGCAATGTGGTTTTTATAAACAAACATATAGATTTATTTGATGTAAAAGTATTCAGAAACACACATTGGGTGTTATCAAATAAGAAAAATACCTCATATTATAATTAAATAAAATTATAAGATCAATCATTTAATTTTTGATATGTAGGAAGACACCTCACTTCAATCTGACCAGCGGTTCGTTTGAAATGGTCAAAAGTGAATTTTTTTTCGTAATACAAAAAACATGTGTTAAAGTGTGATAAACATTCATAAGTCCTTAGGTTGTAGTGAAATAACTAGCGAAATACTTTTAATTTAATTTTTAACATGTTGAAATAAACCCAACATCAATCTGAGATGTGGTTTTTTCGAAATGAAAAAATGAACATTTTTATTGATTTAATTATCAAAAATCATTTTTCAATGGGTTAATATATAAAAAATGACCATTAATTATTATGAAATCACTTGATACTATTTATAGATTAATTTTTTCACATGTATAAATAGATATCACATAAATCAAAGATTTATTGTGGTTATAATGATCGAAAAACTGTAAAAGTCTATAAAAATATGCATCAAAGAGTCAATACATAACAAATGAATTCAGATAATAAGCTCACCTTACATACTATATTGATGGGGCATCACTTACTACATGTCAAAAAATGAATCAAAAATAATTTTTCAATTATTTAACTACAATCATATATTGTTTTTTAGATTTTTACACTTTTTCATTTGATTATATTTCCCAGTACTACTTATGACATATATTTTAACTTCATTTACTTTGGATTTTTCCTTATGATAATATGCTCAAATTTATAGATTATCTTTATTATTTTGGATTCAAAGTATATATTTTCCTTTTCATATACTATTATGTCTTCCCCAATATAAACTTTCACTTCTTTTATGAATATTGATTCTAGATTCCACTTTTACTTCAGATTTTACTTCTACTTTCGTTTTATTGCCTATGTTAGATCCATATTATAATTTTTTATTCTTACCTTTTATTCATTTCGTTTTTCTTCAATTTTATTTATTTATGATTTAATTTTTTATTCTTTTATTCCACTTATTTTATTTCAATTATTTATTCTATTAATTATTAATCTACCTACATTTCTAGATTATGACTTTAAGGTTGTGGATATTGTTATTTTTATTTTACATATTTTGATTTTTCTTATTCTTATACATTATTTTATATCCTTAATTATGATTTTTCTTCTAAAAATGTCGGTGTAGAGCATATTTTCAATGTTTTACATTGCATCCTCTCATCTATGATAACATGATAGATTCTTGGTTACATTGACGATGGAGGGAAAACAACCACTACCATTGGAGGAAAGTTACTGTTAATTTTACAAAATTTAATATTTTAGCTCCTTGTTTTGATGAATGAAAATACACTTTCTATTATAATAATGTAAAATTTTATTCAATTTTTAATATAACATGCTAATAGGCCAGCGGTCAGTTTTTGATGGTTTCAGATGCATTCCTAGTGAACTTGGGTTTGAGTTCTAGAGGAATGCAATTCTTCCTATTATGGATTGGGCTATTGGTCCTATTGATATGGATAGTACCCACACAAAGGAACCCTCTTTTTTTTTATCAAAATTGGCAAGGTTACATGGAGGTGTTATCACAGCTACCAGGTCATAGGCATCTTAGGGGAGGGGTGAAAACCATTGATCCTCATAATGAAATGTAAAATTAACACTTTATAGAATACAATACTTTAACATAAACTTTTTAATTCATCTAGATGTGTGATAATTTTTAAGAGTTTTTTATATGTAAATTTCATAGGATGTTGAAATGATATGAAATGTACTTCCAGATATTATCACTTCCTAGGATAATCATTATTTTATGGTATTGTAATATGAATAATTATATAACACATTCTACTACTGAGTTAGATTATAGCAGTTAAAAGTTACTAAAACCAATTTTTATGGATGCAACATGAAATCATTTATTTTTTAATGATATTCATTAAATATCTAATTATTCTTGATAACACTAGTGTCATTTCTTCATCTTTAATTTTATATCTTCTACTTTTCTAACAATATTCATCTTATATTAAAAAATTACAAGAAAAAGGAAAAAAAATGATAAAATGATATTGGATTGATGTGAAAACATATGAAAATAATATTTGTATCATTTATGATCTGTAAGAACCAAAAAAAATCAATTCGACATCAAAATTTCTTAATATAATCAAAAGTTTAATTTGAACATTAAATTATTATTAAAGTAGATCAATTCCAAGAAATATAATGGTATTTTACGGAAAATTTATGATATATATGAATAGAATGTATGTTAATATGACTTTTTGTGTATTTAATATTACTAAACATGCTATTTTATTAAATTTAAATGTGTTTTTAAAAAATTATAAGGTTCATAAGACTGAAAACTGCATCGAATTGTCATTAAATCAATGGTAAATTTTTGACATATAATTACAAAACACACATCATTCTGACTTCTGGTTTTCTCAAATTTATTAATGTGTGTTATTATTGATTACAAACTCAAAAAACACACATTTAAGGTTGAAAACCTAAAAAAGTGACCAGGTTGTAGTAAAATCATAGTACACCCATCATTTTATAATTTTGAACATTTTTAAATATCCACCATTTCAATATGACATGTAGTTTTCTTGAAATGTAAAGTCTTGGGATTTTATTGATTTAAAATCCAAAAAATGTGCATCATAGGTCCAATCATAAAATCATAGGATATCAGTCATAGATTAATTTTTGAGTTGTATGAATGGACCTTACATCAATCCAAAATCATTGTGACATTATAAGAACCAAAACAATAGTTTTATTTGAAATAAAATTCTTTAAAAACCTTCATCAAATAGTCAGGAACAAACAACCTCAAATTGTGACCTCATGGAACGTCAGATTTACTGACCATCTATTCATACATGTTAACATTTATTCAACAATCGGGGTGAAAATATTTCATTATAATCTAAGATTAGTTTTTAGGATTTGAATTTTTTTTATTTTCTTTTATCATTGGTAATTCTTTATGACTTCAAATTTTAACCCTTTTTCTTTAAGTTATTCCTCATGTTAATATGAACATGTTTATTGATTATGTCTCCAATTTCATATTCATCATCTATATTTCCTTATGCTTCTACCATTACTTCTTCCATGAAATCAATATTAACATATTTTATTTCACAAATTTCATATTCTACTTCAACTTCATAATAAATACTACTTCGGGATTATTTTCTTCTTCAGATCAACTACAAGTTTTAGATTCTTAAATTTTATTCATTTAGATTTTAGGAAAATAGATCATTTAAATTTTTAATTTCCATTATTTTATTTTATTTTTTATTCATTTCATCTTATCTATTACAGTAATTTTGTATCAACAAATTTTTCTCTTACTTATACATCTACTTCCATTTCTAGATTCTGACATCAAGATTTTGGATTTTATTTAGATATTAATTCTTTCAATTTTTCTTATGTTTATACATATTTTTATGTTATAACATATACCTTTTTCAACGAAATTTTATTTCTTCATTTACATATATATTTTTTATTTTGAATTTTTTTCCTGACTTTCAACTCTGCACATTGGTTTAACTTTCACCTCTAGTTATGCATTCATCTGATGCATCCACCTTTTTCCTCAAAATTTTTCTTTTTCATTCATTTTCTATTCTAATTCTTTACTAGACATATTGATTCCTATTCTACTTCTATATTTTTTCTATCTGTAATCCATTGGTTTCAAATCTATATTTGATTCAATTTTCCATCAAATTCTTCTTCTACTTTTACTTTTTTTATCTTGTATTAGTTTTTTGTCTCTTCTTATAATTTTTCATGAATTATTGTTATAAACTTTCATGAAATTTTATTTATTTATTTTTATTTAAAGTATTATATATTTTTAATTTTTTCATAATTTATATTCTACTTATGTATTTTGTCGTATCTCTTCAATATTAACTTCTAAATATGGTTTTTTTCATTTACCTCTAGCATCTTTCTACCAAATGTCTTCACAATGTCCTTATTACTAGACTTATAACTTCTTTCTTTTACATAATTTTTTTACTTTCTATTGTTATATCAAACAAATATATTTTTAATTTGACATCCAATTATCTTTAAAAATTATCCTTATGAATTTTTTATATTATAGTCCACTTTACTTTCAATTTCCACTTTTGACCCCACATTTAGAATTGGATTTAACTTAGTAATTTTCCTTATACCAATTAATTACAAATTTTTTATTTGAAAATTCATTATATTTCTCCATTTACCTTTACTGAAAATCCATATTCTACATTTTTTGGTATTTGATTTTAATTATTTGTTATATTTTGATCGTTTATTATTACTTATGAATTTATTAATAATTCTTTTTTTTATTTTATATTTGTTCTTATGATTTTGTTTTTAAATTTGATTTTTATTCTTCCTAATATTTTCAATGTCTATAACAACTTGTAAAACTTTTTTTTTTACATATTTTGGATTCTTCTTCATCTTCAAATTATATTTCCCCCCTTATTTTACATTCGACCAATATTTTCATAATTTTCATTATAGATTCTTCTGTAGTTTGTGTTTTGAATAAAAATTCATGATATCCAGGTTTAGAGTTTCACTTTTGTGTTAAATGTTTCATGTGATCTTGTTTTTTCTTCTACCTTTACATTTAAATATTTATATGGATTTCATTTTTATTGTGCTCATTTTTTGTGGATGAATAACACACTCAATAATTTTTTAATAATATTTACTCTAACTCAGATTCTTTATGATAACAAAAATTCCATTTCTTCAATATTAAATGTCCCCCTTCCAATTTTCGAACAATATTTTACTTATATTGAAAAGAATCATGATAAAGGGGGATTAAATTTTTTATTGGTAACTATATTTAATATTCATTAAAGTACCATATATATTCTATAAGATCATGAAAAAGAAATATAATGATGTGTAAAATACATCTTATGGAACCAAAACATTCAGAAGAATGTTATTAATTGTGAAAATAAAAAGATATCATATGGAAGGAATTATATATCTTAAATGTTTATCTTATTGAATCACTTAGGATTACCATTTCGCTTCGTATGAATGTACTCTTGCATAACATAGTGAAACACACATTATGGTGAGATGAAATTAACCAGTAGTGAATTTTTAATTTATTCAAATCCATTAAATTTGTTTTTTAAAGGGTTATAAAAACATAATATAATTATCATAGAATAATTTTTGATATATAAAAAAAGATTTCACATTCATACAACATGTGGTGTTACCAAACTATTCGAAAAAATAGTTTTATTGTATTTAAAAATCATTATGAACATTCCCAAAAGAGTGAAAATCCTCAAAAGTAATTTAGGTTGTGATGAAATCATATTGAAATGAATACTATTTAATTTTTGAAATTTAAGTATATATTGTACAAAAATCTAATCAAAATTTTATCATATCAACAAAAATTACATTTTTATTTATTTAAAATTTTGAAACAAGCGTCAAAGAGTTAAAACATAGAATAAAACATCTTGTTTCTATGAAATCATAGGAACATTCAATCATTAAATTTTTACCTTAAGAACACTCCACATTTCAATACAATCAAAATTTTCTTATAATGAATGAAAAAATGTTTTATTATGATTATGAATTCTAAAAAAATGTATCAAAGCGTAAAAAATTAGAAAACAAACACTGATTTTTGTGAAATCATTGTCCTGATCATAGATTAGTTTTTGACATTTATTGATACAACATAAGTCAATCAAATCTGTAGTGCAGTCGAAATGACTGAAAAAGTTTTTTTTACTAGATTTATTTTTTTCAAAAAAATACATCAATGACAAAAAATATAAAAAAGGACTTCATATTTTCATTAACTTTTTGAATAATTATCATTGATTTATTTTTACATTATATAAATATACCATAGTTAAATATGACATGCATTGTGGTCAGAATGATCAAAAAAATAGTTTTTTATATTTAAAAACCATTAAAACCTTACATCAATAGGATAAATCCAAATGAGATCGATTTGACATGATTTTTTAGGGAAATTATCTACATTTAATTTGTGACATGTATGAATAGACTGCATGTTAATCTTAAATGAAATTTTCTTGGAATGGCAAAATATTTTTTCTATTATTTTAAAATTTAAAAAACATGCACTAAAAGGTAAAAACCTAGAAAACTATAATAGATTGTGGTGGAATTAGAGGAAATATATTTTTGATTAATTTTTTAAATGTATAAAAAGAATGAATGTCAATACGATGTATGATATGACTGAAATGACCAGAAAAACAATTTTATTATATTTAATTGTAATTTGAAATGAATATCACATTTTCAAAACCATAAAAAAATCCCTCAAATTTTCATGAAACCATTGGAAAACATATTTTATGTAATCTTTTACTTGTTTGAAAAAATTTCATGTAAATATAATGTTCGATATATTCTGATTAGTTGAAAGATCAGTTTTTTTGATTTAAAAATCAATGAAAACAAGTATCAAATGGTCAAAACCAATAAATAAACCTTAGATTGTTGTTAAATAATTTGAAAATAACTATCATATATTTTTCTACATGTTGGTATAGACTTCATGATAATTCGACTTGTGGTTTCATCTAAGTGACCTAAAATTAATTTTAATTTATTTTAAAGCTTAATAAACATTCACCAAAGCGTTTGGTTATAGAAAATGAGCTCTGATTTTTGTTAAATCATAATTGAACTAACTTATTTTAATTTTTGACAGGTTGGAATAAACTGTTTGTCAATTCTCCATTGGTTTTCTTTCAAATTTAAAAAAAATATATTTTTAATTGATTTAAAAGTAAAAAAATGCATTAATTGGTCATAACATAGAAAAATATCATGGATTATAATAAGATCATATGAATTAATGTTGTTTAGTTTTTGACATTTCCTAATAGACCACTCATGAATCAAACATGCAGTTTTACTAAAATGAACAAAATCATTTATTATTAATTTAAAATTCAAAAAAGATGTTCTAAAAGATAAATGCTTATAAAATTACCAATAATTTTCATGAAATCACAAGACATGGATCCTTGATAATGTTTTTACATGTATTAATAGAGAATATGAAAATAAAAAATACGGTGTGGTTAGAATGAATAAAAAGTGGTTTTATTATAATTACAAATCTATGAAAACCTGTATCCAACTGTCATGACCAAAAAAATGACCCGAGAATGTGATTTCATAACATATTATATTGAAATGGTTCCGATTTATACATTTCAAAAATTATTCAAAAAACACTATCAAATGATTTCATTATAATCCTAGATCATATGATATGTTTTTACCCTTTCTCATTATCTTGTATTTTTTTGGAACTGCTTATTACTTCTATGTTTACTTTTTTTTTAACCTTATTCTTTCTACTAATATTCTCATGTTTATGAATACGATTTCTAGTATGGGATTCTACTTATATATTTTCTTCTCTATGAACTATTTATTGTTCCCCAACATTTAGTTTCTCTTATTTAATGACTCTAGTTTCTATCTTCTATTTTTTATTCAACTACGGATTTTGGATTTTTACCTTTTTAATAATAAATTATTAATTTTAAAATATACCATTTCTTCTATTGAATTTTGATTTTTTTAATTTTCATTTTAATTTGTTTTTCATTTACATTATATTTTATTTCTTATTAATCTTATGTTTTTATTCCACCTATTTTTTATAACTATTTAATCTCTTACATATGAATTTATTTCCATTTATAGATTATGACTTAGATATTGTAAATTTTTTATTTTAATTTTTTTGTAATTTTTTATAGTTGACTTATTTTTTTAAATAGGTTTTTTCATATATATTTTTTATCCTATTAGTTATATTTCTATTTATTTTGAGTTCTTTTCCAGGACTGTGTCTCTAATCATATTTTCAACTTTCACATATAAATATGTATTTTTTAACGTTTTTTCATCTGATGCCTCAAACTTATACCTTAAACTTAAGATATTTTAATCATTTTTATCTTTTGATTTATGTTTTTAATACATTATTCTTATTCATCTACTTATCGATTTCTACTTTTTACACCCAGCCTTTGATTTTTTTTCTAGCCTTGTTTTATTTTTCCTAAAATTATTTTTCTACTTTTTTATTCTTATATAGAATTATTTTTTGATTTTTCTTAAATTTTTTCTTCTACTATCAGTTTTTTATCTTACTTTTTATTATTTTATGTTTTTTACTTAATTGTACTTCTAATTATACTTCTATATTATCTATTATATATTATTCTTATACTTCTAACTACGATTCTTTCTTTATTCGTTGGTTATTCTTCTACCTAATGTCTTTAACATTTCCATGTTATTATAATTATACTTTTATCATTTTTCTTGAGCCCTTGTTTTTTATTTTTATATCCTACTAATAATTTTTTTCCTACTAATCTAATCCACCTTTTATCCAATCGTCCTATTTTTTAAATTTTGGATTATATTTAACCTTCTATTCCTAATTTTGGTTCTATATTCATAGTTGGTTTTAGATTATTTATCATTATATTTATACATTTTTTTAATTTTAAAATTTATTCTATTTCTCAATTTATTTTTACATAATATCCTTCTATATTTTTTTTGTTTCTAGTTTAAATTTTCATCTACTTTTTTCCATTTATTATGACTGATGAAATAATTCCCACTATTGATTTTTTTTTTAATTTTTTTTCTTTTTATTATCTTTTTGATCTCACAAAAATAATTAAATAACCTTCTTCTAGTTTATTTATTTTTGATTATTCTTTATGTCTTTCTTACACTATTTCCTCCACTTTCACATTCAATCACCAATTTCATATTTCACATTTTATCATTATCTCTGGGAGGTTCGTTGGCTTTTGATTTATGATATCTATGTTTTGAGTTTCACTTTTTATTTATCTTATTCTAGTGTTATTTTATTATTAATATAATTGTGAATATGTTTACAGAATTTGGTTTTCATATTTTCTTGATTCATATTTTGATAATCTGATTTTTACTTATATCGAGTTCCCCTTCAAGTTCACTTATTTTAAACATTTCTTACAGCTTCTTCTCTTTACCCTACTCTAGATTTGGAAAATGCATTTGCATATAGTTCATCCTATACTTTTATATATGTATATTATTTTTCAATTATTGTTTCTAATACTTGTTTATTTATTTTACAATTTTCCTTCAAACTCTTATCATTTTCTTTATCTACATCATTTTCAACTAAATCTGTCTCTATATCCATTTTTATTTTCATGACTTATGTTTTCTATTGATTTATTTTTTAATTTTATTTTTAACTTCTACACTTGATTATTTTTATAACTAATATCATTATATATAAAAGATAACTCTTAGAGAGTAGGGGGTTTTGGTTATTGTGGTTTTATTATTAAAATAATTGTTTTAACTTATTTTAATAATTAAAATTATAATGAACAATGGATTTTGAAAGAGAAATATACATATCTTTCAAATGGGATATCATATTTTGAAAATCATCAGTGTTTTGTTTCGGAGAATAATATTTTTTATTAAAGGAAGTTTAGATATTTTTAGTTTCAAACACTTATGAGATGACTTTAAATAGAGGTGGTTCCAAGAGAACTATAGTGATAAAAAATGAATCATCTGAGATATAACTACAATTTGGTCTATCACGACATAATTACCATTACCAAGGGGAAACCTCATTCAGTAAAACCATTGACTTCGTAAAATACAATATAAAAATATACTCTATCATATAAATCTAATTTTTTCAATATTCAATTATTCTAAATTTGATCTTCTTCATGGTGAATAATCCCTATTAACATGGAATAACAATATTTCATTTAAAACACCATACACTATAATTTTCACCATGGATTTTTGTTTGTTTCAGAATTACTTCAAAACCCTAATTAAATCCATAGAATTTTTCGTGGAAGGAAGATATTCCAAAGACAACAATTCAAACCAGGTATGGAATATATGAGTTTACAGTAATGCCATTTGGACTAGCTAATGAACCCTCTGTTTTCATGTATCTAATGAAAATAGTGTTAAAGGAATATCTAAAAAATTTATTTTGCTATTTACTGATGATATCTTGTTATATTCCAAAAGCTAAGAGGACTATGAGAACCACTTGTGGGTTATTTTGGAGAATCATAGAAGAAAATAGTTATATGGGATATTTAGTATGTGTTAATATTAGTTTGAATCAATTTATTTTCTTGGCCACATTTCCTTTATGGATGGAATCTAAGATGATCCTGTGAAGACAAAGCAATCTCTTAATGGCCTACACCAACAACCATAATCGAGGTATGCAACTTTATTGGATCAGGAGGTTACTATTGGTGTTTCATTCGTAATTTTTCTTGATTGGCTATCTTGTTATCCATGCTCATATGTAAAGAAGTTAAGTTTGAATGAAAAAAATAATGTAAAAATATTTGGAATAATTGAAGAGAATATTGGTCAATTCTGTAATTTTGACTCTTCAATAAGGAAATGATGGGTTTTTGATATACAGTGATTCATCAAATAATTTAATGGGTTGTGTCCTTATGAAAAATGGTAAAGTTATTTATTATGAATAAAGGTAGTTGAAGACACATAAAAAAAATTATCCAACTCATGATCTTGAGTTAATAGCTATAATAATTTCTATGAAAATATTGAGACACTATCTCTATAGTGAAAGATATGAGATATATATGGATCACAAGAGTTTTAAATACATTTTTACACATAAATAAATCAACATGAGGAAAAGGATATGGTTCGATTTACTCAAATATTATGATTTTTCAATACACTCCCACCTAGTAAAAGAAAATAAAGTAGAAGACACATTAAGGAGGAAAGATCATGGATTTCTAACCCAAATGAGGATTGAGAAAGATCCTATGATCATAGATCTAGTAAATATGGATATGAGAATTTTTAAGGAAGATAAAACATCACACATTTTCCAAATGATTTCTAAACCATCTGTACTTGAAAAGATAAAAAGATATCAACATAATTATGAGATTCTAAAAAAGGAAATTAAAGCTATTAGGGATGGAAGATTGGAAGAATTATTGTATGCGAATTGAGTTCTAAAATTTGGAAAGAGGTTATGTCTCCCATTAATACCTGATCTAAAAATGGAAATATTATATGATGATCCTACCTCAAATTTCTCTATACCTCTTTGTAGTAACACGATGTATAGAGATCTAAAGGAAATTTTTTTAGAGGATAACATGAAGTGGAAAATTACTAAATATATGTCAAGGTGTCTAGTTTGTTAACTAGTGAAGGCTGAGAGACAACATCCTAGAGGATTTATGAAACCTCTACCCATTACTATGTGGATGTAGGATGAAATTATGATAGAAATTATCATAGGAATACCAAGGACACCTAGAAGTAATGATGAAATATAGGTAATTGTTGATCATTATAAAAAATAGGCACATTTACTTGCTATAAGATAATATTTACCACTTGAGTGCCTATAAATCCTCTATACTAATGAAGTTTTAAGTCTTCATGGTGCACCTCTATAGATTGTGTCTAATAGGGATCCTTGATTTATATCAAAATTATAGAGAAGTCTTCAAAAATCTTTGGATACTGATCTTCATATGAGTACTTCTTATCCCACTAAAGCTGATGGATAGTCTAAATGGACTATTAAAACATTGGAAGACATGTTGAGATGATGCTCACATGAATTTCAACGTATGTGGGATTAGTACTTAACTCTGGTGGAATTTTCATACTATAATATTTTCTATTCTAGTATTCAAATAGAGCCATATAAAAAATTATTGGCAAGTGATGTAGAACTCCAATGTGCAGGGATGAAGTTGGTGAGAGGAAACTTATAGTCTTAGAACTCATTGAAGAAACAATGATGAAGGTAAATACTATTTAGGGTCATATTAAAGTATCTCAAAGTTGGAAAAAAATTTATTCTAAAAATCATAGAATGAATTTGAAAATTCAAGTGGGAGATCATGTTTTTCGAAAAGTATATCCTTTGAAGGGTGCTTTAAGGTTCAATATAAAAGGGAAATTGATCCCTAAGTACAGAAGACCATGTGAAATTCTAGAAATAATTGGAGTTTTAACATTCTATTTAGCAATTCATCCAAGTGTCTCCGACGTTCATGATGCCTTCAATGTGTCATGGTTAAAGAAGTACATTCTAGACTAAACACATGTACTCACCTATGAAGAATTAGAACTGGAACCCAATTTATCTTACTGTGAAGAGCCTATCGATATTCTTGAAACTAGAGAGCATGTATTGAGAAATCAAACAGCTCGATTGGGAAAGATTCTTTTGAGAAACATTAAAATGGAAGAAGAAACATTGGAACCTGATGATGTTATAAAGAAGAACCAACCACATATTTTTAGATGGTAATATACCCGAAAATTTTCAATGATGAAATTTATGAAGGAGAGAAAAATATAACACCCCGTGATTTTATGGTTTTTATCTTCTTAAATAATTTCAATTCATTCGAAAGATTACATTGCACAAAAAAATTATTTAATATATTATAAATCATATAAAATCACATAGAGAACAAAAACATACTTTATAAATGAATAATGAATTATATAATAGATTTTTCTATAAATTAAGTATCATATATGTCACGACCCACCATCGGCAAGATGATGGAAGGCGCGGAAAAGTTCCATGCCTTTCCTTCCTCAAGTCGAAGACGAGATAATGACCCCCGAGTCCCACCCCCAGTAGGCCCCAGAGGGGAGACTAGCACCAAGGGTGTAACATTTTCACAATATGGGAGGCATTACCCTTTTTTGTTAACCAAGATTGGGAGAAATAATGAGTCAACACCAACACCACCAGGAAACTCAAAAGAAAAAAAATTACATGCATGTTTTAATAATAAAACTGAACAAAGTACAAGAACTCCAAAGTACAAACCAATAGGAAAAGAAAAGGTGAAACAAAAACCAACAACGACGAACAGCAACTCCAACGTCCAAACTAGTAAGGTCCCGCACATCCTCCGAAGTCCTCCTGACAACCTGAAAGTAAATGTTGGGTAAGCATACAAAGTATACTCAGTAGGAAAAACCTATAGCTCTCATGGACAAGTGGGGAAACGTACTAAAGTCTCGTGAGAAACAGAAAAACCAACATCTTTCAAGGAATCTATCCATCCCACCTCACTGGCCACACTCAACAAATAAAGAAAGCAGTAAGGTAATAGTAAAAGAACAAAACATTTGGGTACCCCTCACCACCATTTCCCCCACTAGCTAGCTACTCATCCCTAATGGAAAACGTCCTGACGCTACCATGCTCTTCCTGCCTGCACACACCTGGGCCTCAAAACTATCCATACCTACCCGAAAACACCTGGGCCTCATCCCGAAGACATCTCGGAAAACAAACTATAACCAGAACCCCTTCCCCAAAACACTTGGGCTAACAACACACCAATCAAAACCTACCCGTAGAATCTTGGGTGTAAGGTCACCTCCAGCCATCACAGCCAAAGGAAGAGGGAGCAGGAAGGAGGGTAACTAGGGGGAAACACCCTTCCCCATGAAATGGGGTGTCCGAAACTAAGTGACCAACGCGGGTGGGGTGTGACTAAACACAAAACATACAATTATACATATATATACCAACACAAAGCCCAACCTACGGCTCCTCAAATAGATACAAGTAGGTGCACAAGCATTGCTGCCTGAGAAAACAGGCACACAACAAACAGTTCCCAGTTCCCCTATTCAAGTTATCATTCATAACAGTTCAGTATGAGTTAATACCTTCACTACTGGGAAACTAACAGGCACATTCACAGATGAAACAAAAAAATCGGCAGAAAGGAAAAATATCAGGTAATTTAAGCATTCACACCCGGTTCTCTTGTGAAGTCACAACAATTAGGGATCAAGTGAGATCCCTCAAAGTACTGGAAACAAAACAACCCCGAGACACAGCCCTATATACCCAAAATTCAGAAGACAACGGTTTCTCAACGACAGAGGATTCCACCCCAATTCGTGATATAAGCAGAGCAACCCCCACATCCTCAGATTCACAACCAGCGAAGGTATAACAATAGGGGATCCCATCTATGAAAAACCATAAAGTCACCCGTAATTAGCCCGTGAAGGAAAAACAACCAAACCACTACCACCAACACAAGGTAGGCCCATGCAGGTATTTTCAAATTTAAAAGATTTAACACACTCCATGGTTTCAATTCCACTGTTGTTTAACCGAGGATATCACAGAAAAGGGTTAATCCTGGTGCTTTCAATTTAATTAACCGATTATACGTAATTAACCAATTCCATGTTACAGTTATTTAAACATCCAGGAACACCGAGATTCATTAGTGCACAGAGAAAGACCACCAACTACCATGATTTTCAGTGAGCATAGTCCCGTATAATTCAAAACACATAACAATAAAAGAGCATAGCAGGACATCGATCACACCCCCTTTCATTCTTTAGAGGTCCGTTCATTATCTTCATTATGTTGGGTTTTGTCAATTTTCATAGAGACAAAGGCATGCCTACCCCACATGATACATATAAGCGAGAGACGAAGGAGAAAATCCATACCGTATTGATCAAGGATCGATATTACGTCCTTGTGTGGAAACTGGAAAATAGGAGAGGCAGGAAATCCTCGAAATGGGATCAAGGAAAACTTTGCAACAGGGTACAACTCGTCGGAATGAGAGGGTACTCCGAGCACAGGGTGATAGAAAAAAAAAATAAACTCAGGGGTAATCCTTTAGGTTATAAAGGATTAGATACACCATTCCTAGGAAAATTAAGATATGAAGAGAAAATCTCGAAACCGCGTAAGAAGCATGATCGTGGGTTGACCACGCGGCTGGGCCACCCCACACGTCCAACTTAAAGGGTCCCCGCCTTTCGGGGTGGTTAAAACAGACGCACACATCATGGTTTTTCATTTAAGGAGTGTACCTCATAAATAATTTAATTTAAACGCCATTAATGGGATTAATGGGCTTTAAAATAGGCTTAAAGTGGTCAAAACATGGTTTAAAAAAACCAATTTGTGCAAAAAGGAGGTGCTACTAGAAAACCTGTGGGGGGTAGGCAGCAGCTACCGGTAGGCGAGAGCTACTTCTAGGCGAGAGATACCATTAGGCGAGAGCTACCGGTAGCCGAGAGCTACAGGTAGGCGAGAGCTACCGGTAGCCGAGAGCTACCTGTTGGCGAGAGCTACCGGCAACTGAGAGCTACCGGTTGGGAGAGCTACCAGTTGGGGAGAGCTACCGGTAGCCGAGAACTACCTATATCTTAGAGCTACCGGTAGCTGAGAATACCGGTTGGCGAGAGCTACTGGTAGCTGAGAGCTACCGGTAGCCGAGTGGTACCTGTATGCCAAGGTCACCAGTAGGCTAGGTCTACCGGTAGGTCAAGGCCACCGGTAGGCCGTGGCTACCGCTAGGAGTCACCAAGAAGATGGGATGGCCTTCCAGACCACCCAGAACACCTCAAATATCGGATTTTTACCAAGTAATGGACCCCAAAACCCCAACCCATTACATCAGATACTTATCAAACTATTCTCATCCCCGAGAAAATAAGAACAAACCAGAACGGATAAAAGAGCGGTCCAAACAACCACCCTATAAAGATACTTCTCAAGGGCAAACCCCGGTGTTGTTGGAAAGCTGGAACAGAACCCCCAAGAGTTATCAACCACAAACATTCACAATAAGCACAAGGATCACGCTGTCCAACACATGAGTTTGGGAGTCCCCTCCTACATGTCAGGATATTATCCGCTTTGGGCGGAACTGAATCGCCCGCACGGTTTTAATCGCATCCATATTAATGCGTCCTGATTAGCAGTCAGGTTTTCCCATCATCACACATTCGGAAACCCACACACACATAGAGGATAGGGAACAAATAATTTAATAACTAAGAAAAACAAGCATTTCATATAATAAAGCACAAGGTAAAACATCTCAATAAGGATCCGAACAAAAACAACAAGGAATTCAAAACAGCTCTGGGTACTGAACGCGTTACTGGGCCTCCCGCTCCCAAGTGCTCTCTTCCAGGCCACCATGCCTCCATAACACATGAACCAAGGGGATGGTTCATCCACAAAGCACTTTGTCTTTATGATCCTCAATCTTGATCAGTCATTCTATGAAGGTCTCATCGTCTTCAACATCAAATTCTCCCCAATCGATGACGTGGGAGTCGTCGTGTAGATATCGACGAAGCTGGGAGACGTGAAAGACGTTGTGGAATTTCTCCAACTAAGGTGGCAACGCCAGCTGATACGCCACCTCAACAACTCATCCCAACACCTCGAAAGATCCGATGAACCTAGGGGAGAGATTACTCCCCCTCCTAAACCTTCACTGCCCACGTCGAGGGGAAAAATTCAAGAACACATGATTTCCAACCTCGAACTCCAAGGGCCTCCTCCTACTATCGGCATAAGACTTATTCCGGTCCTGGGCTGCCTTCATCCCCTCACGTAGGAGATGAACCTTCTCAGTGGTGCTCTGCACCACTTCTGTCCCAAGAACAGTTGCTTCCCCAATCACTGTCCATCAAACGGGTGAACAACACGACCTTCCATACAAGGCCTCAAACGGTGTCATACCAATAGTGGAGTGAAAGCTATTGTTATAAGAAAACTCCACAAGAGGAAAGTGTCATACCCATAATCCCCCAAAATCTTGAACACATGCCCGTAGCATGTCTTCTAACGTCTGGATCGTTCGTTCTGTTTTCCCATCTATCTGAGGGTGGAAAGCAGTGCTAAGGCATAGCTCGGTGCCAAAGGCATGCTGCAATCCCCTCCAGACTCGTGAGGTAAACCGCATGTCTCGATCGGAGACAATAGATCTCAGAATCCCATGCAACCGCACCACCTCATAGACATACCTCTTGGATAAGGTGCTCACTGGGCTCGACTCCTTAATCCCCAAGAAGTGTGTCGATTTCGTCAACTGATCCACCACTACCCAGATGGCATCATAGCCTCCCTGTTCCCTGGGTAGCCCTGTGATGAAGTCCATCGAGAGGTCATCCCACTTCCACCTGGGAATATCTAACAGTTGTAACAACACTCCAGGAAAACGGTGTTCAGCCTTCACTTGGTGACACACCAGGCACATAGCCACAAACTCTGCCACTTCCCGCTTTACCCTGGTCCACCAAAATCGTCCCCTCAGACCTTGGTACATCTTTGAGACCCTAGGATGTACTGCTAAAGCCGATCCTTGGAACTCACGGACACTACAACAAAAACGGCCTATATCAGCGCTAAAAAAGGGCTTTAATAGTGCTAAAAAGCACTGTAAAGCTAAGCGCTAATATAGGGGGGGTCCCTTTTATCAGCGCTCCAAAAAACGCTGATAAAGGCCTCTTTTATCAGTGCTAAAAAAAGTGCTGATAAAAGACCCCTTTATCAGCGCTTTTTTTAGCGCTGATAAAAGGGGCCTTTATCAACTCTTTTAAAAAGCGCTGATAAAGGTTAATGAAATTTAAAAAAAAATAAAAAAATTAAAAATAATACGGGGGGAGTTCTTTTATCAGTGCTTCTCACCCCCTTTATCAGCGCTAGGAGGTCTCCCACGCACTGCCCTTCCCACGCACCCCCTTCCCACGCACCCCCTTCCCACGCACCCCCTTCGCTTCCACCCAAACTCGAACCCGGGACATTCCCCCTTTCATGGCCGCACCTTTACCACTATTCCATTTCATATTGTTCTCTATTTAATGATATATCTATATATATATAGTTATATTTATTCATATTTTGATATAGATTCATATTAATATAAATATATTTATTCATATATTGGTATATATATATTAATTTGTATATTAATATATATATAGTTATAATTTATTATACGTATATTTATTTGTATATTAATCTATACTTATAAGATTAGTTTTAAATACATTTATGAAAAAATATGTTTTTTATGTGTGTTTATAAATAAATAAATATATACATACATACATAGATAGATATAAACAACACATAGACACACACAGACACACACACACACACAAACACATATATATTTACGAATAAACACATATATATGTGTGTTCGAATAGCCATAGAATGTACTTATAAGATTAGTTTTAAATAAATTTAAGAAAAAATATGTTTTTGATGTGTGTTTATAAGTATGTAAATAAATACATACATACATATATACATATATACAACACACAGACACACACAGACACCCACACACACACAGACAGATATATATTTACGAATAAATAAATATATATGTGTATTTGAAAATACATAGAATGTTAAAATGACCATAACATATAATCTATAATTCTGTTTCAATGCCACAACTAGTCAAATCGAAGAAAATGAAACAATATTCGATATGATATGTGGTACAGGCCTAACGGACATCTGGATCAGAAGTTATACTTGTTTGAATGTTAACAAATATGGGTATCCCGACAAAAAACTCAGTTTTGGAGGCTTTCTAGGCCTTTTTTGGGCTCGAAAAATGTGACAAAGGATTTTCTTGGGTCACTTGCGCGTAGAGCTCGTCGCATGCTTCGATTTGATATGCTGTAGAGCTCCAACGGATACCCAGATCAAAAGTTATGGCCGTTTGAAGTTTGAGTTATATTTTCAACATATTTTAGATGTTTTATTAATTGTTTTTATTTTTTGTGTCCTCAAATTGTTATTAAATGATTTTTAATCGATAATAATTAGAAAATTATTAATTAATAATATTTTTTTAAAATATTTTGAAGCCATTTTCACTAAATTTATTATATATTAAATGTAATAGTAAATTATACATATCTATAACATATTTAAAAAATATATATTGTATTTATATCAATATAAATATACTAATATAACAAAATATTATTTTTCATGATTTTTTTTGAAACTCAACATTTATCAGCACTCGGTAAAAGTGCTGATAAATCCCCCCTTTATCAGCTCTACTTAAGGAAGCGCTGATAAAGGGGTAGCGCTTCCCTTTCTAGTTTTTGGCGTAGTGGGAGAACAACTTTACACATCATCTCTGGAATGAAAAGCCTTCCATGGAAAAGCATCTGATGCTGACCATCCTCCGACCATCCCTTAGAGGCATTTCTATGATAAACACGATTCCACATCACTTCCACCTCCGATTCCCACCACTGAGACTCTTCCACCTGCACCACTAAGGAGGAAACTATAGTCATCTGAAACAAACAACCTCTTCCACCTTCCACCCTTTCATCTATATGCTAGGCCACCAACTCTTCCATCTCTCTCCAAGCATATGTAGATTCCCAAACTAATTCCTTATGTGATTTCCTGCTCAGGAAATCAGCCTCAACATTTCCCTTACCCTCAGTATAAGAGATCTTGAAGTCGTAATCTTGGAGGAACTCAACCCATCTCTGTTGCCGCATGTTCAGATCTCGCTGGGAAAAGATATAACACAATATATTGTGATCTGAGAGGACCACAAAGCGCTCTCCGATGAAGTAATTCCACCAAAACATCAATGAGAACACCACGACTGCAAGCTCAAGATCGTGGGTGGCATAGTTACGTTCATGAGGATGTAACTGCCTAGACCCATAAGAGATCACTCCTCACTGCTGCATCAGCACACATCCCAACCCAAGGCTGGAAGAATCACAGAATACTTCAAACAACACCCCTTCCTCTGGTAATCTATTTACAGGAGCACTAACCAGCTTCTCCTTTAGGTAGCCAAAAGCTGTCTGGCACTGGTCGCTCCATTCTAAGGCCTGTCCCTTCCTAATCAAAGCTATTAACGGAGCTGAAACTCGAGAGAATTCGGGCACAAACCTCCGATAATAGCCTGCCAAACCCAGGAAACTACGAACTTCCGCAACATTCTTGGGTGCTGCCCAAGAAACAACTGCCTTGACCTTCGACGAGTCTACTGCTATTCCTTTCTGAGACACTACGTGTCCAAGGAAATGTACCTCTCACGTTAAGAACTTTCACTTAGATAGTTTCCCATAAAGATGGTGGTGTCTAAGGACTCCCAAAACTTCCCTGAGATGTTCAACATGCTCTTACTTCGATCATGAGTAGATAAGGATGTCATCGATGAACACCACAATGAACTGGTCTAGAAACTCTCGGAAAACAGAGTTCATGAAGTTCATGAACATAGCTGGTGCATTTGTAATGCCAAATGGCATGACCACGAACTCAAAATAGCCATATCTACACCTGAAATCCGTCATCGAGATATCACTTTCCTTCACTCTCAATTGGTGGTATCCAGACCATAGATCGATCTTAGAGAACCAATCTGCTCCCCTCAGCTGGTCGAAGAGATCATTTATCCTCGGGAGGGGGTAACGATTCATGATCGTCACCTGATTCAACCTCCGGTAGTCTACGCACAGACATAGAATACCATATTCTTTCTTTACGAACAAAACTGGAGCACCCCACAGTGACACGCTGGGTCGAACAAATCCCTTCTTCATCAGATCGTCAATCTGAATTCGTAACTCCCGCAACTCAGAAGGTGCCATTCGATAAGGATCCATCGAGATCGGGTGGGCACCAGGCTGTAAGTCTATCCCAAACTCAATGTCATGTTGAGGGGGTAGAGTCACAACCTCATCGGTAAAGACATCAGGGAATTCTCTTACGACTTCTGGGATATCCATCATTCCTGTGTCCGCTAAGTCCACTGACATCCCGTCCAGAAAAGAAAGGAGTGGCTCCACGTGTCGACTCCCCTCCTGATAACTCTGCTCCCCAAAAAAAACCACACGCTGTCCATCCTCGTCAGAGAATTCAACCCACCCCCAATAACAGTCGATGATGGCATGCACAGAGAATAACCAGTCGATGCCTATAATGACATCGTATTGCTGCATCTGTAGCGAAAGGTCTCCACTGGACTAATGTGGTCCAATCATCAGTCTATATCCTCGGAAAAAGTAAGACACACTGGTCTGACCCACAACCGGTGTTCTCAACACTATTGGCACATAAAGTCTCTCAGCATCCAGACCCAGAGCATGGTCTAACTCGGGCGTAACAAAGGAGTGCGAAGCTCACGAATCAATCAAGGCAGAAACAAGAGTGCTGAAAAAGCTGATCGTACCTCGAACGACCTCTAGTCCTGTCGGGGCTACTAACTCTGTGGTATGCAACTATCCATTCCCAGCTCCTCTGCCTCGCTGGTGTCGACCACCTCCCCGACCACAACCTAGTCAAGGTCCCTGAGGGGCACCCTGGTGTTGGTCTCCTCCCGCAAAGTCATCCCTTATAGGGTCAGGGGCCTGCTGCTGCTGCTACTGGAAAGGCCTCGCCGACAACGGATGCTGCTAAGGTGGGTGCTAAAAATGCCCACCTCCACCATGTAGAGCTCGAGTCGGACACCTGCTATAGACGTGCCCGAAAACACCACAGGAGAAACACTTCGGTCCTAGCCCTGTGGAAAATGGGTGAGGGCTAGAAGCTCGGAAGTGGAACTGATGAGGCCTACTCCCTGCTTGTCGAAACTTGGAAGGCCCTGTCGCTGGAGACCTACTGCTGACCGCCTTCCCATTTGATGAACCCAGCTGGTTCCACTCTCGTGTGTGCCTACCTTCGAGTGAATCCTCTCTACTATCTCGGCCTTCTTCTGTACTGCTAGGTACTTCAGAAGAGTGAAGGGAGTGACAACATACTGAAGAGAAGGATGGAGCACCTCCTCTAACCGTCTTTCCCGAGACTCCTCATCCAGAAAGAGATCTGGGACAAAGCCCAAGAGATCTTTGAACTTGATCCCCAGATCCCTAACTGACATGATTCCCTGGTGAAGGGAGATCAACCCCTGTCTCCTCTCAGCCTTCACTGTAGAGGAGAGAAACTCCTCACGAAATTCCTTCTCGAAACTGGCCCATGAAACCTCTTCCTATGTCTTCTCTCCCAGGAAAAGAGTCCACCACTGACGCGCTGCTCCTCTCAGCTGACTAACGGCCAACAGAACCCATTACTCTTTCGAATCACGGATTAAAGACAAGGTGATGGATAGATCCTCGAGCCATCCCTCTATTACTGAGTCAGAAACGCTTCGCTCGTACTTCTTGAGGGTTTGTCGCTGGAAGGAGCGCAGAGTCCTCTGCCACAAGTCGTCCTCCTCATCTCGGTCAACCCTCTGCTGGTCAACTGCCTCGATCCACTGGGCCTCAACCACCTGAGTCGCTCGTGGATAACATCCAGGTTCCAAAGATGTAAGGTAAACAAAGAATTTCTAAGCCCGAGTAGTAAGATAAATTCTTATTATTATTAGTATTTAGTATTATTATTAAAATTTTCTCCCCAAGATTCCCCAAAACAAGTAAAAACACAATTAGCATGATGTATGTACCTTCCCTAGGGTCTCTACCCTGCAATTAATGTATTCTCTCTTAGTCGTTTGATAGGCTCAGAGTCCTTGCATCGGATCACGGGGGGCCCTAAAATCCAATGTCCTAGCCGATCCTCCCTGGTCTATTTCATGAACCAAGATCACCTAACATTGTTGCCCTACCATCCCATGAAATCCTCAATGTGCCTAACTCCAGACTCAATCCTATCCCTCAAACCCTCCGCCTCTGATACCATTCTGTCATGACCCGCCTTCGACAAGACGATGGAAGGGGAGGAAAAGGTCCCTTCCCTTACTTCCTCAAGTTGAAGATGAGATAATGACCCCCCGAGTCCCACCTCTAGTAGGCCCTGGAGTGGCGAATAGCACCAAGGGTGTACCATTTTCACAATATGGGAGGCATTACCCTTTTTAGTTAACCATGATTGGGAGAAAGAATGATTCAACACCAAACACCACCAGGAAACTCAAATGAAAACAAATTACATGCATGTTTTAATAATAAAACTGAACAAAGTACAAGAACTCCAAAGTACAAACCAATAGGAAAAGAAAAGGCAAAATAGAAAACAACAGCGACCAACAAAAACTCCAATGTCCAGACTAGTAGGGTCCCGCACGGCCTCCAAAGTCCTCAAGACACCCTGAAACTAAACGTAGGGTGAGCATACAAAGTATACTCAGTAGAAAAAACCTATAGATCTCGTGCACAAGTGGGGAAACGTACTAAAGTCCCGTGAGAAACAGAAAAACCAACATCTATCAAGGAATCTATCAATCCCAACTCATTGGCCACGCTCACCAAATAACGCAAGCAGTAAGGTAATAGTAAAAAAACAAAACATTTGGGTACCCCACACCACCATTTCCCCCACTAGCTAGCTGCTCATCCCTAACGACAAACGTCCTGATGCTACCACACTCTTCTTGCCTGCACACACCTGGGCCTCACAACCATCCATCCCTGTCCGAAAACACCTAGGCCTCATCCCGAAGACACCTGGTAAAACAAACCATAACTAGAACCCCTGGCCAAAAACACCTAACAACACACTAATAAAAACCTACCCAAAGAATCTTGGGTGTAAGGTCGCCTCCAGCCTTCATAGCGAAGGGAAGAGGGAGCAGGAAGGAGTGTAACTAGGGGGAAACTACCTTCCCCATGAAATTTGGTGTCCGAAACTAAGTTCCCAATGCCGGTGGGGTGCGACTATAAACAAAACATACAATTATACATATATATACCAACACACAGCCTAACCTACGGCTCCTCAAATAGATACAAGCAGGTGCACAAGCACTGCTGCCTCAGAAAACAGGCACAAAACAAACAGTTCCATGTTCCCCTATTCAAGTTATCATTCATAACAGTTCAGTATGATTTAATCCCTTCACTACTGGGCAACTAACATGCACATTCACAGATGAAACAACAAAATCAACAGAAAGCAAAAACATCAGGTAATTTAAGCATTCACACCCGGTTCTCTTGTGAATTCACAACAACTAGGGATCAAGTGAGATTCCTCAAAGTACTAGAAACAAAATAACCCCGAGACACAGCCCCATGTCCCCAAAATCCAGAAGCCAACGGTTTCTCAACGATAGAGGATTCCACCCAAATTCGCGATATAAACAGAGTAACCCCACAGCCTCAGATTCACAACCAGTGAAAGTATAACAACAAGGGATCCCATCTAAGAAAAACCATAAAGTCACCCATAATCGGCCCGTGAAGGAAAAACAACCAATCCACTACCACCAACACAAGGTAGGCCCATGCAGGTATTTTCAGATTTAAAAGATTTAACACACTCCATGGTTTCAATTCCACTGTGGTTTAACCGGGGTTATCATAGAAAAGGGTCAATCCTGTTTCTTTCAATTTTATTAACCGAGTATACGTAAATATCCAATTCCATGTTACGTTTATTTAAACATCCAGGAACACCGAGATTCATTCGTGCACAGAGAAAGACCACCAACGACCATGATTTTCAGTGAGAACATGCCCGTATAATTCACAACACATAACAATAAAATAGCACAGCAGGACATCGATCACAACCCCTTTCATTCTTTAGAGTTCAGTTCATAATCATCATTATGTTGGGTTTCGTCAATTTCCAAAAAGAAAAAGGCACGCCCACCCCACATGATACACAAAAGCAAGAGATGAAGGAGAAAATCCCAACTTGATTGATCAAGGATCGACGTTACGTCCTCGGGTGGAAACTGGAAAATAGGAGAAGCATGAACTGCTCGGAACGGGATCAAGGAAAACTTCACAACGGGGTACAACTCGTTGGAAAGGGAGGGTACTCCGAGCATAGGGTGATAGAAAAAAAGAAACTCAGGGAAAAGCCTTTAGGTTATAAAGGCTGAGATACACCATTCTCAGGACGGTTAAGATACAGAGAGAAAAACTTGAAACCACATAAGAAGTAGGATCATGGGTTGACCACGCGGTTGGGACACCCCACACGTCCAACTAAAAGGGTCCTCGCCTTCTGGGGTGGTTAAAATAGAGGCACACCTCATGGTTTTTCATTTAAGGAGGGTACCTCATCAATCATTTAATTTAAACGCCATTAATGGGAATTAATGGACTTTAAAACAGGCTTAAAGGGGTCAAAACTTTGTTTAAAAAAACAATTTGCGCAAAAAGGACGCACTACTGGAAAACTTGTGGGGGGTAGGCTGCAACTACCGGTAGCCGAGAGCTACCGATAGGTGAGAGCTACCCGTAGGTGAGAAATACCAGTAGTCGAGAGCTACCGGTAGCCGAGAGATATCGTTTGGAGAGAGATACCGGTAGCCGAGAGCTACCGGTTGGCGAGAGCTACCGGTAGGCGGGAGCTACCGGTAGGCGAGAGCTACCGGTAGCCGAGAGCTACCGGTAGCCGAAAGGTACCGGTTGGTGAGAGCTACCGCTAGCCAAGAGCTATCGGTAGCCGAGAGGTACCGGTACCCCAAGGTCACCGGTAGGCTTGGTCTACCGGTAGGCCGAGGCTACCAGTAGGCCAAGGCTACCGCTAGGAGTCACAGAGAAGTTGGGATAGCCTTCCAGACCACCCAGAACACCTTGAACATCAGATTTTTACAAAGTAATGGACTCCAAAACCCCGGGCCATTACAATATACCAACAAAATATTAACTTGACCTTTGGAATAGTAATGCGAACCTTATAAATAGTAAATCACCCAATAGAATAGTAAAATCACCTATGAAAGTATATATAAAATTTAGGAATCCTATAAATGATAATATGATATAATTATATCATAGTATAAGTAAATAAAAGTTTTATAAATTATTAATTATGTATTGATGTTTTTATAAAACATAAATTTTTATTTATAATTTTAAAAGTTTAATACAAAAATTCCTCGTGTCAGGAATGATTTAAGAACAATAATATTTAACTCTCATTCATTTTTTTAATATATTTGGTGATAATTCCCAAAATGATTATATTATTGAGCCAATAGATAAATTAGTGAATAAAATGATTGGAAAACACACCTCTCCTCAACTATAAATACCACCCCTCACCAAATCCTCTTCTCACAATTTACACGATTTGAGCCCTGTAAAATTTCTACCCAACACTCTTCCCAACCCCTTCCCCACATCCAGGAGTCATTGGTCTCACCAAAATACCAATCCCATGTACTTTAATGAGGTTCTCAAGGATGAGAATTCAAGAGGTAAATTCCTCGTTCTTTTTATTTTATTTTCCTTTCAATTTCATTAATTTTCTTATTTTATCCCAGATCCACTTATACAAGTGGAATAATAACTCTAGAATTTTTATTATGTTTATGGAATAATCCATCATCATTTCTCTTACCCTATCCTTTTCTACTAATAATGATAACATTGTCTCTGAGGGGTCGATTCACCACCTTCATGAATGATGATTGTTCGCTTTCAAATTTAACTTTCAAGTATAGTCACAAAAGCATTTTTATGATTAAAAAAGACTATAAAATAAGTATTAAAATTTAATTAATATTCTATAACTATTATATATACATAATATGAATTCATAATACAAAACTAGTTCGTGAAGATCGAAAAAACGCTAAAATAATCTAAATGATTATCACTAAAATTTTATTTAATTATTCATACTCATACCATATAAACTAATGAAATTTATAATAAATTAATATTATATAAATCCATCAATAACATATAATTTCAATTATTGAAAAGTATTCTCATTTAACATGATTTTCCATAAAATTATATAAGTAAACCGAAAATGAAAACCAAGGAAATGAATGCTCCAGAATGTTAACATTGCATATTATAACTCATCAAAAAGGAAATAAATGAACATTATAAAATTATAATTAATCAAATACCAGTAGAAAATTTTCGGAGTTCATTAAATAATGGATTTAATCTAATTATCTAGGAAATTATGATCAAGTGCAGAACTCATTCAGACATAAGGTAAGGGATGTTGTCTCAATTTCCATTTCATTGAGACTTACTTGGTATCATGAACCTAATCATTCTTATGTGGTGTATATACTACCCATTTTAGATCATTATTCATTTAAAATTATATTTATATTAAATATACATATTCTTGTATCATGGATATGATTATTTTCTTATCTTTATTCCATTTTGCATATGATGTTTATTTTTAAAGTTGTTTTAACTAGGGAAATATTGATGATTCTCTATCCTATAGTAAATAAGAATATTGATAAGGAATATTTTTCTTGAATTAAATATATTTATGAATAATTGTGTCATGACCCGTCCTCGGGGCCCGTGCCGTGACTACCCCAAGCCTGCCTTCCATAGGCCAGGGGCTGGCGACTAGCACCAAAGGCATAAATCCCGATAACTAGGAAGGCATTTCCTTTATAAAAGAAAACAAGCACCACCGAGTAATCCAGAGGAAAAGTAAACACTAAGTACAAGAGAAAGTGCTGAAAAGTAAATGGGCCAGAATACAAACCCAAAAGAAAGTACAACTACAACTGAACGAAAGTACAATAGAAAAAGGAAACAGCTGGAAGAAGGAAGCAGCTCCTGGGTCGTCCTCCTCGGATCCTACCTGAAGGGTAGGTACAGATAGCGCAGCTCTTGGATCGTCCGCCAAGGATCCTACCTGAAGGGTAGGTACAGATAGCCTCCTCAACGCTCTCGCCCGTCAACCACCTCTGTGTGTCGCCTCGCCGTGAAGTCCTCCTCCAGGTACTGACTCATCGTGTGGTCCACCTCCGGGTACCGTCCAGTCCTCGAACACTCGGCCTCTATCAGCACTTCCCGTCGTCTGCAACCAACACAACAAGGTGTGGGCATAGCCCGTGCAGGGGTGAGTATAACGATACTCAGTAGGGACCCCGAGACCCTCATGGTCTCACTAAAACCAACAAGGATAACCACAAAGAAGATCTCAACAGATAACCTCTACTTAGGTATATGACCATACATATAACTAAGTTATCAAGTAACCCATCTCAACCATGAGGAAACACAAGGATCATGAAATCAACGGATAACCACTACCCAGGTATATGCCCATACATATACCTAAGTTATCATGTGACCCATCTCAATCATGAGGTAAACACAAAGGTCAAAAGTCTCAGCTCAAACCATGATTTTCATTATCGAAACCATAACTGCTGAAGAGCTCTGTCTCAGGAGTGTATAGTGGTCCTGTCACGACTCCGAGGTACTTCTCACTAACCTAAGACTACTGAGGTACTCCTCCTATCGAGTACCGCGGGTCAGCGACCCAGACACAGTAGTGCTTCCCGCCAAGGTATGTCACCCAAACACAGTAGTTCACATCCCCTTGTAGCCTGCTGAGGTACTCTCCGGACGAGTACCGCGGGTCTGCACTGTCACATAGGTAGTGCTCCGTCCGCCATGGGTCTGCACCTCACAAAGTAGTGCTCCGTCCACTGGGCTAGTCGACTCACTCCAAGTCGATTCAGTCAAGCAGTCGTCAGGTCTTAGCCAGCTACACGGTCTCCGTACTCCGTACGCTCGCCTCTGGGAGGGTCCGCTCCATGAGCTACTGGTCGATACTCCAAGTATCTCAAAGTCCCACGAAGAATTATCTCAAGGACCGCCTCATCATAGGGGTCTCAACGCAACAGACGGTGCGTCAATCGGACGCCCGGTCTGTGTGTTTCTAGCCTTTTCATCCAAGGGGCCCGGTCAGTTTCGTGAGAGAACCAATCCCGGACGTATCTCAACTGTACCCCGAACTCTCATAGGGTATACTCATTGGGACCGTTTCTCAACGTGATCAACAACACCACTGACGGTTCGTCAAACGGACGTCCTGTCTGAAAGATATCAGCTTTTCCGTTCCAGGGGCCTGGTTGGATTTTGGGTGCGATCCAACCCGGCCACTATCCAACTATATCCAAATCTCGGGAGAATTATGCCAAAATTTCCATCTCATCAAGAGGAAAACAACGAGATAGACGGTGCGTTAATCAGACGCCAGGTCTGTGAGTTATTGGCTTTTTCGTCCCAGGGGCCCGGTTGGTTTCGTGAGCGAACCAACCCGACCGCACTCCGATGACATCCAAACCTCGAGCGGAGTAATCCAAAAGATCCGACTCACTTAGAGTAATCCATCAAAGTCGACGGCACGTCAATCGGACGTCCGGAACTCAAGTTACGAGCGTTTCCGCTCCGAGGGCCCGATTGGTTTCGCGTACGAACCAACCCGGCCGAACCCAAATTTCTCCGAAACCTTGAGTGTAATATACCGAAACGACCGTCTTGATCCAAGGATCGCGTTACCACTGACGGCGCGTCAATCGGAGGTCTACAGCTCAAGACATGGGCATTTGACCGAAAGTGGTCCGAAAACGGGGGTCTGGGCCCGAGCCGGCCCGACCCGACCCCCCCTGGGTCGGCCGAACCGGGTCGACCCGACCAGGGTCCGACCCTGCTGGGCCCGGCCCGGCCCGGCTCGGTCCGACCCGACTGGCCGGTCGCGGCTCGGCCTGCATGGCCGAGCCGATTCGCGGAGCGGGGTGCACGACTCCCCCGCCCGCCGCTAATTGAGGCCGGCGGCGGATCCGCCAGCCGCCAACCCTCCGGCGGCGCGCCACCACCGCCCCCCCGGCGTGGCGCGCCGCCGCCGCCTTCCGCGGACCACCGGACGCTCTCCGGTGGTCCGTTCTTCCTGCCGTCTTCGCCTATGGTCCCCCCGGGACCCCACCTTCACTACGAAGGGATTCAAACGCCAAAACGGCCTGCTTCGTCGTCGCCCGTCAATCCGCATGTCAAAACGAAAAGCGTCGTCTTTGTAGTTTTCCTGCGCGACCCGATGGCGCCACGCCCCTTCACCGTGGCCCCACTCCGACTATGGTTCTTTGGTTTTCTTCGACGCGGCGCGACGACGTCGCTTTCTTAAACTTTCTTCCACGACGCGGCGCGACGACGTCGCGTAATACTTGCCGTGTGATTCCCGCGTGGTGCGACGACACCTCGCCATTCCGTTCCATCCACAAAGAATCAAACATGAACATAGGAGGGGGGTTCGTCCGTGTTTGTGCGGTCCGGGCCCCCTCTCATTAAACGATATCATCTAGTCGAAAATCCACGATAATCGATGAACTAGATTCATGAACGGAAAATAATTAAATAAAAAAATAATCCCCTACCTCGGTTCAGGAATGGTGTTTGACAACGAGCCGCGGAAGATGAGCGTCGCAGAGGTCGGGCGTCGCGGGAAAAGAACGTCGACGTCGCGAAGCGAGGATTCGAAGTCGTTGACGGCGATTTCATCACGGAAAACCGTCACGGAAGAGACGACGCGGAAGAAGAACGTCGCGTCATGGATACGGCATTGCGGAAGAACCATGTTCTTCGGCGGAGAATTTCTTCGTTGAAGAACGGTGTTCTTCGCGTTCTTCGTCGAGGTTGAAGAAGAAGAAGACCGCTTCCCCAATCCTCTCATGGTTGCAAAAATCTAACAATAATAAAATAAGACCAAGTCTTATTTTATTAACACAACCTAACCATTTGAATTTCAAGGGTTTGAAAATTCAAAACCCACATTCAACTCACTTAAGTTATTAACATAAGATGTTATAAAATTAATGAGGTGATAAGTTAACAAAACTTAAATGGGGGGTTTAGAGGGGTTAGGAAAGTGAGGGGTTAAGAGGGTTAGGGAGTTTAAGGAATTTGAAAAGGTGGGGGGTTCGTGTGGGCCCCACCCTTTCAAATATCCACACAAGGGAAGTTGGATGGATGTGGGCCCACCACCAACTTCCCATGGGAGAAGTTAACCACATAACATGAAATAAAATTGATTCAACAATTTTATTCACTTTATTTAATTAATCCCCAAAAATTAACTTCTTCTCCCGCACAAACGCAACTATGGTAAAGGTTCCCTTAAGCGATTACTGGCGTTGCGAGTTCATCGGTGCCATCAGATTTCAATTCCGAGCACCGGTTCAAAAGATAGGAAAACCCACTCGTTCGTTCACTAAACGTACCCGAGCCAAACTTCGGAAATTGATTCCGGGCACTCCGGGCCTCGGAATCAAGTGCCGTCAGAAACCGCATTCTTGTAAAATCCCAAAGAATATTTAGAAAAAATTTCCCTTGAATTTTATGGGTCTTTACATTACTCCCACCTCAGGGCTTTACGTCCTTATAAAGCTTTAACACAAACTAAGGTTACAAAAGCGGTACAGAGCACGCATCTGAGACTTCCACTCCCATGTGCTCACCCGGAGGTTTCCGTACTACAAGAGAAATTCCACCCGAGGAATCGATCGTCCTCGTAGGATCTACTCCTGTCGATCCTTGATCCCCACTAGAACCTCCATGGAAAACACCTCATCGCCATCGTCCAGCTCCTCATGGTCAATGATATGTGAAGGGTCGAGCACGTATCACTTCAGTTGAGATACGTGGAAGTCGTCGTGCACCTGGTGCAACTGAGGTGGATGGGTCAAGCGGTAAACCACCTCACCTACCCAGCTGTGGACCTAGAAAGGTCCGTTGAACCTCAGAGTTTACTTTCCGCCTTGGCCACAACTCTGTAAACTTCGTCGAGGTGAGACCTATATAAGGACGTGATCTTCATCCTCGAACTCTAGAGGTCTCCAATTCCTGTTAGAACTAGAACTCGAAACGACTTCCGCCACGAGGGTAAGGTTGGCCGACTCAAGAGTGATCGGTCGCACCCTCCCGTGCATGAGTTTAACTTGTGCTGCCCAGGGTTTCCTTTTCGCCGACCAAGGAAAACCCATCCCGACGTTTGACTAAAACCGTCAATTTGAGTATAAACAGTTATTTCCCATTCCATACTCAAACTAACGCCGTAAGGCCTCGACGCTACCACCAAGAGATTCCAACCGGAACTCTCGCCTCGAGGTTCTGACCACACTGTCGGCGTAAGTGTGATTATCGAGTCTCCTCCCAAGGTATCTCCAGACGTGAGGGTCAAGTCCACGGCTTACCAGAAACTCTAGGTCTGGAACAAGATTTGTGAAAGCAAGGAATGATTCATATCGACGTCCAATACTACAGAAGCTAGTAGTGGACACAGACTGTCCCTTGAATCATTTCTAGAGCCATTGGGTCACACTCCTTGACCACATGCAGCCGCACTCTTCCTCCGCCCTCCAGCTCCCTGAGCCTGGCGGGAATAACTAAGGCGGGTGGTTGTACCATGTTAGAATGTACACCACCTCATGCTGCTCTCCTAGCTCTGCCTCCACGTCTGCTGCTTCATAGACTCATCTCTCCTTTAAGCTTCCTCTTCTTTAACATTTAACATGCTCGAGTCTCTAAGACTGGAGCCGATTTCCTGTTTCTTACTGCACTGTGCAGTCTTCATCCACTCCTGGATGATCTGCACCTGCTTTGCCTATGATCTGAAAGAGCTGCTAAAATTTCTCTTTTGCTGAAAAGAGAAACTCGGTCTCATCCCCTGGATGAACCACGCCCATTGCCTAATACAGTCAATCTTGACATGAATGACGTATTCATGCCATGGATGATATCGTAAGGCCTCGACGTAACTACTAAGAGATCCAACTGTCACTATCGCCTCCAAGGGTCGAGTTACACTGTCGGCATCAGTGTGAGGTCACTGGGTCTCCTCCAGTAGAAATCTCGAAAGTGAGGGTGAAGTCAACAGTTTTAACCGGGACCACTCAGTATCAACCAAACAAAAGGACAGAAAAGAAAACAAAGATACATGTCTTTTTAATATTGCAGCTCATAGTACAAAGACACGAATACAACAGCAACATGGAACTAGAAGTACAAGGGACGTATCCACTAGTTCCGCTCCTGTCCACATGCTCCCGGAGCTCTATTGCCTTGTCCACTGCTCGGCTGTTGCTCAAGCACTTGTCGCTGCTTCTGGCTCGGTGGCTCCTCCAACGCCTGCGGATCAACTGTACGAGGAGTTGGACAGTCACGTGCTAGGTGACCCTTCCCGCCGCAGGAGTAACATTGTCCGTTTCTGGCACGCCTGGCTATGACCCCACCTCGGGTGACCCGCACCACCAGTCCTAAAACCCGAGATCATCCAACTGCAAGTCTGGTCCTCCTGGACCTCTGCATCATCTTTCTACTTCCCACAGATGACTCGGCTACTGATTAAAAAACACACGGCAAAGGAAGAAGCTCCTGTACACGCTCAGGGTGTAGAGATACTGGCACAAACTCCACCCTGAAGAAGGTCTCGAAGTCTTCCCATGCGAAGGTCATCCCATCGCAAAACTGAAACAAGTGGCTCCACCACTTGCCTGCTGCTGCCTGAAGGAGGCTGGCAGCAAAGATCACCATGAAGTCTGCCGGCGTCCCCACTAGCCTGAAGACTCTCACCACAGCCTCCAGCCAATCCTCAGCCGCCTGCAGGTCTGTCCCTCCCTGGAACCTGGGTGGCCTCTGGCGCTGGAACTCGTGCAGTGCTCTTAAGCAACGTGCACCCTCTGCTTCTGGGGCTGGTGGCATCGGTGGCCCAATGGGTAGTAGTACCGCTGGTGCCTCAACTGGAAAAGGGCCCTGTACTGAGGCCACGTCGATCAGCGGGCTGTCAGTACGAACCACTCTCGGGGCTCTAGCTGGTCGTCCGAAAAAAGGCATCCTGAAAGAAACAACGTAACATTTTCAAACGATTATATCTGGTGAGCTGACCTGGTTTGAGCTGTTTTAAGGGAAAACCTTTGAAAACACACACGCAATCAGTGTTTTCTTGCACAAAGTCAGAAATCAGTTGTCAGGGTCCTGGTGTATGGATACGTCGGCCGCCCACACCAAAACTGGACTCCCTGAACTGAAGACCACACTCGGTACCCTTAACACTATTGCTTCACAGAAAGAAAATATCAGAGTTATAAGTTCTGCGGTAGAACCGACTCCTCTGATACTAATTTGTCACGACCCATCCTCGGGGCCCATACCGTGACTACCCCAAGCCCGCCTTCCATAGGCCATTGGCTGGCGACTAGCACCAAAGGCATAAATCCCGATAACTGGGAAGGCATTGCCTTTATAAAAGAAAACAAGCACCACAGAGTAAGCAAGCGGAAAAAGTAAACACTAAGTACAAGAAAAAGTGCTGAAAAGTAAATGGACCAGAATACAAACCCAAAAGAAAGTACAACTACAACTGAAAGAAAGTACAACAGAAAAAGGCAACAGATGGAAGAAGGAAGCAACTCCTGGGTCCTCCTCCTTGGATCCTACCTGAAGGGTAGGTACAGATAGCGCAGCTCCTAGATCGTCCGCCACGGATCCTACCTGAAGGGTAGGTACAGATAGCCTCCTCAACGCTCTCACCCGTCAACCACCTCCGTGTGCCGCCTCGCCGTGAAGTCCTCCTCCAGATACTGACTCGTCGTGTGGTCCACCTCCGGGTACCGTCCAGTCCTCGAACACTCAGCCTCTGTCAGCACTGCCCGTCGTCTGAAACCAACACAACGAGGTGCGGGCATAGCCCGTGCAGGGGTGAGTATAACGATACTCAGTAGGGACCCCGAGACCCTCAAGGTCTCACTAAAACCAAAAAGGATAACCACAAAGAAGATCTCAACAGATAACCTCTACTTAGGTATATGCCCATACATATACCTAAGTTATCATGTAACCCATCTCAACCATGAGGAAACACAAGGATCATGAAATCAACGGATAACCACTACCCAGGTATATGCCCATACATGTACCTAAGTTATCAAGTGACCCATCTCAATCATGAGGTAAACACAAAGGTCAAAAGTCTCAGCTCAAACCAGGATTTTCATTATCGAAACCGTAACTGCTGAAGAGCTCCGTCTCTGGAGTGTACAGTGATCCTGTCATGACTCCGAGGTACTGCTCACTAACCTAAGACTACTGAGGTACTTCTCATGTCGAGTACCGCGGGTCAGCCACCCAGACACAGTAGTGCTTCCCGTCGAGGTATGTCACCCAAACACAGTAGTGCACACCCCCTAGTAGCCTGATGAGGTACTCTCCGGACGAGTACCGCAGGTCTGCACTGTCACACAGGTAGTGCTCCGTCCTCCATGGGTCTGCACCTCACAAAGTAGTGCTCCGCCCACTGGGCAAGTCGACTCACTCCAAGTCGAGTCGGTCAAGCAGTCGTCAGGTCTCAGCCAGCTACACGGTCTCCATTTCCGTACGCTCGTCTCTGGGAGGGTCCACTCCACGAGCTACTGGTCGATACTCCAAGTATCTCAAAGTCCCACGAAGAAGTATCTCACGGACCGCCTTGTCATAGGGGTCTCAACGCAACAGACGGCGCGTCAATCGGATGCCCGGTCTGTGAGTTTCTAGCCTTTTCATCCCAGGGCCCCGGTCGGTTTCGTGAGCGAACCAATCCCGGCCGTATCTCAAATGTACCCCGAACTCTCAGAGGGTATACTCATTAAGACCGTTTCTCAACGTGATCAACAACTCCGCTAACGGTTCGTCAAACGGACGTCCTGTCTGAAAGATATCAGCTTTTCCGATCCAGGGGCCCGGTTGGATTTTGGGTGCGATCCAACCCGGAAACTATCAAACTGTATCCAAATCTCGAGAGAAGTATGCCAAAAGTTCCGTCTCATCAAGAGGAAAACAACGAGACAGACAGTGCGTCAATCGGACGCCTGGTCTGTGAGTTATTGGCTTTTTCATCCCAGGGGCCCGGTTGGTTTCGTGAGCGAACCAACATGACCGCACTCCGACGACATCCAAACCTCGAGCGGAGTAAGAAAAAAGATCCATCTCACTTAGAGGAATCCATCAAAGTCGACGGCACGTCAATCGGACGTCCGGAACTCAAGTTACGAGCGTTTCCGCTCCGAGGGCCTGGTTGGTTTCGCGTACGAACCAACCCGGCCGAACCCAAAGTTCTCCGAAACCTTGAGTGTAATATACAGAAACGACCGTCTCGGTCCAAGGATCGCGTTTCCGCTGATGGCGCATCAATCGGAGGTCTACAGCTCAAGATATGGTCATTTGACCGAAAGTGGTCCGAAAACGGGGGTCTGGGCCCGGGCCGACCCGACCCGACCCCCCCTAGGCCGGCCGAACCGGGTCGAACCGACCCGGGTCCGCCCCGGCTGGGCCCGGCCCGGCCCGGCCCGACTGGCTGGCCGCGGCTCGACCAGCGTGGCGGAGCCGATTCGCGGAGCGGGGTGCGCGACTCCCCCGCCCGCCGCTAATTGAGGCCGGCGGTGGATCCGCCGGCCACCAACCCTCCGGCGGTGCACCGCCGCTGCCTTCCACGGACCACCGGACGCGCTCCGGTGGTCCGTTCCTCCTGCCGTCTTCGCCTATGGTCCCCCCGGGACCCCACCTTCACTGCGAAGGGATTCAAACGCCAAAACGGCCTGCTTCGTCATCGCCCATCAATCCACATGTCAAAACGAAAAGTGTCGTCTTTGTAGTTTTCTAGCGTGACCCGATGGCGCCGCGCCCCTTCGCCGCGGCCCCACTCCGACCGTGGTTCTTTGGTTTTCTTCGACGCGGCACGACGACGTAGCTTTCTTAAACTTCCTTCCACGACGCGGCACGACGGCGTCGCGTAATACTTTCCGTGTGATTCCCTCGTGTTGCGATGGCACCTCGCCATTCCGTTCCATCCACAAAGAATCAAACATGAACATAGGAGGGGCGTTCCGCTGTGTTTGTGCGGTCTGGGCCCCATCTCGTTAAACGATATCATCTAGTCGAAAATCCACGATAATCGATAAACTAGATTCATGAACGGAAAATAATTAAATAAAAAAATAATCCCCTACCTCGGTTCAGCAACGGTGTTCGTCAACGAGCCGCAGAAGACGAGCGTCGCGGAGGTCGGGCGTCGCGGGAAAAGAACGTCGACGTCACGAAGCGAAGATTCGAAGTCATTGACGGCGATTTCATCGCGGAAGAGACGACGCGGAAGAAGAACGTTGCGTCACGGATACGGCATCGCGGAAGAACCGTGTTCTTCGGCAGAGAAGTTCTTCGTTGAAGAACGGTGTTCTTCGCGTTCTTCGTCGAGGTTGAAGAAGAAGAAGACCACTTCCCCAATCCTCTCAAGGTTGCAAAACTCTAATAATAATAAAATAAGACCAAGTATTATTTTATTAACACAACCTAACCATTTGAATTTCAAGAGTTTGAAAATTCAAAACCCACATTCAACTCACTTAAGTTATTAACATAAGATGTTATAAAATTAATGAGGTGATAAGTTAACAAAACATAAATGGGGGGTTTAGAGGGGTTAGGAAAGTGAGGGGTTAAGAGGGTTAGGGAGTTTAAGGAATTTGAAAAGGTGGGGGGTTCGTGTGGGCCCCACCCTTTCAAATATCCACACATGGGAAGTTGGATGGATGTGGGCCCACCACCAACTTCCCATGGGAGAAGTTAACCACATAACATGAAATAAAATTGATTCAACAATTTTTTTCACTTTATTTAATTAATCCCCAAAAATTAACTTCTTCTCCCGCACAAACGCAACTACGGTAAAGGTTCCCTTAAGCGATTACCGGCGTTGCGAGTTCATCGGTGCCATCAGATTTCAATTCCAAGCACTAGTTCAAAAGATTGGAAAACCCGCTCATTCGTTCACTTAACGTACCCGAGCCAAACTTCGGAAATTGATTCCGGGCACTCCGGGCCTCGGAATCAAGTGCCGTCAGAAACCGAGTTCTTGTAAAATCCCAAAGAAAATTTAGAAAAAATTTCCCTTGAATTTTACGGGTCTTTACAAATTGTTTTGACTTGAAGTGATGGGAGGGGTCTGTTATAGCCTCTTGATACATCGATAGGTCTCTTTGGAAAAAAAATATGGCAATATACCCTTCACGTTTGTTTCAAAAACATAATCAGATGGGTATCTACCGAAAAACATAAATCATCTTAATGGAATGATGGTTCATATTCCAAATGCATGAAATCTAATAATTAAGAATATTTCTTCAGTCATCTTTCAATAATCATTATCTATATGATTTTCACTATGAAAAAAAATCTATAGAAGCATTTTCATTCTAAAAATATTTATGGTTTGTGTATATTTAGATACTCATCATGGAATTTTGATTATACCTAATTTTTTATGATTCACTTATTATTTGTTCATTATTTTACTTCATGTAACCCTTACTAAAGAAGTTTATTTTCTTTAGTTGTGTACAATATTTAATTACCAATGCAATAAAGGAACCATTCATGTATTTAGTTTCTTCAATACTAATAAACTTATATATCCTTCGAGATGTTATCTCTTGTATCTATGTCAGGGTAATAAAACGACCACCAACTCGTGGCTACTAGGGATGGGATTGTTACATACATGGAAGGTAATAAGGGATAAATTAAATGAATATATGTCATATATATGACATAATAATGATCTTATAATGGTGTATTATTATTAATCTTTCTTCTGATCCATTCCTCGATGAATGGAAACAGTGTTAAATCATACACATAGCTTACTAACTCCCTGAACAACGCATTTCATTATTCTATATCTATAATTTATGAATTATTTTGTTTTTTATATATTTAATATATATGATATTTATATAATGGTAAACTTTTTAGAGATCATGCAACTATTATTAATGTACAAGGACTAAAATTATTGAACCAAAATATACATGAAAAATGATGCAGTTACCACCCAAAATAGTGATTTTAATAAGGATTTTTTATTAAATGGGTGATAGAAGACTACAAGTAAAACATATAAGGTTTGATATATATGATTATGGTTCTTTAATAGATTTATAATAAATTTATATTTATTATAAATGTGGTTTGAACACATACGAAGGATTTTTGACCTAATGTAAGGGGTTTCATGACCCAATTCCGATCTGTTAGGTTAAACTCACACTTAGTTGATTAGGTTATGCCATGAATATGCGTAAAAAGTCCTATTATTTTATTATTTTTAATTCCAATAATATTGTGTGAATTTATAGTTTTGAAACATCATTACCAAATTGATTGATTCTTACTTAAATGGTTTGATCAATTCAATGGTTTCTCATCTCACTTTTACTTCGACGTGAGATATTCCATATTCACCACTTATTCCTTTTGTGTGTTGCGTATAATTACTTTTTAAAATGTTATATCATGAATCTATTTATAATCGAGGTATTTAATGTTTAATTTTTTTATTTCCTTTACGAGTCTATTTATTTAGAAGTCACTAAGTGGTAATGGTTTATTTTACAATCTCAAAATTTTTCAATATTGTTAATTTTTAAGTCACCATTGGGATAAATATTTTATCTTACTATCTTTATCCATATATTTGTTTTTTATAAAATAGCTATATTGGGAAATTATATATTTTTCTTTAATTTTCATCTCTTTAAGTGCTCAAGAGTCTGGAATAATATTTTAAAGTAAAACTGATTTTATTTATTTCTTTGATATGAAATCCTTTTTCATCCATATCTAGGTTTTCCAAAAATGATTTGAAAAATATTTTTAATATTATCCTATGATTTTTAAAAGTTATGTTTATGCATGTTTGACTTTTTACAATTTTTTTAAAGGGAATCATTCATTCATTTAAAAATGATGTACTTTTTACAACAATGTGAAAGGAATGTTTTCTAAATTATGCGCTATGTATGAAATTTCCCACCATCATGAAAAATAATTTAATTTATGCTTAATTTATAGGTTTAAAATGTTCCATTCAATGAAAATATTTTCCTTAATATATGGTAGTTATATGGACATCAATTATGTGATTTAAATGCGAAAAGGGTGTTTTCCCCAAGAAATTTTCCAACAATATTTTTAAATTAATTTCATATATTCTAACATAAATTATTAAATCATGTGACTTATTGAGTATATAATATATAGATATTATCCACCAAATTATATGGATATTTTATGATCAGTTTTACTGTGGAATGTATTGATATAATGTATGTTAATTCATAAAATACTTATAGTAATTGATTTTATATAAGTTGATTATGATGTATGTTTTATTCATATGGTAAATTAATCTTACTTATTAAGTAAAGGGTGGGACCTAAAATTACACATCCTTGATGCATCAGTAGGTATTAGGGGAGAAATTAGATTGGATATTTTTCTAAAGACATACCAATTTGAATAATATGTCTTGTCAAAATTCCCTGATTGTATGTTTAAGATTTTTGGAATTATGAATTACTTAATTATTAAATCAGTTATTAATGACCATGTTATATTTTGATAAGTTATGATATCCATTTATTAGTTTCAATATCATGTTAATATTTAGAAGGATTTTTTTTCATTTAATAATTCCATATTAATCATGCCTTAATTGGAATCTGTTGTACGCATACCCTTGCAGATCCATTCAGCTCATCCATTTCTTATGGATCCATTCACCAGGATTCCAAGATGTGTATTATAAGTGATATGTAGGGATATGATAGTGGAAATAATACTGATACTAAAAAAATCATTTTTTGTATTTTCACATTACATTTTAATTTTGGATTTATGTGTGTATCAAATTTACCAAACTACAAAACTATTCCGTCCATTGGGATGTGATTCCTTATATATAGTGCAAATGTAATTAAATAACCATAGACTTCTGGCCACTAGGGTCGTGGTATTTATAATTCATCTCCAAAATATAAAATGGAAGACTTTGTGTGTGTAAATGGTAACTGGATGAATTTTAATGAACTAGTTTCTACAAAATTCTTATTGGATCCACTTTGTATAACCAAAATTAACACCCAAAAAACTATGAGGTCCATTATCATATACCTAGAACCATGGTCTCCCTATATATCTAAATATCTATGAATAGTAACATGATAAAGAATCTCCCATTTTCTATCTTCCTTGACAAAAAATATATTATTTCTTTCTTATTCAGTCTCTATGACCTCATCTAGTGGTTCCATGTGTTCCCAAAGTATCATACAAATTACTTTCTATGTAAATATGTGAACTAGACCAAATATGTAACCATAAGGAAAAAATAAATGTGTCCCTCCATTATTAAAATTAAATCCTCAAAATATTTTGAAATACCTTCCACTTATTCAGAACCTCTTTTCTGTTAACACTATTACAAGTTGGAACTGAAATCTGTCTAACCAAACTAGTATTCATTAGATAACTAAAATTGGTACCCTTTACCACATTCCAAACATCTTATAAATAGATCAACCCCTTCACAAAAATCTCAATCTTAACATCTATTGATAATGTAGTGAGCCTTTGATTTATTGTGAGTATCATGTGTGGACCTTATTTTTGCGATTTCTATCCGCAAACAACCTATAAAAAACAAATATACCAGGATTCCCATAAACTAGATATACAGAATGAAACATTTACAAATTCATTAATATAATCTCCCACTAAACTATTATTCTTAGATCTATTAAAATGTTTCAAATTATATATTTCTTACACATATGAAAACTATACATATAGTTCATCCATTAATTAATTCCATCGGAGATTTATTCGTTTAGATAAAATTATGAATATCCATTATTGTACTAATCCCTACATGAATAGTCGAGCTATTGGAACATGCATGTTGTTATGAGTTTTATGTATTATGAAGTATGTATATGCTCATGTTATCTATGAAATTTGATCTTCATTGATAAATTTTGTCATATGTACAATTATTTCCATGGAAGTCAAGTAATTATATATACATTTTTTCATTATTAGTTTCATAATCCAATTTTTTCTTGATATATTTTCACGTAGTTTTGTTCTTTTCTTGACTTTATTGGAGAATGGTTAAACCCCTAGATCAAAAAAATGTTCTTGATTCATATTAACATTCCCCATGCCAACTTCCTTTTACTCAGAATGTCTAATAGATGAATCATTTAGAAAAAAAAGTTTGATGTGACTTCCAATATGATTCATTTTGATAAACCATAAGCTCAAAAACCTTCCATGTTAGATCAATTATTAATTATTTTACATCCTCCATTGGATATTCTTTACCATGTTCCTAATTTTATGGATGAATCACTTCAATAATCTTTATTTCCATACATTCAAGTTCCTACAACATCTGATATAACGCTGGCTTGAGACACTCTATTTTATGTGGCATACAGAGGCTCCGATATACATTAATTTGACACATAAAATATTTATTGAAGAACTAAAATGGATGAATTCACATATTTTCTAGTATATTTATTTAAAAAAACGATCCAAAAAATCAACGACAGACTTATAGAGAACATAAAAAATCTATATAAATATATATATATGAAATGGATTCAAATAATACTCATGGTTGTAGATACATGATCCAATTAGAATGCCTCTAGAAACCAATAAAAGATATTTAGAAACTCTTCTCATGTCCCAAAATTTAAATAGAATATCTATTATTATAAAAAATACATCAAAATTACCAAACAACCATATACCATATTTGTTGGTTTATTTCCGTTGGAATATGATTTATATACCCCTGACCCCATATAAGTGATTTATTTTTATTATGATCCACCAAATAAATCCTATAGACCTTTTAAACTATATGTGTTTGAAAATACATGTGTTTATGTTATCGAATCATAATATATTAATGATTATTAAATCAAAATTAAAATCCCTTCTAACAATAAATTAAATCAAATACTATGATTTGTAGTAGTGGTATAGTTAAAAGATTTCAGTCATATTCTACTTGTGTTGAATCCTATAGTTTATCCTTACTATTTTAGTACTTTTTAAATGATGAAAATAAAAACCGTAGATGTAAAAAATAATAATATGAAATAGTCAATAAAGGCATAAATCATACTGTAATTTTCAATTTATTTCACTAATATTTACATAAAAAATATGATTTTTTATATCATTATAAATTGAACAATGGTAAATTAATATTATGGATAGAATATAAATCTTAAAAATATATGACATAGAAAATAAAAGAAATTGTAATAATGAAAAAAATCAACAAATTTCTAGGAATTAATGAAGTTTTGGTCCCTTTAATAAATTTTCAATTAAATGAAGTAATCCAATTGAATGATGTGAATTTTATTGTGATAGTAGATAAATGATCAATTATTAATTAAAATGTGACCCATGTTTCAAATTGACTAAAGAAACTATTTTATTAAAATTATATGTATTTAAAAACATGAATCAAAGTTCCAAAAGTTAGAAAAAAATATTGGATTATCATTGAATCGAAAAAAAATATTTGTTTATTAATTCTTAACATGCGTGAAGAAAAAAACATCAATTGGTCATGCATTTTTTCATAGATTGAGTAAAAGAATTTATTTTATTATTTTTTATGAAAGAAAATGAGAACCAAAGGGGTAAAACCTTGATAAATACCATAAATATTTTGGAAATAGTATTTGAATTATTGCGGATTAGATTTTTATGTTTTTGAATAGACTGCTAGACAATCCAACTTTTATTATTGTTGGAATGACTTAAAAACAATTTAATTATTTTAAATGATCCTTAAAAAAGGATATGAAAGGGTCAATACCTATAAAATGACCTCTAATTGTCATTATATAATAGGAAATGACCATCATTTAATATGTGACATGTTGGAATAGAACGTACATCAATCTGACTTGTATTTTTCATGGAATGAAAAAGTGTCTATTTTATGGATTTAATGCTACAAAATATTGTTAAAATGCTCAAAACCTAAAAAATGACCTTAAATGTTTGTAAAATAATAAGAAAATTATATTTTATTAATTTATGATAAGTATGAATAGGCCTCATTTCAATTAAACAAGTGGTATGTTTATAATGACTGAACACACAATTTTATTCAATTGATGTCTTTAAAAATGTTTGAATTAGAATCATAACCTAAAAAACTACCTTGTATTGTTCTTAAATAAAGTCAAAAAATATATAGTTTAGTTTTAATATGTAGTAATAGATAATATTTATATCTTAATTATGGTTATTTCGAATTGAAATAATGGATTTGTTTTATTAATTTAATACTCAAAAAATATACATCAAAAGCTGAAAACCTAGAAAAAGGAATTTGATTGTAGTTAAATCTTAGTAAAATGACCATCATTTAATTTTTACATTTTTCGATATACCCCACATCAATTTTAAAAGTGTTTCTCCCAAAAAAATATTAAAGTAAAATTTTATTAATTTAAAATTAAAAAACATGCATCAAATAGTTAAAACCTAAAAAACCAAGATTTTTAATAAAATTGCAAGACATCACCCATAGATTAATTTTTTACATGTAATAATAGACCTCACATCAATCAGAAAATTCAGTGTCACATTAATTGGAAACAAATCATTAATAGAATTAGAATTATTTAAAAACATACATCAAAGAGTTATGACATAACAAAAAACCTCCAATTGTGAGATCACTGAAAGTTATATTGATGAGTCGTATCCAACTACATGTTAAAAATTATTAAAAAATCAATATACAATGATTTAATCATAAATCATGATTGAATTATAGGTTTTTACACTTTGACATTTGTTTCAATATTTGAGTACTACTTATGGATCCTGCTTTTACTTCTTTTGTTTCAACTTATACATCATGATAATATGTTCAGATTTATGGTCTTGGTTTCTTCTTTTGGAAAAAAATTATATATATTATTCTACAACAAGAATTATTTATTCCTATGAAATGAATTCCACTTATTTTATTATTATTTTTTCTAGCTTATACTTCCACTTCATATTCAACTACAACTTCTAAATTACTTTTCGAATTAGATTCAAATAATTCATTCAACTTCTTATAATATTTTTCTTTTAGATTTTTTATTTTTTATTTTATTTTTTGTTTATTTATTTTTTTTAATTTTTTATACTTTTAGACTCAATTTATCTTATTATTTTTTATTCCACATATTTTATTATAACTATTTCTTCTCTTACATATGCATACACTTCCATTTCTAGATTCTAAATTCAAGCATCTAGATTTTTTTTTTGGATTTTACTCACATTAATTATTATTATGTTTATACTTGAGTTTATATTATTATTTATGTTTTTTTGGATTATAAATTTTATTTTTACTATCAATTCAGTTCATATTTATTAACAAATATTTTAATGGATGACACCTCTGTTGATTCATTCATCTTTCACTTCTAGGTATGCTTTCATTTAATTTTTTTCATTTGATACATCCAACTACTACCTTTAACTCTTTACTTTTCATTCATTTTCTCTTCTTATTTTTTATTTTTAATTATTTCTTCTTCTCCAACTTCTCATTTTTTTTATTGTTGAGCCTTTTATTTTATGTCTAGTTTTATCTTTTTTTTAATTATTTTTATACTTTTCTTTATTCTTATATTATATTATTTTTTAATTTCTTATAAATTTTATTCTAGTTTTTTTATTTTTTATTTTATTCCTATATATTTTTCATTTAGTCATACTTTTGATTCATCTTCTATCTTTTTTCTTCACTAGTTCATATTATCTTCTAATAATGGATCATCCTTTCGCATCTAGTATTCATCTACTCAATGTCATTAAATATTTCTTGTTATTATACTTATATTTTAATCATTTTGAATAATTCATTTCCTTTTATTATTGTATCCAACTGATACATTTTTTCTTCTACTTCTAATCCACTTTTTGAGCTTGTCCATTTGACATTTCGATTTTGGATTCTACATCACCTTCTATTTCCACTTTTGTACCTATATTCATATGACCTCCAATATATGTAATACACATTATTTCATGATTTATTACATAAATTCAAACTTCATACAGCGCAAAAGATCATGAATCCTCACATATTTTTGAAAATAGGAACATAGATTAATAAATTGAACAGATAAACAACAAGATTATTTAAGAACTCTATAACACAATCTTATATTCCATGGATCTTCTAAAATCACATAGGATATCCTGGGGACATATATAATAATGGGGTGAGATATAATGAACAATGAGGCAATAAACAATTCACAGTATAAGTTAAAGTAGTACATGTGATCCAAGAGGTGTATCAATTTAATATAAGTTGGAGTGAGAAACATAATATCGAATAATGACATTAATGATATAACTTGATAAAAAAATGCATACATAGGAAAGTGGAAATAATATAAAGCATGAAATCATAAGTATATGTTATGGATAAAAAATTAAACTATATAAAATAATGTTCTTAGGATAACCTCCCTTACACCATATATAGAATATCATAAGATAAAATTACTACCCAAGGCATTGTAACACTATCTGGATAAACCCATCAATTTTATATCATGTACATACATAATTGTACCACCTAGATTATACAAAATAAATATGACTTATATAAATTTTAATCTCCTAGTAAAGGATTCTGGGTTGCACAAATGGATGTAACCAATCAATAAAGGTGAAGTATTTCTATAAGAGTATACTTGATTTTAAATAAGGATGGGTATTAAGAACACAAAATTTTGGCGTAGAAAATCATTGAATAATTTTATACAGCATAAAGAGTGTACATAAAGGTTTATTAGAGGTGTTAAAAAAGAGTGAAAAGTGACTCTAATTACATTGAATGATGAAAAAAGTAAGGGTATGTTTAAAAACACCGTACTACTTGAGAAACTGGATATAAAAATTCTATGTACAAAAATGTATTGAAAAAAGAGTTAAGGATACCTTACCTTGGGAGGGTTCTTCTAAATGCTCAGGAGGAGCTTCTTGAGAGCCTTATGAATCCTTGGATGGGATAAAAATAGGGAGGGGGAAATTAAATTATTACTCCAATGGTTTTTAGTAAAGAGTAATTGGATTTTGGGTTGGTTTATATAGAATAAGAGAGGGGTGTTCATTAATAATTTCTAAACATAGGTTTTTGACTCTTTATACTAAAAAAACAAAAACCATAAATATTTCTAAGATTTTTTTACAATGATTATTTCCAAATAGGAGTGGTTTTAATTAATTTATATTCCAATGAACTGAACTCATTAAAATATTACCCTTGGTGTTGTGCAAGTGAGTCATGATCCTAAAGAATTAATTTTAAGGACATAAAATATCATATAGGTTTTGGATGATTAATTAAGGCTTTATAAAATACATCAGTTAAATTCAAAACCACATTATTTTAAATGTGAAACATAAATATGTCCATGTAAACTATTTATATAATTTATTGGATACCTTTTGGAATTTTATGATTTTATAATATAACATATTTAATTTTTACCGAATATTTTGAATGTATCATAAAATTATGAAAAATTAACTATTGGTTAATTTTGACATAATAATTTTAAAAATAATAATTATTTTCTCAAAATAATTCTATAAATATTATAATTTTCAATTTTAAATCAAAATAAAAAAAAATTATTGCAAAAAATCATATTTTTTTATAATAAAAATTTTCAAACCCTTATATAAATCACATTTGACTTCATCAAAATTTATTATCACTAATATTTAATAAAAATTATTTAATAATAATATTTTAAGAAAATAACATTTATTAATAAATTATTCAATCTCTCAAATGTGTGTCTTGATTGAAACTATGTAATTCCTAAAAAATATATTTTGTGTTTCATCATATAAAATATAATATTTATCAAATAGATTCATTAGTAATTAAAATTTTGTAATAGAACATGAATATAATAATTAATTAATGTAATTAAATATAAAAAATCATACTATTTGGTCTAACATACATTTCTTTTTATTAAACTATTGAATTCCCTAAGTGTTAGGTGTCTAATGGTGATAATTTCATGGGGTGGATCGATGAACATGGTTTGGGGGTAATATCAATGACCATGAAATTATCCCATAAATAGTTCTCTTATGCTTTAGTTATTGAACTTCAATTTGGTCTTATTCAATTGAAAATTTCTATGATGTTATATCCCATGAAATATATGATAAAAGAGATTCATTTGGTACAATCCTACTGGTTGAGGACATCAATTATTTCCATTTTGTCAGTTAAAGTTTATCAATAACCAATAATATTTTCTAATCTTAATGGTCATTATAAAAAAGTTATAGTATCAATGGAAATTATTTTTAATGGAATTTTAAATCTGACATGCTATAATATTAAAAAATAATAAAATTAACACATTTTTTTTCCATAACCACATTTCTTAATAAGACATTTATTCATCCTTGAAAGGAAATTTTATTTATGAAATTTTCCATTTGTTACATTCTTCCAAGATTCAAAAATTTAACACTTAAAATTTCCATTTTATACACTAAATTATAAGAGGGAATTTTTATTTTATAATCTCTCCCAGTTCTCACGCCACTTAATCAAACTTGTGGTTTATCCACAACACTTTTTCCAGGTGAGATATCTTATTTCATAGAAATTTTTCTCTATGATCTAAGATATTCACTAGATACTCCTCATATTAATGATAAATTTCCAATGATACCACATCTACATTAAATATATGTGAGGGGTATGTCATTGTACTTCCACAAGTGGGATACATAGAAAAAATCAAGTACTTTAGATAGGTTAGGTTGGAGTGATAATCGATATTCCACAGCTCCAATGCAATAAAGGTTCTCAAAGGGGATGATTTATCCATGAACAATCTTTCTATTATTCCAAAACATAAGGAAATTCTTCCATGAGGATATAGGAATGAACACTCTAACTCCAATATTAATATTTAGATCACATCAATGATTGTTTTCATTGATTTTGAATCTACATGTGAAGGTTTTCATATGAATTTGAATGGTTTGAATATTCTATGTCATCTCTTAGAAAAGATCAGGACACATTATCTTATACTCTATAACTTCATCCTAGTATGTTGGTGTCTGATACCTCTTCCCATAAGTTCCTTATAAGGAACCATTTAAATTCTAAAATTGGAACTATTATTATAAGGTAAATTTACTTGGGGATGCTGTTGATCCCAATATCCTCCCAAATCTTTTGATCATGATGTCAACATATCCTCTATAGTTTGAATGGTTCTTTCAAACTAACCATTCAGATGAGGGTGATATGTAGTACTGAAACTTAACTGTGTATTCTACACTTTCTGAAGGATTCTCCAGAATGTTATGGTAAACCTCAAATCTAGATTATATACATTAGATATTGGAACTCCATGTAGTCTTTCCACTTCTCAAATATATAACTTGGTGAGTTTTTTGAGAGACAAATATTCTTTCATAGCAATGTAATGTGATAAATTTTTAAGATGATCGATTATCACATAGAGATCCTTAATAACTTTATATTTCATGGGGGTACTTGGATAAAATCCATGGTTATTTTTTCCCATCATTAGTATAGTATATGAAATGTTTGCATCGTACCCTTAAACTTATGACATTCTGACATTACTTGGTAGCAAACCATGAATCGAGATATAAATCATGGAATCTTTCTATTTATGTTATCCCACCATAATTATTTATTTATATCTCTATATATCTTAATTTATCCCTTATAAATAGAGAATTATGAGCTATGAACACCTTCATGATGTTTGGTATTTTGTTTTTTGTTAGGTTATGAAACATATATGGGTTCTGAATCATGTAACTTTATATTTAGCAATGTTGAACCCTAGAATATTCACTAACATTTTTTATAAAACCTAATTATATTTCTAGTCCTCCATTTACATTTAAAGTAATTGTTTCTAATAATTTATTTGATCAATGTTGGATAATGATCCTTTCTTTATTCCAATGTTCATACTTTTCATGTCTATGACAATGGGATCTCTTTCAATCCTTAGAATTGATTGGGTTGGGGATCAATTATACTCAGATCATCTGATTCTCTGTTCACCTTCCCCAGGTGGTAATGGAATGAACAATAATAATACTTAATAGGCTATAACCAGATACATTGGTGCATATTGATATCCTATTTTTTGATTATATACTTGAGGATTTTATGCTTCAAATAAATTTCACACTTCTCCCCATAGAGATATTGGTTACAAATATCTAATTTGAAGATTACTATAGCCAATTCAAGATCATGGGTTGGTTAGTTCTATTCATGTATCTTTAATTAGTGGGAGGTATAGAATATCACATTGTTATCTTTCATGAGTAAACAAACCATGTACTTTTTATAAACATTTTTTAAATTAAAAATGCTTCCCCACTGGTGAGTAATACGAGAAAGGGTGCAATTATTAACCTCTTATTTATCTCTTTATGGATCTTCTCACATTCATCAATCCAGAAAACATGACTCCCTTCCTAGTAAGATAGGTTTTTTGGATTGAAAATCATTAGATGTTTCATATTTATTGATTATAGTACCCATCTAATCCATGTAGACTTTGGATTTCTATCACAGATGTTAGTATCTTCCATCATTCGATTCCCAACGTTCTTAAAGGATGCATGTATATTCCTATATTGGGGATAACATGCTCTATGATTGTTATGTTTTCCATCCAAAAGTCAAATTTTCTATAGAATTTATAAAATATTTCCATCTACAAGGTCTTAATTATAATATTTACATTATCCTAATGTTACAATTTGGTTTTGGTGTAGATAAGAATATAATCTATAAAGGATACAAATATTTTTTGTGTTAATTACTAAATACAATATTAATCATGTACCTTATGATATCTAGATCATTATTCAGTCCGACTAGCATCATTATGAACTCATAGTTCCCATACCGTGTAAAAAAATTAGCCTTGGGTATATCCCCTTATTAACCTTCAGTTGATAATATCCTCACCGGTGATCCTCAATTATGAAAAACTAGGCTCCATGTAGCTAATCGAAGAAGTCATAAAGCCATGGAAGAGGGTACTTTTTATATTTTTTGATCCTGTTCAACTCACAATAATCTATGCAATGGTCCATTGACTGATCCTTCTTCTTGATGAAGGAAATCAGTGCACCCCATGGTAAAGCACTTGGGTGTATAAACACATTAACAATATTCTCTTATAGTTACTTATAATAGTCCTCATATAAAAAAATGACCATTCTATATAGGGTTTTGGATATTACCAATGATCTAGGTATAAGATAGAATAATAAGTCAACCTATTGGTTAACAGGAATACCAGACAATTCATAAGGAAAAATATTACAATATTTTCTCAAAATGGGAATCTCATTGATGTGGTAGTGTTTTCACACTCTTTGCCACATCCTTTTTATATTTTTATTGACTTTATTATACTAAAATGTTGTTTTTTATTAAATAATTGACAATTTTTGTGGTTTTCTAACTTGGTGTGTAAAATATTAAATTTAAATTTAAATCATGTTTTTTAATGTGCATTATTTTCATTTTAATTAATTCTTAAATTAAATCTATTTTTTTCAATTTGAATTTTATTTTCTATTCTTTTATTTTTATAATTTTTCATTCTAGTTAGTTTATAAATTCATTAATTTAAGTAATTATTTATTTTTAAATAAATAAATCAATTTACTTTAAATAATGAAATTGGTTTTTAACAATGTAATTTTATTCAATTCTTTAATTTACTTAATTATTTAATTAATTAATTAGTTAATTAATGGGTTAAATAATTTAAGTAAGTAACTGTAATTACTTTTATTTGTTCTTAAATTAATTTGTTTATAATATTGAATATGAATAAATTCATTCTTTTAAATAATGATTAATTAATTTTATTATTTAACTTTGATTCATTTTTTTAATTATATTTGTTAATTTAATTTATTAGTTATTAATTTATATTTTCGTTTTAATAAATTATTGATTTATTTAAATTAATTTATTAATTTATTTTTTGTTTTGTAGATGTTATAGTGGAACCGCTCTATGATACCACTGTATCCCCTATCCACCGTATCCCCTATCCACCGTTTCCTCACAGTCTTACCGTGAGCATCACTCACATTGCCACCTCCAATCACTTTGCACCGTTTCAGAAACGGTACAACCGTCTCGCACCCCCACTCACTACTTCCTCACGATGGAACGTATCACCATTCCACACCACTCCCTATATTTCCTTCATGGTTCCACCTCTGTTCCACTACAACTCTCCTTCCGTCTAAACTACACATCAACCACAACAAATCGTAGTAGTAAAATAACAACAATCGAAAATCACAAAATGTATAGATTGAATAAATTTTAGAACAAATCATCCAAACCTAACTGGATCTGAACCAGGTAGAGGATGAACCATACTTGCTCGACCATTAAGGACCTCGCCAATCCAGATCTATTTGGATCAATCTTCTTTGCTTAATGTCACTGGTGCCACCCAATTCATGAAGAGTCGTGATTACGTTTTTCCCTATATCACGATCCTAAGCCATGTTCTCTTTTTGTTCTGATCTACCACATGAAATTACCATTTCAACTACTGGAACACCCACACAGCTCTATGTCAGTCGAGCCTTTCCCCTCATCACATGAAGCACCCCCTCTCTCGCTGTCTGCGCTTCCCTCTCACAGCCGTATCCCCTACTCGCTGGCGAGCCACCCAAACCCCAAGACCCCTCTGCCTCACCGTTGTTGTGCCTCTCTGCTTCGCCACTCTCAACACCCATGAACCGCCACCTTCCCTCTCCCTGTGCTGCATGAACCAGACCCACCCCCATTCCCCCATTCCCCCATTTTAATTTTTATTTTTTTATTCTTTGTAATTAAATATAATATATATTTTATTCTATATAATATAATATTAATAACAGTACATACAATACACATCATAAATATACTAATATTACTTATATTAATAATTAGTTTTAATATTTATATTTTATATATATATTTTCATATATTAGTAACAATATTATTAGGTATTGTAAAATATATTCTTATAAGTATTTTTAAGTATTAATCTTAATATAGAGTGTATATATATAAATAATAGTTTATTTTTTTATTACTCACATGAGTTTTCTGGTGTTCTATGCAGGGGAGATGTTCGTATAGGCGGAGTCGGTTGTGGGCTAAGTGAAAAATTGTTCGTGGGAATAGCGGAAGAATGTTTTCGAGGCAGTTGAAGGGTAATTGTTTGCACTCAAAGGGAGTTCACTCGGGATCTAGTGATGAGCGCTCTCAAAGACACGCCACATGGATTTTTGGCCTCTCATTTTTTCTTTGTTTTTAGTTTAGTTTTTTAGAATAAGGTAAACCCTTGAATTCTCTCTTCCAGCAAGAGGAGGACTGGGGGGAATTATTATATAGATGGGGGAGGAGACACCACCACTATTAACCATCCATTCCATTCACATCTCACGGACTAGGACACTCTTTGACTTGGATACGAGACCTGCTCCTCCATTCTCCGTCTCTCCTCCACTACTCTGTTTTTGGTGTTTTAAGTTGAGTCTGTAAATAATCTCATATTGTTGCATGTTTTGTTAATTGAATTGTGATGTTCGTTATGTTTGATTGTTAATGCCGTAAATTCTTTCTCATCTCGTGTTGTGATCTCCAATCTCCAGAAATGGAGATCTAACTTGCGAGGATTGATCCAGATTATGAAATCTGATGCACCCTAGAGATCTGATCATCAGGACAATCATCTTATCTTTTTCTTCTATTTGGTTGATCTCGTCTGCAAGTCATATTGAGCGAGAGCAAAATCTTTCACAGGAAGATCAACTACTTTCTTTCTTAATTTCTTCTCCCCTTCCTGTCTTGATTTCTCAAACTGAGAATCAAGATTGGTTGTAAAATTTGATGATCTCAGCCGGATCATTTTGCCTAGTGGAAATCCTTAGATGGAATAACATTGCTGAGAAAATATCTTGTAGTTAGTAGTAATGCTTAAGTAGGGAAGAAATTCTATGCATGAGTGTTCAATTTCTAGGCGAGATTATTGTGTGATCTAAGACATCAGTCATGCACTGAGTGAAGTTGAGAATTGTTCATTAATTTATTAAGTTGATCTAGGATAGGAAGTAGAGGGTGAGTTAACCTAGGTTTTTCCTTATTCACACTGAATTTTTTCTTCTTTGTCTTGTTGTCAATTTCATTTTTCTGTGTCTTTCGGTTCTTTGTACTATGTTTTTTTTCTTTTCTTATTCTTTGTGGTTTTGTTATGCCTTTTTATTCTTTTTTACACTTCTGTTCAGCCACTCTCCGCTGTTTTTTCAGCACTAAAATAATTTTTTCAAAATATTTATAAAAAACACAAAATGATTTTCAGAATGACCACTTAGTCATTTAACACTACTTTCTTGAGAGAGACCCCGAGGTTAGGCAATGTGCTATATCATGGGTCTTTATAAATGTAAACTTGATTGTCCTCAGAAATAATGCCAAAATTTCACGTGCATATTAAATTTTCACGCTCACGCGTCATTGGGAATGGGTGACAGACTAAAATTTATAACCTACTTACTACTAAGAACAGTGGCAAGATAGGGTCGAACCACAAAGGGGAATAATTTTTTTCTTTGTGATCTAAAAAAAACTAAACAAAAATACACACAAAAACAAAAAAAAATCAGTTGGTGGTGGTGAAGTGGAGTGAGTGAAAATCAGTGTGTGAGGAAGTGAAGGTGAACTGGTGAGTGAAAGGGGGTAGAAAAGAGAATAAGAAATCTTGTGGTGAAAACAACCAATAGATGAGTATGGGAGAAAGTCCACTAGACGATTTTGATATTTCATAGCCTCGTTCATGCACTGAAGTTTAAGAAATATGGATCTGACTTAAGGTAATTGGCCAGATTTATCATCTGTCCAGTTTGTGATGAAATAACCCTTACGGTTCGTCAACTGTAAAAGTCATTTCATCCAAAAGGTGATAAAAGTCAGATGTCACTGAGCTCAAATTTTCAGTTGAGTTCAGTGTGTCTCTATCATTTGAGAATGATTCAATTATCAGTGAGTTCCTCAGATTGAAAATGTTTTCATTTAGATTCAAACAAGATTTGTTTTCTCTCAACCTTCTTGTTTTGAAAATAAAACTGTCCTGCAAACAATGAGAGAGACGATCCAGAAAAATCTGCAGTGCATAAATTAGAAAAAACAAATATAACCAGCCAGCTTACCCCACCCCCCAAAAAGTTTAGTTGGACACAATGGCTGGCTTCACTGAATAAATAGGATTAAAATCAATGAATTTCATGTTGAAATGAGTTGCAGAAAAATAGAGCATAAGGAAAATAATGATGTTATTCTCCATTCTTGATCTCCTGAAATCTCCAATTCCTGCTACTTGATGGTGGATGCGACAATAAAGGTCACTCGATGTCCCACCCCGGGAATCGAGGTATGAAATACTCATCTGCTATTTTGATTCCTGGAATCTTCTCCTGATGGAAATTATGAGAACTCTAGGGATCACCTGATCCTCTCTCAATGCATGTTCACTCCTCTCTGGATAGATGCCTCAATGTCCTGAGTCCTGCCCTCTGGTGTATGAATGATCTAGTGTTCGTGATGAATTCTAATGAGCCCGTAATCGAAGTCTCTGGAATCTCACCTGAGGTGTTCCCTGGACTCCACATGGAACTTTCAAAGTTCTACTTCTTCCATCCGGGTCACCGGAGCAGTTTCTCCTAACTGAATTAATGGGTTGCACGCTAATCCACAACACTCCCTCTGCAAAAAAAATGAACATGAGTTGTTTAGAAAAAAATGAAACAATTATATAAAAAAACTATATATTATATCACTACTTAAAAATACTTATTAATATATATATATATATTATAATACCTAATATTATTATTACTAATATAAGTTTTTATAACTATTATTATTTATTTAATAAATATATTATTATGATATGTTAGAAATTAATATTATACATTTGATCTTATATACATTCATTAATACACCTATTATTATTATTATTATTATATTTTTTATGTTCAGAATAGATGGATATTTCATCTAAAAAAGGATATAGAGTGGGGTCATACTAGTGTCATTTCAAATTCCCCCTTCTTGAACCTGAAGTTTGTGTTTGTTTTAAAAAAATGGTCAAATTGTTTCTAAATTTTTTTTCAAGATAATTTTAAAATTTCAAATTTTTTCATCACATTATGGCCATTGGAGGTTCAATGGTACTTCAATTCTTTCATGCATAATGGATAACTTCTCACTGGATGTTGAGAGTTGCACTTAGTCAGAAACTGTTAAGCATGAATGATTGTTCAGTGCAATTGTTCACTGTCTTTATGGATGTATCTATTTTGTATCAGAGGATAGGAGTGTGACATGATAGGTTTTTTTGGGATGATGATCATGACTTAGGGTAACTAGAATCTCTCATTGAAACCTACGGGACTCACACTTCTTAAAAAATAATAATATTCAATCACTTTAGGAAGTCAATTTGATTGATTATTAATTAGGTCCTTCGTAACTGGAGTAAAATGGGAAAATGGGCTCCCATAGTGAGTATCTGAGTCATGGCACACTGGGTGTGTTTTTGTGAATAAATTAATCCAATTTCAATCAAAATTAGTGCTATGCACAGTGCTCTGCACATGGAATATGGCTGGGAATAATAAAAATAAAGTTCCCTTGTCAAAAATGAACTCATTAAGGTGAGGGAAATTTTGAACCCAGTTGAAGAAGTGAGCAATTGACTTGGTTAAAATTCATTTTTGTTGAATCAGTAAAGTGATGAAATTAATGGAATTTAATTTTTGGAACATGGGAGAAGGTGTGAATGAATGGTGCCTTTGGATAAGTTTTTATTCCACTTTATCTAACCTGACAACACTCCTTGAATCAAAACTCGAATTGGAAATTGACAGATGACATTTAATGAGTACACATAGGAGGCATGAAATACCTGGAAATGTATGAATTTGTGAGGATTTTGACTTCCAGGGTATTTTTGAAGCTAGACAGGACATCATTTTTGAACACCTATGAAAAGCCTGACCAACTATTGGTCTTGTTCCTCTAGGTGTTAAAGTTTAATCATAAACTTTTTGAACTAAAACTCACAAATCATCTTTTTGTTTTAAAGTCTAAGGAATGTACTTGTTTGAGAACAAACAAAGTATTAAGTGTGGGGGAGTTTGATGTGGTAGTTTTTTCACACTCTTTGCCACGTCCTTTTTGTATTTTTGTTGATTTTTTACACCAAAATGTTGTTTTTTATTAAATAATTGAGAATTGTTGTGGTTTTTGAACTTGGTGTGTAAAATAATAAATTTTAGTTTAAATAATGTTTTTAATGTGCATTATTTTAATTTTAAATAATTCTTAAATTAAATCAATTCTTTTGAATTTGACTACTATTTTTTATTATTTTATTTTTATAATTTTTCATTCCAATAAGTTTTTCAATTATTTAATTTAAGTAATTATTTATTTGTAAATAAATAAATCAATTTATATTAAATAATTAAATTGGTTATTAACAATGTAATTTAATTAAATTAATTAATTTACTTAATTAATTAATTAACTAATTGGTTAATTAATTGGTTAAATAATTTAAGAATGTAACTGCAATTACTTTGATTTGTTATTAAATTAATTTTTTATAATATTTAATATGAATAAATTCATTCTTTTAAATAATGAATAATTAATTTTATCATTTATCTTTGCTACAATTTTATTTGTTTTTAAATTCTATTTTTTAATTTAATTTATTTAGTTATTAATTAATTTTTTTAGTTTTAGTAAATTATAGATTTCTTTAAATTCATTTGTTTTTTTTTGTAGATGTTACGGTGGCACCGGTTCATGCTTCTACTATATCCCCCATCCACAGTTTCCTCACGGTCTCACCATGAGCATCACTCATGGTGCCACCTCCAATGACTTGGAACTATTTCAAAACTTGTGCCACTATCTCGCACCCCCACTCACTGCTTCCTCACGGTGCCACGTCTCACCGTTCCACACCACACCCTCTATTTCATTCACAGTGCCACCACTGTTCCACCAAAACTCTACTTCCGTCACAACCATACAACAATCACAGCAAATCGCAGCACTGAAAGAACAAAAATTGAAAATCACCAAATGTACAAATTGAATATATTTTAGAATAAATCACTTAATCCTATCCGGATATGAACTAGGTAGAGGTCGAACCATCCATATTCAACCACTTAGTTTCTCACCAATCCGGATCTGTTCAGAAAGAGATTCTTTGCTTCATGTCACCAACCCCACCCCATTCTTGAAGAGTCGTGATTCCGTCCGCCCCTACATCACGACCCCCTGCCCTCTTCTCTTTCTGTGTCAATATACCACACGAACCGACCACCTACCCCTACTGGAACACCCGCACAGCTCTGCACAAGTCAAGTCCTTCCCCTCATCACACGAAGCACCCCCTCTCTCCCGGTCCATGCTTCCCCCTCACAACCACATCCCCTGCTCACTGGTGAGCCACCCGAACCCCACGACCCCTCTACCTCACTGTCGTTGTGCCTCCCTGCTTCGCCGCTCTCAATCCCCACGAACCACCGCCTTCCCTCTCCCTGCGCTGTACAAACCAGACCTTCCCCCTTTCCCACATTTTAATACTTCTTTTTTTATTCCTTGTAATTATATATAATATATATATTATATTCTATATAATATAATATTAATAACAATAAATATAATACACATCATAAATATACTTATATTACTTATATTAACAAGTATTTTTAATAGTTATATTATATATATATTTACAAATATTAGTAACAATAGTAATAATTATTATGAAATATATTCTTATAATTATTTTTAAGTAGTAATATTAATATATAGTGTATATATATAATAGTTTCTTTTTTTATGACTCACCTGCGTTTTTGGTGTTCCAAGTAGGGGGAGATGTTCATATAGGAAGAGTCGGTTGTGGGATAAGGGAAAAATTGTTCATGGGAATAGCATGGGAATATTCGTGTGGTAGTTTCAGGGGAATTGTCTGCACTCACATGTAGTTCACTCGGGAGCTAGTGACGAGCACACTCAAAGACGCGCCACGTGGATTTATGGACAATAATTTTTTCTTTGTTTTTTGTTTAATTTTTTAGAATAATAGAAACCCTAAACTTCTCTCTTCTAGTAAGAGGAGGACTGGGGAAAATCATTACATAGTGGGGGGATGAGACTCCACCACCATTGACCATCCATTCCATCCACATTTCACGGTCTGGGACCATCTTCCACTTGGAGATGAGACTTACTCTTCTATTCTCTACCTCCCCTCCGCAACTCTGATTTTGGTGTTTTAAGTTGAGTCTATAAATACTATCATAGTGTTTCTTGTTTAGTTAATTGAATTGTGATTTTCGTTATGTTTGATTGTTCGTGTCTTACATTATTTTTCATCTCATGTTGTGATCTCCAATCTCCAGAAATGGAGATCTAACTTGCAGGTCTTGATCCAGATTATGAAATCTGACGCACCCTAGAGATCTAATCATCGGGTCATTCATCTTTTCTTTTTCTTCACCTTGGTTGATCGCATCTGAATGTTAGATCGATTGAGAGAAAATATCTTTCACAAGATGATTGGAAACTTTATTTCTTAATTTATTCTCCCCTTCCTATCTTGATTTCTCGAACTGAGAATCAAGATTGGTTATGCAATTTGACGATCTCAGCAGGATCATTTCTTATAGTGATAATTTTTGGCTGGAATGACCTTACTGAGTAAATAAATTGTAGTTCATAGGAATGATTAAGAAGGGAAGAAATTCTATGCGTGAGTGTTTAATTTCTAGGTGAGATTGGTGTGTGATCCGAGACATCTGTCATGCACTGGGCGAAGTTGATAATTGTTGATTATTTTCTTAAGTTGATCTAAGATAGGGAGTAGAGGGTGAGTTAACCAGGGTCTAGCCTTGTTCACATTGACTCTTTTCTTTTGTGTCTTAGTGTCAATTTCGTTGTTCCGTGTCTTTATGTTTTTGTGTTGCGTTTGTTTTCTTTTCTTATTATTTTTGGTTTTGTTCTGTTTTTTTATTGTTTTGTCCACTTTTTTTCATTCACTCTCCACTGTGTTTTTCAACACCGATTTACTGTTTTCAAAATATTTAAAAAAACAAAAAAAAAGATTTTCAGAAGGGCCACTTAGCCATTCGACACTGCTTCCTTGAGAGCAACCCTGAGTTTAGCTATTGTGCTATATCTTGGGTCTTTATAAATGTAAACTTGACCATCCTCATAAAAAGGACACACGTAACTCATCAAGGATGGTATTTTCTTCAGATTTAATAATTTTATCTAGATATGATTTATCATAGTGAAATAATATACATGATTATTATTGGGATTCCAAATAATACTTTTTTATCTCCTTTAACTTTTATAGAATCAGAGGCAATCTTACAATATGAAGGGTTATTTAATTGTATTGGAAATTTAGGTTTTATATATCAATGGAAATCCAAAACATAACAAAATAACATCTAATTATTATAAAGGTTGTATTAAAGGATCATTGGGAATTTAACAAAAAAATATGATATGGGAGGAGTTGTATACTTGGGATGTAGTATTTTTCAAATATTTCTTCTTCATTGACAACTCAAATTACATGTTTTAAAGTCGTGTCTGAATAGTTCCACTAACATCACTTGATATGAAAGAATTCAAAGAATGAGAACCAAATAGTATGTTTTATATCCTTTAATGAATAAATAGATCATATTTTTAGCTTCATTATCGAGAGCCACCATAGTAATTGTGATGGTATATGCTCTTAAATACTCTCTATGCCTCAGAGTTTATTATCATTTGTTATAACTAAAAACCATTGTATTAGGGAATTGATTCATATAGTTTCCCTATTCCTTGTAGATGAAACATTAGACATAATACAAAGGGATGAATGGATCATTAATTTCTTCCACTTCATTTGTAGGTTTCTCATGTTGGTATTTTTTAGTTAGGTGACATTAATTCTGACACTTAATGAATTTCCTTTTCCACTTCATGAAATTTTTGGGAAGACACATCCCAAACATTATAATTGTGGGTTGTTAGAAATTATTTTCCCAAATATATTTTTCCATCCTACTATTGGAATCAATATCCATCCTCTACTTTTTTTCACCATACCCTTGAGACACTTGAGATTCACTGATCTCCATCTCGACATTTAGGCCACATTGGAAAATTTCCTCAGAGATACCAAAGCCACCAATTGAGAAATATTTATTTAGGCTCATCTTTATCCCAAAATAGGAATAAGATAAAATTATATTCATTAGAGATGAAAAATATAGAGGTATATTAGGAATGCATTGTGATTTTGTCCTCACACACTCCAATGGATTCATTGTCCCTTTTCTTTAGATCAAGGAAATCCAAATCCATTTTATGCCAGAGTGTGTGAGGAATATATTTTTCCAATAAAAATTTTCAAGAATTCATTCCACTCCATCGATTTAGTATCCTTCTCAAGCCTCATGTCTTTTATTAACGACCAGCATTTATTATCCTTTCAATCCATATAATAACCATATTGCATGAAAATCCCTAAAAAATAACATTACAAGAAAGATAAGATATTTTCGATGGAGTTAATACATTGGTCTTTGTTTAAGGGATCAAAGTATCAATTGAATGCCAGAGACCATTATCATAGAATGGACTTGATTGCAACTTGTTCTTTCTTATGTGGATTTGGGTGATCCTCATGATTAATGTTTTGATTAAAAACATGAGTAAATTTAGAATTTATAATCACGATGTTTGTTATTTCTTCTCACATCAGGTTGGGAATCTCATTTTGGAAGTTAGTATATTTCCCATTATATTTATTATTGACTCAGTTTCTCCTATTTCCACCCATTGAATATAATATAAGAAAAATTAGAGAATAGTATTCTTAAACTCAAAAATGAAAAACCATTAAAATTTAAGGGACAACAAATAAATTACTTGAATAACATATGAATTTATAGGTTTCAATATACGTTATCCTTGATTTTATTCATAAAAGAAAATAATATGGTATTTGTTTTCCCTTTATTATGGTTCATAACGATCTTGTGAATTTACCTAAGCATGTTCTATTGGAGTTTCAAACCAGGTATGTTGGAAATACCATTTTTTTCACTAGGTGATGATTAAGTCAAATCCCAATACACCCATTATGAGGTCATTACACCTAGTTACAACTATATCAAATCCATTTCCACTTATAGTATCCAGTAAATATGTTATTTTATTAGAAACAACATACACTAGACATGATAAAAAATAGGGATGTTTTTATTTGTTTCATCTTATCCCTATGTACTTCACTATGGTTTTCTTATCCTAATCCCAAAAATAACTAGACATTCCTCTGATATCAACAATGAAAACCTATATATTTAACACACATTATTTTTTTATTTATTACATAAATTCAAATATAATACAACCCATAAGATCATGTATCCTAGTTTCCTTCGGAAGTTTGGTTCATAGAACAAAAACTTCAACATAAACACAGTGACATTATTTAAAAACTCTATAAAATTCGTTTAAATTATATGGATCTTCTTAGAGTGCACATGATAACATGGAGATGTACATAAAAAGGGGTGATCTATGAATCCTGGAAAGGGAATAGAAAAATAATAACATAATTTAAAGTAGTACATATGATCCAAGAGGCATATCGAGGTAACATGGGTGGAGGGAGGTGAGAAACATAATCTCGAACAATGAGCCGTGATATAATATAATAAAATAAAGGAAATGATGGAATGTGAAATTGAAAAAAATAACCTCATATGTATATATCAAGGATAAACGCCTAGAAAAAATAACATAAATTTGATCAAGATAACCTAATGTTCACCATACATGAAATTTAATGAGATAAAACATTTCCCAATGCATTGGAGCATTATCTAGGTTAACTTGTCACTTTTATATCATGTACATGAATATGTGTGCTATATAGATCACATAACATAAAGATGAATTGTATCAATTTCAATCCTACAATCATGGATTATGGGGAACATAAAAGGATTTACCCAATAAATAAATGATAAGTACCTAAAGGTGAATATCAATGCGTTCAAATAAGGATGGTTATTCACAAAACAAAATTTTTGATTAGAAATCACATAATAATTTAGGTAGCATAATGAGTGTGATTAATGGATTTTGGGTGTGGTTGAATTAGAGTAAATGGTGATATCTCATTACATAGAGTCACGAGGAAAGTAAGAGGATGTGTAATAACACATTACAAAATGAGTAATTATAAATAAAAAGGGTAAGTAAAAGAAAGTACTTGAAATAAAAAAGGATGAAATGAGGATCCATTACCTTGAGAGGTAACTTCAAGATGATTAAGATGATATTATTGAGATAATTGGGAAAACATGGTAGGGAAATAACTAGGGAAAGGTAATTTAACTTCATGATCTAAGGTATTTGAGTAAAGGTAAATTGGAGTTTGGGTGGATTTATATAGAAAATAAAAGGGGGGTTCTTTATTGATTTCTGAGAAAAGGTTTTGGAATTTTTGTAATAAAATAACAAAAAAACCAACCAATGTTTTATCCCCATGGTTTACACAAAAAAGTAATTTTTTTATTATTTCATTCTACTAAGAATAAAAATCATAAAAATAATACACTTGGTGATGTGAAAGTGAGTCATGTTCATAAAGTATTTATTTTAAAACGTTTAAATGTAATAGATGTTTTAGAGGATTCATTAAGGATTTATAAATGTAATAAAAAAACATAAAAAATATTTTAAAGGGGAAACATAATTTTGGTTATGGATACTCTTTGTAGTACATATTATGTCACGACCCATCCTTGGGGCCCGTGCCATGACTACCCCAAGCCCGCCTTCCATAGGACAGGGGCTGGTGACTAGCACCAAAGGCGTAAATCCCGATATCTGGGAAGGAATTGCCTTGATAAAAGTAAACAAACACTACAGAGTACAAGCGGAAGTAAAACACTAAGTACAAAGAGAAGTGCTAAAATGTAAATGGGCCAGAATACAAACCCAAAGTAAAAGTACAACTACAGCTGAACAAAGTACAATAACAAAAATACAACCGCTGGAAGAACGGAAGCGGCTCCTGGGTCGTCCTCCTCAGATCCTACCTGAAGGGTAGGTACAGATGGCACAGCTCCTGGATCGTCCACCACGGTTCCTACCTGAAGGGTAGGTACAGATATCCTCCACAACGCTCTCTCCCTTCAACCTCCTCTGTTTGTCGTCTTATCGTGAAGTCCACCTCCGGATACTGACTCAACGTGTGGTCCACCTCCGGGTACCGTCCAGTCCTCGAACACTCGGCCTCCGTCAGCACTGTCGTCGTCTGCAACCAACACAACGAGGTGCGGGAATAGCCCATGCAGGGGTGAGTATAACGATACTCAGTAGGGACCCCGAGACCCTCAAGGTCTCACTAAAACCAACAAGGATAACCACATAGAAGATCTCAACAGATAACCACTACTTAGGTATATGCCCATACATATACCTAAGTTATCAAGTAACCCATCTCAATCATGAGGAAACAAAAGGATCATGAAATCAACGGATAACCACTACCCAGGTATATACCCATACATATACCTAAGTTATCAAGTGACCCATCTCAATCATGAGGTAAACACAAAGGTCAAAAGTCTCAGATCAAACCTGGATTTTCATTATCGAAACCGTAACTGCTGAAGAGTCTCGTCTCTGGAGTGTACAGTGGTCCTGTCATGACTCCGAGGTACTGCTCACTAACCGAAGACTGCTGAGGTACTCCTCCTGTCTAGTACCGCGGGTCTGCGGCCAACTATCGGGCGCTCCATCCGCTGTGGGTCAGTCGCCAAATACCGGGCGCTCCCCCTAATAGCCTATAGAGGTACTCCTCCCGTCAAGTACCGCGGGTCTGCGGCCAACTACCGGGCGCTCCGTCCGCCGTGGGTCTGTCGCCAAATACCGGGCGCTCCGTCCACTGGGCTAGTCGACTCACTCCAAGTCAAGTCGGTCAAGCAGTCGTCAGGTTTCAGCCGGCTACACGGTCTCCGTACTCCATACGCTCGTCTCCGGGAGGGTCCGCTCCACGAGCTATAGGTCGATACTCCAAGTATCACAAAGTCCCACAAAGAAGTATCTCAAAGGACCGCCTCGTCATAGGGGTCTTAACGCAACAGACGGCGCGTCAATCGGACGCCCGGTCTGAGAGTTACTAGCCTTTTCGTCCCCCGGGGCCCGGTTGGTTTCGTGTACGAACCAAATCGGCCATATCTCAACTGTACCCCGAACTCTCATAGGGTATACTCATAGGGACCGTTTCTCGACGTGATCACCAACGCCGCTGACGGTTCGTCAAACGGACGTCTGGTCTGAAAGATATCAGATTTTCCGTTCCAGGGGCCCGGTTGGGTTTCGGGTTCAATCCAACCCGGGCACTATCCAACTGCATCCAAAACTCGGGCGAAGTATGACAAAAGTTCCGTCTCATCAAGAGGAGTTCAACGAAACAGACGACGCGTCAATCGGACGCCCGGTCTGTGAGTTATTGGGTTTTTCGTTCCAAGGGCCCGGTTGGTTTCGTGAGTGTACCAACCCGACCACACTCCGACGGCATCCAAACCTCGAACGGAGTAAGCGAAAAGATCCTTCTCACTAATAGAATCCAATAAAGTCAACGGCACGTCAATCGGACGTCTGGAGTTCAAGTTACGAGCGTTTCCGCTCCGAGGTTCCGGTTGGTTTCGTATCCGAACCAACCCGGCCGAACCTGAAATTCTTCGAAACCTTGAGTGTAATATACCGAAACGACCGCCTCGATCCAAGGATCGCATCGCCGCTGACGGTGCATTTATCTGAGGTCTACAGCTCAAGATATGGGCAAAAGACCAAAGAGGATCCGAAACGGAGGGTCTGGGCCCGGACCAACCCTGCCCGACCCCCCTGGGTCGGCCCGAACTGGGTCGACCCATCCCGGCCCGGGTCCGACCCGGCTGGGCCCGGCCCAGCCCGGCTGGCGCGGCCCGGCGCGGCCGGCTCGGTCCGGCTCGACCGGCCCGCCGCGGCTCGGCTAGCGTGGCCGAACGGAAGCCGCGGGCGGGGGTGTGCACGGCCCGCCCTCGCCGCTAATTGAAGCCGGCGGCGACCGCCGCCGCCAGTCTTCCGGCGGAGCGCCGCCGCCGCCTTCCGCGGACCACCGGACGCGCTCCGGTGGTCCGTTTCTCCTGCCGTCTTCTCCTACGGTCCTCCTGGGACCTGACCTTCACTGCGAAGGGATTCAAACGCCTTAGTAACCTGCTTCGTCATCGTCCATCGATCCGTACATCGATAAACAAGTTGCGGAGGGTTGTCGGGCCCTGTTTGTTCAGCCAGCGCCCCCCGCGTTAGGTGTTATCAATTGGAAAATAATAACACATGATTTTAATCATTGACGAGGTTATAATTTATCCAAAATAAATTATACGATCACCTTGCAATCAAATACCCACGCATGAGGGTTTAAAAAAATTTGAATGCGCGGTGTGACGACGTCGCGCATTCTTGCCGCTTGATCCCACGCGGCGTGACGATGTCGAACATCCTTGCCGTTCTTTCCCATGCGGTGCGACGGCACCACGTCACTCTCTTTCGATCCGCAACGACAAGAAAGAATAAAAAGGGAGGAGGTTCGGCCGTGTTCGTGCGGTCCGGCCTCCTCCCGTTAAATGATAACAAGGGGTTCTCATTACTCGTAGAACGTCAAAGATAGAATCAAGAACAAAACGAAAAAAACCCCTACTTTTGATTCGTCGATCGACGTTCGTCTTTTGTTGACGGTGTTGCTGAAAGAAGACAATGAAGTTCGTCTTTCGCCGCGTTCGTCACACACTCCCAATCCCGAGCTACGTCGGTCGTGGAAGACACTACACGTCGGTAGGATCCGAGGGAGGAAGTCGAAGAAGGTTGTTGACGTTCGTCGCTTCCGTCATTGTAGAAGTGCACCCAAAGAAGAATCGGCGTCTCCTCTCTTGTCGCATGAAGAAGAGGATAATGGGTGTGTCGTCGTTCTTCGTTGAAGAGGCGTCGTTCTTCGTTGAAGATGAAGTTCTTCAAAAGAGGGAAGAGCTCTCTTCAAAATTCTCTCACATAACCAAACTCCCAAAATAAAATAAGGCCTCTCCTTATTTTATTATTTTGACATGCATTCAAACTTACAAAAATTAAAAACCTAATTCACTAAATCAATTAAACAATGAGTTGTCTAATTAATTAAGTGATAGGTTGGCAAGAATTTAAGAGGGAGAGAGGGGAGAGGAAGAGTTACACAACTTAAGTGGGGGGTTTAGAGGAGTTAGGGAGTTATGGGGAATTTGAAAAGGTGGGGGCTCGTGTGGGCCCCACCACACATTATCCTCTCATTTATCCTCACATGGGTAGTTAGGTGCCACCCCAACTTCCCCATGTAGGATAAAACTACCTTAGACTTGAGAAATAAAATTGTCTCGCAATTTTATTCATTCCTCAATTAAGCCACAAATTTTAACAACTCCTCCCGTGAAAACGAAACTCCGGAATAGGCGTTCCTAAGCAAATACCGGCACTGCGGTTCCATTGGTGCCCTCAGAATTTGATTCCGAGCACTAGTTTCAAAGTTAGAAATTCCAGCTCGTTCGTTCACTGAACGTACCTGAGCTAAACTTCAGAAATTAATTCCGGGCACATCGGGCCTCAGAATCAGGCATCGTCAGAAACTTCATTATTGTAAAATTCCAAAGAAAATTAAGAAAAAAAATTCCTTGAAATTTCCGGGTCTTTACATTACTCCCACCTCAGGGCTTTACGTCCCCGTAAAGCTTCAACACAAACTAGGGTCACAAAAGCGGTACATAGCATGCATCTGAGCCTACCGCTCCCATGTGCTCACCTAGAGGTTCCCGTACTGCCAGAGAAAGTGCACCCGAGGATTCGATCGTCCTCGTAGGATCCGCTCTTATCGATCCTCGATCCCCATTGGAACCTCCGTGAAAGACACCCCATCGCCATCGTCCAGCTCCTCATGGTCGATGATATGCGAAGGGTCGAGCACGTATCTCCTTAGTTGAGATACGTGGAAGTCGTCGTTCACCTGGTGCAACTGAGGTGGATGCGTCAAGCGGTAAACCACCCTGCCTACCCAGCTGAGGACCTAGAAAGGTCCGTTGAACCTCAGAGATAACTTGCCGCCTTGGCCACATCTTTGTTATCCTCGTCGAGGTGAGACCCGTATAAGGACATGATCGCCATCCTCAAACTCTATAGGCCTCCAAGTCCTATCAGCATAAGGCTTATGTCGGCCCTGTGCTGTCCTCATCCTCTCTTGGATGACCTGGACCTTCTCTAGTCTCACAAGAGCTGCTATGATTTCTTCTTTGCCGATAAGAGAAATCCGGTCTCATCCCCTGGATGAACCACATTCATTGCCTAATACAGTCAATCCTAACATGAATGATGCATTCATGCCATGGATGACGTCGTAAGGTCTCGACGTAACTAACAAGAGATCGAAATGTCACTCTCCCCTACAAGGGTCGAGTCACACTATCGGCATCAGTGTGAGGTCACTAGGTCTCCTCCAGTAGAAATCTCGAAAGTGAGAGTCAAGTCAACAGTTTTAACCGAGACCACTCAGTATCAACCCAACAAAAGGACAGGAAAGCAAACATCACAAGGATAAGTGTCTTTTTATTATTTCAGCTCATAGTACAAAGACACGAAGCAACTACAAACAAACATCAACAAAACTAGAAGCAACAGGATCCATAGCCTCCAGGTTTGGAGCTAGTCTTGCTCCTGTCCATCTGCTTCCCGAGCTCCATGACCCTCAGTTTCCTGAATCTGAGCTCTCCCATGTCCTCCTGTCCCCTGCGGTCGGGGTGGGCCTCCAGGTGGTAGGGGTGGCAACACCCCGAAGCGTCGTCCACCTCCAACTGCACGACCAACTCCTCTTCCATGGCTGCCTGCTCCTTGCAGTCTGCCCTGATCGAACCTCTGCCTCTGGCTGGGAGGTTCTTCATTTAACTGCTGGTCATCTGCATGGCGGTTCGGACAGTCACGTGCCATGTGACCAATTCCGCCGCAGGAGTAACACTATCCACTCTTGGCACGTCTGGCTCTGACTCCACCCCGGTTTCCTCGCACAACTGAACCTGAGTCGTGCAGTCGGCCACCGGTAGGTCTGGTCCTCTTGGACCTCTGCGTCATCTGTCTACTGCCTGCTGTAGAAGACTCTGCCGCAAGCCGGCTAGTGGTGGGTCCTACTGCTGGAGACTGCTCAGCAAGGAAACTCTCCACTAAGAGGGCTCTCTCCAACACCCCTGTCTGCGTCGAAATGCTGTGAGAAACAACATAAGCTCTAATATCTCGCCTGAGCCCCTTCTCGAAGGTTCAAGCCCTGAAGAACGGGTCCCGTACCATATCTGTGGAGTGGCGCGAGAGGTCTATGAACCTCGCTGAATACTGTACCACTGTCATGCTTCCCTGCCGCAGCTGAAGTAGCTCCTGTATACGCACCGCTCGAAGGGTGGCTGGTACAAACTCTGCCCGGAACAGGCTCTCGAAGTCTGCCCAAAGAAGTGTCGTCTGGTCATGCATCTGGAGCATCAGGCTCTACCATCTGCCTGCTGCTTCCTGAAGAAGGCTAGCAGCAAGGATCGCCATAAAGTCTGTCGGCATCCCCACTAGCCTGAAAACTCTCACCACAGCCTCCAGCCAATCCTCAGCCGCCTGCAGGTCTGTCCCTCCCTGGAACCTGGGTGGCCTCTAGCACTAGAACTCGTGTAGTGCGCTCAAGCGACATGCACCCTCTGCTGCTGGGGATGGTGGCATCGGTGGCCCAACGGGTAGTAGTACAGCTGGTGCCTCCGCTGGTGCCTCAACTGGGATAGGGCCCTGTACTGAGGCCTCGTCGCTCGGCGGGCTGTCAGTACGAACAACTCTCGGGGCTCTAGCTGGTCGTCTACGGGGAGGCATCCTGAAAGAAACAACGTGACACAATAAAACGATTTATACCTGGTGAGGTGACCTAGTTTGAGCTGATATTTAAATAAAACTTCTGGAAACACACACGCAATCATTGTTTTCATGCACAAAGTCGGAAATCAGTTGTTAGGGTCCTGGTGTATGGATACGTCGGCCGCCCGCACCAACACTGGACTCCCTGAACTGAAAACCACACTCGGTACTCTTAACACTATTGCTTCACAGAAAGAAAATATCAGAGTTACAAGTTCTACGGTAGAACCGACTCCTCTGATACCAATTTGTCACGACCCGTCCTCGGGGCCCGTGCCGTGACTACCCCAAGCCCACCTTCCATAGGCCAGGGGCTGGCGACTAGCACCAAAGGCGTAAATCCCGATATCTGGGAAGGCATTGCCTTGATAAAAGTAAACAAACACTACAGATTACAAGCGGAAGTAAAACACTAAGTACAAAGAGAAGTGCTGAAAGGTAAATGGGCCAGAATACAAACCCAAAGTAAAAGTACAACTACAACTGAACAATGTACAACATTAAAAAGACAACAGTTGGACGAACGGAAGCGGCTCCTGGGTCGTCCTCCTCGGATCCTACCTGAAGGGTAGGTACAGATGGCACAACTCCTAGATCGCCCACCACGGTTCCTACCTGAAGGGTAGGTACAGATAGCCTCCACAACGTTCTCGCCCTTCGACCTCCTCCGTGTGTCGTCTTGTCACGAAGTCCACCTCCGGATACTGACTCGACGTGTGGTCCACCTCCGGGTACCGTCCAGTCCTCGAACACTCGGCCTCCGTCAGCACTTCCGTCGTCTGCAACCAACACAACGAGGTGCGGGCATAGCCCGTGCAGGGGTGAGTATAACGATACTCAGTAGGGACCCCGAGACGCTCAAGGTCTCACTAAAACCAACAAGGATAACCACATAGAAGATCTCAACAGATAACCTCTACTTAGGTATATGCCCATACATATAACTAAGTTATCAAATAACCCATCTCAATCATGAGGAAACACAAGGATCATGAAATCAACGGATAACCACTACCCAGGTATATACACATACATATACCTAAGTTATCAAGTGACCCATCTCAATCATGAGGTAAACTAAAAGGTCAAAAGTCTCAACTCAAACCAGGATTTTCATTATCGAAACCGTAACTGCTAAAGAGTCCCGTCTCTAGAGTGTATAGTGGTCCTGTCACGACTCTGAGGTACTGCTCACTAACCGAAGACTGCTGAGGTACTCCTCCTGTCTAGTACCGTGGGTCTACGGACAACTACCGGGCGCTCCATCCGCTGCGGGTCAGTCGCCAAATACCGGGCGCTCCCCCTTATAGCCTACAGAGGTACTCCTCCCGTCAAGTACCGCGGGTCTGCGGCCAACTACCGGGCGCTCCGTCCGCCGTGGGTCTGTTTCCAAATACCGGGCGCTCTGTCCACTGGGCTAGTCAACTCACTCCAAGTCAAGTCGGTCAAGCAGTCTTCAGGTTTCAGCCAGCTACACGGTCTCCGAACTCCGTACGCTCGTCTCCGGGAGGGTCCGCTCCACGAGCTATAGGTCGATACTCCAAGTATCACAAAGTCCCACGAAGAAGTATCTCAAAGGACCGCCTCGTCATAGGGGTCTTAACGCAACAGACAGCGCGTCAATCGGACGCCCGGTCTGTGAGTTACTAGCCTTTTCGTCCCCGGGGCCCGGTTGGTTTCGTGTACGAACCAAACCGGCCATATCTCAACTATACCCCGAACTCTCATAGGGTATACTCATAGGGACCGTTTCTCAACGTGATCACCAACGCCACTGACGGTTCGTCAAACAGACATCTGGTCTGAAAGATATCAGATTTTCCGTTCTAGGGGCCCGGTTGGGTTTTGGGTGCAATCCAACCTGGCCACTATCCAACTGTATCCAAAACTCGGGCGAAGTATGCCAAAAGTTCCGTCTCATCAAGAGTAATTCAATGAAACAGACGGCACGTCAATCGGACGCCCAGTCTGTGAGTTATTGGCTTTTTCGTTCGAGGGGCCCGGTTGGTTTCATGAGCGAACCAACCCGACCGCACTCCGACGACATCCAAACCTCGAGCGGAGTAAGGCAAAAGATCCTTCTCACTAGGAGGAATCCAACAAAGTTGACGGCACATCAATCGGACGTCCGAAGTTCAAGTTACGAGCGTTTCCGCTCTGAGGGTCCGGTTTGTTTCGTATCCGAACCAACCCGGCCGAACCCAAATTTCTCCGAAACCTAGAGTGTAATATACCGAAACGACCGTCTCGATCCAAGGATCGTATCTCCGCTGACGGTGCGTCGATCGGAGGTCTACAACTCAAGATATGGTCAAAAGACCAAAGAGGGTCCGAAACGGAGGGTCTGGGCCCGGACAGACCCCCCTGGGTCGGCCCGAACCGGGTCGACCCATCCCGGCCCGGGTCCGACCCGGCTGGGCCCGGACCAGCCCGGCCGGCGCGGCCCAACCCGGCCGGCTCGGTCCGGCTCGACCGGCCAGTCGCGGCTCGGCCAGCGTTGCCGAGCGGAAGCCACGGGCGGGGGTGTGCGCGGCCCACCCTCGCCGCTAATTGAAGCCGGCGGCGACCGCCACCGCCAGTCTTCCGGCGGAGCGCCGCCGCCGCCTTCCGCGGACCACCGGACGCGCTCCGGTGGTTCTTTTCTCCTGCCGTCTTTTCCTACGGTCCTCCCGGGACCCGACCTTCACTGCGAAGGGATTCAAACGCCATAGTGGCCTGCTTCGTCATCATCCGTCGATCCGCACATCGATAAATAAGTTGCGGAGGGTTGTCGGGCCGTGTTTGTTTGGCCAGCGCCCTCCGCATTAGGTGTTATCAATTGGAAAATAATAACACATGATTTTAATCATTGACGAGGGTATAATTTATCCAAAATAAATTATACGATCACCTTGCAATCAAATACCCACGCACGAGGGTTTAAAAAATTTGAATGCGCGGTGTGACGACGTCACGCATTCTTGCCGCTCGATCCCACACGGCGTGACGATGTCGCACATCCTTGTCGTTCTTTCCCACGCGGTGCGATGGCACCGCGTCACTCTCTTTCGATCCACAACGACAAGAAAGAATAAAAAGGGAGGAGGTTCGGCCGTGTTCGTGCGGTCCGACCTCCTCCCGTTAAATGATAACAAGGGGTTCTCATTACTCGTAGAACGTCAAAGATAGAATCAAGAACAAAACGAAACAAACCCCTACTTTTGATTCGTCGATCGACGTTTGTCGTTTGTTGACGGTGATGTGGAAATAAGATGATGAAGTTAGTCTTTCGCCGCGTTCGTCACACACTCCCAATCCCGAGCTACGTCGGTCGTGGAAGACACTACACGTCGGTAGGATCCGAGGGAGGAAGTCGAAGAAGGTTGTTGACGTTCGTCACTTCCGTCGTTGTAGAAGTGCACCCAAAGAAGAATCGGTGTCTCCTCTCTTGTCGCATGAAGAAGAGGATAATGGGTGCGTTGTCGTTCTTAGTTGAAGAGGCGTCGTTCTTCGTTGAAGATGAAGTTCTTCAAAAGAGGGAAGAGCTCTCTTCAAAATTCTCTCACACAACCAAACTCTCAAAATAAAATAAGGCCTCTCCTTATTTTATTATTTTTCCATGCATTCAAACTTACAAAAATTCCAAACCTAATTCACTAAATCAATTAAACAATGAGTTGTCTAATTAATTAAGTGATAGGTTGGCAGGAATTTAAGAGGGAGAGAGGGGATAGGAAGAGTTACACAACTTAAGTGGGGGGTTTAGAGGAGTTAGGGAGTTATGGAGAATTTGAAAAGGTGGGGGCTCGTGTGGGCCCCACCACACATTATCCTCTCATTTATCCTCACATGGGTAGTTATGTGCCACCCCAACTTCCCCATGTAGGATAAAACTACCTTAAACCTGAGAAATAAAATTGTCTCACAATTTTATTCATTCCTCAATTAAGCCACAAATTTTAACAACTCCTCCCGTGAAAACGCAACTCCGGAATAGGCGTTCCTAAGCAAATACCGGGGCTACGGTTCCATTGGTGCCCTTGGAATTTGATTCCGAGCACCGGTTTCAAAGTTAGAAATTCCCGCTCGTTCGTTCACTGAACGTACCCGAGTTAAACTTCAGAAATTAATTCCGGGCACACCGGGCCTCAGAATCAGGCGCCGTCAGAAACTGCATTCTTGTAAAATTCCAAAAAAAATTAAGAAAAAAATTTCCTTGAAATTTCTGGGTCTTTACATATTAAATAACTTTTTGGATTTTAATATTTATAATACATACTATATAATTATACCATATTGAATTTTTACCCAAAAAATTGACTGTCTTAAGAAATTATGAAAATTTAGCATTGGATAATTTCAAAATTATTTTTTAGAAAACAATATTTATTTTATCAAAATAAATCTAAAAATTTGAGAATTTACACTTTTAAATAAAAATCAACAATTATTGAAAATACTATTTTTTGGCATAATTTTTTTTCTAGCACTTATAAATATTAAATTTAAATTCATAAAATAATATCATAATTTATATTTAATAAAAATTATTTTACAAAAATATTTTATTAATATAAAATTTATTTCAAAAAAAATTCTATTTCATCAAAAGTGTCTTCTGATTGAAACTATATATTTTTCAAAAAATATAATTTGTTTTTAATCATATGAAATTATAATTTTTATGAAAATTATTCTTTAGATATTATAATGTTATAATAAAAGATGAATATAATCAGTAATCTATATAAAGAAATAAAAAAATTAATGCTATTATGGTATATATACATAGCCCTTTATTACACCAAAGAACTACCTAAGTCTCTGGTGTGTGAGGGTGATATTTTCTTAGGATGGTTTGGAGAACATGTTTTGGGTGGTAATATCAATGTTCTTAAACTTGTATCATAAATTGTTTATGTTGTGATTTATTTTATGAATCTTGGCTTATTATTTCTTGAGGGGAAATACCAGTGATGTTATATCCCTTCAAGTATTTGATAAATGGGATTTATAAGGTACGATCATACTGGTTATGGTCATATATCCTTTCATCTTTGTAAATTAGAATTTATCATAACCCTTAATATATCACTATACAATAATTATATTACCAATCATTATGATGTTTAGTGGCTATTTAAATATGGAAGGTTGAAATAGTCAAAATAACAAAAGTATAGATTATTTTATCTATAAATAAATTAATTAATATTACATTAATTAATTCATGAATTATTTATAATGGTTTGAACCATTATATTCTTCTTATCTTCAGAAATTTCCTAGTCAACATTTTCATTTCATAAACTAAAACAGAGGAGGGTCTTTTTGTTTCATCATCTCTTATACGTCCCATGTAACTTCCTCAAACACATGGTTCCATCACAATACATTAAGTAGGTGAGATATCCTATTTCATATAATTTTTTTGCTATGATCTAAAATATTCACAAACTAATCCTAATTTGAATGATTAATTTCCAATTGTACCAAACATATATTGATTACATGTGAGCGGTATGTTATGTACTTACTCAAGAGGGCTATATGGAACACATCCTATACATAATTTAAGTTCTGTGGGAGAGCTATTAGATATTCCATATCTCCCATGGGATCAAGGATCTCAAATGGGCTGATGTATATGGGACTGAGCAAAATATTCTTCTTAAATTTCAGGGCTTTATTCCATGGTGATATAGGATAAAACCCATTATATCTGATCTCAAACTCGAGACCACATTGAGGATTTTGTATATTGGTTTTCTATCGATGTTTCATGGATTTAATATGATGTTGGATGGTTTGTAACTTCATTGTCTTCTCTAAGACAATACCAGGTCGCATCATCTTCTGCTCTACAACTTCATTCTGGTATGTTAGATTATGACACCTCTTCCAATACTAATCATTATAAGGAGCCATTTAAATGAACTAATGGAAAAAATTATTATATGAGAACCATAATAGGGGATGATGTTGATTTTATAATCCTTGTAAATCCAATTAACATGATATCAACATATCCTCTAGAGTTTTAATTGTTCTTTCAAACTGACCATCCATATTAGGGTGATAAATAATACTAACACTCTCCTTTATATTCAATTTTATTAGGGATTCTATAGAACTTCGAGGAAAACCCCATATATCAATAAGATACATTGTAGAGTGTAACTGCAGGTAGTATAATAAATTCATTAATGTATATCATAGTGAATTTATTAAGAGATAAATGTTCTTTATAATAAATGAAATGATCTAACATTGTAAGGTGATCGATTATCACCAAGATGGCATTATTTCCTTCATGTGTCATGGTTAGTCCTAACATGAAATCATTGATTATGTTTTTTTATTTATAAACAATTATTGGTGATGATTTACTCATACCCTTAGAATTTTTTTTTCTATTGACTAGTTTTCAAGCCAAGAATCAAGATACAAATTATACAATATCCCCCTTTATGTTATCACACATTAATTTTTTCCTCATATCTCTATATATCATTGTGATTTATTGATGAATGGAGAATTATGATCTATGATAATCATCTATATATTCCCTCTTCTGTTCTGGCTTGGATATGACACATAATAATGTTCTAAAAAATATAACTATATATTTTGAAAAGCATAACTCTGGAATATGAAGTACATTTTTTTGTAGCAACTCATCATCTTTTTTGGCCACCTTGATCCTTTCAATAATTAATTGTTGAGAATTTATTTTATTAAGGTATTATTATGATCCTTTTATTATTCCCATATCCATTTGTTTCATGTCCATGAATATTGGATCCATTTCAATCCCCACCATGGATAGGGTTGAAGAATCATTTCTACTCACAGAATCTACAACTTTGTTGGCCTCACCAGGATACTAATCGATTGAACAATCACTATCCTTGATCAGGTCTAACCAGCTTCATTGGAACTTATTGATCTCCTATTATGAGAACATATACTTGAGGATTTTATGTTGTTTATATGTTTCACACTTCTCCCTATAGATAAAATGTTTTCATATTTTCATGCAAAGATTACTATATCTAATTCATGATCATGAGTTGTGTAGTTTAGGTCATGGTTCTCTAATTGGTGGGAGGTATAGTCTACCAAATTTTCATCATGAATGGGAACATATCCCATGCTTCTATTAAACATATCATTATAGATTTCAAATCCTTTCCCACATGTGGGTAATCTGAGAACAAGTATAGTGATTATCCTCTTCTTTATCAATTTAATTCTCTCCTCATATTCATCAGTCCACAAAATCTTGTCTCAATTCATAATAATCATTGTTAGTTAGCATGAAAATCATGATATGTTTTTAAATATCGATGATAGAATCAACATAATCCAAGGAAACTACGAATTTATATTAAATATATTGATTTGGTCCTTTCTTTATTTTACTTTGTTCTTAATACAAGAATATTTCCTTTTTAGTGATAACATTCTCAAACAATGATACCTTCTCTAATAAAAATTCAAAATTACAAAACATTTCATATTAAATTTCCTTATACACGGTGTTACTATATTATTTAAATGATATTAATTTTCTTTATTGGATTTTTAGTAGATAAGAATATCATAAATAATGAATACCAAAAAATTTAAATGGAAATCCATAATGACTCTATTCATTAAGTCTGTGAATATCTATAGAGAATTGGTGGGTACAAATGGAATCACTATAAACTCATAGTTCCTATTCTAGGTATGAAAACCAATCTTGGGGATATCCTACTTATTCAAATTTACTTTATAATGTCCGAACAGAAGATTTACCATAGATAAATACTACACCACAAATAGCTGATCAAGTAAGTTATCAATATGTGGAATAAGTTACTTGTTCTTTATAATGGTCTTGTTAAGCTCAATATAGTAATTTTAGTAGAACATTGATATATCCTTCTTCCTAATGAATATTACAGTGTACCCCATGGTGATTAACTTGGTTGTATGAACCCTATGTCATGATTCTTCTATAGTTTATTCTTTAACTCCTCATGTTCAAAAACAACCCTTCTATATGGGGTCTTAGATATTGGAAAAGATCTAAGTATTATATCAATTGATAACTCGACCTCTCAATTTGGAGGAAGACCAAAAAATTAATTTGGAAAAACACCAGCGTATTCCCTCACATTGATAATGTTATCAAGGATGGTATTTTCCTTAGTCTCAATCATTTGAGTATGATATGATTTGTTATAGTGAAATAATATCCCTTCTTAAGATAAGGATTCCAATGGAGATTCATCAACCTCATTGCATGTGTATATAATCAGATCCTGATTTGTAATAGGGAGGGTGATTTCCTTATATCATCAATTTATGTCATCTCTTTATAGGAAATGTTAATACATTATTGGAATAGCATCTTATTCAGCTGAATAGAGAATCAAAATGTTCAATAGGAATTTCATAAAACAAATTTATATGGGGGAGTTGTATAATTTTGATGTAATATTTTCCTCATTTTCCTTCTTCACCAACAACTCGATTTACATGTTTTGTGGTGGTGTTTGAATAGTTCCACAAATCTATTATGATATGAAAGAATTAATAGAACCATAATCAAATAGTACATTTAGTATCCTTGAATGAATAACTAGAATACATATCACCAATTCATTTTCTGGTCCACCTTAGAAGTTATGATGGTATTGGATCTCCAATTATCTATAGTTATTGAAGGTTGTTATCAAAAAAACATGTCTTATGGAATTTTTTTTTTATATTTTTCATATTACATTCAATTGAAACATTGGATATCAGGCAGAGGAATGATAAGAGCATTCATTTCATCCAAATCATTGCTGGGTTTCTCTCATTGACGTTCATTATATGGGTTCACTTCCTTCCTGCACCTAAAGAATTTCCTTGGCCATTCAATATTTTTTTGAGATGCTTCTTCTTCAACATAGGAAAAGGGGGATGTTGGAATTTTATTGCCCCGTTATATTTTTCGATTGTACCACTAAAATAAAAATCCATCCTTTGATCTCTATCTTGACTTTGAGAGTGCATCAGAAAATTAGCTCCTATATGATAAAGTCTCAAATTTCCAAATATTTTTATAGAATCATATTTATTCCACCAAATAAGTGGTCAAATTTAATTTTATTGGAGATAAAAATGTGAGAGGTGTATCATGAAGGTCTTGTGATCTTTTATTCATACGCCCTGATGGATTCGTAATCCTTTTTATTTAGTGTAATGAAATCCATTCTATCTATTTAGTCTTCTCCTTGGGATTCGATTTTTTGACCAACATCCACTATTTTTCATACTCTCCCTCCATACTATTAAAAACCAACATTAACTTCTCTAGTTATGTAAATTTATGGTTGAAAAAGATATTTTCATAGATTGGACCCATTTCTATTTGATTAAGGGAACAAAAGATACAATGTAAGGTAGATTCATCTATCACATAAAGGTCTCAATTGAAACTTTTTATTTCATGGGGGGGGGGGGGTTGGTAATTCCTCCTGATTCGAGTTTTTCTTAAAAAATGAGTAAATTGAGAAATTATCATCATAATTTTCATGATTCCTACTCCTATCAGGCTAGGAATCCAATTTGGGAAATCATCAAATTACCCCTTACATTGTTTGTTGACTATATTTCTTCTATTACATTATAATGACTATAATAAAGGGAAAATTAGGGATGATATTTTTTACCAAATAAATAGGAAAAATTAACAGTAATGGGATAAATAATAATTGACTCTCATAAACTATGAATTTATATGTTTTACTCTATGTTATCCCTGATTTATTTCCAAAAATAAAAAACATAATGGTATTTTTTTCCCTTTATAATGTTTATTAATGATCATGTGAAATTTCCAAGCATATCCCTTAGGTGTTTCAAACTAGATATGTAGCGAGGCCTATTTTCATAAACCATGTAAAAGTCAAGTAAAATATCAATGCGCCATTTTTGAGGTTGCCACACCTATCTAAAACTGTTCTACAACCACATACACTTGTATTATCCAGATATTGATTATTTTTATTGGAAACTAATTCCTCAAAAATTTACCATAATTTAGGGATTTTTTCATATGTTTAGTTTTATCACTATGGATTTATTTATGGTTTTCCTATCATGATCCCAAAAATAAATAGAATTTTATCGGATACCAACTATGAAAACCCATATCTTTAACAAACACTTTTTCATGATTAATTACAAAATTCCAAGAATAATACTTCTTATATCACCGTGAAGCCTGGTTTCATTTGAATGTTAAGTACATAACCCAATACCATGAATTTGAATATAAAAAATTCATTTAAAAACTCCATAATGTGTGTTTATATTTCATGGATATTATAAAATATTACAGGTTAACCTAGGGATGTACATAAGAAAGGGGTTAGATACAAAGCCTTGTAAGGGAATAAAGAAAAATTATAACATATGTTAAATTAGTACATGTGACCCAAGTTTCATATAGAGGTAACATAGGGTGTTGGGGTGAGAAACATAATCTTGAATAGTGATACATGATATGACATGATAATATAAAGGAAACATGGTAATGTTGAAAAAACATAAAACATAACATCAAAATTATAATTCGAAGATATATTCTTATAAAAAATAACATAACGTTCTTTGAATAACCTCCCTTGCACCATAAAATAAATCTCATAAGATAAAAACATTACTAAATTCCTTATAAAACTATTTGGGCACTCCTATCACTTTTATATCATGTACATGAATAAACATTCCATATAGATCATAAAATTTAATGAATAATTTCATCATTTATAATCCCACCGTCATGGAGTATGGGTTACATACATGGAAGTACATAATAAAGTACGTATAATTATGTCTAAATTAATACCATTGTGTAGAAATTAGGATGTGTCAAAAGAACACAAAAGTTTGTCATGGAAAATTAAAAAATAAATTTGTCATCATAATAGGCATGCATAATGGTTTATGAGGAGTGTTTAATGAGATTGAAAGTTTATCTCTCTTTAAATTGAATAATGATGAATTTATTGGGATGTGTGAAACACAATACAATATGAGTAATTGGAAATCAAAAGGCTAAGTACATGGAAGTACATGAAATAAAAAGGATGTGGTGGGGATCTATTACCTTGAGTTGGTACTTCTAAAAGATTGTGATGAGACTCTTGAGAGAATGAGAACACATTTTAAGGGGTCTAGGGAGGACATGGATTAGTAAATTTTATTATTCAATGATTTTGTGGGAAATTGAATGAGAGTTTGGGTGGGATTATATAGGAAAAGATAGTTTAGTTCTTTAATAATTTCAAAACATAGGTTTTGGACTCTATATTAAAATATATAAAAAACCACAAACCTTGAAAAGATTTTCTCCATGGTTTTTACAAAAGAGAAGTGATTTAAATTATTTTATAATTTCAATCATAAAACTCCTTAAAATAATACCCTTGGTGATGTATAAGTGTTCCATGTTCATAATTAATAAATTTTAAACCATTAAAATATAATATGGCTTTCAGAAGATTCATTAGGGCTTTCAATATTAATAAAAAAACGTAAAAACAAATTATTTTAAAGGGTAAAATTAATTTTTGTTGAGGATACTATTTACAGTGTTTATTTATTCAATTTTGGGAATTTATGACAATATAATACATACCATATAATTATACCATATTAAATTTTTACCCAAAAATTTGACTGTTTTAAAATATATAGAAAATAACATTGTTGGGAAATTTTGGCATGTTGATTTGAAAAGTAATATTTTTATTATCAAAATAAAACTCTTAATATGATAATTCATAGTTTTAAACCATAAAAGACCAATTATTAAAAAAATACAAGTTTTTTTAGAATAACCATTTTTTGAACCATATAACAATTACACATGTATTGATAAAATTATTTTGACATTTATTTTTAATAAATATTATTTAATAATTATATTTTATTAAAATATCATTTGTTATAATAGATCATGAATTAATCAAAATAGTGTCTTGAATAAAACTACATTTTCCCAAAAATAAATAAATATGTGTTTCATCATATACAAGTATAGTTTTTATAAAACATATTCTTTAATCATTATAATGTAATAATAAAAGAAGAATATAATCATTAAATTATATAATGAAACATAAAAAATAATTATTTATATGGTTTAGATACATAACCCTTTATTACATTAGTCAATTTCATAAGGATAAGGTGTGCAATTATAAGCTTTTCTTAGGGTGGTTTGGTGAAAATGAATTGAGATGTGATATCGATGATGTTGAACTTATCTCATAAATGTTTTCAATTGTTAATTATTTATTCAATCTCATCTTGGGATTAGTTAATGGAAAATCCCAATGATGCTATTTCCCTTAGAAGCTATGATAAATGGGATTTATATGGTATGATAATACTCATTAATGTCATTTCTAATTCCATTTGCTTCAATGAAAATTTATCATAAACCTTAACATATAATAATCATAATGGTAAATGTACAATAACTATATTATCAATCGTTATGATGTTTATAATATTTTAAATTTGATTAGTTGTTAAAATCTAAAATAACCAATATAGTGCAATTTTTTCTATAACTACATTACTTAATATGATGTTTATTATTTCAGGAAGGAAATTTTTATTTATCCCAATTCCAATTTTTCTTCTATAATCTACATTTTTATTTTGGTTTCAAATTTTATTTCTAATTTTTTATGTTTTCGATATTTGTAAATCCTTCTAAAACCTCCTTATTGTTTATATATTTTAGAATCTGATTCATCTTCTACTTTTAGTTACCCCTAAATTAAAATTCAATCATCATTTTTAGATTTCACATATTATCTATATCTCTTGTTGGTTCATTACATTTTTATTTATGATATTTAAGTTTTGAGTTTTACTTTTGCATCAAATTTTGCTATTGTTATTTTTTATCTTCAAACCTATACTTTTGAATATGATAATGGTTTTAATTTTTTCTTATTTCATTACCTAATTTTCTATAAATATTTATGGGTCTAAATCATCTTGTCCTTCTATATCAACTTCTTCTTTAAACATTTTCTTGATTTTTCTGCAATTTCTCCAACTCTAGATTTGAAAACTGAAATTTTATCTAGCTCAAATTATGCTTCTTAATATGCATATACATTTTTAATTTTCCCTACACTTATTTATTTATACTATTTTTTCATTTAACTCTTATAATTTTCTTCATATACTACATTTGTTAATAACACATCATCTATTATAATTTCAATTTTTAGTCCATGTGTTTCGATTTTCTTAATTTTGTTCTTCTACATTTACTTAATATTAGAACTAATCATATAATATCTAAATAATCACCTTGAGAGAACAATGGTTTTAGGTGATTGTGGTTTTTTATTAAAATCACAGTTATTTAAAGAAATAAAATTAATTTCCCTTAATAATTATCATTATATTGAACAATGTATTTTGATTATAATATGAAAGTATCTCGCAAAAGAGATTTAATTTTTAAAATCATCAGTATTGTATCAATAATAGAAATTTGTTTTTATAGAATGAAATTTAGAAATTTTTTATTTCAAACCCTTAGGAGATCCTTGTATAGAGAGGTAGTTCCTAGTGCACTATAGTGAGAAATAGAGAATAATTTTAGTTAAGTTTAATAAATATATTACTTTTAATTTTTCATATGCATTATAATATTTTATTAGAGATCAAAATTAAATGATTAATTAATTTTAATTAAAATCAAATTAAATTTATCTTAATTAACGTTTATTTTAATTAAGATAAGGGAGGGTTGAATGTTGAAGCATTAAAAAAACTCCACTTTGTTATTATGGAAATATCAATTTTTAGTTATGAAAATTATGGAAGGAAAACTACCATCACCATTAGAGGGATGTTTCTATTCATTTTCCAAATTTACAACTTCCATATCATTGTTTTGATGAATCAAAAGACACTTTAATTTTTAGTTAAGACAACCTTAACTATGTTTTTATGTTAACATTAAAATAGCATATAATTTAGTTGGTGGGTGTTTCATATGAGTTTCTCATGAACTCATGTACCAGTTTTGGGGATGTCACAATTCATCCTATTATTGAGAGGATTATTGGGCTTGTTGATTCTGATAGGAACCACACATATGAATCTTTTTTAGTGATTTTTACTTTCTAGGCCACCATATAAATTATTATAAAGAGTTATTCATATGTAAATATCATACATTGTATAATAGAGAGAAACATTTATTCTATAATATTTCACTTCGACGGAAAATATTTAGTATCTTAGTCTAGAAAGAAGCATTAATTTGTGAAACATCACATTGTTGAAGATAATTATAAAAGTTTCATATTTTTATGCCCAATTTTTGGGAATGAAACATGCACCCATTAATTTTTTTAAATATTTTTACTCAAAAATTGAATAATATTGATAAATCCAATTCTATTTCTTCAAATTTAAATGTACATCTTCAACTTTTCAAATGTTATCATTTTTATATTAAAAATGTACTAAAAAGGGGTCAAAAAAAATAAACGAGTTTTTATTTTCCCAAAATAATAGGAAATTGATATTTGAGTCATTTATGAAACATATAAATTTAAAATATGTCAGTCTGACACATATATTTCTCGGCTTGATTGAAATATTGTTTTGTACATGTCATTATTATTAAAGGTTGTCAAAAAACGAGTTCAAATTTTCATGAAAATTTATGTCAGGTATGAAAAAACCCATTTCAATCAGATTTGCAGTTTATTCATAATGACGGAATATAAATTTTTATTATCTTTAAAAGTCATTAAAAATTAGTGTCTTAGATCCATAAACTAGAAAAATGGTCTCAGGTTTTCATTAAATAAATTAAAAACATACATCATTTAATTTTTTACCTCTTAGAATATATCACTATTCTATATGACTCATGGTTTGATCAAAATGAATGGAAATGTATTTTCAAATATTTAAAAGTAAAAAAAAACACACATAAAAGGGATAAAAACCAATAAAAAGTCATCTAATTAAAGTTATATCATATAAAAATAAAGTTTGTTTTGTTTGTATGATGTCACACAAACCCCACGTCCATCCGACAAGATTTTTTCTAAAAATTAATTAAGGAATGTTTTTTAATAATCTAGATTTATAAATCCTTTTTAAATATGTAATGCCTTGACCCCAGAAGCCCAGAGCAGGTGCATTATTTTAATACATTGGCATGGTTACAAGGAATCATGTCCCGAAAGACTCATCAATTTAGCAGTCTTGTAAAATAGATTACATACATGAACATTATATTACACAATAGAAAATAAAACACAACATAAATTATAATTTGATAACTCCATTAATCCCCTATCTTAACCCTGCATATCAATCATAATGCACTTCTTGGAATCCTGGGAAAATAAAACATAAGGGGTGAGCTCAAACGCTCAGTAAGAGTATACAATACATCAGAAGTTAACTTAAACATTAGGCATGGTGAATAATTGAAAACATATGCCTTTACAAATAGTAAACATGATCACTTTATGGAAGGAATATGAGCTGAGTAAATAATTCCATAATAACACATAGTCATTTGTATTCTACTATTCTAATAACCACATGAAATATCAATAGATAATCTCATAATGATGTAATGCATAATGTGGGACATCATAACCACATAGTCAATTCCTCGTACAAAGACAACAAATATGATTTTTTCAAGGCTTTATGCCAAGACACTAGTTTGTTTCATGAGACCTACCGATGCATTGAAGAGATATAGCAGGCTCCACCCATCACTTACTAAGTCCAATTCATTCCTCATATGAAAAGGTTGAAATATAATTTAAACATTCGTACTAAAACTAGCATACAAAATGTCAATAATTTAACCAGAGTCCATGAATGGAATAAAAATAACACATCCACAGTCAAACATAAGTCATTAAACACAATATGGAAGATTGTGTTATAATATATTAACCTCAATCTAGAATAATGAAGTATATTGACATAGATGAAAATAATCATCAAAACTATTTTAGAGAAATATCCCTCTTTTTCTTGAAAACATTTAAAAGTCTCACTATTTATTAAGAAGCCGTTTAAAATAGATTTTTTAATCAAAGTGTCCCATACCACTTTGAAACTTTTAAAAGGAATTTTAATTTTAAAACATTAACTTCCATTTAAATAAATCCTTAAACCCATTTTCAAAACATGGACATTAATGAGAGAAATTTAGAAGAATAAATATTTAAAACATTTAAAAAATTATATTTTAGTTAGTATTTCAAACCAAATGAGAGATGCTTGAATACAAATAATTGAGGTAATAAAAACTTTATAATATCATGAGAATAAATAATTTCATGATATACTATGTCAAAGGACAGTATGTACACCATATAAAAGTGAATTGGTACATAACAACAAAGAAGTCTCAATGGAAAGTAAATTGAGATAAGGTCCCTTATAAAGACTGTATCCTTAGGTTAAGGATAAATCAATGACATAATTATGTGTGAAAAAAATAAATACACTTAATATGATTGGATATTTAGTGTAAATAAATCATAGGACATTCACACATATTCTTGTAAAAACAACACCAATGACTTGGATGTTTAACTCAATGAATGGAAATTGAGTTGGGATTACTCTTATCAAGTTCATATCAATGACTTGAGAAATTATCAATGGAGTTATTATTTGTATAAAAATTATATCCACATAAAGGGGAGTCGAAATTACTATATAAATAATAAATAGTGATTCCACACATAATCTTGGAGTAAAATAATCAATGAAGTATGCGTAAAGCCCAATGAGTGGAAAATGACACTTGAAATTCTCTTAACGATTCGGTAACTTATGAAGAATACAACCCATGAAATAAGGATCATAAAATGTAGATGTAAATACCCATAAATTAAAGTATACTGCTCCAAGAATAGAATAATGGGCAGCACATATGCTAGACAAAAGGAATTAGTGGCCAATATACATTAATCTCACGAGAATAAAAAGTAAGATGAAAAACCCTTACTTCATTGTAATCAATCGAGTCGTATGAAAAATGTTAATAACCACCAAATTAATCACAAAATACTATGAATATAAAGATAATCATGATAATATATATCAAATGTCAGTACACAATACACCACATGCAATAAATAAGTGGTGAACAATGGAAATCTCACGGAATTAAAAGTGAGATAAGAAACCCCTTACCTTGTGTCCGGCTTGACCAGTTCGTTCTTTAATATCAGGAATAAAAAACTAAAGATAATTTATACTTTCTTAAGAACCTTTTTCAAATTATTATTTCTTTTCTATCACTTATTAGCATGTTATAAATATTACGTACTCATTTAAGTTAATAACAGTCATTTTGCAGATATTTGGTATTTGAGTCAAAAGTAAACGTCTTATAATTACATGTTTTCTATGTGGTCAAATGTACTTTATCTAAAGAATTATATTCTAGATATAGATATCATATATATATTATATATCCATTATATATATGTATTTATAATAGTACATAGCATTTGGAGATAAGAACTGAAATGCACCGTTCATGGAGACGGTAAGCCGTGTGTATGCATGAACACTACTTTCATTTATAGTTTGTCTTTTAATTGAAATAATAATAACTGATACATAGCTATATTATAATTACAGTATAATATCATATATAATTTTATTAACTCTATCCTTTATACGTTCCACGCATGTCATAAACGAGTCATATCACTTTGAGGGGGTGGTAGTCCACACTTCCTCAAATGAAATTATCGCATTACCCATTATGGAAACTAAAAAGGGATGATATAAATGAAAAATATAGAAGTATAGAAACAATATAAATATAAAATATATCTCATATAAATAAATTTCCATCTTAATGGCCACCATAAGAGGCAGTAGGAGATAATTGAACAATCATCGTTTTGTGAGGCAGTAGTTCGCCGTCCACAGAAACAATATGTTAATTTCCTATTAGATAGAGGTGTGTGTAGGTGTAGCTTGAATATTTCTCATAAAAACAACCTAATTTATTTAGTATACTGTTTTTGTTATAAATTAAAGTAATAAAAAGAGTTTAGGGGGATGGATAAGTAAAATAATAGAAGAGGTCTTTAGGGAAGACGTTATATTAAAATTGGGTAACTCCTTTTGCTTTGAACCAAAAGGAATTCTTGAAGAGTCTTATGATTAAGGTAGGGATTCTAGGTGGAAGGCAGGGATCTTGAGAGAATATTTTGGAAGATTTTTTATGAGCCAAGGGGCTTGAGAGGTGTGATTAATGAGTTAGAGGTGAAGGGTTTTTATTAGGGGGAGGGTCTCTTTAGGAAAGTGTGAAAATGTTATTTTATTATATAATGATATTTGGTTTATAAGTGTCAAAAATTTATTAAAGTCCAAGATAAGATGAATAATGGTCTAAATAAAATCATCCAATAATATTTGGATAGGTTTTGGAAATTACATTAATCTTTATAATCTTATTTATTTAAATCATTTATTAATGAGGTAAACACTACATTGTGTTGTAAATAATTTAATTTATTTGATGTCTAAAAATTATAAAAAATACCATAATTTAGGAAATATTTTTAGCTTTATAATGAATATTTATAGTAAAATTTATCAATTATATATCCCATCATTAAAATTATTTTAGAAAAATAATACATGTTTATGATATTTTTATTTTTACTTTAAATAAAAATTATTAATATCATTATCTTACCCAAGTGGCTTTCAAAGGCATAAAGTTTCACCCAAGGATTGTCTTGGTCGGACATTATTCATCCAATAAGGTAAGGACAAGTTTTAAGGTAATTTTATTTTATTTTAATATTATTTTTACCTTAAATTATCTTATTTACCATTAACCGCGGTAAATAAAAGTCAAAAGTTACTATTCACAAAAAATGGTTTTCATCTTATTGAACCAAATTTTACTTAATAATAACAACCATGTATATTGGATTTTCAAAATTCAATTTCACAGAAGCAGTAAAATTTTATTTAAATGTAAAAGTCAGATTTTTAACTACTACTTACTGGTTTCACTACTCATCCAAAATTGAAGTTTTTCAGAAAAATACCAAAAATTCAGCCAAAGATATATTTGAAATTACAAATTCAAAAATGATGTATATTTTAACAAATTTAAAATATAGAAGTTGGATTAATTAATTTAAAATTAATTCCTGTTGTCAAAATAAAAAACCATGTTTTTAAGAAATAGTAACTATCAAAAGATTGACACTTGTTTGTGCCCAATTTCAAAGTGAAATTTCTTCCAATGACCAACATTGGAAGAAGTGGTAAACATATAATAGAATTAAACTTTAAAAACATCTATGAAGATAATCTAACCAAATAAATAAGTTATATTAAAAGGCAGTTTTGAATTAAAATACAGTATTTTTCACTATTCATTAAAAAATGAACATTATTAGAAAAATACCCAAATTTCATCCAAAGTAAATTTTGATATCATGATTCTAAAGAATAATTTTATTTTTTCAAATTGAATATGTAAAAGTTTCAAATATGTAATTTAAAAAGGGTTCTCCATTAAAAGGTGGTAAAATTTCATTTTTTTGAAAAAAACATTTTTTATCTGAAAAAATTGAATTTGTTCTTATAATATTCCTAAGAAACACATAATACATAAGTTAAAATTATATGGAGTATATAAAATTCAAAATCCAGTTAATACTATTCATAACCATTTTTTGAATGGCTATTTTGGTAAGTCATAGTGCGCTCGAACTCATTGTTGCGTATAATAAAAGTTATTGAATTACATTGAAGAGATAATGTACCATGAAATCTTGGGGTGTTACATTTACCCCTACTTCAATAAATTGTGTCCTCTCAATTTAATCTCGGGATTAAAAACATGGGTTTTGACATTTCAAAATATCTTATTTGAAATCCCACATCAAAAAATGGATTAATGAGGCATCTATTTTAAAATAAAGAACAGTAAGTATGAAGGTTGCCGAAAATAAAACATTCTAGGGTTCCATGTAGGAAAACATGGATATAGAAGAGAAATATAACAATCAAGTTCTGATGGAGAGTTATCTAGAAAATTATTAGGAGAAATTTAATTATCTAAAAGCCATAAACTTGTGACGGGTTGAAATGTCTTTGATTACCTAGTAGGAAAAGTAAACAGGCATCATTTTTTTTTGAAATTTATTTTCATAATTTTGCAGAATTTATTTATGATATTAACTAAGAGCATAAGGAAATATACTTACATTACAAGTAGAGTTTCACCCTTTAATAAATTTCTACCATAAACTCATATTTTCTCCATACGATGAGTATTCAAGATGACTTTCTCACACCTGAAGCACCAGAATCAACTTATAGAGAATCACATAACCCACAAAAGATTAACAATGTATTTCCCTTGTATTTAGACATTAACCAATACCAAAATGGTTAGTACAAGATCAGATGATCCCCAAAAAGGATAATACTATATAGAAATAAATACTACTCTTAATCTTCAAAATTAAACAAACAATATCCAAAGTTCAACAAAGATCATTTTGAAAGAAAAAAAAATGTCCTTAAAATTATTCAAAATAATCCAAACTAAGTTTGAAACCCAAAATTCAGAAGGATTTGATCACACAGTCTTCCACGATAAATCTTATCATTGATATCCAAATAACATCGACTACTCTTAAAGTCACATACTTAAAATTAATTAACCCAATCACATATTCTCTATGATTGGTTAATCATTTCCATAAATAACCTAAATTTCTATAAGTCTACTATAAAAACATACATTCTTCCAAAATAAAAATCCACCATTACTCCTCAAATGAAATCCCATAGTATTCGATTTTCCTTAGGCATATAGTGTTACCAAAAGAGAGAACATATTCCAAAATAACATTTATCACTTAATCACCAAATCATTTTCCTACACTAAGGATATCCATTTGAGAAAACATAAGATCCCAAATCAACTTATAAAATCATTTAACTAAAAATAATTAGTCACACTTACCAGGGACTTTATGTTGTCCAGTGGTAGGTGATAAATCCCAGTCACACTTTTATTGTGGGTTCGATTCCCACAGCTTTGTCCGATGCGATGGGTTGTCACACGGTCTGCGAGTTTTCATTTTTCAAAAATTATATAATTTTATAATATTCCAAAAAATGAGATAAATTCCTCAAAAATAATCCTAACTTATTTTAACAATAAATTTTATCTCATACTACATATTGACATTCAAAAAGTAATAACCAGTAATTGAACGACTAGTTTAACTAAAACCAGAAAGCATAGTGTGAGTCATAAAATCATTTAGATAATATCATGACACTTTATTTTCAATCTAAAACACCTTAGGATTAAACAGGGTCATTTATTCTCGTCTTATATTAAAATACTTTAATTTGTTTTGTAAATAATTGGTGAATTATCCTATGAATATCCCCCAGGAGTTTCATAACCAAGGGTGTAGCAAGGCCAGTTGTTGTGCATCAGTTACCATTCGAGTCTAGCTCAAAGCGGTGTTTTCAGGTTTTACCTCTAGGTACATCTCTGCCAGATCCACCTCTACCTCCTCGTATCTAGACAGGAAGTTATTTCTTGGAAAACCCACATAATATTTACATTACCAAATTTTTTGGATGTTCTTCTATACTAATCCTCAAAGTCTATCTTAGGAATGTGTTTTCTAATCATAGTTTTTCTAAATATAGTTTCCAAGGTTTGTACTAAACTTCCTCTAATACCAACTGTAATGCCCCGACCCCAGAAGCCTGGAGCCGGTGCATTATTTTAATACATTGGCATGATTACAAGGAATCAAGTCCCGAATGACCGATCATTTTAGGATTCATGGAAAATATATTACGTACATGAACGTTACATTACACATTAGAAAATAAAACACAACATAAATTATACTTTGAGAACTCCAATAATCACCTAGATTAACCCAGCATATCAGTCATAATGCACTTCTTGGAATCCTTGGAAAATAAAACATAAGAAAGGGGTGAGATCAAACACTTAGTAAGAGTAATCAATACAACGGAAAGTAACAGAAACATTAAGCATGGTGAATAATTGAAAACACTTGACTTTACAAATAGTAAACATGATCACTTTATGGAAGGAATATGAGCTGAGTAAATAATTCCATAATAAATCATTGTCATGGGTATTATACTAGTCGAATAACCACATGAGATATCAATAGCTAATCTCATAATTATGGAATGCATAATGTCAGAAATCATAACCACATAGTCAATGCCTCGTGCCAAGAATACAAATATGATTTTGTCAAGGCCTTATGCCAAGACACTAGTTTGTCTCATGAAACCTACCAATGCATCGAGGAGCTATAGTGGGCTCTACCCATTGCTTACTAAGTCCAATAAATTCCTCAAATGAAAAGGTTGAAATATAATCTAAACATTTGTATTAAAACTAGCATACGAAATGTCAATACTTTAACCACAGTCCAGGAATGACATAAAAATAGCACATCCACAGTCAAACATAACTCATTCAACACAATATAGAATATTGTATTATAATATATTAACCTCAATAAATAATAATGAAGGATATTGACATAGATGAAAATAATCATCAAAACTATTTGAGAGAAATATCCCCCTTTTTTCTTGAAAACATTTAAAAATGTCACCCTTTATTAAGAAGTCGTTTAAAATAGTTTTTTGAATCAAAGTGTCCCATACAAATTTGAAAATTTTAAACATAATTTTAATTTTAAAACCTTAATTTACATGTAAATAAATCCTTAATACTATTTTTAAAACATGGAATTTAATGAGAAAAATTTAGAAGAATAAATATTTAAGACATTTTAAAAAATGATATTTTAGTTAGAGTTTCTAACCAAATGAGAGATGCTTGAATAAAAATAATTGAGGTAATAAAAACTTTATAATATCATGAGAATAAATAATATCATGATATACTATGTCATAGGAATGTATATACACCATATAAAAGTGAATTGGTGCATAAAAACAAAGAAGTCTCAATTGAAAGTAAATTGAGATAAAGTCCCTTATAAAGACTGTATCCTTAGGTTAAGGATAAATCAATGAAATAATTATGTGTGAAAAATATAAATACACTCAATATGATTTGATATTATGTTTAAATCAATCCGAGTAAATTCTCACATATTCTTGTAAAAACAACACCAATGACTTGGATGTTTAACTCAATGAATGGAAATTGAGTTAGGATTACTCTTATCAGGTTCATTTGAATGACATGAGAAATTATCAATGGAGTTATTATATGTATAAAAATTATATCCACACAAAGGGGAGTGGAAATTACTACATAAATAATAAATAATAATTCCACACATAATCTTGGAGTAAAATAATCAATGAAGTATGCATAACTCCTAATTAGTGGAAAATGAAATTTGAAAATCCCTTAATGATTTGGCAACTTAGGAAGAATACAACCCATGAAAGAAGGATCATCCAATGAAGTTGTAAATACCCATAAATTAAAGTATATTACACCAAGAATACAATCATGGGTAGTACATACGCTAGACAAAAGGAAATAGTGTCCAATATAGCATGAATCTCACGGGAATAAAAAGTAAGATGAAAAACCCTTACTTCGTTATAATCAGTCGAGTCATATGAAAAAAAGTTAAGAACCAAAAAATTAATAACAAAATACCATGAATATAAATATAATCATGATAATATATATAAAATGGAAGTACACAATACACCTAATGCAATAAATAAGTGGTGAACAATAGAAATATCACAGAATTAAAAGTGAGATAAGAAACCCATTACCTTGTGTTCGACTTGATCCGTTCATTATTTAATCTCATTAATAACAAAATAAAGTTAATTTATAATTTCTTCATAACCTTTTTAAAATTTATTATTTATTTTCTATCACTTATTAGCATGTTATAAACATTACGTACTCATTTAAGTTAATAACTGTCATTTTGTTGATATTTGGTATTTGAGTCAAAAGTAAACTTCTTATAATTACATGTTGTCCATGTGGTCAAAAGTTATTTATCTCCAAGAATATATTCATGATTTAGATATAATATATATCAAATATATCCAGTATATATATGTATTTATAATAGTACATAACATTTGGAGATAAGAACTGAAATGCACCGTTCATGGAGACGGTAAGCCGTATGTACGCATGAACGCTACTTTCATTTATAGTTCGTGTTTTAATTGAAATAATAATTATTGATACCTAGTTATATTATGATTACAGTATAATATCATATATAATTTTATAAACTCTATCCTTTATATAGTCCATGCATGTCATAAATGAGGCATATCACTTTGAGGGGGCGGTAGTCAACACTTCCTCAAATGAAATTATCACATTTACCCATTATGGAAACCAAAAAGGTATGATATAAATGAAAGATAAAGAAGCATAGAAATGATATAAATATAAAATATATCTCATATAAATACATTTTCATATTAATTTCCACCATAAAAGGTGGTAGGAGATAATTGAACAATCATCGTTTCGTGAGGTAGTATTTCGCCGTCCACAGAAACAGTGTGTTATTTTCCCATAAGATAAAGGTGTGTGTAAGTTTAGCTCAAATAATTATCATAAAAACAACCTATTATATTTATTATACTGGTTTTGTTGTTAAAGAAACTAATAAAAAGAGTTTAGGGAGTTGGAGAAGTAAAATAAAAGAAGATAACTTTAGGGAAGTCGTTACCTTAAAATTCGGTAACTGCTTTTGGTTTGAACCAAAAGGATTTCTTGAAGTGTCTTCTGACAAAGATAAGGCTTCTAAGTGGAAGGTTGGGATCTTGAGAGTTTATTTGGGCAGATTATGGACGAGACAAGGGGCTTGAGAGGTGTGAGTAATGGGATAGAGGTGAGGGTTTTTTATAAGGGGGAGGAGGGTCTCTTTAGGAAAGTGTGAAAATATTATTTTATTATATAATGATATTCGGTTTCTAAATGTCCAAAATTTTATAAACTCAAAATAATATTACTCATTTTCTAAATAAAATCATCCAATAATATTTGGATAGGTTTTAGATATTATTTTAATCTTTATAATCTTATTTATTTAAATCATTTATTAATGAGATAAACACTACATCATTATTGTGTTACAGATAATAAAATTTATTTGACGTCTAAAAATAACAAAAAAATACCATAATATAGGAAATATTTTATTCTTTCTAATGAATATTTATAGTAAAATTTATTAATAATATAACCCCTCATTAAAATTGTTTTAGAAAAACAATACATGTTTATGATATTTTTATTTTTACTTTAAATAAAAATTATTAATATCATTATCTTACCCAAGTGGCATTCAAAGGCCAAAAGTCTCACCCAAGGATTTTCTTGGTTGGAAATTACTCATCCAATAAGGTTAGTACAAGTGTTAAGTTAATTTTATATTAATTTAATATTATTTTTACCTTGAATTACCCTATTTACCTTTAACCGTGGTAAATAAAAGTCAAAAGTTACTATTCACCAAAAAATATTTTTATCTTATTAAACCAAAATTTACTTAATAATAACAACAATATATGTAGGATTTTTGAAATTTAATTCACATAAGCGGTAAAATTTCATTTAAATGAAAAAGTCGGATTTTTAACTACTACTTAGTGGTTTCACTATTCATCAAAAATTGATGTTTTTCTGAAAAATACCAAAAATTCAGCCTAAGATATATTTGATATTACGAATTCAAAAATTATGTCTATTTTACCAAATTCAAACCATAGAAGTTGGATTAATTAATTTAAAATTAATTCGTGTTGTCAAAACAAAAAGCGTGTTTTTAAGAAATAATAACTATCAAAAGATTGACACTTGTTTATGCCCAATTTCAATGTGAAATTTATTCCTATGACCAATATTGGATGAAGTGGTAAAAATATAATCTAATTAAACTTTAAAACCATTTAATAAAATAATCTAACCATATAAATAAGTTAGATTAAAAGGAAGTTTTGAATTAAAATACAGTATTTTTCACTATTCATTAAAAAATGAACATTATTAGAAAAATAGAAAAATTTCATCCAAATTAAATTTTGATATCATGATTCTAAATAAGAATTTTATTTTTTCAAATTGAATATGTAAAAGTTTCAAATATTGTATTTAAAAAGGGTTTTCCATTAAAAGGTGGTAAAATTGCATTTTTTGAAAAATACATTTTTATCTGAAAAAAATGAATTTGTTATTAAAATATGTCTACTAAACACATAATACATAAGTTAAAATTATAAGAAGTATATAAAATTCAAAATCCAGTTAATATTATCCACAACTATTTTTTGAATGGCTAGTTTGGTAAGTCGTGGTGCACTCGAACTCAGTGTTGCGTATAGTACAAGTTATTGAATTACTTTGAAGAGATAACGTACCATGAAATCTTGGGGTGTTACAAAATAAATTTATTTTAGGATTAATTATATTTAATTTTATAATGCGCTAGGTTTTTTGTTTGTTTTTTCAAGAATCCAAAATTTTGGACTCAAAAGCAGAAATAAGGAAAAATGGAAAAAACAAGTTTTAAACATTGTTAGAGTTCACTAAATGTATTCCACATTCATAAAAATGTTATAGAGACATAGGCTATACTATGAATCATTACATGATGTGAGGTTGTTACATAATTTGTATAAAAATTACACATCAATAAATCTTCAAAATCAGATTCCCGATGAAGGTAAAGAAAATACACAACATGAAGAATCTTAGATGATGTGAAACGATCAAGATCTAACCCATTAATTGATACATGATGGTTTTTGGGATGATAATGTGGATCTGGAATACACATCATTCAATGAACATACATGACATGGAAGTGTAGAGAATGAATCCACTCAAATTCATTATATCAAATGAAGGATTTACATGTTGTTTATTTTCTGATCTTATGTATCTCTCAACAACTCCACCGTGTACATACACTTCACTATGTTAATTTTCTATCATCTTATCCTAAATTTATTCTCTATTTTCATTATGATCTTAGTTTTAATTAAATCCTTTACTCATTTTATCAAATCATTTTATGTATTTTTTTCATTCAACATTAGTTCTCTGATCATTTTAATTCAGTTTCTATTTTTACAATCGTTCGATACCATTTTTCTTTCTACATCAATATTCACACCATTCATTCCTATTTAATCAATCATAAATTTTTTTCGATTAATTCTTACATTTTTAATTTTTGGATTTCTAATTTCTAAATAGTCTCATGATTATGATAGGCATGTTTCAAAAATCCATGCATTTTATTAACACTGTAATGTATAGATAATCCTCTTAGGGTTAGGGGTCAAGAGTATAGGTTTTACTTAATCATAATGAAAATATAAATCAAAAATTGGAAAATATTTGGCTATTAGTTAAGTTAAAAACATTTATTCAACTCATTCCATTCACAACCCTACACAATGGGTTGCAACTGGTAGACCCAAACATAATTGAAGTTGAGAAGTCTATCAAAATTATCTTGTGGTAAAATATTTCGTTGATGCTAAGAGGAATGCATCTAGGTTGTTATTTATACCTAGACCAAGGGATAGTTATAACATTAGTTGATCTAATTGGTTTGACCATAATTAATTTGGGACCCTTTCACCACTTGACAACCTAAGACATAAATTTATTCGATGTTAAATTTAGGATTTTACTTTTTACCTAACCCTGAAATGGATTCCAAACCCTATTCTCTTTCCGAAACATAAATCCAGGCTTCCTAGTTCTAGTAAAATAAAATTGTAAGAGTGAAATTGGGTAATCTAACTTAATATTTTGAATCAATAGGTTTATTTTTTTCTATATGTATCTGTGGGTTCAAACCTACACTTTTTCCTTACTACACCTTAGTAGTATTTGTAGTTTGGGAATAATAAATTTCTAATATGATCATTATCATAGGAATCAATGACTCCTTCTGGGTGCCATGAATTTGTTTTTGTATCTGGGGACTGTCTATACTCAGACATAGTATCCTTCAGACGGATCCTTGTACTAACTCACCTTCCCCTACTATTTATTTTAAAATTTTCACCCTCAGATTCACTTGTGTCCCATATCATCTCATCATTTTGTGCCTGTGTCAGGATGCTCTGTCTTGCTCAAGGAACCCTGAATCTTAAAAACTTCTTCTATTAAATCATGAGATTGATCAATATTAAACTTCATACCACCACTTTAAAATGAATGGGAGAAACAATCAAGAACTTCCACACCCCTAGAATCCCTAATATGAACCTCTTGAACTTCAGGACGAGGGACCAGCACTACAGGAGCATAGCATAATGGCTTATGACTTGTCATCCATTAGTGGTGCTGCATGTAGAATTGTGAAACATCTTATTTAGGTGAAAAAATTTTAAATCAATCATATACTAATATATATGATCCAGAACATGAGTCAATTTAAATGGATTCAAAGAGAATACAACTATGATAGTATTTCAATTTTTTCCACTTTTTGGATACGTTTCACAACCATGGAATTTCTCAGGATGGAATAAAACTGAATGGTTTCCCATTATCCCTATGTGATTGAGCCCTGGATTGGTAAAAAGATAATATCATAAGCCAATAACAACTTAAGATAATATAGGAAAAAATTTATGGATAAATATTTCCTAACAAGATGAACCTGGAAGCTTAGGAATGAGATTAAAAATGTGTCCCAGGATGGTAGAGAATCTTCTTTGGTGGCATGAGATTGACTCAAATAACTAACATGTGAATTCAAAAATTATGAACATGATGTGTGGATTAAACTCCAAACATTATACCATGGGATCCAATCCACTTCCCAAACTATAGTATACATTGCTTCCAATGGAAGACTAATTCTTAAAATTCCATAATTTGGCAGTTCACTTCTAGATGAGTTCTCCCATAATTCCAGTTTATGGAAGAGTGATCATGGAACTACTCAATTCTGAATACATCAAGTGGAGGAATTTACATACCTCTCATCCCATGTCGAGTCTCTTACTAAAATGATAGATTCATTTTAGTTATCTGATATACCACCACCACTCATTCTCCTGTAATGGAGATCCAATCATTTGATATGTGCGAAGACCTGCACCCACACTAATACTAAATAGAGGAGATATGGGAACCTCAAGGTAGAGATTTTAATTATTTTAATTACAATAAACATGGAGAATAATTACAACAGCCTAACCAATACTAATCATTGTAATACCACCAATTGAGACTAGTTCAACAACTGCAACAACAACCCAACTAGGGCTACAATAAACATAGGAGTGGTTAAGAACCACACTATAATTAGGGACCACCTATTTTCCCATATAAAAATCAATCCCCTGAACCCCAACATCAAATAAATTAGAACCACTCTCCAACTAGATTTCAACATCAATTTTATCCAGCACCACAAACACCATAACAACAAGGCCCACATCTACAATATAATCTTGATAACCTGCTATAAATTTTTTTCAAAAACTGGATCGGATGATGACTAATAGAGGCAGAAAGATGAAAAACCAAAGTGAAGACCTATGAAATATTGAGCACTAAATGGTTCAAATATCAAATACCTTACCAACCCGACTACCAGGTACATTTCCTAGTAACACTAGGATACATCCTAGTAAAGCGGAAAAGGAATTGATTAATAGGATTTTGAAAGTCATAGAATTTCACAAAAAAATTAAAATAGGAGGAAAATAAACTGTAGGAACATAAGAAACATGTGACATTCATCAGTGAGGATGACACCAATAGAACAAAGGATTTTGATCATGAAACATATATAAAATCAGATTATAATGAAAAAGTATGATTAAAGAATATCCTGAAAAGGAAAAGGTATATATTCCTCCTCAAACTTAAAAATCCCATCTACCCTTTATAGGAATAATGAGGTAAGGTAAGATTAAAGGGAAATATTAGATGGTTCACATGATGTTTATAAAATTAAACATCAATATGCCCTTCTATGGATCCATCACTCAATTGGATGACTCTTCCAAATTCATAAAAGAATTGATTTTAACAAAATGAATATTTTATACTTAAGAGAATGTTTTTAAAAAAAGAATGACCTTATGTATTTAATAATAAGATCCCCCCTAAGATGCATGACCCTTTAATTTTATTTATTTTATGCACTATATGGGAATGAGACGTTAGATGGGCATTATGCCACTATAGTGAAAGAATTAACATCATGAATATGAGTGTATTTTTAACACAGGAAATTGATAAATTGAAATATACAAGAGGAGACTTCTACTATTTGAATGATTAGTCATGTATCCTCAAGGAATTATTAAGGATGTCTTAGTCAATGTTGGAAATCTCATCTTTCTGGTGGATTTTCCTCATCATAAACATGGAAGAATATGGGGAACCTCATATTATCTAAGAATAACCATTTTTAGCTACTTGTACGGTGTTGATAGAAGTAAATAAAGGGGGATGATATTTAGAGTAGGAGAATAATATGTAGTTTTCAAATTAGTGAAGGATACCAAGAAAAAATATGACACATTCGACTATCAACCAATCTTTCTTACTGATGAGAGAGATGATTTTATAACCATAGAGGAAGATAAGGAGATTCATTCACATGATGAAGATGATGGAAATGATCATTTTGATGTAAATTATGTTTTCCCATGGAAAGGGGACACTATTCCACCATTCATACCCACTTTCATCAATACAACTACATTTGAACTAAAAACTCTCCCAAAAAAATCAAGGAATCATTCATAGAGACCATTTTTCCACTGCCAATCATTACTATCTCAGAGTTGATCTAAATAAAATAAGACATGTTTATTAATATCTTGAAAAGACATAAGAACTAAATATCCCAGTTAGTGGTTGACATTAAACATATTGACGACGCAATCTACACTCACAAGATATTTTTAGGAGAAGGTGTTAAACCGAAATGTGAACCCAATAGGTGACTCTCCCCAAAAATGAAATAGGTGTTTAATAATTATGTTCTAAAACAACTACATGATGGAATAATATTTTAAATATTTAATAGAAAATGGTTGATTCTACTATGACTCTTCCCAAATAAGGGAGTCCTAACTATTGTAAAAAACAATAACGACAAGCTAATCTCAACATGAACCATCACTGGATGGTGAGCCTACACTGATTATCAAAACCTCAACATAAAAACATGAAAAGAATATTTACTATTACCTTTATTGGATTAACAGATATAAATAATATTATGGAATGAATTCTAATATTTCTTGGATGTATATTTTGGATATAATGAAATTACAGTTGATCTAGAAAACTACTATAAACTATGTTTACCTATCCATTCAAGACCTTTACCTATGAATGTTTTTCATTTTTTCTGTGTGACAAAAAATATAATTTTTCAATGGTGAATGGAACATATATTTAATAATATGGAGTATGAAATCATGGAAATATTTATGGATGATCTCTTTGTTTATGGAAGATCCTTCGAGGAGTGCTTGAGAAATTTTGACCTTGTTCTGGAAGAGTATCAAAAAAAATTTCTGGTATTAAACTCGAAATAATGTCACTTCACAGTCCAAGGAGGCCAATTTTCCAAACATAATATCTCAAGGTTAGTCATGGATGTGGATCCAATGAAAATAAAATTAATAAAATATTTACCTGATCATATAATAGAAAAAGGCATATGGATCTTTCTGGGCCACACATAATTCTACCGCCACATCGTAAAAGAACATGAAACAGTTCCTACCCCTTTACACACATATTTTAGGAAGATTCACTTTTCTAATTAAATGAATATTTTTTATAGGCCTTAAATAGCCTAATGAATTTTATATTGAACACTCTGATCATTATTTTACCATATTGGGATAAGGACTTCGATTTGATGTGCCATGCCAGTGACTTCGTTGTTAGTGTTATCTTAGGAATGAAAGTATGACATGTCTTTTAAATGATTAAATATACCGGTAACACAATAAATTATTCTTATAAAGATTATAAGAAAACCTAAAATGAACTTCTAGCAGTCATCTATGCTTTTTAAATGTTTATCTCAAACCATGTATTGTCCAATGTCACAGTCTACACTGATCATGAAACACTTAAATATCCATTGACTAAACAGGATTCCAAACCATGTGTAACGCGATAGATCCTATTACTTTAAGATTTTTATATATGAATAAAGGAAAGAAATGAACTAATAATTTCATTCCTGGTCGTCTGTCTCAATTTCCACTTCCCAACATTCACAATGATGAAAATTTTGATATCGAGGAAGAGTTCGTCGAGGAAACTATATTCATAAAAAATACCCAACATCGAGTGTGGTTTTAATTTAAGATTATCTAGACATGGGATATATCTACCCATACATAAACTATTAGTATAGTAACGGATTCTTAGTCTAAGTTTCACATTACTACCGTGATGAATTGATACTTTTTATGCACTTTGTTGACATATTAATGGGGCGCTACATCCCAGAAGGGGAAATACAAAGTGTTCTCAACATGTATCACCAATCACAGTTGGATGAAATCACGAAACTAAACATACAGTGGAAAAAATATTTCAAAAAATCTTATTTTATCACAAAATTTCCCAAGATTTAAGTATATTTTATCAATGCTATGATCGATTCCAAAATGCAAGCACCACAGGGAAAAGAAATGAAATCCCCTTAAATCCTATCATGGAAGTTGAAATATTCAATGTATGTGGGATTGAATTTATGGGAACATTACCTAATTTTCATGGGAAGCGTTATATCTTATTTGGTGTTCAATACATATCTTTGTGGGTAGAACTAGAGGACACCACTCATGAAACAACATAAGTGGTATTGAATTTTTAAACAAAAAAATATCATTTACAGATTCTGAATCCTAGATTACTCCTTAGTGATGGGGGAACTAAATTTTAAAATAATTTTGTTTAAGGGTTTTTTAGAATGTATAGAATTCACTATAACAATGGAACTCACTACATGTTGCAAATATGCAGGAAATTTGAATTGTTAAATAAGGAAATTAAATAGATTTATTTAAAGGATAGAAGACACAACTTAAAAGGAATAGAGTGTAAAACTAGATCACACACATTATGTGAATCACACGATATACACGATCCCTATCAACACGATTATGTTCCTCCTTGTGTATTGAAATATTGTTCACTATAAAATTTAATAAGAGAATCACTCTTACTGGGCATTAAAAAATAGACCATTGATGCTCATAAAACTAGGGAAGTCATAATGATTTAAATGTAGGATCTAAAAGAAATTATAAAATATTCATATGATAATTATAGAATATTTAATGAAATATGAATATGTAGAATGATTAGTGAATTTGATAATGAATCCCTACACAAGGGGATAATGTTTTATTATTTCATTTATTGATTGAAATTATTCCATGAATGGGTGAAATACCATCGGTCGGACCCTTACTAACTTTATAATGTTTTCCCCTATAGAGCCATAGAAATTTAAAAAGTTGGAGAACCACCATTCAAGGTTAATGGAAGATGATGTAAATACTATCAAGAACCATTTTTAGAAACATGTGTAATTTCATTAAAATTTAGTTGAAAAAAAATATTTCATCTCTAAATGTTAAATAAAGCGTTGATTGGGAGGAAACCCAAGGTAGGTACAATCAGTTTATTTATTCCTTATAAAGGTTTAACATTTCTTGAAGATTGTATAGAGGACCTATCACAAAAAATGGAACAAGATGAAAAATACATGCCAAGTAAATTGTAAAAACATTTAAATGTTGGATTCTTGAAAAAGAATAAAAATATAATATTTACACATTGTGTTGAGAATACACGATATGTAACTTTTGAGTAGCTTTAAAATTCCATCAACCCTAGGTAAATGGACACCACCCCCTTTTCCTTCTACCCTCCCACATGTGACTCATCATCTCCCAAGCCCCCTCTCCTGAAACCACTCCTCCGCCCTTCCTCACTGTCAGTTTCCTACGACCCTCCACTTTTCACCTACTCTTAGTCCACCTCACCTCTCAATCCCCTAACCATTCCTATCTATCCATTATTGCCAACACCCAAACCACATGAAATTTACCATGAAAACATGCTCCTGAACAAGACAAGACATCTCCACCACCCAAGTGGTAGATGGCTACTCCTCTTCCCCCATAAATAGAGCCTTTTACTACCTCTTCTACTTTCCCCTCTTCCTATGCTTTAGCCTCGGGGGAATTTTAATCAGCACTTAGCGGGTCGTAGGGAGCTTCATGTCCACACCTCCATCCCTACATTCATATATAGACAAATCAACACTTAGTTAGGTTGGTACATCTCTAGTAAATTCCAATGAGGACCAATAAGTCCCTAGACCTCACTGTGCTCAAGAGGGTCTAGATTCATTATGAGATCCCTGACCTCATCAGCCGGCTACACCTCTTCCACATTACCCAGGTGTGGGAGGAGACCTTATGGGAACTCTTTATCAATTTCATAACCACCATTGAGTTGGTAATCAACACTTATACATTTATACTATATGGTAGGCCCTGAGATCTCACCCTTGGAGATGTTTGTATCAGCCTCATAATTTACTTTACCAACATCATCACCTACCCAATTTTTATAACCCAACATATTGATCCAAAAAACGTGGTTGATCTATAGATGTTGGTGATGATCCACAGATATCGACAGAGTTTTAATGATACACGTATGATAAAGAGAATCCTGTTCTGAGGTGCTATGATTTAGATCCTTTATTGGGCTATAGAACATAGCTGGAAGGCTTGAGGTGATGCTTATGGGAGTGTGATCTAGATTTAGATGACCATTCATTCTTTATCCATGGGAGGCCCAACCATCAATATGGATATCTCGTTCATATTTTTATAACTGAACCAAGCTAGGAGGAGTAGTGGTAAACTAATGGGAGGTAGCTGCATTAAATATATGTCTAGGCATCTCGACACCATCGATGCCGTCAGGCCTCTCACCTCATTTGGAACAATGGAGAGTATCAGCCTCCATTTTCTCTATAATACTAGGATACTGATGAATAGTGGGATTATCTACCAATGTGACCCATGATCTGTTGAGGTTGCTGGAGAAGCACTAACACAACATGTAGCTGACCCAGCCTCACCATCCTATTTCTCTCTATTCACTATTACTACCCCTTCCACCACCTACACTATAGACACTTTCCATATATCCATTACCATAACAACCACCAAAGCTACCACTTCCCTTGCTACATATAAATATACACCACCCATTACCATAGATTTATATGTTTTTATCTTATCCATTCTATTGAACCAGTGATACATATGTCGCAGTAACCTTATCCCATTCATCGACCAATATCACTTTACCACCCTTCCCCCACCACTAGCCACTAATGAATCCAAAACTCCACCAACATCCATCCATTTATCCACATACCTTCACATACATTCTTCTTCTCATGCCAACCTTCCCCCTAATATGATAGACCCGGAAGTGAATCATGAGTTTTTAGAGAAGTAGGCACTACATGGAAAGGAACCTGTCATTCCCTCTTTTGTTGAGGTGACTGTGATTGATCCAAAATCTAGACATACAAAATATGTATGGATCAGTATTACCCATCCTCTGTCATTAAATGATCCCACTACTAGCACCATGAAACCATATCCAACGGTCGAGGACCCTTCCTTATATTCCCTAGATGTAATAGATTTGGAAGAACTGCTCGAGACCACCATTATTCAGGTGGGGATGACTGATACCAAGACCGATAATCATGTCCATATTGTCTTGTTTTCATATGTCATATCCCTTGTTGTACTCTATCATTGGTATTTTTTTACTACTTATATTCCCTATTACACAAATTTATTATTTCATATATATATATATATATATGTGGATAGGATACCATTTTGGACTTCACTATATTTCTAGCTTATTTTTATTTTACTTCTGTATTACTTTAGCAATGTATAGCTCTTCTACAACATCACTTTTAATTGGAATGCATTTCAGTCCACCATTCGGCCTCCCACACGTAATGAAATAACATTTGGATGACATCTAAATACATCTTTAGGAGCTCCAACTTGATATTTTTACATAGTAGGGATCCCATCCATGAAGATCTTGACAGATACTCCTATCACATGAGGATCATGTTCAATACCACCCTAATGTGTTCATTACCACCAAGATTCCTCATGAGAAAGATGAAACTACGACCAATTCCTATAGGAGGCAATTAACCTCTAAGCCAATGGACTACCCAGACTAATCTTTTTCCCCATTCATCTGGCTGATGACGTCATAGTTAGAGCTTTATGGGAGGTAACCCATATTTCTTCCATTTTATTTATTTTTAGTTGCATGTATATGATCTTTTTTTATTTCTATCATTTTTTTATAGAATATCCCATAAATCCCTATTTTTTTACGTTTATTGGATATGCATTAGGATACTCAATCTTATGCGCCCCATCCCATTTTCTTTATTACATATTATGTAAGCCCTGCGAAAAAATGTTTTATCTAGTGCATGTATTTTATTTCTTAAAAACTTTACAGGTTACATAATTTCCACTCAAAATCCAACAAGTTTCTCCATGTAATGACTTTAACTAGAAGGATATATTTATTCTCTAGTTTATATTATAAATTTCCATTTCATTTTTTATACCATTTTTGGAATATCTCCCATGATGATTTTCATAACAATGTTTATACAAAATCATTTTATGTTTGGGGGAGTATTTCTTGAGCCTTATTTTTAGTAAGCATGGATTATTTCCTATTTTCACTATTCTAGGAGGAATTTTTCATTTATATAATGGTTTAATCTTAAAAATAATTTCACCCATTTAAAAAATAGGAAAAGTTGGGTTTGAGATTATTGAAATCAATTTTTATTCCATTTTAGATTTTTCTCATGACTGATGAGTTGAGTATATTATTATTAATTCTATAAAGTTGAAATTACATTTGATTAACTTATTAATGGATATTATGCCCCATGTAATATCAAGTTATTTTATACTCCTATTCCGAAGAGGATTCTATACCTTCATTGTCATCTTCATTTCTGAGCATATTTCTTGAGAGATACTTGGGAAAAATAAACCAATCAAAGCATTAATTTATATATTATTGAGACAATGATTGAGTAATTAAAATTTTAAAATTATTAATGAAATATTTTTGAGCCATTTTTTCTTGTGACCCATTTGTACATATATCCTTCTTTATCTAGTAGTATTAATGAATTGCCTTATTAGGATGTAGTTGTTTCAATACTATTATCCCTCCCAACCATAGTCTTCATACAATACATGATTATATTTTGAACAAGTGTGGGGGATTTTCACTTCTAATGGACACAGGATGTTGATACCAAGTATACGTACGGTGAAACTTTCTCTATATTGATATGATATTATTCATGATTACCTTTTTAATGTTATATACTTACCCTGTTCCACTTAAAAAATATAAAAAACATATTAGGTTGTGTATAAGGAATGTAAAAAATTCCATTACCAGGATAATAAATACTACGATGGATCATATGGGGTTAGGTGATTGATGTGAGAGTTGTCCTAAAAATGAATTTCAAAAAATAAATAAAAAAACAAAAGGAACAAGTTATATTCTTGATACTAACTTTTCATATTCATTGACCTAGATTGATTTGTTGGATCATGGAAACATTTTATCATAGGGGAGTTACTTTAGTGAACTATTCACAATTCCATGCATTATACTATAGATATTAACCTATTTTGATCATTTTATTTTATTTATTACCCAAATTTACTTAGCATCAAAGATATTTGAAACTTACTACTGATTCCCTCATGATTGATTTTGTATTTGTATTGAAAAAGTGAATATGTTAGAACTAATGAAAGCCTATGGTTATGATCATGTATTCAGGGTATGAGAATAACTCCAATTTCATTTTACATTGAGTGATGATAAAAAATTTATTGTGAGGTAAATTGTAAAATGGTTATAGCATCTAAGGAACTGTTATGAAATTATAATTAATGAAAGAATAAATCTGAATAGAAAACGTTATTATTTTTCATCACTGATTTTATCTACATGGTTGATTCTAGAGGACAGACTTTTCCCACTTACACTTAGGTCTATTTTCATGGTTTTAATGCATGTTTCTATCTTTAAGAATTATTTCATTTGGAATCCCTATTGAGTTTATTTTTGATTGAGAAGAAGAAAATTTTCAATTTTTGATGAATTTTAAAATTATAATTTAAATAAATATTTTGTATACACTTGTTTAATGATTAATCCTATTTTATTTGAAAATGCATTGGGTTTTGGTTTTTTTTCTCATGAATTATGATTTTTTCACTCAATGTAAGTAAAAATGAAAATGAAAAAACAGGCTTTACACGACGTGAATAGAGGACAAGACGTGTATTCCTCAGTCATAGCTTTCCTATAGAGCCACATGCGAGCCCATAAATCATTACATGACATGAAGCTATTATAAGATGTTTACATACAATACAAATATTGTGATTTTAAAAATCATAATCCCACTGAAAATAAATCCAATACACGACATGCCAAAACATACACGATGTTTATAGATCACGATCTCACCTAGTAAACGATATTGTCTGATTTCATGGAGAATATTAGGAATTTACAATATAGGACTTGCAAGTAAATTACATGATGTGTAGATATAAATAAAGAATCCACTTAAATCTATTACACTATATGAAATATTTTCAAGTTGTGTACCTTTCAAGACTAAATATCTTTCAACACCCTCACTATATAAATAGACTTGGTAGTCTTATTTTTCTATCATTATATCCTCTATTTTTCTCCATTTTTATTATGAACACAGTTTTAATTCAATCAATTACTCATTTTATCAAATAATTTGTGTTTTTTCATTCTACATCCATTATTCAATAGTTTCAATTTTATTTCTATTTTGAAGCATGTTCGATATTTTCCAATGTTCTATGTCAATACTCACTTAATTATATCTTATATACCAATTCATGATAAGTTTTTCATTGATTGTTAATGGTTTTAATTAGTTATTTAATGCACTAAATTGTTTCAGGGTTATTTTAAGAATTTTTCTCAAATCCATGTTTTTTATTAACATCATCAAGTGTGGCTAATCCTCTTAGGGTTAGGGATTGAGAGTAGGGGTGTTATTAATCTTATTAAATCTATAAATTGAAACACGTTAACCCTATGGCTAGTAATTATGTCAAATTACATTTTTTTCATCTCATTACTTTGCATAACCCTTTCCATGGGGGGAACTAAAGGTCCCTATCCTAATTAGAGTTGTGCATGATATTACTATTACAGTGTGAGGGTTTTATATTAAATTTAAGTATAGTTTATCAAGGTTGTAATCTATACCTGGACCAAGGTATTTTTTTAGTGTTGGTGGATAAAATTGTTTTAACCATCACCAATTTTTGAACCTGGGACATCTTTGAAGCATAAGGAATAGGTTTATTCAAAATTAGATTTTGGATTGTCCATTTTTCTAACCCTAAAATTTACCCTGGACTCTATTATCATTCCTTAACATAAATACAAGATACATAGTTCTAGTGAAACAAAATATGAATAGTGAATGTGTGGAATCCAAAAAATGGTGTGAATTGATAGGTTTATTTTCTTCCAGTTTTCACTATAGTTTTGACCCCAAACCACCAATTTTCTACATCATAGTAATATCTGTAGTTTGGGAAAAATAAAATTCTTATTTGATCATGCCCATAGGAATCAACAAAATCTTATCAGTTCCATCATTTTTATTGATTTAAAAGTCAAAAAATGTTTGTTAAAGGGTTGAAATATAAAAATATACTTGAATTGTCATAAAATCACATAACATAGATATTTGAAAAATTTATGACATATATGACTACACTTTATGTCAATCCAACATGAAATATGGTTATAATGAATGAAAAAAATATAAGATAAAAAATTATTAAAATCATACATCTAAGAGTCAAGAAATTGTAAATGACCTCATATTGAGATCTCACCACACAATATATTGATAGTTTTTCTATTCCTATATGTCCAAAATTATTTAAAAATCGATTTCCAATAATTTCATGATAATCCAAGATTGTATTCAATGTTTTGATAATTTTTTATTTTCTTCTGTTTCAAGCTACTTCTAATAGATTTTTATAATATTCTTAGGATTATGTTTCAAGTTTCTTCTTTGAGCTTCAACATCTGTATTTTATTATGTATCAAATATTACTTCTTCCCCCACATCTACATTCACTTATATTATTATTAGAAATCATTACCTCTACTTATATTGTAGTTTCAACTACTATTTATAGATTCTTTCCTACATTAGATTAAAAAATATCTATTGGCTTCATTAACATTTCTTATTTTGAATTTTTAAATTTTTTTTGGTTTTTATTATTTTCCTATATTTATGATTTTATTTCCGAATCTTATTTTTTTATTACACTTATTTTTTTTCATCAATTTTTTCTCTTACATACGAATCTTCTTATATTTTTAGATTCTGATGTTATGATTCATTATCTTTGATTTTAAATGTACTTATTTTGATTTGTCTTATCTTTATACAAGAGTTTATGTTATTACTTATAATTTTTATTATAAAATTTATTTATACTATTATATATGTCTCTTTCCCATAGGAATTTTCTCTTATATTATGCCATAACATATTGGTTTATCTTTCCATTCTAGTTAATATTCTGTTTAATGTTTTCTTAACAAATTATTCCAACTTCTACATTTTACTTTTTATTTTTCTCATATGTTTTGTTTAATTATTGCTACTTAGAAATATTGATTTTTTTTCTTGAATTCTTGAATTTTCTTTTACTTATATTTTGTTTTATTTTTTATTCAAATTCATTTGAAACTTTTTTTTTATTTTTATATTGAATTTTTTAATACTTTTTCTTATAATTTTCTATTTTACATTTACTTTTTAGTATTATTGGGTTTTCATTTACCAATACTTCTGATTCTACTTCTATATTATTATTTTTCTCTTCTATATCAACTTCTACATTTTGTTCATCCTTTATCATCTATAATTCTTCTACCAAAATTCATCAAATTTTCCTTATTCCTAAATGTATTTTTTGTCCCTTTCTTGCAAGGTTTTTATTTTTATTATTACATTAAAATAATATAAAGTATTTTTTACATCTAATATACTTTTGAGCTTCTCCTTCAAATTTTGGAGTTTAGATTCTGATTCACCATCTATTTTCACTTTTAGTTTTACATTCCTAAATTATTTTGACTTATTACTTCTCATTCTACTACTAGATTGTGTTTTTTATTTGAACATTGGTTCATGTTATCCTCTTAATTTTACATAAAATCCTTATTATACTTTTATATTTGTTTCTACATAAAAACCTTCTTCTAATATTTATAATGTATTATTATCTATAAATTTATTACTACTAATTTGTTTCTTTATATTTTACCAATGGATTTTGTTTTCACATTCATTTTTATTCTATTTTCAATCTCTATACAAACTTCTAGTTACTCTTTACAATTTTAATATTTGATATTTTTATTTATCTTTTGATTCCACTTCTTCTCCCACTTTCAAATTTGATCATCACTTTGAGATATAAAATTTTAGATTTATCATTGTTTGATGATTTAAATTTTGATTTTTTATATATATGATTTGAGAATTAATTGTGTTTCCTATTTTTCTAGTGTTATTATTTTTATTCTACCTTTTATCTAATTTTATTGATTTATTTTTTCTTATGTGATTGCTTTATAATTTTATAATATATTTATAAATAAATCAACTTCCCCTTTTACATCCACTAATTCATATAATTTTTCTTACTTCTTCTAATCTTGGTCCTAATCATGCTTGGGAAAATGCATTTTCATCTAGTTCAAATAACGAATCTGCATATGTATATACTCTTTCAATTTTTTTCAAATATTATTTCATTATAGTTTTTTCCATTTTAACTCTTATCACTTCCCACATATACTGTATTTTCTAAATAATATTTCTCTTTATCCATTTTCCATTCTTGGCTTTTGTTCTCTTTTATCTTTTCTACTTATATTTTTTATATTTTCTTCATAATTTTCATATTATTAGCGCTAATGTGATGATAGAAAAGTTATAACCATGAGAGAAGAGTGGTTTCTGGTGGTTGTGGTTTTTTGTATAGTCTTATTTTCTAAAATTAATATAAACAATTTATTTTAATAATTAACATTATAATGAATAATGGGTTTTGAAGGAAAAATATGAATATATATTAAATGAGATATCATATTTGAAAATAATCTATGTTGTATTTCCTATAGAATTTTTTTTGGAAATAAATTTATAAATTTTTTGTTTCATACCCTTAGGAGACTCTTTCATGTGGAGGTTTTCCCCAGAGCCCTGTAGTGAGCAATGAAAAATCATATGAGTTGTTATTATTAAAAATAATAATTTTAATTTTCATCATACATTTTACTATTTTATTTCAACTCATAATGTAATATTAAATAAGAGTTTTCATATTATTTGAATTTAATTTATATTAATTAAAATTTAATTTAACAATGTTTAAGTAGTGCTGACTGTCGAAGCATTACATTAACCCATATTGGTTGTGACGAAATGGTAGATTCCTTGTAAAGAAAATTACTTTAGGACAAGCACCACCACCATTAGAGGGTGTTTCTTATTATTTTTTTTAAAAATAGATCATTTGTATCCTTTTTTAAGGAATCAAAATATATATTATACATTAGATAATTAAACATGATGTTTTTTGATGTTAACCTTCCATTATTTTGTAAGATAATTGGTTGGGATTACAAATCTGCTCCTAGTGAATTTGGGTTCAAATAATGGGGGAAACATAATTTTACCAATTATGGTGAGGGAGGGTGGGCTTACTTATCTTGATATTACCCATATATATGAATCCTCTTTCAATGATTTGTATGCGTTAAACCACCTTGGGGAATTGTCAAAACTATCAGGTCAAAAGAATCTTGTGGGGAGTGTCTAAATCCTTGTAATGTCATGATGTATTGTAAAAATAAGTATCTATAGAAACTTATCTTCTCACGTAGAATTTTTTAATATTATAATTTCAAGATAATTAATAATATTTATTTAGATTAATATTTCATTGGTTTTAGTATGAATATGAAAAGAACATCCATAAATTTTCACATCCTGGGAAAAGATTTAGTTTCTAATCAAACAAAAAGCACCATACTATAATAAATTCCATTTTAGAAGTTAATTAATATAATTGAATGTTATTATACACAATTTTTACTGATCCAACACACACTAACTAGTTTTAGAATGTATTTTACTCGAAATACAGTTCATTGTGGTGACACCTGTTCAATTAAAACAACATTAAATGTTCATTTTCTACTTTTATAACGTTTTTCATATTTTATATATTGATTTCTTGAAAAAATATGTTACGACCATGAAATTAGGTTTATATTGGTACAAAAACATAGAAAATTGATATTTGATTAATTTTTTATATGTTAAAACAAAAAACTTGACAATATGATACATGAATTTATCAATATGAAAAAAATAATAAACTTCATTTCAACTTCATATTTAAGAGGATGAAAATTTGGAAAATTAGTTTAGATTTACATGAAACATTATATTATATACTAGTAAAATTCTTTTCAATCAAATGGCAATTCAGTTTGTGGATTGTTTGAAATGAGAACAATGCCTTTTATGGATTTGAAATCAAAAGAATGTGTTAAATCGTGATGAAATTTCAAAATTCGTTAGATTGAGGATGACCATCCTTTAATTTTTGATATGTTTTAATAGAACCCATGTCAATCTGATAATAGTTTCTCCTAAAATCAATGAAAGTTCATATTTATTGATTTTAAATTTAGAAAACATGCATTAAAGGGTTAACACACATAAAATTACCTTGAATTTTTCTGAAACAATTGGACATCGATCATTGATAATTTTTTACATGGATAAATACTCTACATAATAATGCAATATGTAGTGTGGATGAAATTACAGAAAAAATAGTAAATGTATTTAAAATATATGAAATTGAGTCAAGATATAAAAAATTTAAATTATGATCACAACACATATTAGATTGATGATTTGTATATTCCTATATGTCAAAAAAATTCAACAATCAGTGATAAATTATTTCACGATAATCTAATTTTTTTCATGTTTTGATGATTTTTCATTTATTTTTATTTCTAGGTACTTCTTATGAATTTTATTTATAAATCATTATATTCAGATTATGCCTTATGATTATATTCTTAGGTTTATATATTATGTTTCTTCATCTGGATTAAAGATCAATATTTTCTTAATAATATTCACTTACTTCATTACAAACATCAACTTTCACCTTTTTTATAACTCTTGTTTCTAGTATCTTCTTCTATTTCAGTTTCACATTAACTTCTAGTTTCCTACCTACTTTAGATCCAAATCCAACTATTATATTCATACCTTTTTATATTTTTGATTTTGGATTTTGGAAGTTTGTTTTTAATTTCAATTTTATTTCTTTTCCCTTTTTTTCTACTTTTATTTTTTTTTATTTTTATCATGTTTTTTATTCCACATATTTTGTTTCAACTATTTATTCTCTTGATTATGAATCTAAATATATTTATATATTAAGAGTTAGAACTTGTATATTTTTTATATTTATTTTAATTATTTTAATCTATCTTATCTTTATACTTAAAATTATAATATTAATTAGGTTATTTTTCTAATAAAGATGAAGGTGAATGGATATTTGTAGATTTACATATCCCACTATCAATTTTGATGACATGATAGATTCTTGGTTATGTTGGTGATAGATGACAACCACCACCACCACTGGATGGTGGTTTCTATTCAATATCCAAAATTATATCTTTTGGATATATTTTTAATGAATAAAAAGACACATTATATTTTAATTAAATTAAAATTAATTGTGTTTTTATGTTAACTAGAAAATAGATTAGAGGTTAGTTTTTGGGGTCAAAGATGTGTTCCCAGTGAATTTAGTGTTGAATATTGGGGAAAAAATCTCTTCCTATTATACAGAGTGATGGTGATATTGATGATCGTGACAGGACCCACAAAAATGAGTCCAATTTTTTAGATCTATAGTGGAATGTCCTCTAGGAGGAGTTATCATGACTATCGAGTCATAGACATATTTGGTGGGGGGGAAATTCATTAGTCCTCACTATTAAATAGAAAATAATGTCTATGAGGAATCATATATTTAGACATAGACTATTTTATTCTTCAGTATCAGAGTTTTTTCTTAAGAGTTCTTTTGATATAGATTAAATTGGTTATAAAATTTATAGGAAATATATTTTCTAAACATTTCACTTCCTAGGTAATACTTTAGTTTCTTGGTCCAACATGAATATTGATTCTATAAAAATTTCCACTTCTAAATCTAATTATAGAAGATAAAATTTATTGCACCAAATGTTTTTGGATATAATACTTAGTCACTTGTTTTTTAAATTATTTTCCATCAATCACCAATTATTTTTTATAACTATGGAATTTCATAAATGTTATATGTGTGTCTTGAACTTTTCAAATTTTATTCTTCTAATATTGTAAAAAATGTAGAAAAGGGGAGAAAAAACAAAAGAAAATGAGCTCATATTTATGTCAATATGTTGAAAAATGACATTTGAAAAATCTCCAAATTGCACACACCATCCAATAGTCACTCTAAAATCGAAATTTTATAGTATGAATTGTACATTACATTTGGCCTTCATTCTATTATTAGAGGGAATCAAAACCGAAAACAAAACTTTATACTTACAGGAATATTTATGGAACATACGAATATACCATATGTTAATCTAATGTGTTTTGTGTTCATAATGAACAAACATAAAAATTTATTAAATTTAAAAGTCTTTAGAAACACTTATATGAGGGTCATAACATAGAAAACAACCACATAATGTCATAAAATCAAAGGAAAACTTTAGTTGTTTAATTTTTGACTTGTACGAATAGAATTAATATCAATTAGACTTATTTTTTTGACAAAATGATAAAAAGTTCATTTTTATTGATTTAGAAGATAATAAACTTGATTCAAAGTGTGAAAAACTAGAAAAATTCCACATATTGTAGTTAGATCATGGGAAAATGACCATGATTTAATTTTTGACATGTTAAAACAAATCCCACATAAATCCAACATGTCGTTTTCACAAGATGAATATATGCATGTTTTATTGATTTAAAAGTTAAAATATATATACTATAGTGTTAACATAAAGGAAACCACTGAAAATTTTCATTAAATCACAGAACATTTATCAATGATTAATTTATTACATGTTTGTATAGAAATCACTATAATCCCAATAGTACTGTGGTAAGAATGATATAAATAAATGGTTTTACTATAATTAGTATTCATTTAAAATATTCATCAAAGAGTCAATATCTAATAAAGGAAATCATTATGTGATCTCATCGCATGTCAAATTGATGTGTAGTCTATTCACACATGTCATCCATTTATCAAAAATCTATTTCCAATAATTTCAACATAATCCAAGTTATTTTTTAGGCTATTCCAATTTATTTAATTTCTAGAAATTATTTATGACATCCACATTTACCTCTTTCGTTTCATCTTATGGATTCATCTAATATTCTATTATTTATGGATTATGTTTCTATTTTGTTGTTATTGAAAATATATATTTACTTCTTCATCTACCATTAATTACTCCCCATCACCAACTTTCTCTTATTTTATTACTAAAGGATCCATCTTCTACTTCTACTTTAGATTCAACTACATCTTCTAGATTCTTGTCTAGATCAAATTCAATTACAACTTTTGAATTCATAAAATTTATTCTCTTTATTGTTAGTTTTTATCCTCAATTTTTTATTTTTTTATTTATTCTCTAATTTATGATTCTTATTTGTTTTTATATTCCTTATATTTTATTTGAAATATTTATTCCCTTATGCATGAATCTACTTATATTTTTTTTATTTTGACTTTGAGACTATATTTTTATTTATTTTTTTCTTCTATTTATTTTTTTATGTTTATAATTGAGTTTAATTTATTTATTTTGTTTTTTCATCTTAATTTTCATTATCCTCTTAGATTTGTTACTTTTTTGTTTAATTTTCTCCTGTTATTTTAATATAATTGTTTATTACACATTAAATTATAGTTATTCATTTATTTAATGTTTTCTATTTGACTCTTCAAGAATAAACCTTTGAATTTTTCTTTTTTTGTTCATTTTCTATTCCAATTTTTCTTTCGATTTGTTACTTCTGATTTTTTTCATAATTTTTTATTTTAATAGTTTACTTTTTTTCCCTTTTCTTTTGAATCTTATATTCTCCATTTACTCGTACCTTTAATTATAGTTTTTTCTTCTGTCTTTTCTATTATAGATTAATATCTAGACATGGTTTTTTCATATTCCTCTAGAATTATTCTTCCAAATTTCATCACATTTTTATGTTCTTGTTCTCTTAATTTCACCCATTTGAATTTTTTAATGTCTAACTAATAAATTTTTTAATCTATTTCTAATCCACTTTTATGATTATACTTCTGAATTTTTAGATTTTTTATTCTAGTTTACCTTCTTCAACCACTTTTGGTGCTACATTCACAATTGGTTTTGAGTTGTTCCTTCTTCTTCAAATTTTGAATTATGTTTTTTATATAAAATTTTATTCCAGTTTCCCATCTACATTTACATAAATTCCTTATTCTAATTTTTTATCTACTTTTTTTTGTTTCTACTTCAAATTCATCTTCTAATTGTGATCATGTATTATGAGATATGAATTTATACATACTTGTTAGTTTTCTTTTATATTTAACAATTTTGTTTTTTTAGATATTTTTCTTATATATTAAATATATCTACTTCTTTCTAGAACCTACTTCTTCATTAATTGTTTATTTCTCTTCACATTATACTTCAAATTTTACCCCCACATTCACATTCAATCATAATTTTTGGACTTCATATTTTATCTTCGTCTTTTTTTAGTGATTTAAAATTATATTTATGATATATATGTTTTGAGTTTTAAATTTTCATTACTTTTTTATATTTTTATTATTATTTTCAGCCTTTTTAAATAATTTTATGGATTTTAATTTTTCTTATATTTTTTCTTTATATTATGGTAATGATTATATTTATACTTTGACTTCCCCTTCCCCATCCACTTCTTTCAATGGTTACATAGCAATCATTCCCTTTCTTTTACTCTATATTTGGATAATGCATTTTCATCTAGTTTATCTTATGTTTCTATATATATATATATATGTATGTATATATGATTTTTCAATTATTGTTTTCTAACTCTTCTTTATTTCTTTAAATTTTTTCTTTCTAACATTTATAACTTGTCTCATCTACTGCATTTTCTAATAACTCTTTATCTATTTCTATTATTAACTTCATGCATTTTTTACATATTTTTTTTATCAAAAATTTATTTTTATTATACCTAATTTATTGATATATAAATGAAATCGCTTTGTTAAGTGTGGTTTTTGTTGATTGTCATTCATTTATTCAAATCACGGTTATTTAATATAACAAAATTTATTTGTTTTATTAATTACCATTATAATGAAGAATAGATTTTGAATGAAAAATAAAAATACCATGAAATTTATATAGAATATTTTAAAATCATTCATGATGTATTTCATAGAAACATGTGTTCTTATTGGATGTTTTATAATTTTTTTTTATTTTAGAACCGTAAGAGACCATTTTATGGGGAGGTGGTTCCCATATTACTATAGAAAGTATGGATGAATCAGCTGTGATATGGTTATTAATAATATTTATTCCTTTTCTCCTCATGAATTTTATTATTGTATTTTAGATAAAAATATAAAGTTTTATTATTTTTATTTCAAATTTAATAATTTTGAAAGAGAATATATTGTTGAATATTTACACTACTACTTCTCGGCAATGATTACATGATTCATTATTTGTTGTACTAATATTGGTGGGATGACCACAACTAACATTATAGGGAGTTTGTTATTAATTTTCCAAAATGATATATTTGGGATCCTTTTTCTAATGAATCAAAATTCACTTTATATTTTAGTTTAGTTAAACTTGATGGGCGTCTCTATGTTAAATGTCCTATAGCCTGTAGGATAGTTGGTGGGGGTTGTAGATTCATTTCTAGTAAACTAGGGTTGAAGTAAGGAGGGAAAATTATATCCTTTTATTAATGGGATCATTGGTGGGCCTAATGATCCTGATTGAACCCATGTAGATAAATCCTCTTTTAGTTGTTTTTATTGGAAAACCCACCTTGGGGAGTTTAAAAAAAATATCGAATTTGACGCATCTTAGAGAGAGAGGTAAAATCAATTGATCCTAACTATGAAATAATATATTATGTATGTACATAATATTTTATTATAACCTGGACTTTTATATTATTATGGACTTGAGTATATTAGTAGAGGTAATTTAGATATATATTTTATTGGTTTTAGAATGGATCCGTAAAGTACATCAAGAACTTGTTACTTCTTAGGATAATATTTAGTTTCTTGGGCTGTCAAGAAGAATCATTCAATAAAACATTCCACTACTAAAGAAAACTGTAGTAGTTTTGAATTTATTACAAGCAATTTTTGTGGATGTAGCACACAGTACATAATTTTGGAAGGAGTTTTAATCAAAATCTGATTATTTATGTTGATAGAAGTTCCATTTTTTCAACTTTAAATGTGGATGTTCTTATTTTTTATCATTACTCATCCTAGAGTGGAATTTACTTGGGAAAAGTGGGTGAAATATCCAAAAAAGAAGATCCTATTGACATGAAAACTTAGGAAAATAATATTCGAGTCTTTTCTAAAATTTATGAACCACCCACATGTCATCCCATACTAGAATTTCTCAGTATGGTCGAAAGTGTAGTTTTGATTCTATATTAATATTAAATTGTATGAAGAATTAGGAATTGAGTTTTAATTACCATGAAAAATTATAATATGTTTGAATAGACTATAGGTTAATCTGATATGTTGTGTGGTCATAATACCCAATTATAGAGTTTTATTAGATATAAAAATCTTTAAAAACGCATATTTATAGTCATAAAATAGAAAAAAATCATCTTATCATTAAATCAAAGTAAAATATCATTCGATTAATTTTTGGAATGTAGAAACAGACTGCATTCCAATCCAACATGTGGTCTATTCAAAATGATAAACAATGACTTTTTATTGATTTAAAACTAAAAACCATTTATTTGAGGTCAAAACAAAGAAAAATAATTTTTATTGCATTTAGAGAATTGTAAAATGTCCATCATTTAAATTTTTATATGTTTTAATAGTCTCCTTGATTAATTTGACAATTGATTTCCTGGAATGAAAAAAGTGTGTTTTGATTGATTTAAAAGTCAATAATTATGCCTCAAAGGGTTGATAATTAGAAAAAGACATTGAATTATCATGAAAGTATATGATATTTATCATTGATTATTTTATGAAATGTATGAATATACATAGAATACATATAATATGAATAGAGGTTGGAATGAATGATAAATAGTAAATGTATTTACAAACACATTTTAAAGAGTTAATACATAACCAATGACTTCATATTGTGAGCTCTGCACACATCAGATTGGAACAATGTCTATTCCCACATGCCCAAAAATTATTCAACAATCAGTGTCTAATTATTTCATGATATCCCAAGATCACTTTCTAGTTTTTGAAACATTTTCATTTTTTTCCAATTTCTATGTACTTCTTATAGATTCCATTTTTATATATTTTATTTCTGCTTTTCCATTTGATAATCTCCTAATGTGTATAGATTATATCCCTTCCTTTTGTTTAAAATTTTAGATAGCCTTATTCATAAATAATTATTTCCTATCAATCATTTATTTTTCCATATATTATAATTTTAGTTGTATGCTTCCAATTCTACTTCTTATTCAACTACGACTTATGACTTCTGTCTTATTTCAGATTCAGGTAGTTTTTTGTATTCTAAATTTGTATTCTATTGGGCTTTGGATATTTGTTTTTTTTTTCTATTTTATTTATTTCCCTTTATTTGATCTTTTATTTAGGATTCTTCTTGGGTTTTTTATTCAACTTATGTTGTTTCAATTATTTATTCTCTTATTTATCCATTTTCGTATATTTCTGGAATCTAACATTGAGTTTATGGGATTTTGATTTTTGATTTTTTTTCTTTTAATTTTTTTTATTTTTATAAATTATTTTATGTTATTACTTATTATTTTTTTCTTATAACTTTTATTTTTATTATTATATGTATTTATACTTTTTTCTGTAGTCTTATCCTAGAATATTCCTCTTCACATTTTTTTGACTTCACATTAGTTTGAGTTTCACTTATAAATATGGTTCTGTTTAATGTTTTTCATTTGACGATTCATACTTCTTACTTTGATATTTTATTTTTAATTCATTTTCCCTTCTTTCATTTTTTAAACTTCTTACTTCTTCTACTTATCAATTTTTTATTTTGACATCAAGCTTATCTTTTTCTATTACTTATGGTTTGGTTTTAAATTTTCTTTAAATTAATTTCCTAATAATATTATTATTTTTAAATGGTATTATTTCATATTCATCGTCTTATTTTTCTTTCTATTTTTTTATTACACTTTAAATCCTTCAAGCTATTTTGTTTACTCATAATTCATATTTTAATTCAGTTTTAAGACTTATCTCTTATTGATTAACTTCTAGCTATGTTTCTTCCTTTTTCCTCTAGGATTATTCTACCCAATGTATTTATCTTTTACTAGTTTTAGGGATTAGATTTTATACCTATTTCATAAGTCTTTTGTTTTTTATAATTATATCCTATAAATAATTTTTTTTCTTAAATATCCAATTATATTTTGAGGATATCCTTCAGGATTTTGGATTTTTCATTCTACTTCACAATCTATTTACACTATTTTTGTTATATTCACATTTTGTTTTTACTTATTCCTTCTACTTATAATTTTGGATTATTATTTTTTGATATTAACTTTCATTCTAGTGATCCTTTTACATTTAAATCTAATCCTTCTTATAATATTTTTGTTTCTACTTCAAATTATTCTTCTACTTTTGATCTTATTTTATGAATTACACGTTTATACAGACTTATGATTTTTCATTAATAATCTACCTTCTAATTTTTTTACAATTTTCATCAATTTAAAATATCTCTACTACCATAAAGAACCTTCTTATTGTTTATTGATTTTGGATTCTGAATCATCTTCAAGATCAAAATTTCCCCCACATTCAAATTGGATCATCATTTTCAGATTTCACATTGTAGCTTCATCTCTAATTGGTGATTTAACTATATATTTATGACATCAATGTTTATAGTTTCACTATTTATTAAATATTTTCTAGTATTAAAATTTTATTCATCTATATTTATATTTGATTATGCATGTGGATATTTTTTATTATATTATTGTTTCAAAATTTTAAAATATTTCTATGAAGACTATAATATCTAATTTTACTTCCACCTCTTATTTCAAACTTTTCATACTTTTTCTTCACTTTATCCTAATCTATCAGTGTGAAATAAATTTGAAACTAGTTCATCTTATTCTTCTATATATGTATGTTCTTTATTAATTTTTGTTTATAACTCTTATTTATTTCACCTACTTTTTTCCATAAAACATTTTTAATTTTCATCATATACTGTATTTTTTACTAACTATATCTCTATGTCCATTTGTATTTTCATTCCTTGTGTTTTATATTACATTTATTTTTTTTATTTTAATTATTTATTCAAAAAATTCATCTTGTGAGACTTAATGTCCTGATATATAAATTTTCATCCTAAGAGAGGAGTGGTTTTCAGTGATTGTGGGATTTTATTTAAATAAAAGTTATTTAAATTAATAAAATTATTTCATTTTAATTATTAAAATTTTAATTCTGATTTTTTGAGAGAAAAATTTAAATATATTTGAAATGATATATAATATTTGAAAATAATCAGTTTATCATTATCTTTACAAATGTGTTTTTAATGAAATTTAGAAGTCTCTGGTTTGAGACCCTAAGGATACCCTTGCACGGGGAAGTGGTTCCTAGAGAACTATAGTGAGAAAATACAAATAATCTAAGAAATTATTACTACACCTATTAATTTCTATTTTTCAATAAATCGAAAAACTTTATTTAAGATCAAAATTTAATTTTTTAGTGTGTTTTTAATTTATTTTTAATTTAATTTATATTAAGTTAAAGTAAATTTGATAAAGTTAAATAGAGATGGAATATGAATGTATTACACTTCCCCCTATAATATTTTATGACATGATCTATTATCAATTACACTGATGATGGGAGGGAAACCATCACTATCATTTTAGGGCTATTTATATTCTATTTTTAAAAATAATATTCCTCGGATCCTTATTTTGATCAACCAAAATCCACTTCATATATTATTTAGGTGACTATAAAGTGTGTTTTATGTCCGTGTAAAATCATATCTTATGAAATAATATTTTTTATTTTAATTTATCTGATATTATTATTACGATTTATTTAGATATATATATTAGAGTTTTTATAATGAATAGGAAAAGTATGTATAGAAGATGTTACTTCTGAGTTGAATATTTAGTTTCATATTCCAGGAAGAAACATCATTGTGTAAAAAATTCTAGAGATGAAGCTGAATATTGTATGTTATGGATGTTATTATGAATTACATGTGGATGGACCTCACCCTAAATGATTTTATAATATGTTTTTCTCATACTTAGATTCTTTGAAATAGCACCAATTCCATTTTTTCAACATAAATTGGCAATCTTCCTCATTTATAACTTTATTCTACTTGCATGAAAAAACTTCCAAAAAATGATGCAGTAAATTTATTATATTTAATTTTTTTTAATCTTCATTCAATTAAAAAATATTTTATAGTAGGTAATTTAATAAAGGATAACGATATATTGAATATATAATCTGGAGACACACCATTCTAAATAATGTTTTTCTATGCGAACATCAGAAGATATATTATGGAATGAATTATACATTTTAAATTTTTTATCTTATTGAATCACTCAGGTTGATCACTTAACTATGTATGAATTTAATATTATATGGAATAGTGAAATACAAAGTGATTTGAGATTAGATTAACCAAAAGTTAATTTTTTTTAAAATTTTAAAATATTTAAATATTTTCATCAAATGACCATGATATCATGGGAGAATGATCAATGATTAACTTATGAGATGTAAAAATAGAACATGAATCAATCTGACATGAGGTGTAGCCAGATTTACTAAAGAAATAGATTTATTTGATTCAAACATCATTTAAATCCTGACTCAAAGAGTCAGAATATCATTTAGAATCATAGATTGTCATCAATTCATAGGGAAATGGCCACACATCAATTTATGTCATGTTGGTATAAACCACATATCAATCTTATCAAATTCTCCCTATAATGACTAAAATTTTGTTTTATGGGTTTATAAGTAAAAAATATTCATCAAAGGGTTAAAAACTTGAAAATGACTTCCAATTGTTTCGACATTATAGGAACGATCACTTATTAATTTTTGAAATTATATATACACCACATTTATATCTGATCATGATTTTCTAACAATGACTATGGAATAAGTTTTATAATCTTTTTGTCTTTTAAAACAACCATAAAAGTATCAAAACCTAGAAAATATCACATATTGTTCTGAAATAATAGGGTCAATACTGGATTATTTGTTGATAATTATGGGTACAACACATGTCAATTTGAAGTGTGGTGTGATTAGAATGAATAAAAAGATGTTTTATTAGATTTAAATATATTTATAAACATGCATCAACAAGTAAAAACCTAGAAAATGACTTCAAATTATCATGAAATCATTGTAAACAGATATTTCATTATCTTTGTGACCATTATTAATATACCCCACATAAATATGATGTGCATCGTGGTATGAATTTTAGAAAAACCAGGTTATTTATATTTACAAATCATTAAAAACCTACATCAATGTGTCAAAACCAAATGAGAACATATTATTATGAAATAATAAGGAAATTATTACCATTTAATTTTTATAATGGATGAGTATAAGACATAATAATATGATATGAATTTTTCTTGGAATGATCAGAAGTGTGTTTTTTTATAAAATTTACAAAACATGCATTGAATGCTCAAACTTGGAAAATAACCATTGATTTTACTAAAATCATTGGGAAACTATTTTTTTATAAAAAAATACATGTAGGGATAAAATGAATATCAATTCGACATATTATATGGTTGGACTGACTGAAAAAATAATTAAATTAGATTTAATGTAATTAAAATCAAGCATCAAAGTGTCAAAACCAAAAAACGACCTCATATTTCTATGAAACCATTCAAAAAAATCATAAATTATTTTATAAAATGTATGAATTAATGACATGTATACTTTATGTGTAGTGTATTTAAAATGACTAAAAATATATTTTTTTTATTTTTTTGAATGTAAAAAAACATGCATCAAAGGATACAAACATTGAAAACAACTTAAGGTTTTCCTTTAAATTATAATAAAACAACCATCATTTATTTTTTTATCTACATGAAGTAACTGTAGGTAAATCCAAGTTGTGTATTATTTGAAATTTCCAAAAGTTCATTTTTTTATTTTAAAGTAAATAAATTATCATTAATGGGTTAAAAAAAATAACTCATATTATAATTAAGTTATAGGAAAACTATGGTTATTTAATTTTGTACACTTTAGAATATACCATAAATCAACCCAACATGTGGTTTTCCATAAATTCACAAAATCATTTTTTATTGATTTGAAAGTCATTTAATAAGAATCAATTGATTAAAAATAAAAAGGGACTATAATTTTCAGGAAATTATAAGAAATAAATCCTCAATTAAATTTTGAAATGTATGAATATACACTACACAAATCAAACTTGTGGTTCTATCAGAATGATCAATAAAATAGTTTTATTATCCTTAAAAGTATTTAAAAACATGCATCTAAATGTCAAGACGTAACAAGTGAACTCATATTATGAGAACACTACATGTCATATTGATAGGTGTTTTTATTTTTCAATGTAAAAATTATTTGATAACAGTTTTCAAATGATTTCATGATAATCCTATAACATATGCTAGGTTTTTAGCTTCGTCATTTTATTTTATTTCGAAGTACTTCTTGTGACGTCCAATTTTACTTATTTTAATTTTTCAAAGGCTTTATGTTGATATTATCATATTTGTTTCTTTTGTTTCAACTTTTAGCTTCAAATTCTATATTTTCTTCTTCATAAAACATTACTTGTTCCCCAACAATGTCTTTAACTTCATTTAGTACTCTAGTTTCATGATTCTACATCAGAAATTACTACTACTTCTAAATTATTTCATCCATTAGATTCAATTACTATATTTGGCTACATTCATTTTCATTTTTTTCTGTATTTTTTAGCCCTTAAAAATATTAATTTTATTAATTTTATCTTTATTTATGCTTTTATTTATAATTATTTTTTTATTACACTAATTGTTTTCCAATTATTTTTTTATTTACTTTTTAAACAATTTTTGTTCAAGATTATTACTTTGAGATTTCAAATTTCTTATTTTAATTCTACTTATTTTCATTTAAATATATCTCAATAAAAGATTTTATGCTATTACAGAAGATTTTTTTTCTAACATTATTTTGTCCTATTACATTTATTTCTATTTCTTATCAATTCTTCTTATGCCTTATGACTCTAATCATTGGTCTATAAATCACTTCTAGTAACAATGATATTTAATGATCTTTCATATGATTCTTCCAACTTCTACCTTTTAATTTTATATTTTAATTCATTCTTATCCTATATTCTTTATTTCGACACATTTCTTCTTCTTAAACTTCCTTATTTTGTATTTTTGCTTATAGAATTAGACTTAAAATCTTGTTTTGTTTTATTTTTATTCAAAATAATTTTGAAAAATTCAAATTTAATTTTATGTTGTAATATTTTTTATTTCTTCTTATTCTTTTTCTATCATTTTTTTTATTTTACACTCAAGTATTAACCATTTTTCATTTACTTCTACTTATCATTATTATTCTATATTATATTATTAGACTTCTAGATTATGATTCCACTTAGAACACTAGTTCTTCATTTTTTTCCTGTATAATTATTCTACATAATTTCTCTAACTTTTTCTCAGTTTTTATACTTCTATATTATTCATTATATATATATATTATTTTTATAATAATATCCTACTAAATAATTTTTTCTTCTATTCTAATTTGATTTTGATTTTCTATTTTTAAATTTTGGATTTTGGATTCTCATTAACCATCTATTTCCACTTTTGGTGCTACATTCACTATTGGTTTTGAAATATTTATCATTTTACTTCTAGATTATGGTGATTTTTATTTGAACTTCTATTCTAGTTCTCCTTTTAAATTAACATAAAAGTCATTATTATAATTTTTTTTTTGTTTACACAATAAATTATTTTTCTACTTTGGATAGTGTATAATGAATTATGCATTTATTTCCACTGATGAATTTATTTTTAAATTTTTATTATTTTTTACAATCTCATTACGACCTTTCTACCACATCCTTCTTGTTTCAATATTTGGATGCATCATTATATTTTTATTCCACTTTTCACCCAACTTTCACATTAGATAATCAGTTATGGATTTCACATTTTTGCTTCATATCTGTTTTGTTATTTTAACTTAAATTTATGATATCTATGATTTAAGTTTCAATTTTTCTTCAATGATTTCTCATGTTGTGGTTTTTTATATAACTATTCCTATGAATATGTTTCTGGATTTCATATTTGTTTTTCTTATTTCATATTTTTTTAATGTTTTTGTACATATTTTGACTTCCCCCTCCACTACACTTATTTCAAAATTTACTTACTGCATTTTCACTTTCTCACTCTCTCTCTTGGGAAACTTTTTTTCACCCAATTCATCTTATTTTAAACATATGTTTATGCTATTTCAATTTTTATTTCTAACACTTCTTTATTTCTTGTACTATTTTCCATATATCTTTTGATAATTTCATCATCTAATGCATTTTATAATAAATATATCTACTTATCAATTTCTTTTTTCAATTCATGTGATTTATATAGATTTTATGGTTTTCCTTTTATTTTTTATATCTATTTTTTCATATTATAAGAATTAATTTGTTGTTATTTAAATGACCATCCTGAGAGAGGAGTCTTTTTGAGTTATTGTGGATTTTTATTTAAACCATGGGTATTAATTTATTTTCATAATTAACATTATAACGGAAAATTTATTTTGAATGAAAAATGAAAACATCTTGAAAATTATATATCATATTTTAAAATAATTATTGTTATATTTCTTATACAAATGTGTTTTTATGGATTTTTTTAGAAATGTCTAGTTTTAAACCATAGTAGATCCTTGTTAGGGGAGGTATTTTTATTAGTAATATAACGAGAAAAATGAGTCATATATTATATGATTACTAAACCTATTAATTTTTATGTTTCTCATATATTTTAATATTTTATTTGAGATCATAATATAATGATTAATTTTGTTTTTAATTTAATATTAATTAAAATAATCTTAAATAAAGTTAAAATTAATAATGTTGAATGAGGATGGATTTTAGAAGAATTGAACCACCTCCTATTGTCTATGATGACATGATTGATTCTTGGTTATGTATATGATAATAGGAATCCCACCAGTACCATTGGATGGAAGTTTCTATTCAATTATGAAAAATGATATCTTTCAAGTCATTGATTTGATGAATCACAATAAAAATTATATTTTAGTTAATTTTATATGAATTGTGTTTGAATTTAATTTTATAAAAGCCTATGTATGAGTTTATGGGGGTTGTGTATACATTCCTAGTGAACTCGAGTTCGAGGATTGGGGGGATAATAAATTATTCCTATTATAGAGAGGGAAGGAGAGGGACTTCTGATCTGAATCAGACCCATGTGAATGATTCTGTTTTTGGTGATATGAATGACTGAAAATTAAATTGTTTATTATAAAAACAATTTTAAGGAAAAAGTGAGAAACCTAGGAACATGAATTCAATGAAAAAAACATCAAACCATGCCCCAACAGTCCAAAATCCAAAAAAATAGACCAAATTGCAAAAGAAAGCTCCTCCCTAGAATAAACAAGATTAATACTAGTTTCCACCATTCCAATGCCACACGAAAAACTATCCCATACAAAGACGGGATGGTACCTATTGCCAAAGACAGACCCTTTCCACCCTCCAAATCCAAATCGCATAAGCATGGTAAGAACATGTAGCTATACCTCCTTTGGATCAATCTCTGAAGATAATCTTGAGTCAAGAACCTTGAACAGTAGACCGTAGGTGAAAAATCATCACAGTAACAATGGAGCCACACTGACCAAACCAAATAATCACCAGCGTATTTTCGAACCATCACAAGAGAAACAACACAATTTAACCTCTATGATGCCATCACGATGCATACACAGATTTCATGTCCTCCTCCTTCACCTCACTGTGAATCAAAAAAACTCCCAAATAGAAATCACCACCATCGCATCATAGAACCAATCCATACTCCTCCTGCACGTTCAAAAACTCACCTCAACATCAAATTCTAGCAACAAAATAAACTATCACCCTTAACCAGAAATAAAAACCATAACCAATGCAGAATCAGTGATGACATCAACCCATCACATGGAGAAAACCAAAATAAAATGTAGATGAAGAGAAATAAAATGAACCAAAACCGAAATGAGGACCTCTTCAGTCTCTCTGGAAGAAAACATGACCGAAATCCAGAGCTTCATATCCCAAATCCACCTTTAAACCTATACAGAGAGACCAAATCCTCCCAACACAAACACATCCAACACATAACGTGGCAAAAACCTCAGGACGCGGAATCGTGAGCTTGATCTTTGGAGTAACACCACACCACCATGAAAACTGTAGCCGACTCGAAGGATAGGGAGAGAAGAAGGCATCAAACAATGGAGAACTCAGAGAGTGCTGATCCCACATGACGCCACCACTGGAGGGTTAATCACACCATAAACGCACCAGTATGAATCACCAAGGATATATATAAAGCTGACCCATGATGGTGGAGAGGAAGGAAGCCCAGGGGAAAACCTAACTTCGGGATGCCCCTTACGATCTCATCCTCCGCTTTGGTGATATGTACTAGATAGTTTATAAGATACATTATATCACCAAATATATTAATGCCATTATGGGGGTTGGGTGAAATCTGTTATCCCTCTCCATTGAAAATAAAATTAAATTTTTATCAAATCCTATCTTCTGAAATGTAAATTTTTATTCTTACAGTTCTATGATTATTCTTAAGTGATATTTAGATAATGATTTCATAAGCTGTAGAATGGATAGAAAATTAAAACCGGAACATTTCACTTCATAGGCCAAGATTTAGTTTCATTAACCATCAAAGAAGCAAAATTCAATAAAATAATCCATTATTGATGTATATTGAAGTAATAGGAAGTTATTACACCTAATTATTATCGATTCATCCCCAAAACATTGATTTTGGAATGAGATTCACTCAAAATATGATTATGTGGGTTAACACAAAATAAATGTCTGCAAAATTAAATGTGCGTATTCTAATATTCTAATAGTATTGATTCATTTTAAATCACGTGGAAACAATTATCATAAACAAAGATAACATGCTCGGATGGATGCGAAAACATTGTAAATAGATATTCATGTAATTTAATGTATGTATGATCTAGCCAAATGCCAGTCTAACACATGTATTACTCAGTAGGATCAAATGTTTCATTTGGACTTCATATTTTAATTAACAGGGCCCAAATTTGAGGAAACATGTTTATATTTACATGAAAATTTATGACGTGTATGGATAGACTTCATATCATTCTAATGTGTGGTGTGGACATAATTATAGAACATGCAGTTTTATTAGATTTAAATGTATTTTGAAACATGTGTGTGAGATTAATTACTATAAAATAAATTTTGATGTTCTTTAAATAATACTAAAATTTTATTAATTTAATTTTCAACATATAGGAATAGATTATCGGTCAATATGACTTTAGGTTTGATTTCAATGACCAAATTTTTTTATTTATTTAAAAGTAAAAAAAATCCACCGAAGGGTTAAAACCAAGAAAAAGATCCCAGATTTTAGATAAATCAAACAAAAATATTGGTTGTTTAGTATTTGACAAGATCAAATAAACCCCATGTTAATCAATTATACAATTTCACAAGAATTAAAAAATGATTTATTTATTGATTTACAAGTAAAATAACATGAATTAGTAAGATAAGTCATAGAAATCAATCATGAATTGTCATGAAATCGCAAAATTTTGATCGATGTTTTTTTTTGAATATATGATAATACCTCAAATCAATAAAACATGTAATGTGGTTTATATGATTGAAAAATAGTTTTATAAGACATAAAATTCTTTCAAAACATGCATGAAAGAATCTACACCTTATAAATCACCTTATTTTGTGAGCGCATTGCATGTTAGATTAGTGGGTTGTTTATTCCTTCATCTCAAAAACAATTAAAAATTGTTTCCAATGATTTCATAATAATACAAGATCATTTTATAGGTTTTTATCTAATTTCATTTTTATATTTTCTATGTAATACTTATAACTCTTGCTAATATGCTCAGTTTTAAGTATTATTTTTCTTCATTTGGAATCAACATTTATATTTTCTTCTATTTCCACCAACAGTTCTTCCTCATTATCAACTTTCACTTCTTTTATGATACTATTTTATAACATATACTTTTACCCCATCTTCAAATTGAACTTCTGGATTCTTGTATATTTTTTTATTTAACTACTAATTTTGGATTTTAACCTTTTTTTCTTTTTGATATTGTATTTTTTATTTTCATTTTTATTTCTTTTTCATTTTTTATTTTAAATTATTAGGTTTTTTTCTAACTTATTTTGTCTCAAATATTTATTATCTTACACACACACACACATAGATATATATATATATATATCTTCTTCTATTCTTAGATTCTAACTTCATGCTTCCAGATCATTGTTTTTTATTTTAATTCTTAGGATTTGTCCTAGGACTATGGTTTATTTTATGTTATTTCATATTTTTTTGGATTCAAAATTTATTTTTCCTATTAATTCTATCTATATTTAGTATTAATTCTTCCCTTGGTATGCATATATGCTTAATTCTTTATCTTTTATCTCGAGTTATACATTCGTTTAGTGTTTCTTTAACTGATGCTTTTAGCTACCACATATGGATTTTTCATTTCAATTTATTTTCTATTTCTATAACTTCATGATTATTTTTCTTCTTTCTTTTCACGTATGTCTTATTGAATTTTCTTTTACGTCTATTTTTTGTTTAATTTTTTCTTAATCTTTTTTATTCTTTTATTATTTTATTATTTTAATTTTTTTGATTATTTGTTTTATTTAATTATAATTTGTATTCTGGTTTTTTATTTTATGTTCTTATCTTATAATTTTCTAATTTATTCCAACATCAAATTATATGTCTATCATCAGTGTTGTCTCTTATAGATTAACATATAACACTGTTTTTTCTTTTGTATCTAAAATTATTTTACCTAAAGTCTTGAACTTTTACTTATTCGTGTACCTATTTTTTCCTTTTTCAACAGTAATTTATTTTTATTTTTGAATCCAAATAATTCATTTTTTTCTTTTAATAACATTATTATTTTAATCTTCTCCTTCTAAATTTTGGATTTTTTATTTTGTTTCACCTTCTATTTTCACTTTTAGTGCTATAGACCAAATTGTTTTTGACATATTATTTATGATTCTACTTCTAGAATATTGTTTTTTAATTTTAACTTGGATCCCATAACTCCCCTAATTTTTTAATAAAATCCATCTTGTACTTATTTTTTTATTCACTTTAAATTATTCTTATATAATTAATTATGTACTATAACTTATCAATTTATGTCCACTTATGGTTTTTTGTTTATATTATTCCTTCTGATTTTGGTTTTAAATTTTTATTTTATTTTTTTATTTTCAATTTCTCTATTAGATTCCATCACTATATTCTTATTTTTATATTTCATATTCTGTTACATCTATATATTCCAATTTTCCCCTATATTAATATTATATCATCACATTTTAACTTCACATATTATCTTCATATCTAGTTTGTGGTTTAACTCTTTATGTATGATATATATGATTCTAGTTTCACTTTTTCTTTAGCTTTTTCTTCTAATTTTTTCATCACCCTTTTTGAATATGTTTTCAGAATTCATTTTTGATTATGTTCATGCTTCATCATTTTCTAACGATTTTTTGACTACTTCCACTTCATATTCATCTTCCAAGTCGTCTTTCATTCATTTACTACTACTTATTCGCTTACTCCTACTCTATCTTTAACAACTACATTTCCATCTAGTTCATCGTTTTCTTCATTATATGAATATGCCTTTTCAATAATCATTTCTAAATCTTCTTTATTTCTTATAATTTTTTCCTTTTAACTCTTCTAACTTTCATGTTCTATATTATTATCAACTAGCTCCATATTTAGGTCCATTTCCATTTCCATAACTTGTTTCTTCTATTTAGTTTTATTTTTTTAGTGTTTACTTCTCCTAAGAACTAATGTGGTGATAAATAAATAATCACCCTACGAGAAGAGTGGTTTTAGGTGAATCCGGTTTTTTACGCAAACAAAAATAATTTAAATCAATAAAGTAAATTTATTTTGATAATTATCATTATAATGAACAATGGATTGTGAAAGAAAAATAAAAATATCCTTCAAATGAGATATCATGTTTCAAAATCGTCAGTATAGTCTAGCTTAGAGAGATGTGATTTCTATTGAAATAAATTAAGAATATTTTTGCTTTGGATCCTTAGATGAACCTTTCATGGGGTTGTGTTTCCTAGCGCACTATAGAGAGAAATAATGAATCAACTTAAGTATGAGTTATAAACCAATTAATTTATATTTTTCTCAGGAATTATAATTCTTTATTTGAGATTATAATATAATTTTTGTTTAGTTTTTAAATTTAATTATAATTTATTGTAACTTAATTAAAATTAAATTATACATAGATAAAGGAGAATATATTTTTGATGATATACAGTGCCTCGTCTTAAATATGGTGACATGATCAATTCCTGTTTACACTAATTATGGTGGGAAAACCACCACCGATGTTAGAGGGAGACTTCTATTCATTTTAAAAAATCATTTCTTACAGATCCTTATTTTTATGGATCATAATAAAATATAAACTTTTAACATGATGTGTGTGTTTAGTTTTACTTTGAAATAGCCTCTAGGATAGTTTTTGTGGGTTTCAGATGTGTTCCCAGTGAACTCCAGTTTGAGTGATGGGGAAAACACAGTTCTGTAGATCATAGAGAGGGAACGTGGCTATAACACACCAAATTTTTATGGTATGTTTCTCTTAAATACATTCAATTCATTATATATACTATATTGAATGAATAACTAATACTTTTTGAAACAACACCTTTTTATTTATATGATATAGTCATAACCTATCCATTAAATAGAAATTTTCCACTTATGAGTTATGAATTTCGAAAAATAGACTTAAAATGTTGGGATCACGGTGATATTTGGAGTCTGATAGAAACAACTTAATTTTAGGTGACTAATAACTTACCCTTATGAATAGTAATATGACCCTTGTGAATGGTAACCTTACAAGATTATCCAGGTATTCTATAGATTATATATGTCATTTGGAAGACTATATTGATCATTTATTTGATATTCTTCAGTAAAGTATTTAAATGGCACTGGCTTCTCAAACATTTTCATCATACGATGAAATTGTATTAAGTTCCATCAAAATAGAGAAGGAATTTTCTAGATCAAATTTGTTTAAGGGAAATCAAGATAAGAAGATTCATTCTAATAACCATGGAAAAGATGAAGAACCATTAAAGAATAAGGGAATGAAATAATTTCCAATATGCAAGAACTCTAGAAATAATCATCCTGTGAAATTATTTAATGGAATGGAAGTTTTCTATAGGTCTGGAGAAAAGGGTCATCGATCCAGTGAATGCCAGGGTAAGAAACAAGTCAATGATTTTCAATTCTATAATTGTGGAGATATGGGACACTATGCAAATTAGTGTCCTAAGCACCAAGGAAACTTTCCAAATAAAAGTCCACGAGAGAAAGGGGATTATGTGATTAAAACCATGGAGGTTGAAGTTCCTAATGATATGGTGGAGGGTAAATGAAATATTTCATAAAACTTATCCAGTGATTTATTTTATTTTGGATCATCAAATTCATTTATATCTTCCCATTTTGCCAAGAAAATTATACATTTCCACATTGATTTAATAATGGTTTTTCTAGCCAAACTCCTAGGGGATGTATCATGGCAACAAAGATGTGTTGATCAGTCCCCCTCATGACACATAAACATTATTTAGTTCGAAACCATATAATCATACCAATGATTTAATTTGATATAATTATTAGTATGAATTGGCTATCAAATTATTATATGCGTATCTATTGTAAGTAGAAGAAAGTTACAAATTTTGAGAATGGTGTAGAATCCATTATCTTTATAGAAGAAACCTTTCCATTGGAATCTTATCTAGATCCACCCCCAGTAGCTCTACTGAATTCAAATATTAGAGAGTAAGAGAAAAAAATATCTATGAGTGAGAAAATAAATCTTCAAATTGAATACGTACCTATTTTGAAAGAATACATAGAATTATTTCTATAGGATTTACCTAGACATCCTCTAGAGCGGGAAATCGAGTTCTCTATTAATTTAATTCTAGGTGAAAGACATATATCAAAGACCTCCTACAGAATGGCCAGTGTGGAATTAGTGGAGCTAAAGGAACAACTAGAGTAATTGAGTGACAAAGGATTTATTTGACATAGTGTTTCTCCATGGGGAGCACCTGTCCTCTTTTTCAAGAAGAAATATAGATCCATGAGGCTATGAATTGATTATAGGGAAAATCAATGCTATTACAATAAACAAAAAAGTATTCTCTTCCACACATTGATGATTTATTTTATCAACTTCGTGGAGGACAATATTTCTTAAAGATTGACCTTCGATCTGGATATCACCGAACATGTAAGAGAAAGAAAGATATTCCAAAGACATCATTTTGAACCAGGTATGGATAATATGAGTTTATATTAATTCCTTTTGGAAAAAACAATTCACACTCTCTTTTCATGGATCTAATGAATAGATTTTCAAGGAATATCTTGATGACTATGTTGTGGTATTTATCGATGATATCCTAGTATAATCCAAAAGATGTGAAGACCATGAGAATCACTTGTGAATTATTCTAAAAATTACTAGAAGAAATGAATTATTTGGGATGTTTAGAAAGTGTGAATTTTGGATTCAATCAGTTTATTTTCTTGGCTATATTTTCTCTATGGATTGAATATTACTTGATCCTGTAAAGACAAAGGAAATCCAAGAATAGACCATTCCAACGAACATAACTGTGGTACATAGTTTTATTGGATTAGAATGTTATTATCGGCGTTTCACTTAGAATTTTTCCTGATTGGATATCCCTCTACCAAGATCACATGTAAAGGCGTTATGTTTGTATGGGAGAAAGAATGTGCATAATGATTTAAAGAATTGAAAAAAATATTATTCAAGGCTCCAATTTTCACTCTTCCTTCTAGAAATGATGGATTTGTGATATACAATGATGCATCAAAGAATGGATTGGGTTGTGTCCTTATGAAAAATGATACAATTTTTTACTTATGCATCATGATATTTTAAGACTCTTGAGAAAAATTACCCAACTCATGATCTTGAGTTTGCAGCCATAATCTTTGATCTAAAAATATGGAGACATTATCTATATAGTGAAAGATGTGATATATATACAGATCAAAAGATTTTGAAATACATTTTTACATAGAAAGAACTCAACTTGAGGTGAATAAGGAAAGATCAGTGAATGATCGTGGACTTCTGACCCAATTGAGGAATAAGAGAGATCATATATTCATGGATCTACTAATGATGGATATGGGAATTGTTAAAGAAGGAGAAACATATTTACCTTTTTAAATGATTACTAAACCATATTTACTAGATATGATAAAAATATCTCAATTGGATGATGAGAATCTATAAAAGAAAATTAAATTTGTTAATGATGGAAGATTGGAAAACTTCATGTATGAGGATGGAGTTCTGAAATTAGGGAAGAGGTTATGTGTTAAATTTGGATGTTTTTATTCTACTTCACATTCTATTTCTATTTTGGTGATACATTTACAATTGGTTTTGTTTTATTACTTCTCCATATTCAATTTGATTATGGTTTTTATTTGAAAGTTTATTTTAGTTCTCCTTTTAGTATTAAATAAAATCACTGTTTACCTTTTATTTTTTATTGTATTTACAAATTTTCATCAAATTTTGATCATATTTTATGACTTATGAATTTGTATCTACTTATGTTTTTTCTTTTATATCCAATGTTATGATTTCATTTTTTTCAGTCAATTTTTTCTTATATTTTCAATATATCTACTACCTTTAGACACCTTCTACTTGTTTATAGAATTTGGATTATTATTCTGCTTTATCCTTTTCTTTTGAACCCACTTTTATATTCACATATCATTTTCAGAATTCAAATTTTATCTTTAACTCATCTTGGTGGTTTGATTGTTGATTTATGATATTATTATGAGTTTAACTTTTAGATAAACAATTTATAGTGTTACTATTTTTTATTATACCTCTAGTTTTGAATAATCTCTTGTCTTTAATTTTTTCTCTTATGTTCTTGATTCAAATTTTTTTAATGTTGTTGTGTCTACTTCGATTTCCACCTCAACTACTTCTTTTTAAAATCGATTAATATTTCTTATCTTTCTTATAATCTATCTTTTCCAACTACATTTTCATATAGTTCATATTATTATTCTATATATTTATAAAATTTATTTATTTTTATTATGTCATTATTTTTATTTTGATAATTTTTCTAGGTTTACTTCAACGTCCCCTTCCTCTTCCACTTATTCCCAAAATATTATTTTATTGCTTCTTCTCTTACACCAATTATAGCATTTAGAAATGATTTTTCATGAAGTTAATCTAATTATTATGTATATGTATATGATTTTTTTATTTTTTGTTTCCAACTCTACTTTCATTAATATAATTTTTTTTACTTCTAACCCTTATCATTTTTCTCGTTTAATATATTTTCTTCTAAGACCATCTATATTTCTATTTTCCATTTTAATGCCATGTTTTCTTGATGGATTTTATTTTTTCCCTTTATTTATTATATATTATGTTTTTGTGAGTATTAATGTATTTATATATAAATTTTAACACTGGGTTAAATTAGGTTTTAGGTGGCTATGAATTTTTATTTAAATCGCAATTATTGAAATAAATAAAATTTATTTATTTTAATTATTAACATTACAATAAAAAAATTATTCTAACATAAAAAATTAAATATCTTTCGAATAAGATATGATATTTCAAAATAATCTTTGTACTATTTCATAGAGAGTATTATTTTTTATGGAATGAAATTTGGACAGTTTTAGTTTCAAAACATTAGGAAACCCTTGCATAGAGAGGTGGTTCACATAGAACTATAGTGAGCAATTTGGAAACAACAAAGATATTATTACTAAACCGTGAAATTTTTATTTTTCTCATGAATTTTAATATTTTATTTTGGAGAATAATATAAATTTCAATTATTTTATTAATTTAATTTATATTTAATTAATTGTAATTTAAATAAAATTTAACAATGTTGAAGGAGGATAAAGTTTTGAATATTTACACCACACCCTCTTGGATATGATGAAATGATGGATTTATTGTTACCTTGATGAAGGTCGGATAACCACTACCACTTTTGGAAGATGGTAATTATTCATTTTACAAAATTATATCTTATAGATCCATATTTTGATGAATCAAAATACACGTTATGTTTTAGTTATATTAACATGATTTGTTTTTTCAATTAAATTTTCAATATCCTGGAGGTCAAATGATGAGGGTTTCTTATATATTCCATGCGAGATCGGGTTTAAGTGCCCAAGAAAAAATAATTCTACCAATTATGGGGATGGTTGGTGGGCCTGATAATCCTGATATGACCCATGTATATCAAGCAGTTTTATATAATTTTCAATGTCTTAGACTCCTTGAGGTGTCAGGGAAATGAATGGGTCAGAGGAGTCATAGGGGGGGTGAAATCTGTTGACCCTCACTATGTTATGTAAAATTAAGTCTATGTATAATTCCAACTTCTGAAATGTACATTTCTCTATATATGGAATTGAGTTTATCCTTAAGAGTTATTATTATATTGATTTCATCAGTTATAGAATGGATAGGAAAAGTACTTCCACAACATTCCTATTCCTATATGAATGTGTAGCTCCTAGGTCTATCAGGAAGCATCATTTAGTCAAACATTCCACAGTCGAAGCTGATTATTATAATTAGAATATATTTTTCCTAATAATTATGGTAATTGTTATTATTGGAACATTATTTTTACAAATCTAGTGGAAGACACTAAAACACTATGTGAGGTATGTTATATGGTAGATTTTGGATTACATGTTATGGAGTATGCTATATTCCCCTATGTAACACTATGGGTTGGAGTACACCACCAAACCATCCTATTTTTTTATCGCCAATACACCCCTTCCTCCCCAACTCTACACATTTGGTGACCCCAAATTTTTCCCAAATTTATAGAGACCCAACCATACTACTTCGATCGCAAAGACTATAAATTTTACTTCTATAGTTTTAAATTATGCCTTATGCTAATATTATCATGTTAATGAATTATTTTTATTCTTATGATTTAATTTATATATTTTTTTATGCCTCTACTATTAATTATTCTCCAATATTGACTTTTACTTATTTTATGAATCTAGTATGTAACTTCTAATTCAGATTGAACTATTACTTTTTCTTTTTTCCTCCTTTAGATTCAACTATAACTTTTGCGTTTGAAGCTTTTCTTATGTTAGATTTTTTCTCACCGTTATTTCTATTTCCTTTAATTTTACTTTTATTTTTGATTGTTCTTATTTTTCATATTCTACTTATTTTATTTAAAGTTTTTCTTCTCTTACTTATGTATCTACATTTTTACATTTATTCTAACATCGAGATTCATGATTTTTTATTTTTATATTACATTATTTTATTTTTATTATATTTATACTGGATTTTATACTATTAATTATGTTTTTATTCTAAATTTGGTTTTTCCATTACATATATTTATATTTCATATCAATTATTCTCCTTTCATTCACCTATACTTATTAGATAAGCTTACACTTCTAGTTATGAATCTATTTAATTATTTTTCATCTGATTCTTGTAGCTTCTACCATTTAATTATTCTTTTTATTTATTTTTCTCTTTATTATTTTTTTTGAATCCTTTATTCTTATTCAACATCACAATTTGGGCCTTTGGAATTTAGAATTTGATTTTAATTATTGTTTTTTTGTTTTTTCTTCAAAAAAATTAACAATTTTTATTTCTAGTTTTATATTGGATTATTTCTTTCTTTATATTCTAATTTTTCTTATATTTTTTTTCTATTAATTTCAAGACATTTACGTGTCTTATTTACCTCTATATATGATTTTGATTTGTTCTTCTATATTATCTCTTATATATTATTATTGTACTCAGAACATGGGTTCTTCTATTTTCCTCTATATTTCTTCTAGACAATGTATTTAATTATTTAATTATATTGCACTTCAATTTTTCTTTATTTTTTTATGTCATGTAATTTTATTATCATATCATAATAATAAAACCTTTATTCTAGTACAATAATCATTTGAAATTATCTTTCTTAATTTTTATCTTTGGATTATATTTAACATTTTATTTCAAATTTTGGAACTACATTCACAATTGGGTTTGCATTTTATATCCTTCAACTTCGGGATAATGGTTTTATGATTTCATCTTTGATATTAATTATCCTTTTTATTTTACATTAAATAATTAATCTAATTTTGTTTTAGTTACTACTACGTATTCTTCACTTACTTTTTATCTTGTATTAATACATATAAATTTATTAAAACTTCATTTGTTTTTTCATTTTATTATTTTTTTCATCTATTTTCAATATTTATACTACCTTTATTTAACCACCCTTTTGCTTCTAGATTTTTTTATTTTTCTTTATCTTTTTCATCCAATTTTCCCTCCCACTTTAATTTTTTGTTATCACATTCATATTTCACATATTATTTATATCATTGGTTAGTTCTTTGGGTTTTGATTTATGATATCTATGATTTGAGTTTCACTTTTTCTTCATCTTTTTCTTGCGTGTTAGTTTTTTCTCACACCTATAATTAGGAAATTTTATATGTATTTCATCATTTCTTATTTTATTATTTTATATTTTAATAATTTTTATGTCTCATCTTGACATTACCTTCAACTTCACTTCTTTTAAATATTTATTATTGCTTCTTATCTTACTCCTAATCTAGCATTGACAACTATATTTTCATCAATTTCATCGTATGCATCTATATATTTATATGTTTCTTAAAATTTTTTTCTATGTTTTATTTATTTCATATATTATTTTTTTTCTATATCATATAATTTTCTTAATATAATGTATTTTCTGATAAATCTATCTCTATGAACATTTTCATTTTCATGCATTGTGTTTTTAATTATATTTATTTTTCTAATTTTATATTTTACTACTATATTTACATATTGTATGCACTAATTTTATTGTGTAGAAATGGTCTCCCTTAGATAGGAGTGGTTTTTGGTAATTGATTTTTTCTTTAAATCATATTTGTTAAATTATTTTAATATTCAACATTAAAATGAGCAATGAATTTTGAATGAAAATAAAAATATCATGAAGATGAAATATAATATTTGAAAATAATTCATGTTGTATTGATTAGTGAATTTTGTTTTCTATTGAATAAATTTTATATTTTTTTAGTTTTGAAACCATAAGAGATCTATACATGGAGAGGTGGTTCTCATATCCCTATAACAACAAAAAACAAACCATCTAAGAAATTAACAACAACTCCATGCACTATGAAATAATACCCTTGACTGTGGAATGAACTCCTCTTGTCAATCTCTTTTCTCTATAAAGCCTAGCCTCCAAATATTTTATATCATATAAATATAATCCGTTGAAAATTCAATTATTGTAAATTTGACCTCCATCATAGTTCTTAAACATTCATAACATGGAATAGATGTTTCTCATGTAAAATTTACCTCACTGTGATTTTAAGAAATGTGAGCTTTCTATTTTAGAATACCTTAGAAAACCATATAAACTCCATGGAATCTAGAATTTCTAACACTATCTCCCTATTATTGTTAGTTTTATTCATAGACTACCATGACCCTCTAAACACCAGTTTTTTCTCTCCATTTCTCATAAGGATCTATGCATGAGACCATAATTACTATTATTCTAATTTTTAGTCTCAGCGTCCCATTTCCAATCACCCTTCACCCCCATGATGTTATCTTTGGGAAAGATAAATAAATTAGTCAACATATGATGGTAAAATTTGATTTTTCAATGATTGAGACAACTCATACTTATAAAATGTAAATTTCATAAAAATATAGGTCATGCATGATGTGAATTAAATAGTCAAATTAATAGATAAATTCAATATAATTTCAAATAAAAAAATATTTTAAAAAAAGATAAATAAGAATATAGTATATGTCATATATTATTAAAAATATTTGATCAAACCTCTCTATGAACATCAGGAATTTAATTAGAATAATATTTAAAAAATTGATAAATTATTTTCTTTAATTAACACTAATAATCCAAAAATGTTATTTATATTTCAATGAACATCAATAATTTAAATATTATCATTTTAGTGTTTATTACCCATTTTTTAGTCCATATGCAATGGTGTATAGAGGTGAAAGAATACAAATTCAGTGCCATGTAGAGCTGATCGATGATGACTTAGACCAACCAAAAATGTGTGTTTAAAGATATAGTATTCGTTAAAAACATGTTTCACTGGGTCAAAACATATAAAAAACCACCAATTATTTTTAAAATACTATAAAAATGATATTACAATAACTTGTGATTTGTATGGATAGAAAACACATCAATCTAGCATGAGGTGTGGTCTGAATAATAGAAAAACTAGTTTTATTATATTTAAGTAAATTAAAATGTTTTCTAGATGTTCAAATCCTAACAAACAAAATTGGAATATTATGAAATCACAGGCTTTTGATGAGATCATACCATATTGACCATCGACTAATTTTCACTATCTATGAAGATACCACCCTTTAATTATAAGTTTTTTGTAGTCAGAGTGATGAGGTAAAATTTTTAAATGGATATAAAAGACCTAAAAAAATATGTGTTAAATGGTTGAAACCTTTACAATAGACTTATATTGTCATGAAATCATAGTAGACCAACCTTTTTTTTAATTTCTGGCATGTAGGAATAGACTATAGATCTATACAACTTGGGGTTTAATAAGAATGAAAAATAGTTTGTTTGTATTTTTTAAAAACTATAAAAACATGAAATAAATGGTCAAAAACTAGATATTATCTCCTACTGTCATTAAATAATAGGATAGTGATAGTTGATTTATTTTTGATATTTATGAACCGAATGCACGTCAATTTTGTTAGTGTTGGTGCACTAGAACTAACTTCTATTTACTTAATGATAACTTATATTCATAGTTTTTAATATTAATAAACTTCTTATCAAATCATCATTTTTCTTCTACGTAACGTTTTATGTGATAATGTACCAAGAGTAGCAATCACACTAAAAGGTTATTGTAGTTCTCTACTATTATGAGAATCCAAAAGTGCTATGACACTATTCTTAGTATATGTTCTATAGTCGGATGATATCATTTTAGGGAAACAAATGATATGGGGTATTCAGGTTGGAGACTCATAGGAATTTTACGAACCTTCTCATGATGTACACCCTTGGTAATATCCAGTAGGATATTATGAGAATGAGACCCACCAGAAGGAAATCAACAATTATATGTGTCATTAGATATTAAATTTTTTTGATGTGTGTATATATCCATAGAATTTAATATTATAATTAATGTGTATTATGAGTCACGTAATTTGAATTATTGAAAAAAACCATGATTGCATATGTTCACATCGGTGTAGGATATGTTGGGTACAACACGAAAAATATTACATTAATGATTAGTGTGAGAAAGTATTTTTCCCTTATGTTGTTTAACAAAAACTGATATCTCAGCCCCATTGATAGAAATTATATAGCCTAAAAATACATGTCTATAGTGTTCTATAGGAATGCTTCATTTTTGGTAAGTCAAAGAAAGATAAATTGAGCACACATGTTGATGGAACCAGCATGCAACCTGCTTGATTTGAGTTTTCGTGACAAAGAAATTATTTTTCATAGTAAGCATTCGTATGATGTATTATTTCATTATGGAATTAATTTCTTTCTATGTGGGTTCCTTGCAGTGTTTCTAGACCCTAACCTTTTATTTTAGGCTGCTTCATCTAATTCCATTATAAAAGAGGCCTAGAGGGTCACACACTATGTGTATCCAGAATTTGAGTTAAATAATATATTATTATTTATTATTTTATAATTTGAATAAATAATATTCAGACAAATGTTTTCATAATTATTCTTGTTTAGTTGATTTCATATAAATATTTATTTTATATTTATTGAATATAATTTTTATTTATTTATTGGCAAATAATGTAGTGATATTTATTTAATAAATAAATAGTTATTATTCAAGACTTGATAAATATTTTTGCGTAATGGAGAATCAAGTTTAATGGTCTAGTGATAAATACTAAATATTGAATATTATTTGATTAAATAATATTTAATTTAATTCTCAAGTTATGTTCATATAGAGAAATATTATTATTATTATTATTGGATAAGGGTTCTACAGGGATTAAATAAATATTAAAGGGAACTTGTGAAATTATTTTATTTTATCCATAGAAATATTTGAACCTAATTATGTTATTTTCTCTAAGATCTAATTCATTTTTATTGGTTGTACACAATAGTTTTGGAGAATCCTTTCAGGCCCTAGAGAGATCCCTTCTCTAGGAATGATCTTAAGAATAGAGAGCAGTCTTCCCCCACCAGATCAAGGAGAATTCTTTGGAAGTAGTTATCGTGGAATTCAAATGTGGACGATGCAACCGAAAGGATATGTCGTTATAGAACCCAGATATTCCTTCAGTGATGACTAGAGATTTACGGTACAAGTGTGGATCACTTCTAGAGGGAATCTTCACTTGATTCCTTAAAAGCAATGACAGAGAAACGTAGATCTGTTTTCAACGAAAATAATGGATAAATAATTATATCAAGGTACTTATAAATTAATTTAATTGATTATAAATAATATATGGTGTTTCTCCCTCTCATTCCAGAGTGATTTCTATTGTTTGTTTTCTTTGATAAAATTCTATTAATCACGGAATTTATCATCGTCTAAATCTTAAGAAGATCATCGATTAGGGGAAAAATACAAGTTGGAAAAACCCCTTTTCATGCTTCTGATGTGATCAGAACCTACAAGTGGTATCAGAGCGATCACATAATTAATTATAATTATTTAAATATCACTAAATACCTCACGGATTTTAAATTTATATTTTCAATTTGTATTTAATAATTATATTATTCTGAATTGTGAGATATACTTCTTCCTTCTTTATTTATTGCAGATCTAATCGAGACATTTAATTTTATGAATAAAATAAAATCTAGGAACTCATATGGAGGTTTTGAGGATTCAGGATGGATATCACAGGAGTAAACACTATGTAACTAGAGTTACATATCGTGTACTAGTGTTCAATGTACCAAGGAGTTAGTTAAGGAATTACGCAAACTGTGTGCATTGATTACATGTAGTATAAGTAATTATTACAGTATGTGTTGACTGGCCTAGCCTGACACACATTTAGTCGGATTACATGTTGTGTAGCCCACGTACATAAAAAGTAGTCCCTTTGGGTCAAAGACAAGCTGTTTATTACGATACATGTCCAAAATGATGGGTAACCATGTAATTTGGAGTCCTCAAGCCATGTATCACACTATACACTCCATATTCTACAATTTTTTGAGGCACGATTGAAAAAACGATTCCCTAGAAGTGTGACTTAGATACATGGTGAGAGATGTACATTTTGTGTAACTCATCTCTACACACTATGCACTTATACCAAATTAAGTGGATATAAAATATCTTTATTATACTGTGCAAAGCTTAAGACATGTAATTGAGTGTGGTCATAAATATAGTACATTCTATGTTATGGGTTTTAATATATATATATATATATCTGTGTGTGTGTGTGTGTGTGTGTGTGTGTGTGTGTGTGTGTGTGTTAAATTAATATCTTCATAATATTCAAATCTACATATCATGTATGATTCGTCTAAAAATCAATTACTCTATGTGCATTGAAGCATAACACGTGACCGAAAAATCAAGTAAATAGTCTGATAATTAAGTTGATAGTACACATCATGAAAGTATGTGATATGAAGTATATGATATATTTCACAAAATAAAACTATATATAAGTTTAATACATTTTGGGTAAATTTGGAGGGGTATTCATCGTATTACCTCCAAGGTAAATCTAGGTACATGGTTAATTTTAAATTTATTTATTTAATATGTTCAAAATTTTAATTAATGATAATCTCAAGGGAATTCGGATAAGAATTAAGGTAAAATAATTGATTAATTAAAGATGACAATTAATAAATTCAATAGTGATTTATCTTAAATAAGAACGATTAAGAATTAAATGTTAGTTTTATTAAATGCATATTTTTTTCATATACTTGGATGATCATGAGCTGGACCAGACCTTTTTATGTGATTGGTTTCACTTAATTTATTATTAAATTAAAATTTTGCCCTATGTTCCCTCTCTCATATTATTATGTAAGGACTTTCATGCCTATGGTTTCTATTATGTAAACCCTTTCCCCTAAACAACATGCGAGTAAATGAATATGTAATGATTGGATCTCCCAAGCTAGTGGAGGCAGTTCAATTTAGAGATGAAGATAAACCAATCCAAGAGAGATACATTAGTGGACATGTGGTAAGATGTAACAGGAGACTTTATTGGTTCAAGGTGTTTCCCCTAGTTCATCAGTTAGTTTTTCAACAACTAGATAAACTAACCAGTAGTAAAATATCATGATTGTACAAATTTATTTTTTTATTTCTATCAAGTTTCATGGTTATTTCATTATGGATTCTTTGCCGCAGTCACATAATTTAATGAAATTAATCCTAATTCTAGATAGAACTAAAGTAAATTTTATTATGTGTAAATATTATCTAAGTCATGATTAATCACTTATGTAAATCCACTTAATATTAACAAGCATGTAATAAAGATAATATTTGTAAATTTATTCATTAAAGGATAGAATCCCTCAATTATATATATAATAATTTTTTATAGCCTTCCAATACATCATTTAAAATCAAATCATAGTTTGAAGTGATTTACCATCCAATGTTGGGGTGATTTTAATTATCGAGGAATTCTAAATTGATGTTTTGGGTTGACTTAACGTAGTTCACATCAAGGGTTGACTGCTAAATAAGTACATCGTGTAATTGAGAGTCAATAGTTGAGGAAATACACTTTAATGATTTCAGGATTGGGGATTCCACTCAACATATCAAGGAATTGGGATTTAATGTATTTGTGACTTAGAATTCCTACCTAATACCATCCATGTTTCCTGAACAACCAAAGTTGGTGTAATGAGAAATGAAATATCAATCTTTTCCATTAGAATGTTCAAGAAATATGATATTCTGAAGACAATAGTGGGGGATATTGGGTTTTGATAAAATAGTGGGAAATTAATAAATATAATATTTATTTATTTTTATAAATGTTATTAGATAAAGTACAAAAATTCTACTTATCTTATTTGTAGAAACAACAATAAAATGACTTCATACAAATCACTATGATTGGCACTAAAGAAGTATAACCTTCTCACTAGCACAAACTTCCAAGAGATTCAAAGGCGCTTATGCATTATATTTCTCCATGAAAGGAAATTGTATTCGATGGAAGAACCATTTCCTATTGCGCCTGGTAATGAGTTAAGTGATGAAGAGTTACCACTCTATGAGAAACATTTGAACAATCCCATAGATTTCAATTTTCATGCTATCATCAATGTCCAATGAGCTTTTGAAGCAACATGTGGGCTTGGATTCATATAGTATGATGTCTCACCTTTGGGATCTCTATCAAGAGAAGGAGATATATGAGAGTTATGAGATGTACGATGTGTTGTTTAAAAATAAACTTGGAGAGTATGTGCCAGTTGGGCCTCATGTAGTCTAGCTTATTGGCTACATTCAATATTTAGACATCATAGGAATAAAATTATAGGATAAGATATGTACCGATATCATACTTTCATCACTTACCAAGACATTCTCATGATTTATTATTAATTAAAATATGAGTAATAATGAAAATATTCTTTTAGAAATTATTCCAATGAAGGGGGAAAACAGAATTTGATCATGGAAAGGAACACTACATGAGGCTAGATAAAAATGGGGTGGTATATGATTCTGCTTCATAACATTCATCTATTTATCCAAATGAAGTGTAAATTGTGGAATATTATCTAACATCTTCCTCAAAGAATATGAATAACACTCTCATGGATTCATATGGTTATATTAAGAATTCACAGAGACCATGAAGATGGAAGGACTATTTAAATACACCTATCCCTCCTATTACTAGAGCTTCTAATAATGGTAAAATCCCCCCAAAAAACTTTGAATGATGTTGATAATCACTCTATGAATAAGTGAAAAATATCTTCAAATCATTTGGAGCCATCGGATACTGAGGTGCTTGAATCATAGGCAGGGGAACCAGGCAACTCTATGTCAGTCAATGAAAATAATTAGACCGAGGGATCAAACATCTCCCAGGACCACCTCATGAACTCTAATGAAGAAATGTTATAAGGTACCTTTTTATCAAGATTTCATTGAAGGATTATCACCATATGTTCAACATAACATTACACATTGATTTAAACGACAAGAAATCTTCTTGGATTGATAAATAGAATAAAATTATGATATGTGGCTTCAAGGAGGGGAAAAAATCTAAGAGGATAATGTGTAGACTTAAGAAACGATTGCACTCTACTATGAGAATCTCATAAAAGAAAATCCAGAAATTGAGGTTACCTCCATTAAATGGTGTCTATTTAAGGTAAATAATTCTAATCTCTTCACATTTTTCAGTAATGGATTGAACATTTCTTATGAGGTATGATTTTATGTATTCTGAATCTTTTTTGTTTCTCACTTTTTCTTTAAAATGGATATTTTAATAAAAAAATTATTTTTTCAAGGGAGTTAGTATGTTTTGTGTGTGAAAATCCAGAACACTAGAAGAATAACTACACCCGAAAGCTATGGGAAGCTAAAGGTGCATTTTTTATCGAGTGTTATTTTTCAATATCTACACATTGGGTATTAGATACAACTTGTGGTACTCACATCTATATCCAAATGAAGAATCCAAGTAGATTCTGGTAGATTTCTAGATAATATGTGGATCTGATAGCTTCTAATGGTTTAAGGCTGGCTACTCTGACCATTGGTGAGTACCACCATTCCTTGCCAATAGGTAAGATTTTGGTTTTAAAATATTTTTATTATGTACCTATGGTTACCAAGAACATAAAATCTGTATCATGCCTAGATATATGTGGGATTATTTTCATATTTGGGAATAAAAGTTTTTTATTTTATAAAGACAACATATGTTATGGTATGACACATTTAAATAATGGTATTTATGTATTAAATTTTGAAATATAAGTATTGTAAATTGATAACGAATCATGTTTAGACTGCTAATATAACATCCATCTATGTAATCCCTATCCAAGTTATGTCAATAATAAGAATTTGACAAAGCACTGTTAAGATGGTTATTTAAACTCATCTGACCTAAAATCTCGTTAAATATTACATTTTTATTTATAAAGAAAAAATTACAAAACCACCATTCGGTGGACAGGGTGAAAGGGCCACAGAGCTTATAGGATTGGTAAACACTATTGTGTGTGGACCAATTCTTATAAAAGCTAATGGTGGATATTATTACTTCATAAAATTCATCGATGAAATGAGTAGATATGGATATGTCTTCTTAATGAGGTATTAGTCCAAATAATTTGATAAATTCAAGAAATTAATGAATAAAGTAGAGAACTAACTTGGAAATAAGATAAATACACTTTGATCGGATCGAGGTCGTGAATATCTTCACAATTAGTTTATTAACTTATTATAGGAGTTTGAAATTCTATACCAACTCACTACACCTTATAAACCATAGTGGAATGGGGTTAATGAAAGGAGGAATGATTCCTTGTTTGACAGGGTATGGTTAATAATGAATCATACAGATCGTCCATTATTCTTTTCGGGATATAAATTAAAAACTGTAATATACACATTAAACCGAGTACCAAAAAAGCGACAAATAGAATTCCCTTCACGTTACGGATTTTTAAAGAATCCTGTTTTGTCGCATACATGTGTATGGGGTTGTGATGGGATTTTTAATACCTTGTTAGGAAAAAATAGCACCATAGGTTAAAAACTGTATCTTTATAGGTTATCCCAAGGAAACAAAAGGATACTACCTATACAACGCCAAGGGAAAAAAGTGACTATAACCAGACAGGTAGTCTTTATTGAGAGATATCACATCATCAAAAAAGACACAAGGAGCATGATTGGCTTTGATGTATTTAATGCTCAATATATACATGATTTGGTCTGGGAACAAATTTCATAGGTCCCTATAGAAGAAGTTGTTCCTAAAACACAAGTACTATATAAGAGAGTAAGAGAGGTAAGAGAACCTAGGAGATATGTTTTTTTATTCACTGATGATAGTTACTCATTATTGGTTAGAAATGATGAAACTATATCTTATAAAGAGGAAGTAGAGATCTCAGAATCTACGAGATGGAAATAATCCATGAATTATAAAATGGATTCCATGTATCAGAACCATGTTTGGTTCTGGTTGATCCACTAGTTGATGTAAGTCCTGTTGGATGAAAATGAGTATTCAAGAGAAAACATGGAAGGTAAATTAAATACCTATAAATCAAGGATATTGGATAAATGAATTAGAAACACCAAGGAATGGACTACGATAAAACCTTTTCACGGGTTTCAATGTTAAAATCCTTTATGATTTTACTTGTTATAACAGCTTTCCCTGACTATGAGATTTGGCATATGGATGTCAAAACTGTATTCTTTAATGGGACCTTTATGAAGATATCTATATGACACAACCATAAGGGTTTGTGACTCTATGTGATTCCAAAAGGATTTTCAATTTGTAGAGACCCATTAATGGAGTGAAGAAAGCATCCAGGTCATGGAACATTCTATTCAATGAATCCCTGAAATAATTTGGGTTAATTAAGAACGAATGTGAGACATGTGTTTATAAGAGGTATAGTGGGAATGCATTCATTATCCAAGTAGTACATCATGATGACATATTACTTATTGGAAATTAAATAGTAGTCTTATAGTCTCTTAAGGATTGGTTAAAAAATTGTTTCTCCATAAAGGACTTTGGTGAAATAGCCTATATTTTTAGGATCAAGATCATCTATGATAGATCCAAGATGCTAATTATAAAAATTCAAAGTATATATATTGACAATATTATAGAGAGATTTAGTATAGAAAAATACAATGTGGGATTGATTCCAGTGCCACATGGGTTACATCTTTCTAAGAAAATGTGTCCTTAGAATCAATAAGAGAAAGAGTGAATGACTAAGATTCCATAATCTTTGGAGACTAGATCAATCATGTATTCCTTGTTATCTACTAGACTTAATGTTCCATATGAATTCAATATGGTATGAAGATATAAATAAGATCCAAGAGAACAAAATTAGTTTGTTGTTAAGGCATTCATTTAGTATCTATAAAGAAATAAGGATATGCACTTGTGTATGGAGGATATGAGGAGTTGTTCATCAAGGGTTATACTGAATCTAGTTTTTATATTGATAAGAATGTTATGAATTAATAATAAAGATATGTTTTCTATCTCAATGGAGGATTTGTGAGCTAGATGTGTTTAAAGAATCCAGTTATCGATGGTTCTACAACTGAGTCTGAGTACATAGCATCTTCAGATGTATCCAAGGAATCAGTTTGGATTCAGAATTTTTTCCAGGATCTTTTTATCGTACCTAATAGTAAAGACCCTATCATATTCTATTATGATAATACTACAGTGGTGGATCTTTCAAAAGAGTCAGGGTCATACCAACAGACAAATCTTATACTCTAAAAGTGTCACATCTTAAGGTATTTCTATCCAATTGTGAGAAGTTTTAGTAATAAGAGTACCCAGGGAAGATAATTTTGTGCACCCCTTGACTAAAGTCATATTTTAGCAGATGCATGAGTATCTTGTTAGAGTTTGAGGATGGAAGGTTGTTACCAGTTGTCTCTAGTTCGAGTGAAAGTCTATTGGAGTTGGTGGACTAGAACCAACTTATGTGTACTTTATGATAACCTTTATTCATAGTTTTGAATACTAATTAACTTATTATTGCATAATTTTTATTCTTATTCAAAACATTGTATATGATAATTCCCTAAGAGTAGTTGCCACAAATAAGTTCATAACGGTTCCCCACTATGATAAGAACCTAGATGTACTACGACACTATTCTAAATATGTGTTATATAGACGAATTATATCATTTCAGGGACACAAATGATACATGTTATCAGGGGCGGAGACTAATAGGTCTTTACGGAACCATTTAATGTTGTATACCCTTGGTAATATCCAGTAGGATATTATGATAATGAGATATTCCAGTATTAAATCCACATTTATATGTGTCATTGGTTATTCATATATATATGTGTGTGTATTTATCCATAGACATTAATATTATTATTAATGAGCATTATGAGTCACATACTTTGGTTTATTGTCAAAAACCATGAATAGATATGTTCACAATGAGGTAGGATACGTTTTTTGTGTCATGAGTAATATTACATTAATTAATAATGTGAGAATTTATTTTCCCTTCTTTCATTTAATAGAAGTTGATATCTGAGACCCTTTGATAGAAATGATATATCCCATATAAATACAGGGATATGTTGTTCTATTGGTAAGTCCAATTTTTGATAATTCAAAGTAAGAGACATCAAACACATAGGTTGATGACACCAGCATGCAAATTACTTGATTTAAGATATTTTTATAATGATATTATATTACATAGTAAGCATTCTTATGAGGTACCATGTCATTACGACATTAACTTCTATCTTTATGGGTACCTTGGAGTGTTTCAATATTTTAACCTTTTAATTTAGGTTTCCTCACCAAATGACACTTAGAAGGAGTCATAGTGGTTCACACACTAAGTGTATCCAAAATCTCACTTAAATAATATATTATTATTTATTATTTTACAAGTTGAATAAATATTATTCCCTCGTGTGGTTTAATAATTATTCTTGTTTTCTTGATCACATATAAATATTTATTTTGTATTTAGTGAATATGATATTTGTCAATTTGTTGGATTATAATGAAGGGATATTTATTTAATAAATAAATAGCCATTATTTAAGGCTCAATAAATATTATAGAGGAATGATGAACCAAGGTTAATGGTCACGTGAGAAATAATAAATATTGAATATAATTTGATTAAATAAGATTTTATTTTATTCCGACTTAGGAACATGTTGAGAAGTATTATTATTATTGTTGTTGTTGTTATTTGACATGGAGTTCTATAGGTATTAAAACAATAATAAAGGTAACTTGTACAATAATTTTATTTTACCTGTAGAAGCATATAGACCAAATTTTTGTATTTTCTATGAGATCCAATTCATTTTTCTTGGTTGTGCACAAGGGATTTGGATAATACTATAAATCCCTCTAGAGATACCTTCTACAAGAAGGCTACCATGAACAGAGAGTGATATTCCCCCACCAGATCAAGGAGAATTCTTTGGAAGATGTTCTCAAGGAGATCAATGGTGGATAATGAAAATGATAGGATCCATCATGATAGTACCTGGAGATTCCTTTGGTTATGTATAAAGACTAATGGTACATGTGTGGATCACCACTAGATGAAATCGTCACTTGATTCCATCAACACGGTGAAGAAGAAATGCATATCTTTTTCTTGATTGATCAACAAATAAAGAATCACATCAAGGTAATTATTAATTAATTAAATTGGTTATAAATAATATGTGATGATCCTCCCTCTATGTGTGACTTCTATTGTCTGATTTCATTATGTCAATTCCATTGATCATGGTTTTTATCGTCAAGTAAATATCATATTGATCATCGATCATGAAAAAAATCAATGTTGGGAAAACCACATTACATGCTTCCTCTGTTCCTAGAACCTTAAAATATGACATGCAGTGTCTTGGAAATGACATATAATTTTTTTTAGATATAATGATCATTAAAAACTTTCATCAAAGAGTCAAACCCTATTAAATGACCAGGTTTTTTCATACAATAACATGATTGAGAACTCCATTTAACTTAAGACATGTATGAGCAGGATGCATGTAAATATGACTTTTGGATTTCTCAGAATGATAAAAAAAATTCTAATTGATTTAAAAGTCAAAAAAAATTCAGCTAGTCAAAACCTACAAAAGAAATCAAGTTATCTTGAAAGAATAAAAAAAATATTCAAAAAGGTTTTTATTTATTTAAATTTTACAAGAATTTCAATTAAGTAAGTGAGACCATAAAGTCACAACCTTAGGGACTACATTAAGATCCCTGATCAAAATTAACCTCATGATTCTATCCCAGTATTATTATTTATTTTATGATATAATTATTTGACAACCATAAATTCATAATAGAATTAATTAAAATTTGTTTTTTTAAATTTATTTAATTTAATAAATAATTGTAAAATTTTGGTGGGTTTTATGTTATACCATGTAATATTTGAAGCCTTATGTTTATTCGAAAGATATTAAAATGATTTAAAATTAAAAAAATTCAAAAACAATCAATTATAAATGATGAAAAATTTAATTATGGAATAAATATAAATATGAATAATATATATATATATATATTAACTAAAACCAAGTCCACCATGATAAACCACCCCTCATCGTGGAATGACCTCTTCTTGTCAATTCTTTGTCTCTAGAAACCATGATCTCAAAATATCTTATATCTGACAAAGCTCGTCATTTCAAAATTCAATTATTCTAAATGTCATCCCCATCGTGGTGCGTTAACCTCTTTAACATGGAATAACCCTTTTTAGGAAAAATTCCATGCATAATAATTTGCACCATGGGTTTTCTATTATAGAATATATTCAGAAAACCAAATAAACTATATGGTATCAGATATTTCTAACAAAATCTCCCAATTCTATTTAGTCATATGTAAAGACTAACATGAACATTTTTATACCAATTTCACCTCCTTTTTTCTCATAAGGATTTATGTATGAGACCATGATCACCACTATGATTGTTTTGTGTCTCAGAACCATGTTTCCATTCACCCTTCACCTCTATGTTGTTTAATCTATAAAAGATTAATAAATTAGTCAAAATATGACACCAAAAATTGATATTTTCAATAATTGAGACATACAAACTAATAACATGTAAGTTTGAATTTTTTTTGGTAATGTATGATGTGAAGTCCTACCTGCTAATTATTTTTTTCATTTTAAAAGCCGGATGATGGGTTGCCGGTACCCAAAACAAGGTTCAAAGTAAGATTAAGAACAATGCCAAACGACCTAAAACTCCAAAAACTTACACCTACAATTCAACCACAAACAAACTAAACAACACCACACTATATATCATAGTACCTTTAATCGTCTTTGTAATATATGATGTGAATTCTATAGTTAAAAATAATTAAATCATATATTATCTCAAAATAGAAATGAAAATACATTGTACAAAATTATTTGTAAGAAACAATATTAGATTATATATTATTAAAATTCTTTAATACAACTATTTCAGGATTTTTATATTTTATAATTAAATATTTATTTTTTTAGGTGTTTTTTGGGATATGGGTTAGTTCGGCGTCAGATGAATTGACACCTGTCGAAACCATCCAAATGATTCAAAATATTTGACTCATTTGGCGGATTTTTATTTTTTGATGATTATATATATATATAAATTAATGGTTTAGGATCCAAGACTTCTTGTTCTAAAAAATTATTAAAGAAAATAAAAATTCATCATTACAACGACTCAAAACATGTGTCATGGGAAGCTCTGCCGAACACAAAATTTAGAAACCAGGACCACCCAAAAGACTATCGGAGAGATATCCCCTTCCATAAAAGGAAATTTTGTCACCAAAGACTATTAGTAATGAATTACTATCATCCCATATAAAAAGAAGAACCCCTCTTAGAAATAGGTCTACTACCACACAACAGCATGTGAAGTCTCTCGTGCAACCACATGAGATGTCCTAATGTCACTAATCTACCGTCTGTCGAACTCCACCTCAAGGATATCGAAGTACCCTCAACATCATCCATCTAGCCTCATATGTGAGTCATAACGTTTTCACCAGACATGTTTCATAAACCCATCAGTGTCCCATTCCACCAATTTTCACAGTGATCTAATACCATCACACCCATCAACATCCCATATCATTGTGGTTCACATGGAAATTCAGTCATTGGAATATGATGGCCTTAAATATTGTATGTTTGGATAAATTTACCTTTCCCATATATTCTGAAACGTCATTTTTAGACCAAATAGATTGTCCTAAAGGCCCATTTGATCATTGAATCCAAAAGAAATTCCTATACCTACAAGAAAAATACCGTGCTAATAGTGCCAGTCAGCTGTTAATTATGACCAATCCGTCATCTGGAGGTCATATTATATTTTCTCAACATCATCCCACATCAAATTAATAATCTCTTCATCCTCCTCATGTCTCGATGAAATATATATCAAACCGAGGTCGTCACATGCATGCACCCAGTGTCCCGATCTCATCTTCGTTTTCTCCCAAGACATCCCCACTATCGACCCTCTTTCACCATGACCACTATGATCCCAAACCTCATCTACACTGGTAAATAACTTTACCCATGTGCCCCAAAGTCACGCCTTCTACGCTCAAGGTCATCATGATGATCACAAGGCATCCTACAATCTCTGACCTACATCATGAAAAACTTAATCCCTAGATCGCTATCGAGGTAGGCCACCTGAACCTCTATCGCAAGCCAACTTTGGTATGATTAAACCATTAGCCAATGATTATAAAGAAGATGTCATCATCCTGCATACCACTACCATCGAGGTGTTTCTCCTATCATTGCCACTCTAGTCATGGACCAACCGCTAGCCCCATGTTTTCTGCCACAGTCGAGGTCCAAAAAACCTTTCCACCATACTCTTCACATCCTGAGGTCAGCATTAGTATTCTCTATATCCCCTCAATTAGGTGATTCCATCTGTTGACGAGCCACAACTCTACCTCTACACCTTGCACATCTACTGAATGTCTCACTCACAGTTTTCAAGGTCATTTCTAATGAATTTTTCTTGGACCATATTAAAATGAGAATAAAGAATATTCCTAAAAAATTTAAGATTTTTTATCATCAACTTCACTATATTAGTTCAATATCTAGTGATATTATAGATCTCCCCATACTTAGTAATATTGTTAATAAAATTATAAATTATAAATAAATATAATGTTAACTATATCAGTAATTCTAAGTATTTATATTATTAATTAAAATATTATTTATATTACTAATTATAAAATTAATAATGTTATTAAATATATTAATAAATTTAATTAATTGTATTATTAATTATTTAATATATTAATAATAATATTTTATTTATAATTTATGTTATTAACTATTAGTTATATTAATTAATATTATTATTATATTATTATTATTATCATGAATTCTATTATAAATTACATTATTAAGTATAATTAACTATACTGAATTATTTTATTAATTTTTACTTAAATTATTAATAATTTTAATAATTTTTTTTAAATTATTAATAATTTTAATAATATTTAATTATATTATTGTTAAAATTTTTATAATAGGTTACAGGAAACATAAAAAAATTATTATGGAAATAAAAACATATTTTAAAAAGGGATTAAGAGGGAACCTTGAACATGACATGAAGGCCCAGCGGCTTGAAGGCCCATTAAAATTTGATGGCCCATAGGCCCACTGACTTAAAAGAGGATGAAGAAAACCTAATTTCCTAGGCAGAGTAATCTAATCTCGCATCATGGTCCTAGCCTTCCCACTATGATTCCCCCTTACCAGCAATTGTTCCAATGCATAGTCCCATCGTGAAATTATTACTTAAAAAATCATGATTTATATCCATTAGAACCATCCCATTTTTATTAAAGAAAAAATAAAATTATAAAAGGAGGTTATGGGATCAAAAAATAATTAAATTCCCTATTGAAAGATAAAAACTCCAAAATAAGTCAATTTCTATTATTTACGCTAGATATCCTAGGATGTCAACCTATACCCCTTGGATGTCATCCTCCCCACCTTGTCTTATTATTTTGAGGAGGATCAAGCTCATCATTAGATGTCGGGTCTATGGAGTCCTCTGTAATGGATTATATCATATATATCAATGATAGGTCCCAAATTTCCATATATAAATTAGATAGAAAGCTATCATCAATGTTTTTTGATAAAAATTCATGTACTATGAGTTAGTCTCTGTAGAAATAAATTTAATTATTTATCCATAATCATTTTATATTCCAGTGATTTTAGACTATAATTCACCTATCAATATTCTGAGGATCATTTTAGTTTAGAGTTTTACAGAATTAGGACAAACTATTACAATGTAAACCCATGCAGTACTTGTGGAAACTTATACTCAGTATACAATTTCTTCAACCAAAGAAATAACTCTTAAAAATAATTATTATTTTATTTTCATGAAATGTCTTCAATACCTTCATCGTGACATCTTCATTGTCCCAAAAAATCATTAATCCTTGTGAAAAAATAAAACATTTTAAAACATGGGATCAACATAGAAACATAGTATGTGAAAATAAATAAATAAAACCATTAGTCTAATAAAAAACATAAAAACCCATTTAATTTAATTTTATAAAATGAAAAAAAATTGACATGAAATGAACACAACACAGTTTTCATAATGAAAGCCTTTAAAACCCATAGAATGCAATTAAAAACCCATTTTCAGTAACATCGAGCATCATAATCATAAAAAATATCAAAACCCTTTTAATTTTAATAAAAATATGACTGAATTTCAATATAATAACTACCTATTGTATTAGAGAGTAATAATGGAGTTCGAACCTCTTACAATCTATATGAGGATCACCCATGAGCTATAATGGGACTCAAACCATTGAATAAAATATATTGGGATCACCCATGGACTATAATTGGGATAAACCCTTTTATAATCTATATCAACACACCCAACATCTATAATGGGGCTTAACCTCTTGTATAGTCTATTTTTGGCTCACCAGTTTCATATAATTATAAAGTACCATATCACTAATAAAGCTATTTTATTATTTAACTTTTCTTCAAAAAACATTGGAAGAACACCTAAAAAATAATATGGAAAAACATTCTATTATAAAAATTCCATTTTCTGTTAAAATACAATTTATAGTACCATAAGACTGGAATAAGTGTAAAGAGGTTTTTTCAATGAATAAAATATTATTAAAAAAAATTTACGAGAAAACACATTTTATATTTTTAAAACCTTACATTTGATAAATACATGCACTTATAAATGAAAAATAATTCAAAAATAAATTTTTAAATTTTTAATTTAAGATTCAGAGAATTAACACATTATGAAAGTGGTAAATTCTATTCCTTCCTTTTATGCTAAACAAAACATCCCTTTTTTGTTTTGTAAAAACAAACAATAAAAGAATTTTTTTAAAATAAAGTCCCTTACCATGAGTATGATTTGTCATATATTTCATTTTTCTTCGTAAATAATAAACTCAAGTTATTTTATAATTTCATGAGATACTTTTTCATGGTTTTTATTCCTTTTATATCACCCATTTTTATGTTACAAATAATTTATTAATAATTTATGCTCATGTTGGACGTTTTGATGATATACCGTACAAATGTCCAAAATGGATTCAGTATGATGTATTTAGTCAAAGTGGTCATCAGTACGTCATCTAAAGAATAATATTAATGACATAATAATAATTATTATACATCAATTTTACTTTTAATCCAATCCATTAAATATTTTTTTTAATGAACTAGGTTATAATCAAGTAGAAGGTACGTCATACGTACTCATGACTAACGTTTCCATTTTTCAATGATCATTACATAAAAAAGGTATTTAATATTTTATCTTTAAATAATTATCATATATCAGTAATATAATATTAATCATTTAAATATACTTATATATATCATTCATTTTATTTGGTGATGAAAAATGAATCACCTCATTTTATGGAGGAGATCATCCACACGAATACACGAACGAAGTAATCATTTTTGGATGCATTAATTGTAAGAAAAAATGATGTATTATCTTTTAAATATAATAAATTTGTTATTAATATCATATATAAACTTTAATTCCATAATTATAACCACTCTTTAGAGACGGTGACAGAAAATGAATTTATCAGTTTGTAAGGTGGTATTCTGTCGTACACAAAAACGATAAATTATTTTCCCATTTGATGGAAGTGTAGATGGATTTAGGTGATTATATTAAAATAATAACATCAAAGTATATAGGAGATATTGGAGTTATTATTTCATCCATGATGAATATGTTTTGAGGGATATGGAAGAATAAAAAAACATAAACACATGATTAAAAATGATACATCTTCCTCAGACAAAATATTTTTCTCAACACATTATCATCACTAAGGATAGTGTTATACCAAGACTAAGGAATCTATGTTAAGGATATTAATTATAAGAGGGTATTTGGTGGATCTGTGATGAACCAAAAGGGTTCATAACTATGATTAATGATAATAATATTTTTCCTTTAATAAGAGAAGGGAGGGGCGCTCCTTAAATTTCTCAAAATGTTAAATTTATATAAATTAATTTTCTTTTCCAAATGGATCCAAAATTATTTCTTACAAATATATTATTATTATGGATATAAATACATTAATTAAATGAAGAATATATGGTTTTTCTATTTTTTAATCCTTAACATTTGGATTTAACCCTTTTTAACCCCCTTAATTATTATCCTGTCAACATGGATCTTTACTCATTAATGGTTCATATAGTAATTATAAAATGTAAAATGAAACCTAAATGGGACATGGATGAAATTTTAAACCTTATCCTAGTAATTTGTAATGATTTAATATTTTTATGAATTTGATATCATTTAATAAAATATTATTCATTTTAAAATATCATTAATGTCAATTTTGGCACTATTCATTACATTAACTTTTAAAAATATAAAAAAACAAGATAACATAGAAAAAATAAATTAAAACATATCAAACATATAAATTCATCTATAAAATTCTTTTTTGACAATTATTATCTCAAATTATATATATATATATTAATTTTTTTATTATCATTTATTTTATTTTCCATTAATTGAATAATTGCTTAATCATTATTGTGTCATCATTAGAGGTAATTATTTTGTCACTAAAAATTATAAATAAATTACCATGATTTAGAAAAATCTTTTATATTTAAAATTTATATTTATGGTTTATGTTAACTTCTGGTTAACCCAATATTTAAAAGGATATATTTATAAACAATATGAGTATGATATTTTGACTTTTCATTAAATAAAATATAAAAAATTTAATACTCTCTTAAAAGTGGATTAAAAGGGTTATAATTGTTATTATTAGAGTAATATGGTCTATAATAACTCATATAATTAAATTAAGGAAGTTTTAGTGTCATTTTATAGTCCATATAATTCTATTTTTTCCCTTAATAACCTGATTTACCCTTTACTATGGTAATACAAATGACTTAGTTTGTTATTCATTATGCCCAAATACAAAAGGTAAATATTCAATAAATTTAGACCATATGATTCCAAATATGTAACTAGTTTTTCAAAATTCAAAACACAGAAGTGGATAAAATTAATTTAAAATTAATCATGTTGATGGAATAATAAATTAGGGTTTTAAAGTGAAAATGTTCAAAAGTTTGAAATATCTTTATATCCAAAATCAATATGAAAAATATTCTAACTTCCTTCATTGGATTAATATATATATATATATATATATATTTTATCAAATTTTTATTTAAAATAAATTTAATATTCAATTTATCATTATAAATTAATTATATTGAAATTCAGTTTTCAATTAAAATTTAGTATTTTCACTATTCATCAAAAACTGAAACATATCAAAAAAATACCAGTATGTAAATAAAAGAAAATTTGATATTACATTTTAAAAAATTAACATTAATTTCTATATTAAAATTAATAAAATTTATAAAATTTATAAAATTTAGTTTTAAAAGAAGTGTTCCATCAATATGCGGTAAACCGTTCTTTAGAAAAATACATCTATTTATGCATAAAATTGTATTTTGTTATCTCATATCTAGAAAACACATATGATGAATGATAAAAATGATATTTAATATACTACATATATATCATTAATATAGTGAAACAAGAGTGATTTTTTTATATATTGTTATAAATCAAACTTGTGCATAATTAAAATGCTTTTTAGAAAAGGATTTCCATTTATTTTAAAACGGGATTGTAAAGACCTGTAAATTCAATGGAATTTTTTTTTCTTAAATACATTGGAATTTTACGAGTCTACAAAAATTTACGGTGCGTGATTCCGAGGCCCGGTGTGCCCAGAATCAATTTCTAAAGTTTTATTCGGGTACTTTCAGTAAACGTACGAGTGAGTTTTTATAACTTTTGAACTGGTGCTCGGAACTGAAATATGAGGGCACCATTGAACTTTTAGCGCTAGTATTCACTTTATATTACTTTCACCTCGATGAAAGTTGGTCAAGAATAAATATTAGTTTTTAGCTTTTTTTAAATAATAATAATATAAAGTATACAACAATTTATTTTATTTTTGAGCCGCCATGGGTGTAAGTGGTTGTTGGATAAAACCTCCAAGAGAAGGTAAGGGGTGGGGGCCACAACACCATAACCTCTTATGAGAGGTTATGGTGATGGAGCCCACCTGAACATAACTTCCCTTGGGAGGATATTTTTGGTGGGGACCACCCGACTTTTAACCCTTGAAACTTCCCTCTTAATGAAGCCCACCCCCCAAGAAATTAATGGTGCCACCACCACCCCAGTGAATTTCCAATCCTCCATTTTGAATTTTGTGGCATCTCCCCTAATTAATTGTGCCAATGCGTGTGAATTAATTAAGGGGAGACTCTTGACATCCTTCGAATTAAATGTGACACCCCTCGTGCGATTAATTTGGTGGAGCCGTGTTAATTAATTTCACCTTTTAGAATTATGTGCCAAAAATAAAATAATAGACAACCTATTAATATTATTTTGTTGTCGTTATCCTTAGGTCTAACAGAGGAAGAGGAGAAATAGGGAGAAACATCATCCCAATGAAGAATGCAAAGAACGCCGGCAACGCTTCTTCCTCGGTCTTCTACCCCAGACACTTTCTGACGTATAACAACTTCCCTCCTCATCATCGTCAACGAACAAACGTACGAGCTTGGATTTGGAATGCATGACGAACGCCGCGATCGAAAAACTTCATTGTCTTCTTTCTGCAACACTATCAACGAACAACGAATGACGACCAATGAATCCAAGGTAAGGGTTTTACCTTGTGCATTATTTCTTTTCTTTTATACTAATCGTTTGAAAAGAAATCGTTGCATGGTTGTAAACAATTGGCGTTCATATTTTCTGTTTTAAGGAACCAATTTTTATCGCTTTAAAGGTGGAGGATGCGGGCCGACCTAACATGGACTGACATCCTTGGTCGATTCTTCTCTCTTGTGGGGTTTGATGACAAGGCGATGAGGCGACGACGACGAAGAACGCACTACCCGCGACCCCCGTGAATCGCACCGCCCCGCGGCGCACCGTTCCTCCCGGTCGAAAACCGCTGGCCGAGCGGCGCCCGACCCACCTACCCATGGCCTCCCGAAGCCCTGCCCGACGCCATGCTTCCCGGCGCCCCCGCGCGCTGCCCGCGCCCCTGCGCGTTGCCCCACGGCCGGCCTGGCCCCGCCAGCGTGCTGCCTAGTGCCCCCGCGCGCTACCGGCGCACTTAGGTGCTACCCCGCGCCATACCCAGCACCCTACCACGGCCTTCCCGTTGCCCATGTTCACTGCCCGCGACCCTTTGCGCTGCCCCGCGGCCTGCCCGGCCCTGCCGGTGCCCTGGCTGGCACCCCTGGCGCCCTGCAACGGCCTGGCCAGTGAACCTGGTGCCCTGCAGTGGCCTTCCTGACGCCCCCGCGCCCTGCCCGGTGCCCCCACGGCATCCCGGCTCCCTCGTGGCCACCCGAAAAAGCCGGTGTCCTGGCGCCCTCGAGGTGCCCTGGCCGAACTGGACCAGCCGCGCCTCTTGGGCCGAACCGTGCTGGGCCGTGCCCTCGCAATGCTCCGGGCCGAACAGCCCTCGCAATCCGCTGGGCTGGGCCGAGCGGACCGGGTTGAACTTAGCAGGCTGACCTACCCAATGGGCGGTGTCATACCCAGCGGGTCTGACCGGGTCGGCCCAGTTGGGTTGGGCTGAGTTGGTCCATCCCAGTCAGACCGGGCCCAGGCCCATTACTGACCCTTTACTTTCTTTGGCCATATCTTTGGCACCAGACATTCCTATGGAGATCTTTCAGCAATGCTGGTATTCTTGGAGCGTAGACTTCCCTTTGAGTTTACCCCACTAGAGTTCAGGGTATATTTGAGTTATGGTCAGGTTGGATCGTGCACGAATCCAACTGGGAACCCGGGACTAAAAGGCTAATATCTAACAGACTGGGTGTCCGATCGACACACCGTCTGTTGCGTTGAGAACCCTAAGACATGGAGGATCCTTGAGATACTACTTCACGGCACTTCTCGAGAGTTAGAGTGTTTCCTAGTAGATTGTGGAGCGGATCCTTCTTGTGAAGAGCAAGAAGAGTGTAGAGACCTAGTAGCTGGCAGAACTGACGACTGCTTGATCGTTCGACTCAGAGAGATTCAACTAGCCTAGTGGGGAGCTCCTGGTAGTTGGCGGCATACCCACTACAGAGGAGCGCCTGGTAGTTGGTGGCAGACCCGCGATACTCGATAGGAGGAGTACCTCTGCAGGCTAGTAGGGGGAGCACCTTGTAGTTGGCGGCAGACCCACAGCAGAGGAGCGACTGGTAGTTGGCCGTTGACCTGCAGTACACGACAGGAGGAGTACCTCAGCAGTCCAAGTTTAGTGAGAAGCGCCTTTGTGTTGCAACAAGCCCACTATACTCGACAGAGGATGGGTTCTCCAGCATCCGTGGTTTCGATAATAAAAATCTCGATTTGAGCTGAGTCAATGAAATTTGTGTTTTCCACATGATTGATATGGGTTACAAGATAACTTAGTTATATGTATGGGCATATACCTAAGTAATGGTTATCCGTTGATTTCATACTTTTTGGTTTATACTTGTTGGGTTTTGTGAGACCTTGAGGGTCTCGAGGTCCCTATTGAGTATCGTTATACTCACCCTTGCACGGGCTATGCCCGCACCTCGTTGTGTTGGTTGCAGACGACGGACAACACTGACTGAGGCAGAGAGTAGAAGGACTGGACGGTACCTGAAGGTGGACCACTCGACGTGACGGTATATGGAGGAGACGAACAGACGTGGAGTGCTGAGGATGCCATCTGTACCTACCCTTCAGGTAGGAACCCCAGAGGATGACCTAGTAGCTGCTTTACTTTTCTTCAGTTGTACTTTCTTTTCAGTTTTACTTGTACTTTCTTGTTGGGATTGTATATCCGACCCCTTTTACTTTCCAGCACTTCTTTTTTGTACATTTTTACTTAGTTTTTTTCTTCCAGTTTCATATTCTGATGTGTTTGTTTACAGTTATAAATCCAATGCCTTCCCAGTTTAGGGATTTACACCTTTGGTGCTAGTCGCCATCCCCTGGCCTATGGAAGGCAGGCATGGGGTAGTCACGATACGGGCCTCAGGGGACGATTCGTGACAGGGATTTATTTTCATTTATAAATAATTAATCACAAAAGAATTAATTATATATACATGTTTCAACCATATTTTCCTAATTCATTTAGTCCCTTTAATACCCTTTATTCTAATAGCTTGGTTATATTTAAAATTTAAATAATAATATTTAGTTATTAATTTAATATGGTTATGTCTATGAAACATACTGTTTCATTATTCAAATCAAGATATGTTACATTATACCCACTATTAAAACTTGAATCCTAGAAGTTCTAACTTGGTATTGGTAACCAGGGTTGAACTATTCAAAATATCTTTATTAAAATCTCACATTGGAAAAAGGGTCAATAAAACATCCATTTGAAATGAGAGGATGGAAAATATGAAGGTCACACGAGATAACACATACTAGGTTTCCATGTATGAAAACATTGATATGTAATTTAAAACTAACTATAATGTTCTGATATATAGTGATAGAGAACATGTTCATGTAAAATGTAACTATCACAAAATCATAAATCTGTGATAGGTTAAAATTACATTGATTTATCGTCAAGAAAAGTAAATGCATAATTCTTATATTTAAAGATCCATTTACCATAGTTGTTGAATTTCATTACCATTTATAATAAAAACTTAAGGAAATATACTTACTTGAAAATTATAGATTCATCCTTTAATCTATTTCCACCCCTAAGTCATTATTTTCTCCAAATTATGAGTATGAATTTATTATTCTTGAAACATTAGATTCTATATCTAAGGATACAAAATGCCACAAAATAAAAACAATATATTTCTCTTTACTTTAGGAATTGACCAAAATAAAAAGTTTTAGTACAAGATACTATAATTACCCAAAAATAGTAATCCATTATATGAGGAAAAACTATTTTAATCTCTAAAATTGAACTGTAACACGCAAATTTCTATATAGATCATTCAAAAAATAACTATCAATCCACAAAACTATTCTTGACTATGATTGAATCCCAAAAATGATTTGATAATATAATCTTCAAATATAAACTTTAAAACATTTCACCAAATAAAATCAATGAATCTGAATGTCTCATAAAAAAAATTTAATTGCCTAAATAAAATAATCTCTAAGATATGCCAACTGTTTCCATAAATAACCTGAATCACCAAAATTACACAATAAAATCATAGATTCATAAAAAATAAAATTTTTACTTTATTCCTAAAACAAATTCTTATAATAATCTATTTAACATAATCTTATAAGATTCCAAAAAATAGTGATCCTCTTCCAAAATAAATTTGATCACAAAATCATTTTCTGATAAAACATATGTTCCCAACTTGTAATAACACATTATTACCTCAAAATAAAAGATAATATAAATTATAAATCTAATAGTACCTTTAATAATATTTCCACCAAAATTTAAGGGATTCTTCCTCAATTAAACGTTTTCATATAATAAAATTAAGGGTTAAAAATACCTCAAACATTTATTGAAACTCAATAAATGTCTCCAAAAAATATATTTATTCACCTTAAAATTCTATAACTTAAAATCCAAAAAAGTGGTTTCTATGAAATTAAACATATGAAAAGAATTAAACTAATAAGCCCAAGATGATCTCTATAACTCTTAAGAAAACATCAGAATATAAACAGTTATCTAAATCATCCTGTGATTCCAACTTTAAGGACCCATACATAATTATTATATATTCTAGTAATTTTAGATTATAAATCAATTGATAAATTAGGAGGATATTATTATTTTAATGTTATAGAGAATTTGGAAAATTATTATAAAGTAATCCAATACCATAAAAGTTTAAAATGAAACTCAGTATCTAATTTTTTCCACAAAAGTGAACCCTTTTAAAAATAAACCATGATTTCTCTTCATGAGACATCCTCAATACATTGATCTTGAGATATTATTTTTTATTACCAAAATTTAAACCCTATGAGAAAATATCTAAAAAAATGGGATGAGAATAAAAATGTTTTTACGGTACATAAAAAGAAATAAAATCAATAGTTCAGTAAAAAAAATCCCATTTAACGTTCTTTGAGAGAATAAAAAACATTTTCACATGAAATTCACACAACATGTTTTTCTCAATGAAATCATTTAAAATCCAGAACATTAAATTAAAAAACCCCTTTTTAGTAAAATATAGAAACATAATAATAAAACCCTTTCAAAACACTTTTAATTGGAATAATCATATGATTGACTTCCAATATATTCCTTACCCAATGTATTAGAGAGAAATAATGGGGCTCACCCTTCATGTAGAGTATATAGAGCTGATGTTTGAGCTATAATGGGGTCAACCCTTATTATAGGAAATATCAGGCTCACCCATGAGATGTAATAAGGATCAAACATTTTTATAATATATATCGAGCTAAACCATTAAACATATTTCTCATGTACCATATCATGAATAAATTTTTTTTATGATTTTATATTTCATCAAAATAATCCTTTTAAAAACTCATCAAACTCATATGGAAAAACAATTCTAATATAAAAATACCATTTTATTTTAATAGGCCATTTCCAACACAAAATCACTGAAAATAAGGTAAATTGTGTTTTTCGTTAAACAAAATATCATTAAAAATATTTGGATAGAAAATAAATTTCACATATTTAAAACTCTTATTTTTGTATAAATCCATACACTTATAAGTGAATACATTTTCTTAGAAAATAAAATTTTAATATTTTATAGGAATATTTAAAGAATTACGGTGACATTAAAGTATTAAATTCATTTAATTTAATGTATGTTAAAAAACATTCCTTTTTTACATTTGTAAAAAGAAACATTATAGAATATTTTTCAGAGAAAGTCTCAAACCTAAAGTCAAAATTTTCGTGTATCTACTTTATCTTCAGAAATAATAAATATATGTTAATTTATACATTTATTTATATACTTTTCCTGATTACTATAACTTTTATATCACTCATTTATACGTTATATACAATCACTTAATTTTATAAGTTCATATCAGACGTTTTGACGATATTCAATACCAAATTCCAAAAATGGAATCGGTATGATGTCTTTAGAAAAAGTTTTGATTATTCCATCAAATATAGAATTAAATTCAATAAATAATAATTATTATTATACATAAATTATACTTTTAAATATATTCATTAAATGTGTTTATGAAAAATTAACTACGTTACAATCATGGAGACTGTATGTCATACAAACTCATGTGTAACATTTCAATTTTTCAGTTATCATTACCAAAAGAAGGCAAGTATTATTTTATATTTCTATAATGATAATAATGTAATTTATATCATATTTATAATTTAAATATATATATATATAGTTTATGTGATGTTGTGAAGAAAAACAAATCACATCACTTCGCGGAGGTGATAATTCACAAATACGCACGAATGGTGTTATCATTTTTTTGTGCATGGAAAGGTAAGAAGGTAAATGATATATTGTATTTTAATAATTTTTAATATTTAATGAATATCATATAAAAAATTTAATTTCATTTTTATAACATGTCTTGAATGACGGTGATGGAAAATAAATTTCACAGATTCATGAGGCGGTAGTCTACCTTACACGTGAATGATACATTATTTTCCTATTTGATAGAAGTGGATATGGATTTATGTGATGATACTAAAATTATAGTATCCCATTATACCAAAGATTCTAGATTTATTATTTAAACTTGTTTTAATTTGTTTATAAGGATGTGGAAGAATAAAAGGAACACAAACTGTTGAATTAAAATGAAACCTCTCTCTCAGACAAAATCCTTTTCTTAACACCTTAAAACCATTAAGGATGGTGTTATACCTAAAATAAATCCTCTATAATGAGTATATGTATTATAGGAAGAGATATGAGAATATATTGGGTGAATGAAAATGGTTTTATATTGTAAATAAATGATAATAATATTTGTTCTTTTATAAGAGATGAGAGGGGCACTCGTGGAATTTCTCAAGATATAAAATTAATATAAATTAATTATCTACTCAAAAGGGTTCTAAAATGATTTATTTTGAATATATGGTGATTATGGGTTGAAATAAATTCATTCAATGAAAATTATTATTATTTTAAATATTTTTTAATCCATATCGTTTGGTTTTAACCCTAACTTAACCCCTTTAATTTGAATCGTGATAACATGGATTTTTACAATTTGATGGTGAATATAGTTAACATAAAATTCTAAACAAACCGTAAATAAAGCAGTGATGATATTTTTAACCTTATCACAATTATATGGAAAATTGTTATATTTTTACTAATTTTATATCATTTAATAAAATATTATTTATTTTAAAATATCATTAAATTCAATTTTGAAACTACTCATTAAATTGTCTTTTAAAAATATTAACCCAACACGATATCTTCAAAAAAAATATTTTAATACATCCTAGAAATATAAATTTAATCAATAAAATTTGTTTACGATAATAATTATCACATATTATATTTATTTTAATTTTTTATTATAATTTATTTATTTATTATATTAATTCAATAACTATGGCATCTACATTGTGTCAGTATATAAGCGAATTATTTTATCATAATAAAATTATAAATATATTACCATTATGTAGATAAATATTTTCATATTTCAAATTATTATTTATAGTTTAATTTATCATATATAAATCCCTATATAGAAAATTATATAGTTATTAAAATTATGAGTATGATATATTTGAATTTTCTTTTAATAAAATATTAAAAATGTCATACTCTCATAAAAGTGTCCTAAAAGCATAATAATTTTGATACATGTATTAATATGATTGAATATTACTCATCAAATAAAATTAGGAAATGTTTTAGTGTAATGACCCAAACATTCATTAATGAAAATTCCTCTTGATCCAATTAAATGTCTTATTACGGATATATAAAACTTATGCACTTCATTATTTTTATTTTTTTGGTTTTTAAAATACCATTAATAATTGTGACTGTTTCTAATATAGTTTTTGAACATTAATAACATGATTAGTAAAAATATAGGGCTTTAAAAAATCTAATTGACTCAGACAAAGGAAGATATGACCTCATCGAGTTGAATTGTTCTATATTAAGATGTGATCATCACTGGGAAATGGGGGGACTGCTATGAGAGTGTCAAGGAGAACTTTGGTGGTATGATCAAGCCTTCATTTAGTGATCTGGTCCAAGGCGGGAGGTCGAAGATGACTGAGAGCCAAGAAGTTTTGACTGCCCCTCCGCGACGCAGGTCAAAGAAGGACTACTCCTCTCTGCCAAAGTCGTTGGTCACTAGGTCTTCTGGTGGTAATACTGAGCTCTTATACTTGGAACAGATGAATTTGCAAAGAAAATATGCTAAGGTTATGAATCATTATGACAGCTCGGAATGGGAATCGACTACTGTGGAGGAAGCTTGCTACCAGGGATGTGGAGATGGGTATGGTTCTTATGACATGTAACTATTTCTTTTGAATTTCGCTGCTTGTTGACTATTTTTCTTTTATTTTAATAAACGGTCAGGGGGTTATCCTCTGGCTGAGCCTCTCTGGTATATGAAGCCCATTTTTTAGAGCTCGTAAAGGAGGTGGCGTTATTGGGCTTCAATCTAGACCAAGCCCATTCCAAGGTTCAATGCGTTATGCTCAAGCGAAACTGCCTACGAGATAAGTGGAAGTTGATAGAGATTACCACCTCAGAAATGTTGTCAAAGACACCCCAAGAGTCTATTTCCATCACACAACATACCATTTTTTCTTATGTAGGTGTTATAAGGGGTTATGTAACAAAATACTAGCACTATGATTATGTATAATATTTTTTATAGAGAATATACAATCATTTTATTATTGTTACTTCATAAATAGTTTTTAAAGAAAAAAATAGAATTTTTAGTTAATATTCAAGTAAGAAATCTATTTTGATGAATTAAGGTAATTTTTAATTAAATAATAATTTAATGAAATATTATTACTAAATTACTTTTTATTAAATAGAAATTATTATATAATTTTTATGAATACAATTGAGATTTTTATTAAGGTTTGAAAGTTGTTTTTGTCAAAACCCATGAATATTTAATAAATGTCTGTTTTTATTTTAAAACTAAAAAATAACATATTTATAAAATTATTTGGATAAAATTCATATTATTTTTGGAATCAGGGGGTCGAAATTATTAAACGGTGAATTTTTCATAATTCTCTAAGATAATCGAATTTTTTGGTAAAAATTAAATATCATTTAATTATATAATGTGTTTTATGACATCATAATGACCGAATAGTGATATAATAAAATACTATAAATGGTATTTTCGGCCAATATATGTTTTACCATTAAAATAATTTTATTTTAGGTTTGTTTGATTTATTTTACAAATCTTTAGTGGACCCTCCAAGACTTATAAAACATTCTATCTTTTTAAATTGATTTTCTTGAGATTGTGACTCATCTCCACATAAGAAAGCTGAATATTTTAAAAAATTTGACCATTGGACTTATAAAATAATTTTTTCAACTCTCATTTGGCAAAAACCATGGGAACAATCCATGGATTGGTTTGTGTTTTTGATTAGTTTAATGTGTGGTGTCCAAACCTAAATAATAAAAGAATTCCATCTATTTTCTTATATAAACCCACCCATTCTCGCACTTCTCTTCACTCAAAACCCTTGGATAACGTCCCTACTCTTCCCTCCTCTCTCCAGTATCCTCACAAGGTACCCCAATCTCCCAATAAGTCTCTCGCAAGCCTCTCTCAAGCCTTTGGGATCACACCTCCATGTAAGGGATTCCTTCCTTCCTCATTTTATCAAAGTTTCATAACATTGTTATGTCCTTTTATTTTAAATTTTAAATGTTGTGGTGTGATTTATCACCACACCCATACTTCCATCTCTGTGTTTGAATGATTATATATACCTTTACCTCTCATTAATTCCTCCCATGTACACCCGTTACCATGCCGAAATTTCGTAAGGAATTTCTCTCTTCTCAATTACATTCAAGAAATTATTTTATATTATGAATCTAAATTCCATTACATATGTTGGGACATGTATATATATGACCCCCTTACTGTCCATTTCATGTAAATATGATGAGACACCCCTTTCTCTCTCATCAATAATTTTTATAATTCTTATGTCACACCATTTTGCTGTCGAAATTTCCCCACAATTTTCCAAGACTAAGTCATTGTGTAGTTAATACCATACTCATTTCTCTATCAAGGGTATTACCCTTTATGAACATTTACTTATTGGTTTGGGTTTTCATGTATTAATTCCACATTCCTTTATTGTGTAATAAATTATTGTGTTTAATGAATCGATGTTATATGATCCATGTTTCACATTTATGTATGAAATGAAATGTTTAAGAAGGGTATGGCCTGATAGCCCTCCAATTAAATGGGTAAAGATTAGTATCATGATACGTCAAGTGAAATGAAATTTTACTCATGATAATTCATATAAAATTAGGGTTTAATAATTCTCTGTTTTCAAGGATACTTGCCTCGTTCTAATACCATGTTAAGTGTTATTTCCACATTTCCATGTTATAATAATCGTGTTATATCATGCCTTTATGTTAAATTTTCTCTTATTCTCTTTTGATATGCCTATTTCCTAACATGTAATGTATTCTTCATGTTATGCCTTTTTTAATCTCTTAATGGGATTTATATCTCACCCTTTTCTTCTTCATGTCCTCAAGTTATCCCATACAATTCTAAGTATAAATGAATTTTGTGCTCATGTAAAAGAGGTTTTCAATAAAGATGTTATATTTTATGTTCTAAGTTGTTATGTAATGTTACTAATCCCCAAAGACACTAGACATATTGATCCTCAATATAGTATCAAGTGAATATTTTATGTAATATTTCTTGTTTAAGTGTGATAAAAATAAGGGTTGTTATAGTTAGGGTCTTTTTCTTGTCCTTATCATTTTATTTTTACACTTAATTACCTGATTTACACTTTATTATAGTAATAAAAATTAATATGTTTACTATTCATATTAGTTAAAAATAAAAGGGATATATTTAAAAATTTGGACCCTCATAAATCCTAAAATTTAATCCATTTATAAAAATTCAAAATTCCTAATTGGATAAAATTAATTTAAAATTAATCTTATACACGGGGTGAGAAAGCATGTTTCTAAAGTGAAATGTTCAGATTTTTGAAATGTTACTATTTCCAAAATCAAAATGAAATAGATTAAAATGACAATTATTGGATTTATATATTTATAATTTATCAAATTTTAAAGTCAAACCAATTTAAAATATATTTCTACATGATAATATATTTAGATGAAAAGTCGATTTTAAATTAAAAAGAAATATATTTCACTACTAATAAAAAATGAAGCATATCAGAAAAATAAAAACAATTTAAACCAAAGTAAATTTTGATGTTATTATTTCAAAAATTAATTTTATTTTTTCATATAAAATATATAAATGTATATAAATTTAGTTTCAAAATAAGTCTTCCATCATAATTAGAAAAACTGCCTTAAGAAAAATAAGCTTTTTATACGTAAAATTGGAATGATTTTTATATCATTTCTAGAAAACACATATGATGAATGTTAAAAATTATATAGAATAATATATATACGTATATCATTAATATAAATAATAAATAGTTATTTTTTATTTATTATTACAAAACACTCTTGTACACATTTTAATAGATTTTAAAAAATTAATTTCATTTTTTTTCAATAGGGTTTTATTTCCATTTATAAATATTTTATTACAAAATAATTCATTATATACAAATTTTTAGACCATATTTTCATAATTTAGATTATCGTATTCCTACACACTATTATAACAGCTAAGTCAAATAGGTTATATTTAAATAATAATATTTAGTTGTTCTTTTAAGCTAGATGTGGCTATAAAACATAGCGTCTCCTTATTAAAATATTGGGATGTTAAAAAAATTATAGTTAAATTTTAGAAAGATTAAATTAAACCTATGATAGTAAATGTCCATTTTCCCACCCTATGGATCTATTATATCCTTTCACTTTTATGGTCCCCTAGAGGAGTTTTGACATTAGAATGTTTAACACTTGCAGTCTCTCATTCCATGATCAATGACTCTAAAAAAATATCACAACCAGCTTTCACGAGGTCATAAAATTTATTTTAATAAGACCATTCCATACTCTAAATTCCAACATCAACTATAATACTTGACTGGATGTTTGTTATAGGTTTCACCTGCAAAGGGTTTGTATAATCTGGAATGGATATCCATCTATGTATGTTCCATCCAACTATGTGTGATCATTCTCATCACGAAGTGACTAAACCTTATCATGGGATTCTTAAACTTTTGATAAATTCCTATATGAGACAAATTGAAATCCTTAATCATATAATAAAGCATTTTCCCTTTGAAGATGAGTTTTTATTGATACTCCATAATTGTAAGGACCGACTAATTCTGATTGGCTTGAGAGTACAACAAGTCATTACTAGGCCTTAAGTGACATCCCTAAGATGCCAAAGGCTGGAAATAAATGTTTAATGGTTTAAAATAAAAGTTGGTGACGATTTACCCTTTATTAAATAAACAAAAAAAACCAAAAACCATAACCAACCTTTTACTAAATGATGCATGAAAAAATAAAGAAAACTAAAAAACTTTATGTATCGCAAAACCACATCAATGTGTGCAATAGAGTAAGACAAAAAAAGTATCAATTTAAACATCATATAACAAAATAAATACTCCCAAGAGACCTTGAGACTCCATGATCCATAATCTCCATGCTCCACAATCACTAAATAACCCAAGAGTCATGAGGTAGTTCTAAACACGTGTGAAACGTTACCTTTACCCTTGTCCTGGAAGATAACATCTGAAGAAGCACCAAAGTTACAAAGAATGGGTGAGTATAAAACTCATTAGGTTTTCCATAATGAATTCCATACTCATTACACAAGAATATAATGGTTTTCACATTATATAAACCAGTTTATATAAAACAATTTACCAAAACAGTTTGTAACAAAATATAAACAAGTTCGAAAACCAAGAATAACTAAGTGAAAACCAAGGTAAATGAATCCAATTCTTATAACCAAAGATTAAAACCAATAAAATCTTAAAACCAATTCTTATTATCGTTTGTAATACCCATTACATAGTTTAAAACACACCCACAAATGTGTGCATCGTTCAACAGTTCATATTCATGAGTGATCTCTCGTCCAATTACCGTGTGTCCCAATAACACACTCCCCTGATCCAAGGTCACATACCTTGTACCCAAATGGTACACATACCTTATTAAGGGTCCATTAAGCATGAACTCACACCAACACAATTTATGCCAAATATTTACACTTCCCAAATAGACCACTTCAATATAAAAAAACTTTTATTGAAAACAAAATCACAACCGATTTCAAAGCAACATTTCATTTAAATAAAACATTCCCCTTTTATTGGAAAAATTTAATCCAATTAATGTTAAAACAATACATAAAAATCCTATTTTTAAAATTCTATTTTTAAAATCCATATTTTAAAACCAAGAACCAAAGCACTCATTCAAAATCCCTAATTTTCCAGATTTCACAAATTGTCACTCCAAAAGGTTTCCAACAAGTGTTCAACAACAAAATCACAATCAATTCATCACAATACATTAAATTTGAAATCATTCCAATAGGTTCTACAAATTGAAGTCTAGAGTGAGGCCACCTACCTCAATGGTTTTGAAGAAAACCACAACGAACAAAGAACACACAAGAAAACCGGGTTGATTCTCTGAGAACCTTTCTTAGACCTATTATCCTAGAATTATCATGAATAAATCACATCATATTTTCCATCCAACCACCTATATCTACCCATAATAGTCGTATATTTATGAACCCAAGAGAATAGGAGAAGTAGATCTAAGAAACCAATAATGAATGATCACATACCTCAAGAATCTGACTAAGATTAACCAATGTAAGCCTTCGAATCAACTCCAAAATGATTGGGAGAGGTTATCCTACCTTCAATGGAGAGTAATCTATAAATACGTCTATTTAGGGGGAAATGAGGGAGTTATGGAAAAAACAAGTGAGATCATAATTTTTAGGATCTTATTCTGACTCTGCGCATGGTTTGACCGCACAGTTACGTAAACCATGCGTTAATCGTGCTGTAGCCCCCTGCCCACACAACATCCCCTTTCATGGTCTCTTAAACCATGCTCCAACCATGATAGAGATTCTGCCTCAAGAGGACCCCTATAAACATTTTGGAAGCACGGTTAAGGAAATCATGTGCCTCCAGTGTGACTTTCATTTTTCCCGAAAACAATTATAAAGTTCTCCCAACTCTCCCATACCCCACCCTTATATGTTATAACGACAAAAACATCAAGTAAGGGTTAAATATCATAAACTAGTGTTACTAAGATAATAATGATTTACAAAATCCATAATTCATTGAGAAATGACTAATCTAGTCCTTAGTATTTATTTAGATGCAATCTCCTTTTTTAAGATCCCAAAATTGGGCAAGTAGAATATAAATTCTTCTTACCCTTTCTATCATTTTCCATGATCATATTCTTCTCAAGATTAGGATTTTTATTGACTTCCTCTTGAGTTTCCTTTTAATTTTATAACTATCCATCTTTCAAGGTATGGATTTAACTATCACCACTTCCACTAGTGATAAATCCTTAAAGGGAAGCTCCTCATATATTATTTTATCCCAACATGAACCATAGTTCTATCCCATGAATTTCCATAAATACCAACAAAATTTTGATGAAGATACTTATAGGTATCCACATTTGATTCAAATTTAGGATTAGAAGCTTTATCAGTAGAAGAAGACTACTTAACCCCCATCTCGGTTCCATTGCACCCACTGATTATAAGGATAAGGACCTGGAGGTGAATACTAATTGAGATGATCATATTATAGAGTCAATCATCCCATGTATTATGCATCCAATTATCCCCTATTCTCTTTTCCAGCACCATGAGCTATTTTACAGTAGGCATCCTAATGTTTCCCCTTCTTAGAGGAGTGTCATCTGACCACATCCTTACAATATAACACCTTCACATGCATAATAATTTGACATAACAAATAGAAAGAATGTATCTTCTCATATATATTCTAAAGATAGTTCATTTAATCAAATGTATAAAGAAAAAAAATGATTAATAAATGTGGTATTGAGATCAAAAACAAGAAGGATTCGAGTGTTGTATTGAAATCAAGCATCTTTATTCTCTCTTTCAATATGTATAGGAATCCCCAAGGAAGGCACAACATCGAAGATAATTCTTGGATTCCACATAATCCAATTCCAACCCAAAATTTTGATCCATACTTGAACATGAGTATTTTTTAGAGAGAATGGATTAAATCTATAATCCCATTATTACACAGAAAACATAACGAGGATCATTCCATCAGACACCTCGTGGATATCATCGTATTTGGATATAGGATATCACCACCAAACACTTCACATGGATAGGACTTGAGAAATAAAACCAAAAATTAAAATTATAAAATGAAAAATTTACCAAATACCTCAAATGAAATGATGCCTTTGGAAGAGGTAGTCGGGAATAAACTCATTTTATATCGCCGATCCCATACCCATATTCCTAAAAATCAAAACCTATTTTTAAAAAAAAAACCTAATAGGGAATTATTAAATTTAATAAAAATAAATTATTTAATTAATATAAAATTTATTAAAATGATTAATTATATATATATGTAATTTCAATAACAATCCTAAAAAAAGTTTATTTTCATTATTTTCAAATTTTTATCTATGTTAGGATGCTACCAAAATATGGGTTTTACTATTTCCTACCCCCGATGACAGGCTGATTGGAACCTCCCCACCATATCTCATATCACGCCACCTCTTACACCTCTTCATAACCCTCTTCCCCCTGACATTTCACCTCCCTCAGTTACTCACAATTCATGAGTTGAAATAAAACCCTTCCAGGCCTGGCCCTAGGGATATCCTAGTGAGCCCCCATAATAGGCAAGAGTGGGCACCAACCACACCTCGATTTTCTTTCCATCATCCCACATGTGATGATGCCTCCCAAGTGTGCATCCTCGCATCATTACTCTATAAAAACCTATCCTTATTCCACCCTATATCATTTTCTTACCTCATCCTTAATCAGTATTGGGTACCCCACATATCCATCTCCTCTTCATTCTCCACATCCTCTGGTACCTCTCTTACACCTGATTCACATGAATGAACTCTGACCACAATAGCTCTATCTATTACCATTTCAAATCACCATTTCTTCTTGAATCCATTAAGCAACCTCCTTTTGCAATGTTTCATCCATCTGTACATAGTTTTTGTGACTGAAAATCATGAGGCTAATGAATGGAAATAAAAAGGTTTATAAAAATATAATGTTCCACATTTGGAATGGATGGCCCCAGTCCCTCCCCCACTGATACACATTGTACCATAAACCCATCATGGGGTTTTCCAAGAGTAAATTTGTTCTTATAATTTTTGGAAATAATCATTAACTTATTATAATCTATATTTTTATGTGGTTTTTGATTTAGGTAATTTTTAATTTTTCTATGAATGGTCCTATAACAATAATAACTGAATCCATACCGAGATATGTATTAGGAATCATTTCCCATTTATTCTAGGAATGTAACCTTTTTGAACCCCAGAGATAATATGTTGATGAATCATCTTTGAGGTTTAATCTCTAATCTGTTTAAGCATCACCAATAGTCATCACTAGACTTCATCCTCAATAGGTTTATTTTGTTTCTTCATTTCCTCTATCTCGATTAATGGTTTATACTCTAAGAACATTTAATTTTTATTTTATTCAGTTTTTATAGGTATTCGCAATACACTATTTTGATGTTTTTTTACTTTTAAATGTATAATATGCACTGTTGTTTTTTTATTTATATTTTTAATATTCTGAAAGGCTGATATCCCATTCCATTGTGCTTTATTTTTTCCCATGTATATACAAGTCCTCATGTGCACCCTATTTTGTAAATTATTTTTATTATATCCTTTTTTTAATCAAAACATATACTATCCTTTTTATATCTAGATTTCTCCTCTATAAAATCAATGAAGTTTTGGGTCCACTTTTCACACTCTATAAAATTAGTTTGAATTCATCATTATATTAAATAAATAGTGATATATTAGTTATTTATCTTTTAAATAGTGTGTAACCTATAGAAAATATAATATATTATCATGGAAGAATTTGGTGATGTATTATAAATAGTTTTTCCATATTTACCTATAGAGATCTGAAAGTCATCCATCAAGGTAAGCGTTTATTTTCTAATTAGTTGAAGTCATAATTTCTGATATATTCAATATGTAAGCTATTTTAGGCTAATCTTTAAGCCAAAATGAGAAATGGAAGATATCCATATGTATGTATTTATTTTTATTATATTCGAAGTCATAGTATTAGAAATACTTTATAAGTTATAATGTTTGTTATATCCTTTTAACTAATGAAATTAAGAAAAATGATAATTATGAAATTATTTTGGTGATATTTTACATTGGAAAATATTAAAAACGATAGTATTAATGCATATAATGTTATTTTTTACGTATAAGTATATTTGATATAGTTTCCAGTATGTTTCAATAAAGAAAACGAATAACGATATAATATAGAGTTATAGATAGCTTGAACCAATGAAATATTTATATGAAATGTAATTAGAGAACTCTACTATTTAAATCCCCAATAGCCAAGAATTTTTCCTCCAACTACTTTTCCAAGATTCCTCCAAACACTTCCCATGCCTTACACTTTAAAAAATATATCTCTTATAGTCACAAATATAGCATAATTACCAAACTAAGATTCTACCACAAGAGCTAGTTTATTTCTCATGGAATATGGTTAAAATACCCCTTACACCATACCATCTCCATACCACTAAAAGTATACCTTTTAATAAAGGTAAAAATAAAAAAATCAGCAGGAAAAAAGCTTTCTTTTCTATGGTGGAATCACCCATGGTTTTACCACTCTAATTAAATAACCATTAAGAATTTTATCCATGGACTTTGGGGTGAAGAATAGATTTAGTAAGTACCTAATATACAGTATTTTCTAAAAAATATTGTGGCTAGGACTAGTTTTCATGATACCCAATGGCTAGCTTAATCCTTGAGACATGAAATAATGTATATAAACTACTAGTTGGCAGATTATAATTGGGATAAGACACCCTTGTAACGATTGTAAAAATGGGAAAATAACCATAATAGAACACAACATGTTTTGGAAAATATGAGTGAGAGGAAAACATGGAAGTATGAGACCTGATATTAACATAAACTAAATCACACAACTGAAAAACAATTTATCATATGTTCTTATTTTTTCCTAGGAAACATAGATATTTTACCAATCAATAAATTTTTGTAGATCTATTTATGGAACTCATATCGATCTAGTAATGTATAATTGAAGACGTTAAGTGTTGTCACCCCATGAGAATAGTGTAGAATAGAAGGATGTCTTCAATAATATGAAATGAAATTTTTTTCTAACCTACAAACTCAAGTAAAGAGGTATTATTAGAAAATTCATCAAAACTATTCCATCAAACCCACTCTAGAGGGTGATCTGATGAAAAGTAACGAAAATATGTATCAAGTATATAATTTAAAACTTCAATTTTACCATCTTCTTAAAGATTATAGTAGGAATTCTTCAAAATCATTGTTTCACACCACATAAATATTTCAATCCAGAATAAAAAAGTGAATAAAGTACCACAATAAATGATAATGGAAATATCAAAACCATGAAGGACAAAAATTTCATTCATGAAGAGTGTTTCAACATCCATAGATGTATAGGGATTCTATAATAATAGGAAATGCACATTCATGGAGAGAATATCCATAATAACCAAGATAACATCATACCATTGAGTCATATGTGTTTGTAAAATGAAATCCAAGGAAATTTCAAACAATATAAAATATAAAATCGGTAGGGTCTCTAAAAAGATAGCCTAACATAATTTAAAGTATTCTTGGTGTTTAAAAATGTCATAATTTTGAACAATGGTCTTCATTGTACTCAATATAACCTTACATAAAAACCCTTATTCTAACCATTTTTATGTTTTAAAAAATATTTTATTCCCCCAACTAGAGTGGCATGGTAACAATGGTGTATTTTCTTAATAAGGATGGAGTCCTTGGATAGTAAAATCTTCCCCTGAAATATAAGTATATGGTTATGAATGGTAAATCTAAAGGGAGTATCACAATAATTTTCTAAATAAACTATAAGGGGAGAAAAGTTAAGATCAAAGTGAGCGTTTCATTTTACATATTCCATTTCAACCAAATATGGTATCGAAACTACCAGTATATAAGACTAGTCGCCCCACCTTAGAAAAGGGTCAATAACACTATTAATTTAGCTAAGCATATAGAGTGTCTCAAAATCATCGAAAAAATTCTTCACCTTCTAGTGTTGTTGGTTAATGGATGTGATCCACTGACATAACAATTACTGAATACTATTATGATTGATATGAAAAAAAATTCAATCCAACAAGTATTTTATCCTATAGTGAATGTAAATTTCCAAATCTATTGATTCTTTTTCCTAAACAGATTTAACTTGACACGATTTAAAAAACATTATAGAATTATGCAATCTCTAAACCACATTTCATGAGAACTACTCATATTCCCCACCAATGGAATCAAATTCCATAAGAAAGGGTATAAAAATAAGGAAGGACTAGGATGTGAGTTTAGATCGTAAACAATTCAAAAAAAAATCAAAGGAATTTTGGGAGACAAGTCCCCACTGAGTGTTTTCCTTTTTTGTCAATTCAGTAATTGGTTGAGGCACCTTACCATTATTCTTTATGAACATGAGATAATAACTAGTAAGTCATAAAAAAAATTTGACTACATTAACATTCATTGAAACATGCCACTACTTGACACTTTAAACCATTCATGAATACATAGAGAATCCATCAAAAGAAATATGATGCTCTAAATATTCCACAATAGTGTGAAAAAATTAATATTTTTCATGTTAATATGTAAACTATTGGTTTTAAAAATAATTAAAACATGGTTTAAATGTTAAAAAAGGTCTATGAAACTCCTTTGGTAGATCAGAATGTAATCAACTAAGACCGAGACACTTTTTCAATGTTGATATTTAAATATGGTGTTCATGGTGGCTTCAAATGTTTTTGGAGCATTCATAAGGTAAAAAAGGAAATACTCTATATTTTTAATAATATTGATGAGTGTGAAAACATATTTTTTAATATCATCCTCTCTTATATGAGAATGGTGGAAATCCAATTTGAGATCCAATTTAGTGAAATACGAAGCACTGAATATATCATCTAACAATTCCTTAATTATTATAATGATAAATCAATCTTGAATTATTATTTTTAAGGAATTATAATCCATACATGTTCTCCATCCACAGTCATTTTTACTAAATTTACCAAGATTGAATATAGACTATTAATATGATGGATCACTCTATATTATAATATATCTTCTTTCCAGTGCTCAAAAATAACCTTTATATTTTGGTTAACATGATAAGGCTTCACATTTTATGGATTAGTAGCTTTCTACAAATGGATTTAATGATTTATCTTACTTTGAGGAGGAATAACCCAAGGATCTTACAACATATAATGGAACTCCTTTTAAAATATTTGTATCTCCTTGTAATTATTTATATCCTGAACTATTCGTGTTTTAATATCAATGATTCCAGTACTATAGTAGAGTCCCTTAGTGAACAACTTCTTATCATGTAGAAATGATTGCAGATAAATTTTTATATCTTTTTTGGGATGTATTCCCTACGATTGAACATTGCTCCATTTAAATTAAAAAAATCATGGTCAATTTCTTCTAATGATAGTTTACATAGCCATGTTTTTGAAGCCACACCATGCCCAAAATTAGATCTCAACCCAGTTCAAATGTTACATTACCAATTTGAAATTATAAATCTTAACACATCCAGCAATACCCCATGTGATTTCCATCTCCCAAATGAACCCTGAAAGAAATATTGCATGTAATAGTAAATAAGAGTATTTTTAATAAATATTGTGATAAAAAAGGTGACTTGATCTACTATTTACAGAAAAACTGATCCCTAACAACATTTCTATCAATCATCATAGAGAAGGAACCTTGGTCACCATTCCCCTCTACATATCCAGTAAAAATAACCTTACAATACATTTACCATTGTATATCTTCCCTGATAGGCAGTATGTTGTTTCATTATTTCCCCATGACAATAATCTAACCTACAGATTCCACACATTCCAAAACCACCATCGGCATTCCATTCTCTATACCTCTTTGTGCTAGACTGAATTTGGTTCCATAATAAAAACAAAGACCCCTTTCCCACCATTCTTCATATTCAGTCCTAGAAGTATTTCAAACTCCCATCCACTTCAAGACAACTTCATTTCTCTCAACACTAGAACCAACCAAAACTAAAATCAGTCTAGAAATACATGTATTTTCTGAATGAGAGAATTTAGAATGTTACCATACCCTCTAAAAATCATGTATATTGATCACCACCTTTACAACAAACTCATACTCAACATATATGAAGAAATAAATGATTCTGGACTTATTGTAAAGTCTCATTTGTGTCTATGGGAATTTCTATTTGTGCCCACAAACCACCTTAAAAAACTAATATACCTTGATTCCTATAAAATAAGTATACCGAACACTATTTTCTAAAATTCATTAATATTATCTCTCACTGAACCATTTTTCCTAATTACTTTAAACTATTTCAAAGATCAACTTATTATGAAGGTATAAACCATCCAAGTAGTTTATATTTCAATTTTTCTATAATATATTCAACAGTAGTGACAAAAAAGACAACATCCAATGTTGTATTATTCCCACCGAGAATTTCATAACTATTGACACATGTAATTTTCTCCTAGTTTAAAGGATCACGGAGTAAGTCTCCACTCATGTTATCTAAAAACTGGATCTTTAATAATAAATGTATTCATCTCTATGATCTTTGAAAAGAAACTCAATCCTATCTTCATACTTTCTTCTTCCATGATTATTTCATAATCCAAGTGATACCTCAAATCTAGTCCTCACTAGATGTTCTTCACCTAAGTGTATATGATCTTGGATATTATCTTGCATCGTTAAAATGTTACAAATTCATCTTGACTTACCATGTGACAAATTATTATTTCTCATAACACCTTATATATGATTATACTAGAACAATTTTTTTTTGTTTTACAAGGTGATTCTAATTGATGAATAGTAAGCTCATCCACCTGCCACGTCTGAGTAATTAATAATGATTGTTTATCCTATATTTAATTTTAATGATCATATTTCTTTTCGTCTAAAAGAATCACTTTGGTATTCTTCATATCCACATGTTCCTATGCCTATAGTAGTTGATCCAATACTAACTCTAGTTATTCTAATCGTCACTTCATATTTGGCGGCATACAGAGGCTTTAAGATATTTTATATTGGCACTACAACTCTGAATGAAAGAAACAAAATTTTAGAATTCAAATATAATAAAGTATATTTCTTTAGATAAATATGCCAAACAATATGAAAGGACTTATAGAGAACTAGAATAAATGAAATCTATATAAGAAAAGAAATCATAGAACTCTTTTGTGTGTAACTCAAAAATGCATAGACACAACCTCCAGAATCCTCACCAAGATGCTTCCAAACTCCTTTGGTTTCTGACACTTCAATCAAAATATCTATTATTGTCACAAATAAATCACTATTACCAAACTTCCCTTGTACTACTAGTGCTTGTTTATCTTTTCATGAATAAAACTTATGTAACCACAACCCCCTGTTCGAGGTTTATTTTTAGTAATATCAATCAAATAAATCCCTTACACCTTTTAAAATTTATTTTTAAGAAAGTTCCCATGTTCATGGTTTTGGGATAATTATAGGGTAGGGATTATTAAATAAAAATCAAGGCCCCTTCCCATATCAAATTAAATTAATAAATTTTACTTTTAGTAGTAATATAGTTAAAAAAATTCATTTATATTATACCTATGTTAAATCTAAAAAAATAACCTTCCAATTTTATTTATTTTTAAAATACTTAAAATACCAACTATAGATATGAAAAATAATAATATTAAGGCATCATTAAAGGTTTAATTAAGACTGTAATATTAAATTTATTTCACTGATCTAGAAATTATGAAATATAATTTTATTTATCATCATTTATATATCACAAGTAAATGAATACAAAATGAAGGATATGAATATTTAAAATATATGACACGAAAACTTAAAGGAAATGAAATAATGAAAATAAATCCCCAAAAATATATATAAATATATATATATATCAATAAAGCTTTAGTTATTTTAATACATTTTTAGTTTAATTGAGATTGTATGTTTAATGATAAAAATGGTGTTATCATAGTTTCTAAATATGATCCCGTAAGGGGAGCTACTTCTTTAGGGTTTCTCTCATTGCTTCCTACTTATCCTCCTTGTTGGGATGGATGTGACTCCTCTCCTCCGCTCTTTTGATTGGAGATCTCATGGCATTTGGTTCCTCATTCAACAGTTGGGTCGTGTGACTTTGTGGGATCAGCCATCTTCATGATTCACACCATTTGTTGGCATGTTTCACGCCTCATTCCACCTTCACTAGCTAGGGCATCTCATGGTGGCGTGGTGCTGGTCCAGTGGTCGAGATCCAACTTCTATAGTTTGAGGGTTTCCACCTCATTCTGTGTCAACTGTGAGTGCATTGGTTACATGGTGTGGTCTTCGTGAGCTATTTAGATGGTGGCGATGGGATTTGGGTTTTGGTTTGCGTCGGGTAATTCATCTGATGATCTATGGTGTTTGGATGGCTGTTTATGTGCTAACGGTTTGTTTAACCTTGATTGTTTCCTAGGTATTAAGGATTGGGATGTGAATTTACAGTTTTTTTGGATTTTTTTGTGCGATGCATTGTAGTTTTGGTGTGTTTCTATCTTCTTCAAGGGCTGCACTATGGCATTCTGCTGGCCTTAAATGTGGTGAGGTTTTTTATATTTTATTTTTTGTCTAGTGAATTGGATTTGGATATGCTTGAAACCAATTGTGTTAGTGTAAATCTTGGAGGAATCAATGTTTGAAGGTTCGATGATGCTTGTGATGTTTTTTTAATTTTCTCTATAGAATCGGAAGTTTATACTATGGATTGATTTTGTCTTTGTGGTATGATTTTATGGTGCTTTGTTTTTGTGTTGGCCTCTCTCGTATCTGGTTCAAGGGATTCTACAACAAGATTTTCTACAAGGGACTACTCCAGGTGAGGTTCAGGGAAAGACCCTTTCACAATACCATTACTATCCAGAATTGGATGTTTGAGAGGGTATGTCTCTTTCCATCTGTACCAGTCCTGTGAAATTATTCACGGAATATCCAACCTAGCAGAAATGGATGGTGGAAACTAGAATTAATGTTTTTTATGCTAAGAGGGGTTTTTATCATATAGTGTGGGTTTTTTATGGTGTTGGGATTTTTTCCTATTAGGTTCATTTTTTTAAGCCATTGATATTATGGTGGGTTCCCCCTTACCCCTTAAAAGGGGGTCTATCTTAATAAAAAATTAATTTTTATTCAAAGTTTTTAAATTACCATGTTTTAATGAAAATTCAACTCGTGCATCAAATGAACTTAAAAATCAATTTTAATAGATTTAAACATATTTAAAAACATGTGTGAATGTGATGAATCCTATAAAACGATCTAGGATTATCATTGATTCATTGAAAAAACCGTCGTTTAATTTTTTGCAATTAGAAACATAAAAACCATTAATTGGACTTGAAATTTTCTTAGAATCACTAAATGTGGGTTTTTTTGATTTAACTGAAAAATAGTTGTTCATAAAAAGGGTCAAAACCTAGAAAATGACCTCAAATTATCATGATATCTTAAGAAAATGTTTTTTGGTTATTTTTTTATGAGTATTAATAGAACTCAAGGAATGTGATGTTCGGTGTATTGGGAATGAACTAATAAGTATTTGATTATATTTACCCATCTTTAATGAAATGCATCAAAGGGTTAATAACTAAAAAATGACCTCTTATTGTTGTGAAAATATAAGATCATGACCGCAATTTAATTTGTGACATGTTGTAACAAACTGCACATCAATATGTCATGTGATTTTCTCTAAATGACTAATAATATATTTTTATTGATTTAATGTAATAAATAGGTTCTAATTGATCAAAAACATTCATATCACCACATATTTTTTAAAAATCATAAGAAATTTATCATTAATTAGTTTTTGAAGTTGATGAATAGACCATATATAAATATGATGTGTGGTGTGTTCCTAATTACTGAATCAAAATTTTGTTTTAACTATTTCCTTCTCCATCAACATTTGGATTATGGTTTTATTTTATGGAGTTTTTCTCAAGATCTCCTCTAACTTTTACATTAAATCATTTTCTATATATGTTGTTGTTTTACCTTCAAAATATTCTTGTACTTTTTAACATGTATTGTGAATTATGCATTTATTCTTACATATGATTTTTATTTTATATTAACCATATAGAATTGGTTTTACACTTGTCTTTTTGTTTTTATTTCTATTTTAAATCTATGTACTGCCTTCAATCACCTCCCTCTTATTTATAGTTTTTTATTCCACATCATCATATTCTTAAACATTTTACCCCCATTTCAATTTGATCATCATGTTTAGATTTCATATTTTATCTTTATCTCTTTTTGGTGATTTACCTTTTGATTTATGATACCTATGTTTCATGTTTCACTTTTACATTAACTTTTCATAGTGTTATTATTCTTATTATGCCTATACACTTGAATATTCTTATGGATTATGTTTTTTCTTGCCATCTTACTTCATCTTTATTTACTATTTTGGTGTCTACTTAAGCTCCCCCATCGACTTCTACTTCTTCTTTAAAACTTTACTTACCAAATCCACTCATACTCGTAGTCTACCTTTGACAAATACCATTTCATCTAGTACATATCATGCTTTTTAAAATATATATAGTTTTATTTTTGGATTCCAAGACATATTTATATTTTTGGTACTTTTCCCTTCAAACCATTATCATTCTCCTCAAGTAATGGATTTTCTTATAACTTTATCTCTAAATCCATTTTAATTTTCATACCTTATTTTTTTTTGTCAATATTATTTATTTATTTTCTTAGAATTTTTTTTCTTTTCCTCACAAATGTGTTTATATATAAATGAACAACATGAGAGGAGGGATGTTTTAGGTGATTTTAATTTTTAATCAAATCAAGGTTATATGAATTAATAAAATTTAATTATTTATATAAATAAAAAAATGAAAAAATAATTTTTAAATAAAAATGAAACTATATTAAAAATTAGTTTTCAAATTTGAAAATTATCTCTTTAGTATTGATTAGAGTAAAATTTTTCAATGGGAAAGAATTTTTTTTACTTTCAACCCCTTAGGAGATCATTTCCTAAGGAGGTGTTTCCCAAATAACTATGTTGAGAAAAATGTATTAATACAATATATTATTACTAAAACACTTAATTTTTATTTTTCCTATGATTTTTAATATTTGATTATAAATTAAAATATAATGTTTAATTGTCTTTTGAAATTAATGTTAATTTAATTTATATTAATTAAAATTAAATTCTATAATGTTGAATTAGGATGGATTTTAAAAGCTTTAAATTCCCTCCAGTCTACTACGATTACATGATTGATTCATGGCTATGCTGATGATGGTGGGACAACCACCACCACCTTTGGAGGGAATTTGATATGAATTTTCCTAAATGATATCTTCTATGTAATTATTTTAAGGATTCATAATAAACATTATATATTAGTTATGTCAACATGATTTTTTTAAATAAAATTTCCCATAGCATATTGGTTAGTTTGTTGGGGGTTGCTGATGAATTCCAAGTGAACTCAATTTCGAGTGTTAGGGGAATCAAAATTATTACTATTATAGAGAGGGATGGTGGGCTTACTGATACTAATAAGTCACGTGTAGATGAATCCATTTTAGAAGATCTATACTGACTAGGTCACCATGGGAATTGTCACACCTATCGATTAAGAGACATTATGGGGTAATGGGTGAAATATTTTTATCCTTTTTATGATATGTAAAATTAATTATGTGTCGAATCATATCTTCTGACATGAAATTTTCTATTCTCTTGGATATGAGTTTATTCTTAATATTTATTCAGACATAAACATCATAGAATATAGAAATAATAGGAATTGTACTTCCAAAACATGTCCCTTAATATGAAAATCTTTAGTTTCTTAACCCAACAAGAAGAATCATTCTATAAAATAGTCCATTGCTGGTGCAGGTTGTTTTAGTTGGAAGTTATTATGGCCAAATGTAGTGGATTTAACACACACTCACTGATTTTGTAATGATTTTCTCTCAAACACTAGCTCATTATGATGACAATCATTTCCATTTCATCAAATTTCAATCTATATCATCTACTTTTCAAATGTTATTATTCATATATTTATAATTACCTAGAAAACATTATCAAAAAATGATCATACAATATAAAATTATTGAGATAACACAATAAAATTATATTCTAGTCATTTATGATATGTAAAAACTAACTAGATGTTAATATGATAGCTGGATTTCTCAGTATAATATAAAGTGTTTTTTGGACTTCACATTATTCATAAAAGGGGTCAAAACCAAAGAAACATGTTTTTATTTCCATGAATCATTTTGAGATTTATCAATAGACCACATTCCAATCTAATATGGTGTGTCGTCATAATGACCAAAAACACTGTTTTATTAGATCTACATGTTTTTAAGACCTGCTTCTAAGGGTCATAACCAAGAAACCAATGTTATACTGTCTTTAAATCATTATAAAACACTTTTCAATTAATTTTTGACATGTTGAAATTGATTACATGTCAATCTAACTTGTGGTTTTTTCAATATGAACAAATGTGTGATATTATTTATTTAAAAGTAAAAAAACATGAATCAAAGGGTTAAAACCTAGAAAAAGACATCATATTATTATCCAATAATACAAAAATAAAGTTCATTTAATTTTTATGTTTTTTCACAGACCCCATGTCCATCTTGGAGATGGTTTTCCGGAAATGAATAATAGTGAATTTTTATTTATTTAAAAGTAAAAAATGTGTGTTAAAGTGTTAAAACATAAAAAAAATGACTAATAATTATTGTAAAAATCAATTAATATTGATCATTGATTACTTTTTGACATGTATAACAAGTCCTAAAATCAGTCAAACATGAATTGTGGTCGTAATAATATAAAAATTGTTTTATAAGACTTAAAATAATTAACAACTTGCATCAATGAGATGAGACATTATCAATGACCTCGTATTGTGAACTGAACACAACCTAGAGTGATGGAATGTCCATTCCAATATTTCTAATATTATTCAAAAATCTATTTCCAATGATTTTATGATAATACTAGTTCATCTTCAATGTTTTTACCCTTTTCAATTTTCTTATATTACTAGTTATTGTTAATACCTTCTATTAATATACTTAGGTTTATGTCTTCAATTTCTACTTTTGGATTCAACTTCTATATTTTCTTATTCATCTACCATTAATTATTCCTTGATATCAACATACATATATTTTATGACTATAGTTTATAAATTATACTTATACATCAGGTTTTACTAATATTTCTAGATTCTTTCCTACCATAGATCCAACTACAACTTATGGATTCTTTACCTCTTCTTCTTTTGATTACTGTTTTTATTTTAATTTTTTTATATATTTAAATTATTTTTAATTTTATTTCCAATTCTTTTATTTTTTAATTAAACTTATTTTTTCACCTCATTATTCTCTTACTTATGCATCAACATTCATTTCATGATTATTTATTTTAGCTTCATGATTACTGAATTTGATTTTCCTTCTTTTGATTTGTCATATATATATTCCTGAGTATATGTCAGTACTTGTGTTATTCTTGTTCTGTATTTTTTATCATATTACATAAATTTATATTTCTTAGGAATTATCACCCTGGATTGGAAATTTTCTTGTTGGATCAGCTTTCACTTATAGTTTTTTCAGTTTAATTATTTTTCATCTCATGGATCCAGCTTCTAATTTTGGTTTTTTTTATTTCTCATATTTTCTTGACATCAATTATATTTTACTTCCCAATTTGTCTTATGACCTCTATCCTTTTATTTTACATCTAGTTTTTTATTTCATATTCTTTGTATAAATTTATTTTTTTCTATTGGATTATTTTTTTGGTTTCTTCATCTAATTTTTCGTAATGTATTTGTTTATTCTATAAATTGCGAGTCTTCAAAATGTTTCATTTGTTAATACTTCTAATTATTCTTCTATATTATGTTTTCACTCTTCTAAATTAACTTTTATCTCTAGTTCCTCATTTTTTTACTATAATTCTTCTACATTTTCTCTTTAAATTTTCCTTATTATTGTACTTCTATTTTCTTCCTTTTTCATAAGTACTTGATTTTAGATTATTATATATAACTGATAAATTTATTAGTATACTTCAAATAAATTCTTGAGATTCATCTTAATTAATTTGGATAATATATTCTTATTCCCATTCTATATTCAGTTTTAGAACTATATTCACAATTAATAATGACTTATTTCACACCTTTGTTCTTCTAGACTAGGTTTATTTGATTTGGAATTTATTATATGTCTCATTTTTTATTTTTACTAAATCCTTATTATAATTTTTATTCTATTTATACCTCATATCCTTCTTCTACTTTTGGTAATTAATTCTGACTTATTCGTTTATTCCTACTTTAAAATTTTAATTTATATTCTTCAAACTAATTTGGTAATTTAATTTTATTATTTCTTTTTATTTTCAAAATATCTACTTCATTACAACACCCAATTCATTCTTATATATTTCATATTCTTCTTTATATTCTTCTTATATTCTTTCCCCATTTTCACATTAGATAATTGCTTTAAGATTTTATATTTTATCTTTATCTCTTATTGGTTTGTTGTCTTTTGATTTATAGTATCTATGTTTTGAGTTTTTTTTTCTACTATTATTATTTTCTCCTATGATTTTTTTGAATATTTTTCTGTGTTTCATTTTTTTTCATATGTTATTAATTCATATTTTTATAATATTTATGTTTTTAGTTCATATTTCCCTTCTTCTTACATGTGTTATTTCCATATTTTCTTAATGATTCTTCTCTTTCTCATACTCTAGTTTTAGAAAATTCCTTTTCATCATTTTCACATTATGATTATACATGTGTATATTATTTATCAATCATTATTTCCAACTATTCTTTATTTATTCCATTTTTTCTCTTTAACTCTTCCCATTTTCCACATCTATAATATTTTCTACTAACATTATCTCTATGTCCATTCCCATTTTCCACATCTATAATATTTTCTACTAACATTATCTCTATGTCCATTCCTATTTTCGATCATTTTATTAAAATTTTATATTTTATTTATTTTTTATTTTTTCATCTCTATTCTCTTCTTCTTAGAACTAATGTGTGGATATGTAAATGATCACTGAGAGATAAAAGTTATTTTAGGTGACTGTAGTTATTTATTTAAATCATAGTTATTTAAAATAATAAAATGATTTTTTAATAGTTAATATTATAATGAACAATGGATTTTGAATGAAAAATAAAAATATCATGCACATGAAATATCATATTTGAAAATAAGTAGTGTAGAATTACTTATATCAGTGTGTTTTTTATGGAATGAAATTTAAAAAAATTTAGGTACAGAACATTAGAGGGCCTTAATATGTGGTTTTGGTTCCTAGAATCCTATAATGAGAAAAGATGAATAATCACAGAAATTTTTACTAAATAATTTTATTTTTGCTTTTCTAATGAGTTATAATATTTCATTTTAGATCAAAATATAATGTTTAATTATGTTTTGAATTTAATATTAATTCGATTTATTGTAGTTAAAATAAAATTTAATAATGATGAACTATGATTGATTGTTGAACTATTACACTTTCCACTATCATTTATATAGAAATGACTAATTCATGGTTGTTTTCATGATGATAGTACAACCACCAATTCCCTTGGAGGATGGTTTCAATTCATTTTTGAAAATGATATTTTTCAAATCCTTGTTTTTTGAATCAAAATACACTTTATATTTTAGTTTTCCAATAACCTATAGGATAGCTGATGGGAATATATATTAATTCTTAGTGAACTTGAGTTTGATTTCAAGGGGCAAAACAATTCTGCTTATTATGGAGAAGTCTAGTGGGAGTGTCGGTCAGAATTATAACCTTTCAAAAGAAGCATGAAACATAAGTATACCTATTTTTAGGTACTTTTATACTTTTTTCATCCTTTTTATAGGTCTTGTTCCATGGGGTATTTGGTGACATAATTTTTTTTCGATGCTTTGGGCTAAGAAAGGACGGTTCATGGTAAGTGAAAATCATGCATCTCATCCCAGAAAATTGTGTAGTGTGTTTTGATGTATTTTAAGGTAGCATATGGTATTTTAAAACCATACATCCTCCCCTCCAAATCATGTAAACTCCCCTCATAACAATATGTCCATGGATTTTGGGTTTCTGAAATTTTTGTTTATGATTACTCTAACAGTGTGGAATAATCATGTTCCTTTTCAAGAAGCCTACTAAGTGTTCCATGTTATGCTCATGACTTCTACAAACATTTTAGCCAATACCAGGAAAACGTATGATGGGTTTTTATCCCTCAAATGATATAATTAAAATTTAGAAACCCCTTACTAATATTCCAAACCCATCCTAAGAAAACATAATATGGTGAATTTTCTTTTAGAGGCTCTCTAGAGGCGTTCATGGCCCATTTAACATATTTTCTCTCCTATTATTGCACTTAAGGAAGTGATTGATCCCTCTATGGTAAGTGAATTGTCTCCTGATTTTGGTATCCCCATTTATTTTCTTATATACATATTTGAGAGTGATGAATCCTCATAATTTTGATGGATTAGATCTTAGATTAGGTGAATTATAATTATAGGGATTGCACTTTGATCTTCCTCACCATCGAATCCTCATTAGTGGTCTCTGATACATTTTTTTATTTGATCGTGTGGTTAAATATAGGGGGATAGATATGGGTTTCCAAAAAAATTGAAACCCATAATTTATCATTTATTTGAAATTAGTTTCCAATCATATTTCAAACCATGAATTGAAATTATTTAATGTTCAATTTTATAAGCATAATATAATTGGTAAAAAAAATCAAATTCCTTGATAATTTTCAGCGAATTTGAGAGTATATGGAATGGAAAAAATGTTTTTGATGAAATAATTTGATTATGATACTTGAAAAATATTCCATTAAAAGGAATATTAATTTTAAAAGCTTGAATATTATTAATTCTCATGATTTGATTTTGGAAATGAAATGACATGTTGAAAATTGAAATTAGGCATTTGAACTCTGAGTGATAAAATCAATTGAAGTCAATAATTTTCCCATAATTGATTGATTAATTGATTGATTTAAAACACATTTGATATTTTATAGTTAATGGGTGATTATGATAACAATTCTAGGACTTTGACTTCCTATTAGGGGATTTATGATGAAAACTATAACTAAATCATGTTTAGATAGATTATCTACTATTTTCAGTTGATAGATTTGTTTCAAGGGTCTGGTTTGTAAGGACGTGTTCACACCTTGATCTGTGTTTGATTAACCAAATAGTGTGAGGATCCTAGAGAATGTAACTAGTATACTTTAAGGCATATTCCCCTGGATCATGGTTTTAAATTGTTTATTAAAAGTCAATGTTTTTCAGAAATGATTTATTCCTAACTTTTCTGTTTTAAAAAAATGTTCATTAATGTTTATTATTTGATATACCTTTCTAATACTTTTTTTAGATAATTATTTGATTAAAATTATAAGTTTATTTTCCATACCTTTTTTATTTAAAGTAAATACCAATTAGTTTATTTTTTTATAATTTTCTTATAAATATCCCACTAGGTTGTCTTTCTCACATACTACATTTTCTTTTATAAATCTATAGACATTGTTATTTTAGGTATAGGTAAAAGGAAATAGGCACACCGTGGTGGTGGGAATGTCTTATTAATATGACTTTGGAATATTATCGTGACGAGTGGATCTATGAACAACTTGTTACCTGGAATATTTAGAGACTTTTTCTTAGTGGATATTGTGTAACTTTTGGATGGTGTTTCAGTTGGGATCATTTATTTAATCTTGTGGTAACTTTCTCTAGGAGTAGTGTTCAATATAATGAGTATTCGCTTGATTATATTCAACTATTTTATATTATTTGTTTTACTTATGGAATTTTTTTTAATGATTATCAGGAACAAGATTCCAACCCATGGGGATCTGTAACATCTTTCAGATAGCGTTAGTGGAAGGTTGGGTATTAGTGTACTTTGTTATCTAAGTCGGTTCTTGAAAATTATACTTTCATTGATCTATACTAGCTGACCCACCTAGGGGAATTACCACAACTACCAAGTTAAAAGATTATTTTGGTGGGGGTGAAATCCTTGGCTCCTAGCAAGGAAATTTAAAATTAAGCCTATTCAAAAACAAATATTATCACTTTGAATTTTCTATTTTTATAACTTTTAGAGAAGAGGATGTCATGATAAGAGAGAAACACTGAGATTGTATCTCTATAAAAATTGTGGGAAATTAGGGTTTCCCTACTATCATTGATACTTTGACCATTTTGATTTATGGAAGATCTCTTTATTGTTATATAGAGGTTCGAATCTCATAATCTCAGAACTTTGGGGATACAACATCAGATTCAGGCATGAAATGGTGATACTAAGATCGACAGAATTACAACGAATCGCTCCTTCACCATCTTCAAAGGTGAAAATGATTCCTCCATTAAAAGAAAAGAAAATTTTTCACACATCAAAGAATCCCTTGAAGCTATTTCAGAGCGGCATAAAATAGGTGAGTTCTCGATCATATATAATTTTTTTCTTCTTAAAGGCACTTGGCCTCAGAAAATAGATTAACTGAATAAGAGGATTTTTTTTTGATTTTGGATTCTCATCATGGAAATGTGTCTTGTTAGGATTTGGATATTTCCATATGCTCTTTCCCTCTTAAGATATAAAGGTCTAAGCCCAAAGCTTCAGTTAAATTTCTTTCAAACCAGGTATTTTTCACCATCATGAATGGGAAAAAAAATAAACACATTTGAGGTTGGTAACACCACTACTTGAATTTGGTAAAGGGTATATGGGGTGAATTGGATATTATGGAATCCTAAAATTCATTATGATGTCGAACTATCTATCCATATCCCAATTAAAATTGGCACGGAAATGAAAGTGGAAAGATTTAGCCACTTCCCAGGTTCTTGGTTGAGGTTGAACTAGGTTCTGATGTTGTTGATAAAGTATTTATTTCAAAGGATGATGATATTATTGAGTAGAAGATTACATATGATAAAACCACAAAATTTTATAAGGATTGAAATGTTATAATTTATGAATTATATAACTATAGGCTCTCTATAATGTTCAATTTCTATTTTATACATTTACATGATATGAGAAACTCTCTTAAAAAGTATAAAAACACATATTTTAGGAAGGCTGGTGTTGTTCCTCAGATGTAGTTGACTTCTGATAAAAATGAACCTTGTAATATTGATGATGTAAAATAAATGAAAAATTATAATGTCAAATAGAATAAATATGAAAAGGGACATATTCCTGATGATGTAGTAAAACTAATTGTGGATGAGAATGGAGGCCTTCCTAGTGATTCATCTAATGTTATTTGCTCTGCTTCTAAGACAAAGATGAAAAAATGGGTTGTCATATTCTCTGACGAGGCTAATTTAAATAATGATGATATTTATAGAAAAGGAAGAAGTGATGATGACTTGTTGATTGAAGAATATAATGAAGAATATTTCCAAAAAGCGATTGATCAAAAAACTTCACAAAAAAGGGTGGCTGCTTCAGGTACTCGAAATGTTAAGAAAATTTTAGAATCTGATTCACTAGTGAATTATAATGTTTTCCAAGATTCTTTAAAATCCTTCATGGATAATGAGTCTTTTCAAATTTTTTCTTACAAAAATAAAATGGATCTGGTTGAATCTCATGTGGTGGTTGATCAATCAAATGAAGTTAAATATGTTTCTTTTTGTGAACAAAAATATTGATTGTTCCAATGAGATGTAGGATACAATTCATGGTTCTTTATATACACTTCACGACAAGACAAAACCATAGGAGACTATTCCTTTAGCTGGAATAAAAGAGGTTGAGGAGATGATGACTCTAATGGAAAGCAATGCCTCTCCTGAAAAATAAAGGAGTAGCGGGCTGGTAACTATAACTCTGATAGCACTGATGCTGAGAAAATAATTAAAAGGATTAAATCTCTTCCTTAAATTAGGGATAGAACAAGAGGTCGGGGGCATTGTCATAGAAGAGTTGACTGGAGTGAAATTCAATAGAATGAATGAAAAATAATAGAATGTTTGAGAAAAAAGTTAGGTGTCTATCTTTTATTATTTTCATATATTTTCTTTGTTCTCCCATACCCTCTTTGGTTATGTTATTTTTTATTTTCTAATAAAATAGGTATCACCTCCATCCCTTATAAAAATTCTACTCTTATGGATATTGAAGTGCCCAGATCAGTGTGATCACTGAGAGGGGAGGGGGTGAATCAGTGATCCTTTAAAACTTTTTACTAATTGATTCTTTATCAATTAAACCTCTATGTCTTGTTAAGGCCTTGATTCACTCTTCTTGTATCTCTCAGCCTTTCCTCGAGTGATGCAGTAAATGTAAAGGCACAAGACACAAGGATTTACAAGGTTCGGCACCAAAGGCCTACGTCCTTGCCATGTTGGTTATACGCCCCAACATGGAATCTCCATTATAACTTGTTAGAATTACAATGGTCGATACAGAGTCCCACTGTATCTCTCCTGAGTCCCACAGGAGGGTCTTTATACTGTGTCTCACAGTGTTACCAGAGTCCCACTGTCCTTCTCCAGAATCCCACTGAAGACTTCTTCCACCCTGAGTCTCACAGGGGGCTTCTCCTGGCTCCTCGAGTCACACGAGTAGCTCTTCTTCTCTTTAATCTTCTTCAAGTAACTTCAGCAGTCTGGGATAAAGACTGTTGGCCTTGCTCTTTACCTCTGCTCACTTGTGATGAATAGGTTTTCTCATCTTGCTCAGGATTTATCTCTTTTCTCTTAGGATGACCTGGGCTCTCTCTTCAAGAATCTTCAACAGCCTATGCAAAGGTCTATTGGTCTTGCTCAACAAATTCTGATCACTTCTGTTGATCAGGCTCTTCTCAATCTACTGAAAACTCAGACAAATAATCTCTTTAACTTCAGTCTGGCTCAGTCTCACTTCACATCAACTTCATGCACTGAGTGCATGGCAACTCTTCTTCATGCACTGACTGCATGGCTTCTCAAATTCTTCAAGAACTCTTGGTCTTGGACAACTCAAATGCACACAGCCTAATTTAGCTTTGTTCACGTGTGCACGTGCATGCATGCAAGCATGAACTCCCCTTATTCTTCTCTTGGTGCAATAAACCCTCAAAGGGTGTATTCCTTTTTAGCACACACCTTCTTTGAACTTTACACACTTAATTCAATTTTCTTACACACATGAATGTGTGTTATACTTTAGTGTGGGTACCCTCTTTCTTCTAAGTGTGTTCACACTTCTTATGCACACACAAAGGTTCGACCTTCACTTGTTTCGCACACACAACTTGTTCTTCGTTTTGCACACACTTGAGCTTGGCCTACTTCACTTACTAAGCACACACACTTCCTTGTTCTTTTAATCTTCTTCAAAGTGTGCACTTCACTTATGCACACACTTGGTTCTCCATTTTTCACACACAAGGGCTGCGGCCTCCTCTTTAATATGCACAAAAAATTTGTGGTGGCCTTCTTGTTTTGCACACACACAACACCTTCTGCCTCAAACAGGGCGCGCAAGGCCTCGGGTGCAACGCACCTCGGGTTCGTGCAGGGTGCAAGGGCACCCTTACTGCCATGCAGGGTGGAGATGCCTTGGGCACGTAGGGTCCAAGAGCCGCGGGGGCGCAGGGTGGCAACACCGAGAGATCCTTCCTCCTGCAACGCAAGTGTGCGGGCAGAGAGGGTGGCAAGAGACTCGAGCGCGCAAGTATGCTGCTCAGCTCCTTCTTGTCGCGCAAGGGGTGCGCGCAGGGGACCTCTCCCTTTCTTCTTTCGCGCAAGGGGTGCGCGAAAGGATACTTACGGAGCTAATGGGAGCTCCGGGCTTCTGCCGCGCAAAGTGATGCGCGCAGGGATGACTTCACGTTGCACAAAGGCTTCGCGAGACCTCTTATGTTTTTCAGCAAGCTGCACCGAGGTCTCGGCCTCTCTTTATATAGGCAGAGGCGGTGCGGTTCATCCGCGTGAGATAACTTTTGAATCCCCAAGATTATCGGGTTTTCAAGATTCTGTGAAATCTTGTATTTATCCTCTGTTTCCACGCGGGTTCCCTTATTTTTCGGCTTCTTCATGTGCATGCATTTTAGAACGTTTTCATGGCCTCCTTTAAGTCGATTCATACAAAAAAATAAACCCCACATGGCCTCGCACCTTCAGTTTGCTTCGGCCTCGTGCAAATTTATTCTCCCGTTGCATGAATGTGTATTTTTATGCATGAATGGGTTCGGTTTGGCTAGACGAGCATGAGGGATCCATCAGTTTCATCAGAGGTGGCCGGAAACTTGATTTGTCTTGCTCGGAGGGCCACTGGTTCAGGCGGTGTCGCGGGAGGTTCCTCGGCCAAGCTCGAGGAAGGGGATGATGCGGCAGCCGTCGGATCAGCCGTTTAATAACATTTGGACGGCTGCGATCAGAAGATCTCGCGCCGGATCGATCGTGCGGTCGAGATCTGGCGCGCGATCGATCGAGCGGCCAGGATTCACTCCGCGGAAAAATCCCGCGTCCCACATCGAAACGAAGGCCGGTGTTTCCGTGGCTTATCAAAGATGCGCTCCCCCAGCCGGCTCAATTGAACTTCCAACCTCCACGGTGCCGCCCCGCACCGTGTTCTCTTGCGGGCGCGCTCTTGCGCCCACCCCTGCCACTCGAGCGCGCCACTGGCGCCCACTATGCACACACGGGCGCGCTCCTCGCGATCACGCTGCGCGGGCTTCATCACCGCGTGGCCTCGGGGCTTATACATGGCCCCGACCTCTCTGGCTAGCCCCATGGGATCCCCCTTGGGCATGGCGACCTCGAGTCCCACAAGTTCCTTGGGGTTGAACCCTTAAGGTTGGCCCTTGGTGGCTTCCTTTTTGCTTGAGGAAACACTTAGTACTTTGTATACAAACAAGGTAACCAAGTGTAAATGCCAAATGCCACTTCTTCCATTCTTCTACTTCATTTCCTCTTCTTTATTTCATCATAATTCCCCATCTCCTCTTAATCATGTATTCAATACTTAGGAGGGACTTCTTCAACCGATTCTCCTGGATCACATAAATTCTTCAATTTTCTTTGTTGATCCAATCAGAGAGCAAGTTGGATCTTCTTCATGTTCACATGAACTACGAAATAGTACATGGTCTCTTTCAATCCACTTAATCCACATAGAGGTTGTGGATGGATCTCCTCATCTCCTCATGCATTGTGAAGACAATGCATGGTCTTCAAACATTGTTGTGACATTGTATCCTCTTGATACAAGTTCTTTGAACTTTAAGATCAGCTCAACAATCGTCAGATATCATGATGCTCCATCATCATCAATTCTTCAAGTGGTGTAACTTAGTATCATCTTGATACAAGTATTGAAACATTAAGATCATTTCTACAATCGTCTGATATACATAGAGAATTTTTCATCCACAACATCCTATGTCACTTAGTGAATCTTCTAAGTGACATGCATCTTAGTACCATGGCCATTCTCCTTTCCTCACCAACACCATCACATCCTTTGTCATTCACATCTTGACATTCCTTGACATCCATTCATCTTATGACAACATCATGCCTCATTGACAACAAATGCAACACAGTGCACTTCAATCTCCCCCTTTGTATTTGTTGTCAATACACTTCTTCAGCACATATGAATGGGTCAATATGTGTGCCAATATTTTCTCCCCCTTATTGGAAATCAAATGAAAAGGTGTGGTGTGGTTCTCTTCCAAAATATCAATTCCTCCCTTTGAAAAGTATTTTCTTGAAAAACACTAAGAGAGGGATGATGCCACATGTTCTCTTGAGCAAAGAACCTTTATTAGATCAACTCTAAGTCTACTTGGGCTAACCCGGTATAGAAAACAAGAGTGATGTAACCAAGATTTTCAATGTTGTCCACAATTCACTGTACATGTGAGATCATGCTTCAGGGGGTGAAATTTTTCATATTTATCATTGAATTGCTAAATCCTGCACATACTTCACAAAACTCGTTAGAATGTTCAGTGCAAAGATAAAGCTCCCCCTTTCATCCATTTTCCTTCAATCAATACTCCCCCTTAATTAACATGATGAATACAATTAAGAAACAAGGGATGAAAGTATGATTGGAATACCTTCACTTTTCTCAAGATGATATTAAATCCCAAAATATCATCTTCTCCAGATTGGCTCCCCCTCAAGGGGTGCACTCAATTCCTTCCAAACCATCCTCCAGCTAAGAATGATCATCATCTTCAATTCCCTGTAGTGTTATCACATGTAAATACAAGTGATTAGGGAATAATATGGAACCTCCTTGGTTCATCAATGTGAAAAAAAAGGTTGAGAAGATTCTCTCAACCGAGATGCCCCATTTTCACCATTCTTCACACTTGCACATCTGATCTTCAGTGATGATTGTGCTGGTGTCGATCTCAACACATATTCATGTGAAATATTTTGTTTCCTTTTTGCCTTAGCAATTTCCAGTGCTTCATCTTCATATCTTTGCAGTTCTCTGGCAAGTGGCAACCGATTCGGCCATATGACTAACAAATATTTTGGAAGTGTGGCCTCAGTTCTGGAAGTTCCACATAGTTCTTTTGATGTTGTCAAGCTACCTTTCTTAGGAAACTTGTTTTCAATCAATCCCTTCTGCTTCTTCTGGATTGATTGTTTGTGTGAGTTCAGTCTGCTTCTATTGATTTTCATGGCTTGTTTACAAAGATCCATGGTATGTCCTTTCTTTCCACAGTAGATTCATGTTTTCTTCTTGGTGGTCCTTCTGGATGCATCACCCTTCTTGGATTTCAAATCCAAGGACTTATCTTCCTTTTTCAACATCTTCTGGGGAGCATTTTCTACATTCATCTTGCTTCCCAAGGATTCTCTCCGAGCCAGGTTCTGTGATCTTTTCTTCTTTTGAGCTCTGGATACAGTTGGAGATTGACATGTATCTTTTTGACCACTTTTGCAAACATCCCAGATGTTGTCAAGTAATCCAAATCTATTTGCAGTAAACATATGTCTTTGGACCTGTGGATGCTGCTTCTTTCCTTCTGGCTTGCTCCCCCTTGGCATGGGCTTCCTTTGTGCTTTCACATTGAGAGGATTGTACCAACAATCATTTTCACAATTCCCATATTTGTTACAACACCAACATTGACCCACAAATCTTGACCTTTTGAGTCCTTCTGGTTGTTGGTTACTTTTCTTGACTTGTTGTGTTGTTTCAGGAGAGCTCTCTTTCTTCATTGTCTTCATCCATACTTGTTTGGAGTTATTCTTCCATCCTGCACTTTTTGTGGAAACACATTTTGAAACATGAGTACAAGATGGGATGGATGGTACCTTCTTTCTAGAAGATGTTTCCCTTTTATTAGAGGATGTCTTTCTTTTAGAATCATCCTGCTCAATGCTCACTTGAGTGGCAACATTTCTTCTTCCAGCTGTCTGGGAGGCTTTGGCTTTGGGTGATTGCTGATTTTTCAATATCACCTATAATTCTAAACATTTCATGTTGAGGGAGTTCTTCTCATCCACAACAGTTCTTAGCCTTCCTTCCCATTTTTCTTCCAGCTGTTTCATCTGGTCTTCATGCACTTTCTTCATTTCTTGCAATGAACTGTCAAGCTCCTTCACCCTTTTTACTTTGTCTTCAAGTTGAGCATCTTTGATAATCATTGACACTTTGTGTCTCTTTTCCAGTGCACGGAAAACATCTTTAACCATTATGTTAAATAATTCTTTCTCAGAAAGGATTCTTTGCAATTCTTCAGTAGAATCTTCATATCTATCATTGTAAAGAGAAATTGTTTCATCCTTAGCCTTCACCAGCTTTCTGAGAGTGTTGGTTATGCCAACCCTTTTTGCCAATTGATCTTCCATAGAATTGGATTCTTCTTCTAGATGTAATTTTTCTTCTTGAAGATCAAGGATGCCAGTAGTAATACACATTGCCACTTCCTTGGGGACTGCCTTCTGAAGATATTTGAGTGCATTTTGAAGATCATTCATTGTTCCAACTTCATCACAGCTAGGACAGGACTTCTTCATCTTCTTCTCCTGTTTCTTCTTCCTGTTTTTCAGAGTCTTGGCAGATATCTCCATTTGAGGGTATTCACTCACTTCCTCAAATCTGCACTTTATAAAGACTCCCTTGGATCTTTTAGAGGCAACCTGCTCTGATACCAATTGAAGTGACCAGATCAGTGTGATCACTGAGAGGAGGAGGGGGTGAATCAGTGATCCTATAAAACTTTTTACTAATTGATTCTTTATCAATTAAACCTCTATGGCTTATTAAGGCCTCGATCCACTCTTCTTTTATCTCTCAGCCTTTCCTCGAGTGATGCAGTAAATGTAAAGGCACAAGACACAAGGATTTAAAAGGTTCGGCACCAAAGACCTACGTCCTTGCCATGTTGGTTATACGCACAACATGGTTTCTCCATTATAACTTGTTAGAATTACAATGGTCGATACAGAGTCCCACTGTATCTCTCCTGAGTCCCACAGGAGGGTCTTTATACTATGTCTCACAGTGTTACCAGAGTCCCACTGGCCTGCTCCAGAATCCCACTGAAGACTTCTTCCACCCTGAGTCTCACAGGGGGCTTCTCCTGGCTCCTCGAGTCACACGAGTAGCTCTTCTTCTCTTTAAGCTTCTTCAAGTAACTTCAGCAGTCTGGGATAAAGACTACTGGCCTTGCTCTGTACCTCTGCTCACTTGTGATGAACAGGTCTTCTCGTCTTGCTCAGGATTTATCTCCTTTCTCTTAGGATGACCTGGGATCTCTCTTCAAGAATCTTCAACAGCCTCTAAAAAGGTCTGTTGGTCTTTCTCAACAACTTCTGATCACTTCTGTTGATCAGGATCTTCTCAATCTACTAAAAACTCAGACAACTAATCTCTTTAACTTCAGTCTGGCTCAGTCTCACTTCACATCAACTTCATGCACTGAGTGCATGGCAACTCTTCTTCATGCACTGACTGCATGGATTCTCAAATTTTTCAAGAACTCTTGGTCTTGGAAAACTCAAATACACACAGCCTAATTTAGCTTTGTTCACGTGTGCACGTGCATGCATGTAAGCATGCACTCCCCTTATTCTTCTCTTGGTGCAATAAACCCTCAAAGGGTGTATTCCTTTTTAGTACACACCTTCTTTGAACTTTACACACTTAATTCAATTTCCTTACACACTTGAATGTGTGTTATACTTTAGTGTGGGTATCCTCCTTCTTATAAGTGTGTTCACACTTCTTATGCACACACAAAGGTTCGGCCTTCACTTGTTTCGCACACACAACTTTTTCTTCGTTTTGCACACACTTGAGCTTGGCCTACTTCACTTACTAAGCACACACACTTCCTTGTTCTTTTAGTCTTCTTCAAAGTGTGAAATTCACTTATGCACACACTTGGTTCTCCATTTTGCACACACAAGGGCTACGGCCTCCCCTTTAATTTGCAAACAAAAGTTGTGGTGGACTTCTTGTTTTGCACACACACAACACCTTCTGCCTCAAACAGGGTGCGCAAGGCCTCGGGTGCAAGGCACCTCGGGTTCGTGCAGGGTGCAAGGGAACCCTTACTGCTGCGCAGGGTGGAGATGCCTTGGGCACATAGGTTCCAAGAGCCGCGGGCGCGCAGGGTGGCAACACCGTGGGCTCCTTCCTCCTGCCACGCAAGTGTGCGGGCAGAGAGGGTGGCAAGAGACTCGAGCACGCAAGTATGCTGCTCGGCTCCTTCCTGTCGCGCAAGGGGTGCGCGCAGGGGACCTCTCCCTTTCTTCTTTCGCGCAAGGGGTGCGTGAAAGGATCCTTACGGAGCTAATGGGAGCTCCAGTCTTCTTCTGCGCAAAGTGATGCGCGCAGTGATGACTTCACGTTGCACAAAGGCTTCGCGGGACCTCTTAAGTTTTTCAGCAAGCTGCACCGAGGTCTTGACCTCTCTTTATATAGGCAGAGGCGGTGCGGTTCATCTGCGTGAGATAACTTTTGAATCCCCGAGATTATCGGGTTTTCAAGATTCTGTGAAATCTTGTATTTATCCTTTGTTTCCACGCGGGTTCCCTTATTTTTCGGCTTCTTCACGTGCATGCATTTTAGAACGTTTGCATGGCCTCCTTTAAGTCGATTCACGCAAAAAATAAACCCCACATGGCCTCGCACCTTCGGTTTTCTTCGGCCTCGTGCAAATTTCTTCTCCCATTGCATGCATGTGTATTTTTATGCATGAATGGGTTCGGTTTGGCCAGAAGAGCACGAGGGATCCTTCAGTTTCATCAGAGGTGGCCGAAAACTTGATTTGTCTTGCTCGGAGGGCTACTGGTTCAGGCAGCGTCGTGGGAGGTGCCTCGGCCAAGCTCGAGGAAGGGGATGATGCGGCAGCCATCGGATCAGCCGTTTAATAACATTTGGATGGCTGCAATCAGAAGATCTCGCGTCGGATCGATCGTACGGTCGAGATCTGGCGTGCGATCGATCGAGCGGCCAGGATTCACTCCGCGGCAAAATCCCGCGTCCCACATTGAAACGAAGGCCAGTGTTTCCGTGGCTTATCAAAGATGCGCTCCCCCAGCGGGCTCAATTGAACTTCCAACCTCCACGGTGCTGCCCCGCACCGTGTTCTCTTGCGGGCGCGCTCTTGCGCCCACCCCTGCCACTCGGGCGCTCTACTGGCGCCCACTATGCACACACGGGCGCGCTCCTCGCGCTCACGCTGCGCGGGCTTCATCACCGCGTGGCCTCGGGGCTTATACACAGCCCCGGCCTCTCTGGATGGCCCCATGGGATCCCCCTTGGGCGTGGCGACCTCGAGTCCCACAAGTGCCTTGGGGTTGAACCCTTAAGGCTGGCCCTTGGTGGCTTCCTTTTTGCTTGAGGAAACACTAAGTACTTTGTATACAAACAAGGTAACCAAGTGTAAATTCCAAATGCCACTTCTTCCATTCTTCTACTCCATTTCCTCTTTTTTATTTCATCATAATTCCCCATCTCCTCTTAATCATGTATTCAATACTTAAGAGGGACTTCTTCAACCGATTCTCCTGAATCACATAAATTCTTCAATTTTCTTTGTTGATCCAATCAGAGATCAAGTTGGATCTTCTTCATGTTCACATGCACTACTAAATAGTACATGGTCTCTTTCAATCCACTTCATCCACATAGAGGTTGTGGATGGATCTCCTCATCTCCTCATGCATTGTGAATACAATGCATGGTCTTCAAACATTGTTGTGACATTGTATCCTCTTGATACATGTTCTTTGAACTTTATGATCAGCTCAACAATCATCAGATATCATGATGCTCCATCATCATCAATTCTTCAAGTGGTTTAACTTAGTATCATCTTGATACAAGTATTGAAACATTAAGATCAGTTCTACAATCGTCTGATATACATAGAGAATGTTTCAACCACAACATCCTATGTCACTTAGTTAATCTCCAATGTGACATGCGTCTTAGTACCATGGCCATTATCCTTTCCTCACCAACACCATCACATCCTTTGTCATTCACATCTTGACATTCCTTGACATCCATTCATCTTATGACAACATCATGCCTCATTGACAACAAATGCAACACAGTGCACTTCAGATATGATTTTATTATAAAGAGTTATTTTAATATATATTTCATAAGTTATAGAATAGTGGAAAAGAATTTCAAAAAATAGTAACTTACTAGGAAAATTACTAGTTTAATTTATAGGAAGAATAATCATACTATAATACTTTACAGATATGAAGCAGATTGTAATGGTTAAAAGTTATTATTCCACATTATTGTGGATGCATCACACAATCAATGATTTTAGAATAACACTTAAACATTGATTATTAGATATAAAATCAGTGAAATTTCATCAATTTTTAATGTTCATGTTATTATTTTATAGTTTTATTTCTCATGAATTCAATAAAATTGGAAAATAGGGTAAACAACTGAGAAAAAAGCTCAAATTGGCGTAAAAACATTTCAAAATTTTATTTGAGTCATTTTCAATCTGTATGATCCAATTACTCATCAATTAGACATTTGAGTAGATTTATATGATTTAAATTATTGTTTGGTCTTCCCATGATTTTTAAATGGGGTTAAAACCAAGAGAATGATTTCAAATTTTCATGAAAATTGATGAAAATTATGAATAAACAACATGCCAACTTGATGTGCGCTGTGGTCATAGTGACCAAACATGTCGTTTTATTATATTTAAATTTATTTAGAAATAAATATCTAAGGGTCATAATCTAGAAAATATCCCTGGTTATTTATTAAATCATTGAAAAATTTACATCATTTAATTTTTTTATGTTGGAAGAGACATCATATAAATTCAAATTACGGTTTTTTAAATGATAAAATATGAGTTTTTATTGATTTAAAATCCAAAAAAATACGCATCAATGGGTGAAAATCCTGAAAAAAGACCTTATAATATAGTTAAATACTTCGAAAATATCTTTCATTTAATTTTTTACATGTTACAATAGACCCCACATCAATCAGATAGGCGGTTTTCTTGAAAATAATCAATGCACATTTTTATTGATTTAAAAGTCGAAAAACATGAGCCAAGGTGTTAATACATAGAAAATAACTTTGAATTGTTTTAACATTATAGAATATTTTTCGATGAATAATTTTGGACAAGTATAAATTTACCTCATCACAATCTAATATTTTTTATTTTCTCAACGAAATAAAAATAGTAATAGATGTTAAAAACATGCATCAAATAGGTAAGGTATAGAAAACGACTTCATATTGTGAGCTCACCACATTTCAGATTATCAGTTTTTCTTTCAATATATGTCAATAAATTGTTAAAAGTATCTATTCAATTATTTCATGATAAAGTATGATTTTTTAAAGGTTTTAACAATTGTTCAATTTATCATATTTCTAGGTAGTGATAATTAATTACATTTTTATTACTTTTTCTCTATCTTATGCCTTATACTAATATACTCATGTTTATGACTTATGTTTCATCTATTGGATTTAAATAATATATTTTATTCTATATAAACCATTAATTATTCCCTAAAATTGAATTTCACATATTTTATAACTCTAGTTTCGAGATTATACTTTTAAATTGGATTCAACGTCCACTTCTGGTTTCTTGTTGACTTCTTATTCAAATCTTATTTTTTCCTTCTCACCTTTTCTTCAATGGGATTTTTGGGTTTTAGATTTTTTTATTTATTTTCCTTTTATTTATGATTTTTTTATAATAACTCTTTTGTTTCTAATTCTATATATTTTATTTCAACTATTTCTTCTCATAATTGTGTGTCTAGTTCCATTTATATATTTCAACTTTGAGCTTTTATATTATTGATTTTGATGTTGTATATTTTGATTCATATAATGTTTTTACATGGATTTATGTAATTAATTACATATTTTATTCAAATAATGTTTAATGAGAATTTATTGATGAATATTTACACTACCACCTCTCGACTGTGAGGATATGATAGATTTTGGGTTGTGTGGATGAAAACGGGATAACCATAACCACTATTAGAGGGTGGTTTCTATAGATTTGTTAAAATGGTATATTCAGAAATCTTATTGTGAAGAATAATAATAAAATATATATCTTAATTATGTTAACATGAATTTTTTTATATTAAATTCAAAATAGCCTATAGGTCAATTGTTGGGGGTTTTAGATGCATTCCCAGTGAACTCAGGTTCGAGTGTTGGGCCAATGAAATTTTTTCTATTATCGAGAGGTGTGATTAGATTATTAATCTCTATAGGATATAAATAGATGAATATTATTAAAGTGGTTGATAATAGATATTCAACTTGGAGATGTTGTTATAACCACGAGTTGAGTGGAATCCTATGGGAGGGGTGTAATCCTTCTACCCATACTATAAAATGTAATATTAAGTATAAAAAAAATCATAACATCTAACATTGAAATTTTCATTATCAAGCATACAATTTTATCCTTAATATTATTTCATATGTAGTTTCATAGGTTATAGAATAGATAAAAGTTGATTACATAACATGTCACTTACTTGGAAAAGAATTGGTTTCTTAGTCCATAAAGATGGATGATTCTATAAAATTTATCACCGCAGAATCCAAAAGTATAAATTGGAAATTATAATACCAAATTGATATGGATGAAAAAAAACTCATATATATTGGAATTATTTTCATTGAAAATTTAATTCATTCTAAAGATAGAAGTGTAATTTATTCAATATAAAATATGAATATTCTTATTTTATAATTTTAATCCTCTATGGGGGTCAAAAACATATAAATCATGCTCATATTCGCATGAAAGTATAAGAAAAATGATATTAGAATTATATTTTATCTACAAAACCCAAAAAACCTTCAATATTACATCGGAATTAATTTTTATGATCAAAAGTTACATTTGTGCTTTAAATTCTTATTAAAGGGGATAAAAACTAAGAAAACAATATTAGATTGCCATAAAAATTTATGACATGAACGAATAATAAATATGATAATATGACATATGTTGTGGTCATAATGACTAAATATATAGTTTTTTTTAATTTAAATTTCCTTAAAAATCACATCTAAGGTTCAGAACCTATAAAATTACATATATTGTCATTGATTCAATGTAAAAAAGACCGTCATATAATTTTGGCATGTAGCAAAATTATCCATATGTCATTTTTTATGTGTAGGAATTAGCCTCACCTTAATCTGATACATGATGTTCCTAGTATGACTCAAAGTGTTCGTTACCTGTTTAAAATCGATATTTTAGTCCAAAAGCTGTCAGTCAATGAAAACTGATCAAAAGTGATAGAATTTGTTGATAATTTATAAAAATGATTCATAAGTCATTTCTACATGTCAGAATCCATTTCATGTTAAACTGATACACGATGTGATCATAATGAGTAAAAAGTGTTTGTTTCCAGTATAAAACGACATTCTGGTAAAAAGGTCAACTGACATACACAAAACCTAGAAAAACACATTAAAGATGTTTTTATTATTTAGGAAAATGATCTGCATGTCATTTGGGAAGTTTTGGAATCAGTTGCACCTCAATCTGATGAATGGTGTGACCAGTATGACACAAAGTGTGTCTTTTTTATTTATAATTTTCATCATTTTTAATAAAATGGACACTTGTTTTACTCAAAACTGATAAAAAAAGTTTGGATTGTTTTGAAAAATTATGAAAATGATCAATAAGTCATATTTGATGTGTATGAATTATCCGAACCTCAATATGATACACGATGTGCTAGGTATGACTCAAAGTTACCGTTATCACTTTAAAATCGATATGTTACTTCAAAAAGTGTCACTAATTGATAACCGATCAATGTGCTTGTATTTTATTGATCATTTAAGAAAATGATTCATAAGCAATTTTTTATGTGTAGGAATCCATTTCACATCAACCTGACACACAATGTGATCAGATTGAGTCAAAAGTGCGTGTTTCCAGTTTAAAATGACATTCTGGTAAAAAATAAAATTGATTTACTAAAAACTGATAAAACACATTCAGATTGTTTTGATACTTTCTCAAAATGATCCACAAGTCATTTGAGATGTGTTGGAATCCTTTTCACCTCAATTTGATGCACAGTTTGACCGGTATGACTCCAAATGCATCTTTTTATTTTAAATTGACATCAATTTTAGTAAAATTCACACTTTATGTAATTTTATTTATTTATATTATTACTAAAAGAATAATTTATCTCTCATATAGGTGAGTTCATTCACTCGAGAAGGGGTGGTTTGATTGGAAATAGCATGAGTTGGGTCAGGATTAAAAGACAAAGGAACATTGATATTTTTCAATCTATGTAATAATTTTTATTTATGTAATTATATAAACTAATTTTTGAAATGTCTATAATATAGTATTTTTTTCACTTGTTTATGATGTAATTTTTATTTCATTTAAATACTATATTGGGAATTTTTATTTTTTATATCTCGTGTGTTTCTGGTGTTGCGGTGTTCTATTAAAGTACAGTGCAAAGGTGTTGTAATATACTATTATAACACACTACAGTATGGCCCTTTATTAACACCTTTCAATACGGTGACAAGGGACACATTTATCAGTGATGTTAAAAGCATTGATAAAGAACATATTTATTGGTGCTTATTTAGTGCCGATAAAGGACCCATTTATCAGCGCTTTTTCACCATTGATAAAAGACCAGGGCTTTGAACCTCCCTCATGTAGTCAGTACTTCTCTAGCACTGATAAAGTTCATTTATAGCGTTGTAAAAGGCATATTTTTTAGTATTTACTTTAGTGTGTATAAATTTACTCTTATATAGAATAGTGAAATACAATGTGCATTTATCATGGAATTAAAAAAAGTGAAATTTTAAAAATGAAAAGTCATTAAAACATGTATCAAAGGGTTGTGAAATCAATAGAGAATGATTAATGATTAATTTTGGATATGTTAACAAATATCACATATTAATCTGTCGTGTGGTGTAGACATATTGACTGAAAAAATAGATTTATTAGATTTGAAAATTATTAAAAAAATGCATAAAGTGTCATATTCAAGCAAACGAACCTGAATTTCTTTGAAATTTAGGGAAATGATGATACGCCAATTTTATAGATATAGGTATAGTTTACAATTCAATCTGATCAATGTTTACTCATAATGACTAGAATTATGTGTTTTTTAATTTAAAAGTAATACAGATTCATCAAAGGGTTGAAACCTAGATGATGTATTTCAATTGTCATGAAATCCTAGGAAATATTATTGATTAATTTTTGACATTATGTATACAAATCATGTTAGTCTAATAATTATTTTAATATAATGACTAAAAAGATGGTTTTGTTATATTTATTTCATTAAAAAAATTAATGTGTGAAAACCTTAAAAATACCTCTTATTGAAGTGAAATCATAGGACCTATCATATATTTATTTTTAACATGTATGGGTATATTGTTCATTAATATGACTTGTCGTATAAATAGAATGACAAAAAAATATATTTTATTAGATTTAATAGTGTTTAAAAATGTATCAAATGGTTCAAAACATAGAAAATGACTTTATATTCTCATAAAATCATTGGATGATAATATTTTATTCATTTTTGACCTATATGAATACACCGTACATAAATCTAATATGCAGTGTGGTCAAAATGACTGAGAGAATAGTTTTTTTATAATTAAAAATAATTATAAACATGCTTCAAAGGGTTAAAACCTAATGAGATTGGTTTTTTGTGAAATAAAATGAATATCAAATCCTTTTAGTTTTTGTCATATAGGAATATACCGCACACCAACCAACATGTGTTATGATTAAAGTGACTAAATGTGTGTTTTTTAATTAAAAAATCAAAAAAAATGCACCAAATGGGAAGAACGTAGAAAACTACATTAAATTATTGTAAAATCATAGAAAACCCATTTTTGATTAATTATTGACATGTATGGATAGACTGAATGAAATAAAAATTAAGATGTTGGAAAAAGGATTGGATAAAAAAGTTTATTAGATTTAAAAGTAACTAAAAATGAGCATCAAATGATTAAAACCAACAAATGACCTCAGATTTTCATGAAACCATTTAGAAATAATGTTCAATTAACATGTGATGTGTTTGAATAAATTTCACATAATATGATGTGTGGTGTAGTCAAAATAACCAAAATGATTTTTTAGATTTTAAAGACATTAAAAACAAGCGTCAAAGGGTTAAAACCTAACAACCAACCTTTTATTATAATTAAATCATATGAAAATAATCACCATTAAATTTTTTCATGGAGGAATATAGCACACATCAATCTAAAAATTGGTTCGCTCGAAATGACCAAATATTAATTTTTATTTGTTATAATGTTCAGAAAAATGTTTCAAAGAGTAAAAACATGAAAAACAACATCTTATTTTCATCAAACCAATATAAAACTACTATCATTTAATTTTTGACCTGTTGGGATAGACTATAGGTCAATCCTATTTTTGTTTTGTTCAAAATGATTAAAAGTGTGTTTTATTGATTCAAATATCAAGAAACATGTGGTAAAGGGTCAGAACTAAAAAAAATACCATGAATAGTAATTAAATCATAGGAAACGAGCATTTTTATATTTTAGACAAATTAGAATCAACCCCACATCAATCTGACATGTGATTTTTTTCATCATGAAAAAAACACTTTTTAATGATTTAAAAGCCAAAAAACATGGGTAAAATGATTAAAACATAAAAAACAACCTAAAATGTTCATGAAATTAGAATATATTGATCCTTTATTACTTTTTGACATTTATAAATGGACCATATAACAATACAATATGCAAGGTGTCTGAAATAACTTTAAAACATTTTTATTATACTAAAAATGATTTATAAAAATGAATCAAAGTGTCAAGACCTAACGAAGGACCTCTGATTGTGTTCTCACTAATCAAATTAGTAGTGTGTATATTCCTAAATATAAGAAATTATTCAAAAATTACTGTTAAATAATATCATCATAATATGAGATCAAATGTTAGGCTTTTACCCTTTTTCATTTTCGTGGTTTCTAAGGCACTTATTATGACTTCAACATTCACACATTTGGGTTCATATAATGGCTTCTACTAATATGCTAATGTTTATGAATTATGTTTCTGATTTTGGATTCATCACCTATATTTTCCTTTTCATCTATGGTTACTATTTCTCTATAAACAACTTTCAGTACTTCTTTGAATCTAATTTGTAGATTCTATTTAAGATTCATCTACTACTTCTATCTTCATTCCCAATTTAGATTCAACTAAAAAAATTTCATCTTACCTTTTATTTATTTGTATTTTTTATTTTTTTAGATTCAGTTTTAATTATTTCTACCTTTATTTTGGATTTTATTTTCACTTCAACTCATGCTTTTTTTCTACTTATTTTTATTCATCCTTTATATCTCTTACTTTTACATTACATCCATTTCTAGATTCTGACTTCGAGTTTCAGTATTTTTTATTTTCATTTTACTTATTTGGATTTGTATTATGTTTATACATGACTTTAATCTATTAATTATATTTTTTCTTCAAAAAATAGTTTAATTATTACTTAAATTTATATTTCTTATGAATTCTTCTCCAAAATTTTTCTACTACTCATTACATCAATTTTCACTTATAGTTATGAATTCATTTCATGATTTTTCAGTTGGTACGTCTAATTTTTTGACATTTTTATTTTGTATTTTCAGGAATTTTTCCCTTATAATTTTTATTTTGAAATCATGATTCTTCTTCTAATTCTAAAATTATTCATTTGATTTCTAGACTTAGATTTTATTTCTTCTTCTTTTTTATTATTTATCCATATTATTTTTACAATTTTATTTTATTATATTGGATTGTTTTTTATTCTTCTACGTTGTCTTCATGTTGTTTAGTTAATTTCTAGCCTTCTAGATTTTTTGTTTACTTATACTTATTATTATTACTCATATTGTTTTTTCTCTTCCTGATTATGGTTTTACTTCTAACACTGATTTTTTATTTCCCCATTATAATTCTTCTACATAATGACATTAACTTTTTATTATTTTTTACATCTATTTTATTCATATATCATATATTTTGTTTTAATTTCATATACTAAAAATAATATTTTCTTTATAATAAAATCCAATTTTGAGTTCCCCATTCATAATTTTTAAGTTTGGATTTTAAATAACATTCTATTTCATTTTTTGATGAAACATTCACAATTTTTTATTTCTTATTTCTCCTTCTCTTTTTGGATTATGTTTTTTATTTTATCATTAATTTTAGTATCATTTTATCATTACATCTATTCCTTATTCTGAATTTTTCTTCTACTTCAAATTATTCATCCACTTTTGGTCATGTTTTATGATATATATTTTCATCCCCACATATGATTTTGTTTTTAAATTTTTTTCCTCAATTTTCAATATATTTACTAAAATTATAACACCTTTATATACTTTTTTACATATTTTGGATTGTAATTTAAATTTTTATTCCACTTTACCCCCATTTGCAGTTTCAATAATCTCTTCAATATTTCACATTTTAGGTCCATATCTAGTTAGTGTCTTCACTTTGGATTTATGATATTTATTTTTTCATTTTCAATTTGGATTCAACTTTTTCTAGATTTATTATTTTTTCTTAGATGGCTAATTTTGAATATTTTATGGATTTCATTTTTGATTATTTTATTTCTTCATATTTTTTATAATATTTTTATCTCTATTTAGACATCCCCTTCAACATCCCTTATTTCAAAAATTAATTACTTCTTTTTCTCTTGATCCTACTATAGAATTAGAAACTGAATTTTATTCCATATCATATTATGCTTCAACATATGAATTTTTTTAACTTTTATTTCCTACTCTTTGCCTTTTATTTCACTATTTGTTTTTATAAATCTTATCAATTTCATTATTCAATGCAATTTCTACTAAATCTATCTCTATGTCCATTTATAGTTTCAGGCCTTGTGTTATTTTTTTATACTATTTTTTATTCATATTTTTTACATCAATATTTTCATCTTGATAAAACCAATGTCTTAATATGTAAATTGCCTCATAGAGAGAAGAGTTTTGTTGGGTGATTGTAGGTTTTTATTCAGATCAAAATTACAAATTTATTTCAATAATTACCATTAAATTGAATAGTAGATTTTGAAAGAAAAATGAAAATTTCATGAAAATGAGATATCATATTTCAAAATAATCAGTGTGGTATTTTATAAATAAATGTGTTTTATAGAATTTTTTTAGGAAATTATATTTTCCATCCTATAGGATATCCTTGGATGGGGAGGTGGTTCCAAAAATATTGTATCAAGAAAAAATAAATTATCTAAGATATTATTACCAAACTCTTAATTTTTATTTTACAGGTTAATTGAAATATTTTATATATGATCAAAATATAACATTTAATTATGTTTTTAATTTACATGAAATTTAAAGCATCTTAAATAAAATTAAACATAATTTTTTTTATGAAAGATGTATTTTTGATGCTTTACAATTCCTCACCGAGCTATGATGACACGATAAAATACTTGATATGCATATGATGATGGGAAAATGACAACCTCTCTTGGGGGATGTTACTATTTATTTTCCAAAATAATTTTATATTGATCCTTATTTTTACGAATCACAAGGGACATTATATTTTCATTAATTTTACATGAATATCAGTTTTATGTTAACTTTACAAAAACCTATAGGTGAGTTATTGGGGTTGTAAATGTGTTCCTTATAATCTCATCGTTGAGGATTGGGGGAAACAAAATTCTGACTAGTATGGCGGGTTTTTGGGGGACAGATGATGCTCATACCACAACACAGATGAAGTCATTTTTTGTGATTTGTATTGATAGGCCACCATAAGCATTATTGCACCTATCAGGTTGGAGTCATCATGGGGGGATGGTTGAAATCCATTGATCCTCACCATGAAATTCTAAACTATTTTTTTTAAGTCATATCTTTTTGACATGGCCATTTCAATAAATTTTTATCTGATTTTTTTCTTAAGAGTTATTCTTATATAGATATAATAAGTTATAGTAATATTATAAAATGTATTTCTGCAACTTGTCACATAAAAGGCCAATATTTAGTTTCATATTCCAAAAATAACCATCATTTTATAAAATATTCCATTTATAATGTTGATTATAGAAGAAGAAAGTTATTACACCCAATAGTTGTAGATACAAGACACACTCACTTATTTTGGAATGAGTTTCACTTAATGTTTTTGACAACTCTATAGAAATTTATTAATATTTAATTTTTCATATTATTATTTTCTAATATTATTCCCAAATTGATAAATCTCTTGGAAAATGGGTCCAATAAATGAGAAAATGAGCTTGTATTTTTTAAAAAATACAGGAAAACGATTTTCGTGTCATTTATGTCATTTAAGAACTAACCAAGCATCAACTTGACACTAGGATTACTCAGTATAATTGAAAGTGTTGTTCTTTCATCACATGCATACTAAAGGAGGTCATTACCCTGAAAACAAGTTTATATTCCCCATGAATGGTTTTGACATGTACGATTAGACTATATGTCACTTCGACTGGTGGTGTGGTCATAATGAACGAAAATACAATTTTATTATATTTAAAATTATTTAAAAACAAGAATTTGAGGGTCATAGACTATCAAAAACCCTATATTGTCATTAAATAAAAATAAAACATCCTTCATTTAATTTATTACTTGTAGGAACATATCATAGGTTAATCCAACTAGGGGTTTGTTTGAAATGAGAAAAAGTGAATTTATATTGATTTAAAAGTCATAAAATATATGACAATGGGTTAAAAACTAAAAAAGATGTTAAATCATAGAAAAATGAAGGTAATATAATTTTTGACTTGTAACAACATACCCCATTTCAGTCCAATATTTGATTTTACAAAATTTATCAAATGCCTATTTTTAGTGATTTAAGAGTAAAAGACATTTTTAAAGGGTTTAAACATTGAAAAAGTTCCAAAATTTCCATGAAATCATATAAAATTAATATTTTATTATTTTCTAAAATGTTTAACTAGACCTCACTTCAATTTAATACACATTTTGGTTGGTATGATCGAATAAAAGTTTTATATAACTTAAAATACTTTAAAACATGCGTGAATGAATCAATCCCTAATAAATGACTTTAAATTAAGAGCTCACCACATGTCATATTGATATTATGTCTATTCCAATATCTCAAAAAAATAAAAAAAAAACATTGTTAAATGATTTAATGATATACTACATCATATTCTTGGTTTTAACCCTTTTCATGTTGATTCTATTTCAAGGTACTGCTTATGCCTCCTCCCAATGTGATCATGTCAATGTCTTATGGTTCTTATTTTAGAATCAACTTCTTTATTTTCTTTTCAATCCATGATTACCTCATCCCCGACATTGAAATTCACTTATTTTATGGATTTAGTTTATATATTATACTTCTACTTTAGGTTCAAATGCTACTTATGGATTCAAGCATATTTTGGATACAATAACTACTTTGGGATTCATATATTTAATTTTTTTAGATTGGGGATTATTTTTTTATTTTCATATTTATATATTCTTCATTTATTTTTTATTTTATTTCTTAATATTATTTTTTATTCAAATTATTTAGTTTCAACTATTTTTTCTATTAATTAAGAATCTTCATCCATTTATAGATTTTTACTTCATGCTTATGGATGTTTGATTTTGATTCATCTTCTGTTGATTTATCATATGTCTATACCTGAGCGTAATTTATTAATAATGTATTTTGATTCTATCATTTCTTTCTCCCATTAATTATATTTATACTTCTAATGAATTTTTATCACAACATGCGCCTATGGTTTTTGGATCAACTTTAACTTATAATTATGCAATCCTTTAGTGTTTTATAATATAATCCTTCCAATATCCAATATTGACTTTTGTTTCTTCATTAATTTTCTATTATAATTTTTCTGATTTCATTATAATTTTTCTTCTCAATTTTGGATTTTGATATCTACCATTTACTTTTTCTTCTAGTTTTATTTAATTCTTTCATTGAAATTTTTTTATGTTTTTTATTTTTTTAGATTATTTTTTTGTTTGTTCTTCTATGTTTTCTTCTAGAATTAATTTTTTATTTTCGTTTTGAGTCTTAATGATTTATCATTTAAAATAATTTTTAATCTACTTATATCTTATATATTCTCTCTTTTAGATTAACTGATAACTCTAGTTCTGTCTTTCTCCTCTAACATTCTTCTACCTAATATTTTTTACTTTTCCTGATGATCATACTTCTATATTGTTATTTATTTATATGTATTTTATTTTTAATATTATATCCAACTAATAATTTTTTTATTCTACTTACAATTATTTTTTGAGATTCACCTTCCAATTTTTTTATTTTAGATTTGAATTCATCTTATATTTCATTTTTTGAAGATACATTCTCAATTTTTTTTGACTTATTTCATCTTATTCTACTTCTAGATTATGGGTTTTTATTTGAACATTTATTCATGTCATCCATTTACATTTAAATCAAATAATTATTTTATTTTTTTTCCACTTAAAATTAGTATTCTAATTTTGATCATATATTATAACTTTTTTATTTATCCTTAATTTTAAATTTTCATTTATATTTTACTTATTGAATTTTTTTACATTTAGATTCATTTTTACATTATATTTTCAATCTATCTATTAACTTCCAGTACAAATTGTTTTTGAATAATTAAAATTCTATCTAATATTCTTAATCCATTTCCCAAAAATTTCACATTATACCATCACTTTTTGATTTCACATTTTTGATTCATTTCTGGTTAGTTCTTTGAATTTTGATTTATGATATCTGATTTTTTTAGTTTCACTTTTTCATTAAATTTTTTTTAATGTTCTTTTTTTCAATTACGATTTTTAGATATGTTTTTGGATTTCCTTTTCTCTTTTTTTCCTTATTCATTTTCATTATTTTATTCACTTTTTAATAAATTCATCTATATATCCATTTCTATTTTCAACCCTTATGTTTTATTTTACCATCTAATTTATAATTTATATTTTTGTTTCCATTTTCATTTTATTAGCACCAATGTGTGATATATAAATGATCACCCTAGGAGAAGAGTGTTTTTTTGGTGAATATGGGTTTTTATTCAAATCATGGGTATTTTAATTAATAAAATTAATTTCATTTAATAATTAACACTATAATAAACAGTCAATTTTTAAGAAAAAATGAAAATATCCTGTAAATGAAAATCACATTTCAAAATAAATAGTGTATTAGAACTTAGCGAAACGGTTTTTATGGTAATAAATTTATTAATTTTTAGTTTTGGAATCTTAGGAAGCGTTTTATGGGGAGGCGTTTCCCAGAGGACTATAGTAGGATAATACGAATCATCTAAGGTATGAATATTAAACTCCATAGTTTCTATTTTGATAGTGGATTTTAATATTTTATTTAAGATCATACTATATTGTATAATTTTTTTAATTTAATTTATCTTTATTAAAAATAAATTTCACAAATTTTAAGGAGAATGAATTTTTGATGATTTAAAATTCCCTATCTTAACTATGATTATATGATCAATTATTGGTAACACTAATGATGCAAAGAAAACCACAACCTCCATTACCAGTAGATTTGTATTCATTTTCATAAATTATATCTTCTGGATACTTATTTAATTAAATCATAATAGAATATATATATTTTTTATAGTTAAGATGGAGTGTGTTTTCCAGTTAACATGAAAATTTCATGTGGGATTCTTGGTCGGGTTGCAGATTTGATCCTTACGAATTCGAATTTTAGTGCTTGGGGAAACACAGTTATTCCAATTATTTGGAGGAATGGTGGTCCTACTGATCTTGTAAAGTCATTTTGATGAAGTGGATTTCTTTAACCTATACTAGAAGAGACACATGGAGGTGTTATTATAGCTTCAGGATGAGAATCATCATGGGGGTGAAATATATTGATTCTAACTATTCAATATAAAATTAGGTTTGTAAAAAATTCTATATTAAAAAATGTAATTTTCCCTCCTTATAAATTCAAGTTTATTATTAAGAGTTATTCAAATTTAAATTTCATAGGTTTAGAATGAACATGATGAGTAGTTCTAGAATTTTTCACTAATTAGTTGCAGCATTATTTATTGATAAATAAAGAAGCATCATTTAGTAAAAAGCACCACTAATGAAGTATATTGAAGTAATTGAATGTTGTCATGGCCAATTTTTTTGATGCAGCACGCACTCATTGATTTTGGAATGAGTTTCACTCAAACTATGATTCTTTGTAACACTGGTTCCATTTCATTAGCTTTAAATGTGCATGTTATGATTTTCTAATGTTATTATTCTTACATTGAAAATGATAATTAATGTATTAATAATGATGTGTCTTAAATTAAATAGGTTATATTTGATTCAATTGAGGGAAATTTTATTTAATATAGCTTCTCAAAATTGAATAATGTTTTTTTTGGAAACATGTCCATGACATTATAAATTGAAGATTGGTTATGTTTTAATATCCAAAGAATATATTTTTTTATGCATGTGATAAAGGTATGGTAATATATCCTTGTAATAGTATTTATTCACAAATGAGTATATAAAAAGGTGTGGAATTGATTGTTAATAGAGAAACAAATAGAATTAAATATATAAAAGGTGTTGATAAAAACTAATTTGTTCATAAACACAATAAAATAAAATATATACACACAATTATAAAAAGATGAAAATTCCCTAGATGATTTCATAATTTATTCAGTTGTCTCATGGAGGTATTTTGATTAAGATAATGGGTTAGTGAACAGGGTTCATGGAAGGAGGGTACTGCAAGTGGGCTCGGCGATAGTGGCACTAAAGGCGGTGACTAATTTTATCATATTCCAACTAATTCTTGAATTTTGAATTGTTAAATTTCATCAACATTAAATTATCATGTTATGAAATTCTAACATTATTATTTTCACAATGTATAAATCTTCGAAAATTTGGTTAAAAATAAAGATAATGATCTCCAACTAGTACAAAAATTTAGGTAAATGATATTTGAGTTATTTTTGATATATAAGAACCAACTACGCATCAATCATACAATCAAATTACTTGGTCTAACCAAAATTCCCATTTATATTTCACATTTTAAATAAATTGGGTTAAAATTGGCCAAATGAGTTTATATTTCCATGAATATTTATGTTAATTATGAATATACTACATGTCAATCAAATGTGAAGTCTGGTCATAAGGACCAAACATTGAATTTTATTTGATTTTAGTGTCATTAAAAATTCACATCTGATGGTAATAACCTAGAAAAATACATTGGGTTTTAGTTATATAAAATAAAAAATTCCTTGATGTAATTCTTAACATGTAGGAATAAACCACATGTTAATCTGATTTTTTTTTATTTGGGTTGACCAAAAGTACATTTTTATTTATTTAAAATCCAGAAAACATGTGTCAAAGATCTAAAACCATATAATAGACCTCATATTGTAGTTAAATCATAGTATAATAACCGTTGTATAATTTTTGATATGTTTCAATAGACCCCACACCAATCTAACGTGTTTTCTGTCAAAAAATTTTTATATCACATTTTTATTGATTTAAAAGTAAAAAAATTGTTCTTCAACTGCTTAACACATAGAAAATGGCCTTGAATTATAATAAAATCATAAGATAATGAATATTTAATAATTTATGGCATGAATAAATAGACCTCACATCAATATAAAATGTAGTATGATTTGAATGGATAGAGAAATAGTAAAATTCATTAAAAATGCATCAAAGAGTCAATAACTAACAAACAAAACTAGATTTTCAGCTCATTGCATGTCTCTTTAATAGGATATCGGTTTCAAAATGTAAAAAATTATTCAAATACAACAATTAAATGATTTCATAAAAATATGAGATCATTTTCTAGGTTTGGAACCTTTTTATTTTTCTATAATTTCTAGGAAACATTTATGATGTGTATTTTTAATTATTTTTCTTCGACTTAAGTACTATGCTAATATGATTAGTATTTTATCTAATGTTTCATCATCTAGATTCTGCTTCAAAATTTTCTTCTATATCTACCATTATTTCTTCCTCAAAATCAACTTTCACTTTGTTATGACTCCAATTTCTAGCTTATAATTCTATATATATTTATCATCATCTTCTGGTTTTTTTTCACAATTCAGATTCAAATAAACATATGGATTCTTATAGTTTGGTATTTCTTTATTTATTATTTTATTTCTATTTCTTATTATTTTATAAATTCAACATATTTTGTTTCAATTATTTCTTCTCCTAATTTTGAATCTACTTCGTCTTCAGGATTCTAAGTTCAAGCATCAAATTTTTTTTATTTTGATCTTAGATATTTTTTTAGTCATATGTTTATACATGATTTTATGTTCATAGATATTTTTTCTGGATCCAATAATGTTGAAGGATAATGGATTTTTGAAGTTTTATTATTCCCCCTTTCATATATGATGAAATACTAGATTCTTGGTAATATTTTTGACTACAGGACAACCACCACCACCATTAGAGGGAAGTTTTTATTCAAATTGAAAAATTATATTTTATTGATCCTTCTTCTGATGAATTAAAAAATAGTTAAATTAACATTAATTGTTCTTTTAAGTTATCTTTCCAATACCATAGAGGTCGGTTGCTAGGGGTTGCATATTTGTTCTTGATGAACACTCTTTATAATTAAAGGGAAATACAATTATTCATATTATGGGGTGGGATAGTGGGTTAGATGATCCTAATTGGACCCACATAGTTGAAGAACCATTCATTGATATATACTAGATTGTCCACGGGGAGGTATTATCGCTACTACAATGTTAAGGGTATCTGGGGAAGAAGGGTTAAATCCATTTATCATCACAATGCAATGTAAAATTTGGTTTATGAAGAATATTATATTCTGACATATACATTCCTACACATCTAGATCTGAGTTTATTAATAAGAGTAATATTGATATATATTTCATAGGTTTTAGAATGGATAAGAAAATTACTTCCAGAACAATTCACTTCCTTGAAAAAACGTTAGTTTTGTGGCCCACTAAGAAGAATCATTCTTTGAAACATTAACAATTAAAGATGATTTTAGTAGTTCGAAAGTATTATGCTCAATTTTGTGGATGTAGTACACACTCCCTTATTTTAGAATGAGTTTCACTCAAACTTAGATTCTTTGTGAAAACATCAGTGAAATATTGTCCACATTAAATTAGATAGTTTTTTCCTAATTCTTTTCTTCATACATTATAAAACTCCAAGAAAATGAGAGTCCAACAACAAGCATAGGTGGTCTGATTAGCATGAAAAAATATAAATAATGAAATTTATTCATTTTTTATCCTTATAAAAGAACCAATCATCAATATGCAAAGATAATTTATTATTATTATTGAATGTTACATTTTTCCATCAAAATTTTATTAAAGGGGGTAAAAACTACGAAAACATGTTTATATTTCGGTTCAAATTTATGAAATATTCCAATAGATTATATTTCAAATAGACATGCAGTGTGATCAAAATTACTAAACATATAGTTTTACTAGATTTAAATATCTTTTAAAATGAACATTTAAGGGTTATAACCTACAGAAAGACCTTATATTATCTTTAAATCCATAAAACATCTATCATTTGATTTTTGATATGTGAGAATAGAAAAATCTTCAATCTGACAGGTGATTTGTTTCAAGTGACTAAAATTGTGTTTTTATTGATTTAAAATTAAAAAAAATTCCTCAAAAGTGGAAAACTAGAAAAAATCATTGGATTGTTATTAAATTAGAGGGAAAAAGGCATAATTTAATTCTTGAAATGTTGCAATATAGTCAATGTCAATTCGATATGATGTTTTCTAAAAAAGAAAATAAGAACATTTCTGTTGATTTAAAATTCATAAAAAATGTGTCGTAGGGTTAATACATAAATGATGACCTAAAATTTTCATGAAATCGCATTAAATAATTTTTAAAATTTGTTATTATGTTTGTATAGACCACACAACAATCCAATTTGTGGTATTGTTAGAATGATCAGGAAATAGTTTTATCAGGCATAAAAATATTTGATAACATATCTCAAAGGGTAAAGATATAACAAAAAACCACAAATTGTGAGCTCTCTACTAATCAAATTGACTGTACATTATTAAAAACTTGTATAATAGAATCAAGATATAACAAAAAACCTCATATTATGAGCCAAACACACATTAGATTGATGGTTCATCTATTAATACATGTCATAAATTATTCAACCAAATTTTTATAATGATTTTAGGTTAATCTCATATCATTTTTTATGTTTTTATTTTTTTTCCTTTACTTTAAATTTTAAGTATTCATTATGAAATTTACATTTAGACATTTTTTATTGTCTTTTATATTCTTATAATATTATCATGTTTATGGATTATGTTTCTTCTTTTTTTGCTCCAACTTTTATATGTACTTATGAATCTACCATTACTTATTCCACATCATAAAATTTATATTATTTCATTACTCTATATTAGATATTCTACTTATACATCATATTAAACTACTCTTTATATATTCTTTCCAACTTTATATAAAACTACTAATTTTTTCCTCTAACCTCTTTTTCTTTTGGATATTGTATTTCTTTAATTTTTCTCTTTTTCCTTTATTTCTAATTTTATTTCTAATTTTTAATGTATTTTATACCACTTAGTTGGAGTCCACTATTTCTTCTATTACTTTTTTATCTACTACCATTTCTATATTTTTACATAAATATTTTGTAATTTTTTATTTTGAATTTACTTTTTCAATTGTTGTTTTTTTCTATTTAAAATTATTCTTATCCTTTTAAACATGTATTTTAAATTATACCATTATGAATGCTTATTTTTCTTTTATATTCAAAAAAATGAATTTATTTTTACATTTTTTGCTTATATTTATTTTCTAATATCTTTATTACCTTCTGAAACCTCCTTTTAGTTTATAGATTTTGGATTATATTTTATCATCCACTTTAATATTTTATTCTACTTACTCAATTGATCATCATTTTCTAGTTTTTCATTTTAGCTTTATCTCTTGTAGGTGCTTTGATATTTGATTTATGATTTCTATTTTTTGAGTATAACTTTTACAATAACGATTTTTATCCATATTTTTTCTTATACCTATAATTTGGAATATTATTATGTATTTCCTTTTTTATTATGTTTTCGTTTTATCATATTCTAATGTTTATATATCTACTCAGAATTCCACTTCTCGTTCTTATGTCAATATTTTCTTACTACTTCTCCTCTTACTATACTCTATCTTTAGAAAAAAAATGAATTTTCATCTAGTTTATCTTATGATTCTATATATTTATTTGATTTTTTCAAAAAAAATTCAACTCTTCTTAATTTATTCTACTTTCTTTCTTCAATACCTTTTAAAGTTTCTCATGTACTTTATTTTCTATTAACTCCATCAATATATTATTTTCTATTTTTGTGAAAAAAAATTATTTTATTTTAATTTTTATCTTCTATTTTTTCTTATTTCCATCATAATTTTATGTATATATAAATTATCACCTTGAAAGAGGATTAACTATAGGTGATTGTCTATTCTATTTAAATCACATTTATCTAAATTAATAAAAAAAATTATTCTTATTATTAACATTATCATGAACAATGGATTTTGATAGAAAAAGGTAAATATCATGCAACTGAGAGAACGTATTTCAAAATAATATGTGTACTATTTCTTAGAGAAATGGGTTTTTATTGAATGAAATTTATAAATATTATGTTTTAGGCCCTTAGGAGACAATTTCATTGGGATGTGGTTCCTAGTGAACTATATTGAGAAAAGATAAATCGTATTAGATATGATTACTACACCTCGTAATTTTTATTTTTCTCATATATTTTAATATTTTATTTTAGATTGTTATAAACATTAATTATGTTTTTATTGAAATTAATATTAAATTTTGACATAACCCCGTATCAACTATGATGACCAGACAGATTCATGGTTATACTAAGGGCAACTAGACAACTAGACAACCACCACTTCCATTGGATGATGGTTTTATTAATTTTTGAATATTATATCTTACATACCATTTTTTATGAATAAATATACACTTTTATTTTAGTTAATTAATATTGAAGTGTGTTTTTACATTAACATGATAATAGTGAAGAGGATAGTTGCTCGGATTTACAAATGCATTCCCAGTGAACACTGGTCCAAGTACTGGTGTAACTGGAATTCTATTTTTTTATGGTGATGGATAGTAGACCAGTTTTTCCTGATATGACCAATGAAAATGATTCTTGTTTCTAGTTTTTTTACTAGTTGGTACACCTTGATGCATCATTACAACTATGGGATTAGAGGAATCTTAGATGGTTGAGTGAAATTGATTGATTTTCTCTCTAAAATAATTTTTTTAAATAATCCTATATTTTGACTTGGAATAATTTATTTTTCAAGATAAATAGTTCTTCATAATAGTTATTCAAATATTTGTTTCATAGGTAGTATATTGGATTGAAAAAGTTCCTCCAAAACATGTCACATCCTATATGAAGATTTAGTATATTTTTCAAGAAAAATACATCATTCGGTAAAACCTTCCACTTCTAAAGCTGAATGTAGAAGATGGAAGTTATTACACCCCATTTTTGTGTATTAAACACACATATATGAATTAGGAGTGAGTTTCAATCAATCAATGATTATTTTTCATAATACTGGTTTGATTTTTTCAAAATTTAAAGTTTATCGCCACTTTTTATATTATTATTCTTCATAAATTTTAAAAATCAAAGAACATGTGGTTAAAAACTATTAAAAAATATATGATTTTTGAAGAGTCATAGTAATATGATATTTGAGATATTTTTAATCTGTACATACTAACCACACAGAAATTTAACACCTGATTTGATCAGTAGGATGAAAGTTCTATTTTTTCCTATCCTATTAAAGTGTGGTAAAAATTAGAAAAAAAGATTAAATTCTCATGAAAATAAATATATTAATAAAAATAATGCATATCAATCATATGTCTAGTTTATTCATAATGACAAAACATACAATTTTAGTTTATATAAGTCATAGAAAATCACATCTGAGGGGAATAACCTAGTAAAATACATTGCAATATTATTAAATCAATGAAAAACATAGTATTCATTTATGTTTTTACATTTATGTTTATATCGCACATCAATCTGACATGTGGTTTGTTCTAGATGATCAAAAATATTTTTTTACTGAATTAAAAGTCAAAATACATGAATCAAAGGGTGAAAACCTAGAAAAAGTCCCCAAATTAGTGTTAAATCAAATGAAAAAGGCATTTGTTCAGTTTTGACAAGTTTCCACAAACCCTAAGTCAATCTGATATGTGGTTTGTCTGAAATGAATGAAAGTACATTTTAATTAATTTAAATGTCAAAAAAACATGTCTCACAGGGTTAATATATATAATACAAACTCATGTTATCATAAAATCATAGGTAATTGTTCATTGATTACTTTTCGACATGTATGAATAGACTTCACATTAATCTAACATGGTGTGTGGGTAGAATAATTACAAAAAATAGTTTTATATAAAAATAAAATTCATCATAAAAATGTGTCAGAGTGTCATGAACTATCAAAAAACATAATATTATGAAATAAAAACACATAATATTTATGTAGCATCAATTCATATATGTCTAAAATTATTCAATAATTTACTTTCAATGATTTCATAGTAATATAACACCTTTTTGGGTTTTGAACCTTTTTTACTTTCATATGTTTTCAGGTATTTCTTATGACTTCTATTTTCACTTCTTCTTCTTTAGATTGTGTGTTATAATCATTTGATCAATTTTCTGGCTTATGATTTTTTTTTTGTTTCAAATTCTATATTTTCTTCTTCATCTACCATTAATTCTTCCTCACCACAAACATTCACTCTTTCTATGACTCCAACTTCAAACTTCAACGTCTACTTAAAATTCAACTTCTTTTGGACTTTTTTTATTCACATTCTATATTTTCTTCTACATATATTATTACTTCATCCCAAAAATCGAATTTAACTTCTTTTGAGACTCTAGTTTGTATCTTATACTTATAATTTATATTCAACTACCACTTATAGTTTCTTTCCTACATCAGATTCAGCAAAAAAATTGGATTCTTAACATTTTTTCTTTAGGATTTTGGATTTTCATTATTGTATTATTATTTTTAATTTTTCCCTTTATCTCTAATTTTAATTATGATTGTTATTCATTTTTTGTTTAATATATTTTTTTCAACTATTTATTCACTTAATCATCTACTTTTATTTCATTATCCCGACTTCAAGTTGATAGATTTTTTATTTTGATTTTAAATATTTTGATTGATATTATATTGATACTTAAGTTTATGTAATTAAATATGTTTTTTCATCTAATATTTCAATTTACAAATACTATTATATCTATTTCCAATGAAATATTATCCCAGATTCTATCGCAACCCAACCCACCAGGGTCCAGACCACGACTACCCTAATCCTGCTTCCAATGGGCCATGTGATAGAAACTAGCTCTGAATCGGAATATCCCCCACATAGGTGGAACTAGCCTAATTTACCAGTACACACTCACATAACCAAGACCAAAAAATGATGAAATATAAAAAAAATTAAACCCATGCATGCATACATCTATGATCCCACAATTAGAGGACAATAGTAATGTACTCAGAGAAATAAAAGGAAAAAATACAAGAACAACCAAAACAAAAGAGATTCTGACCTACTTCAAGGAATATGAATATGATCAAATGAAACAACAAAGTGAACACCTTGGTATGTCTAGCTCAATATTTACTCCACCAACCCCTTATCCTCCTAGGACACTTTCAAACGGGACATCATTGGCATATGAAGTGACATGTGAGGGAAGAACCCATATAGGGGTGAGTAAAACAATACCTAGTAGAACTCCCCAAGAACACTAAATATTAAGAAGTACGAATAGTCATCTCATAATAATAGTATAGAAATCAATTCTTAAATAGAAACACTTAGATATAATCTAGAATGACATAGTTTCTCTATTCATTCACAACCAAACTACCAGTAATAGGATACTTTTCAAAGGAACTAGCATCCTAGGATAATTTGATACATGAGACATGATAACAACGAAGCTAATCATCTAAAGTTCATGATCAATGGTCCCGTTCCATGAATCCTAGTGGTCTACAAGACCACAATACTCAGATAGAGTGTCACACAGTGGACTGGTGGGGGGAAACCACATACCCAATCCATATCAATATACTATATAACAGATTGTATGCCATTGATACCACAACTCCTACTGATACAGCCTGCTAGAAAGAGGATCTATTCTCTACTTGAGGGGATGCACAGATTACACTATTACCATATACGGTATAGGATGATATAGTATCACACTCTGGTCTCGTTGAGGAACACCAAAAACTCTATTTTAGATTCATCCAATCGAGGGGATCATTCATATTCATCATTATCGTATTTTATTTAAAAAAAGGAAAAAAACAAACAAGGGTGCAATAAGAGTAGCATGGGCCTAGGGGGCGTAATGTAATGTAGGCTAAGGGAATCTCCTCTAACGATATTCACCCCCTTAGGTATCAAGAAATTAAAATTGTAAAATCCAGAGTTACCGGAACCTTGGACCGGTAAGGGTGCTAGATGATCAGCAACCATATTACCCTCATGCCATGTGTTCTTCAGAAAAATGTTTGAGATCAGTCCTTGGTACTTTATTATGGTGTAGGTGATCAACCAAGGTGTGGGGTTGGTGTCAGGCATCCCATTGAGGAGGATCATGGAGTCATTTTCATTTTACAAAATGATAATGCCCCCTATCGGTAGAGGGAGAGACCAGTGAGTAAATAAAGACCCTCTGCCAGAGATGATGCCAAAGTGGGAAGTATACACACAGATGACCAAAACCTTGGAATTACGAACCACCCCACTTCCTCTCATGGTGTCCGAGATGCATTATCCATTATTATTGAGTTTCAAACCCTTCAGTGGTTGTTTCCATCGAAACCATTTCCCTCCTAAAGTGACCCTGAATTAGGAAAAATTATAGTACGATAGCATAAGATAGAGCGAAGTGTCTTCCCACCAGTTATCAATAATTATGACCTGGTCGAGGAGTAGGATTTTTAATCTAGAAATGATGGCCCTCCCAGAAGAGTGTACCCCCTCATTTATTTCTTTATTTCGAGTCTTCCAAAGGCACCAACATCTTTCATGTAGTATTTTTGTCCTTACAAGTCTCTCCACACCTTTTTCACATGCACTAAGAAACCATATATCTAATAAGGAGGTATCCATGTGGGCTTGGGAGGAAACCCAGTAAAAGCACTGAATAAGGTCCATACTTCCCCTGCTTATTCCCATGAAGAAAATATCATCATAACCCTCTAACTTATGGTTTTTCCAACAAGATCAAGGAGTGACTAGTGTGATACCACATCTTCTAACATTATCATATATTGGGAAAATATTATAATGTAACCTCCATGTGAGGAAATTATACTTATTTGGGATTATATTAAACCATAATACTTCATTCCAGTAGTCCCCAAGAGCCTGGGTGTGTAGTATCCACTAAAATTACTTGTAGGAGAAAGTCCCCGAGCTTTCTGGAATGAAAACACACCTATCAGGGTCTGAATTCATTTCAATAAGATGGAATAATCCCTTTTGATATTTTTCTATCATAGACTCTGAGAAATTTTCAAAGAAGAATTCATATTTGAACGTGATGTTATAGGATAGAGAGCTTGGGAAATCCAGGACTGATCCCAACCAGTTGTGGTTATAGAAGGACACCTTCCCCTCCCCAATAATCTAGTGAATATTTGGTTTCAAGTCAGAGAAGACGGGGAACATAATTTGAAGGAAAGGGGACATGTGTCCTTACTCTATTGCTAAGTTTCCCTCAAAATAGCATCACATTATCTTTCCCCATAAGGTATGCCGATCATGAATTTCCCAAGCTAGTTTTGTATGCATGTAGTGAAGAGTGTCTATTATGCTGTGAACATTGATCCCACCTCCCCAAATGGGCTTATCAAACTTCTACGAAGACACCCAGTGTCGATTTCCATCTTCCCTAGCATCCCAAAAAAACTAGGCTAAAATATTTTCAATATTAGGGATGATGCTCTTTAGGACTTTAATTGAATAAAGTCAATGAATGAGAGTGGTGAAGAGAACATTATTATCCAAGTAAATCTAAACCATAAAGGAGAGGAATATATTATTCCAGTTGAGGAATCCATATGTGATCTTGGTAACAATAGGGTCAAAGTCTCAGATTCAAAGCCTACCTAATGATATAGGGGTACCCATATAATTCATCGGAAATGTTCCACTTTTCATTTCCAGGGTATTATATAAGGAGGTAGCTTTGCAGGGAGCACATATTTTGGAGATTAATAAATTGCTCTTGGACTTGTTAATGATATGACCGCTCTAATGACACTAAACTTCCAACACCTTGATAAAGGATTGAATCAATCACCTATTGGAATTCAAAAATATTAATGTATCATCTTCAAACATGAGATGGGATATAGGGGAGGTTCCACCTCCTTCAATACAGGATAATCTCCCCATTTACCATGCTACTGTGGATGAGGCTGCAAAGTATGTATTGGGTGAGAATTAAGAGGCTTGGTGTGATGGGGTCACCCTTCCATGAGCCTTGAGTTTCCTTCAAGAAGCCATGTGACTTTCCCATTAAATTAACCGCCACCTAATAGGAACTAAAACATCTGAATATGAGGTAAGTCGACAAGGGGGAAAAGCCAATACCTGACAGTACCTTGTTAATAAAAATCCATTAAACCTGATCATATGAATTGTTCATATCCATTTTAATGACCTAATTTGATCCATGAGTCCTGGTGTTGATGTCCCAAACCATCTCTTATGCAAGTGCAATGGCACCCTGAATAGAGCATCCCATCACAACGTTGTGTTGTTCATCAGAGACCCATCACGGTAGATGGATACATAGCTTGGAATTGATAATTCTTTCAAGAATTTTATTGGGGAATTACACATACTAACTAGGTGATAATGGAGAATGGAGGAGGGGTTCTTGTTCTTGGGAAAGAGGGCTAGCGTGGTGGCCAAGCCAACTCTAAGAAAACTTCCTCCCAGGAAGAATTCTTGGATGGACTTAGTCAGATAATATTTAACCACCTCCCAAGAGTGCCTATAGAATGAATTGTGTAACCCAACAGGTACCGGTGCACTATCATCTTTAAGATACATGATAGCCTTATGAATTTCCCCGTCTTCTAGAATCGTCACCAGTACGTAATTTTCATGGGGAGTCACATGATTGGATATAAAATTCATGAACATCACTGAACTACCTAGGTAACCATCTGGAATCCAAGGATTCAAACTAGTGATCCATTATTTGAAGAAGGTGTGAGCAAGGTTCCCCACCACCCCCATGTCATTTGAATATGACACATCCTCCAACATAATATTGGGTCGACCCAAGTGCTTCCTCTCCTTGATACACACATAAAAATACATTTTTTTCCTATATCCTTCTTCAAACAATCTAATCCTCAAGGATTCGCTCTCCATGTGTTCCTGACGAAGGATCGTGCATGGGAGAGTGTCTTTCTTCATGGACAGTTATTTGAAAACATGATCATCCCAGGCCCCTTCGAGGGAATCTTTGAGACGTTCTATATCTTTTATGGAATCACCCACCTTCCAATAATTTGGTGGGAAACTATTTTCCCATAACTAGAACATGTTTTTAAGCCTCTTTAATTTGTAATAGAAGGAAATCCAAGGACTCTCCTATGAAATCTCAGACCATGAGCTGCTTACAATTTTACGGTTATCGGGGTGGCTAATCCAACACTGGTAGAATCTGAAGGATTCATGTATTTCTTGATTTAGTGCATGGGAAACAAGGATTGGAGGGTGATGTAAAATTCCTCACACAAATTGTGACACTTTGATGTTGGTAAATAAAGAAATGGCCAGAATGTTGGCTAATCAACAACCCAGTCTTCTCCATAACCTTCGAGCCCCACGCTGGGTGTTGCACCAGGTGAACTAGTCACTAGTGTAACCAAGATCCATAAGCCCTTTTCCTGCCATAAAGTGAAAAAACTGCATACTTTATTTCCTGGGAAAGAAACCCCTTCCCTTCTTCTTTTCTAGATCTGTAATTTTATTAAAATCCGCTCCCAGTAACCAAGGATGATTACCTGGGTCAAAGCCATTGAGATCATTCCAAAGGTTTTATCTCTGTCTACAATCATAGCTCCCATAGATAAACAAAAATAAGAGGGAGCCACCAACATGGATGACCTTGGTCATCAAATATTGATCACCTAACTGAATCAATTCCACTAGAATTCTTCTATTCTAGAAAATCTAGATATGAAAATTTATGGGATTTTTATGCATGTAACTGTGGATTTTGATCCTCTTGGATGATTCACTTATAGCATCAATATTCTTCTTATGCTATAGGAAGGAAACAAGAGTTGCTTTATGTTTGAAATTTCAGAGGCGAGGAAATTATTTTTCACCTAGGCTCTAAGTTCGTGGGAATTCTAAATAATATAGGGAATCATTGCATGAAGAGTGACCCAGATCTGAACCTAGGACTCTTAGCCTTCAGATGACAAGGTGGGAGGTCTCCCTTAAATTATTTGTTTTGGATCTCATTTGCATGCATGTGCTAATGGATGGGGATGAGGTTATGGGTGTTGATCACCCTAGGGGTTCACAGTGTGTCCACCTGTCCCTTGGTCTTCCCATGTGGTAACACGACAGACAACATGTAATACTCAAAATGCACAAAATGTAAGTAATTATACATGGTAAGTTGAGTTTTCTTGAAACCCTTTCTATATTGTCTGGTCGTGCCCATGTACACCACACAATGTATGAGTACTATGGTAAAATTTGTGTACTTAAAACTACCCATACCCGTGTAACCTCCATGTTACATATCAAGCCACTGAGCAAGACTCACATGGTTTGTGACATGTTCACACGACCTGTGATATTTTTTTCACTATGGGATCCATAGCGCTTCATAGGGGGTCCCACTTTGTGAGTATCTCTGGATTCAATGTTTTGTTATGCAAGATTTTCCAAATATTCTAGTTCTTCCTCCAAATTATCCATTGTTTCGTCAAAACCACCATTATCACTAAAATCCATAAATCAGAGGTTGTTGGACATCGAGTTTTCCCTCTCCCTAGATTTTGATCCTAAACCTTATTTGAAAATAGTCTGTCTAGCCGATATGATACCACATTGGGCCATCATCTTGTATCTTCCATTCGAATGGAACTCTAAATTTGGTATATAATCATTCCTCATAAAATCATACACTATTCTCAATGATCCTCAAAATCCCAACCTATGTCATAAGCGATTCCTTTGCTCAAGATCTGTTGCACTAAAAAACTATCATGAAATTATAAAATATTCAGTAATCATCAAACTATGGGTTAAATGAAATTCTTGAGATGAACGTATAAATAAACAGGGGAGATTACCATAACCCACGCGATTTAAGAAACAAACCTTGACATTTTTCAATCGGCCTCGATCCTTTGTCGTATAATTGAAAAAATAAGGGGGATAAAATCAACGAACATAATAATTCCATCAATTTAATTATACCATTGATTCCTGAATCAATTATTGTTTGTGGAATTTATTTGATTTTGATCAATAATAATTAATAGGGTGGGGATAAAAAATCAACATCGAACCAATATTTTTGATCAATCCCTAACAAGAAAGTTTCTATGTTGTCATCATTGGGGATATAATCATGTTCTGATCAAGTAATAATCCTCGATCCGATCTTGTTCTATTTTCATTAACCATGATCTCATCCAACACTCTATATAGTGTCTCCTCTAAATTTTTTATTATTATGAAGCTAACCCTTCAAATTTTCCATAACTTCATTTAAATAGAGGATTTGAGTTTTGGGTGAAAAAAAATAAATTAAATAAATTTATTTATTTACTTTATTAATTCTATTCCCATGAAATTTTATTCAAAAATGCTCAATGTTGATAAATTTTATATAACGCCAATGGTAAAAAAACATTCTGCGAACTCAATAATGCCCTCATATTTCTTATATGACCACCTTTAAAGAAATAATTGTAACGTCTAGGATCTAGATTCCACTCAATGGTCTCCCGTACCCGGTTGTCCACATGGCCTCATTTACATTTCCCCAAATTCCTGAGGTTGTCGACTAGTAGTGGGGGCCTATGTGTGATAGTGGAGAAACTATTCTCTAAATGAAAGTGTATGACATAGTGGAATAAATAATAAATCAATAGCGGAAGTAGTAATAACATACAACATATGTAAACATCATAAGAATGATAACCGAAATATATAGATTTCATAGCCTACAAAGGATAATGTTGTATATCACATGTTCTATGAAAACAACCAAAAAAGGATACACTATAGTAATACATGGTTCAAGTACCAAAATTACAAAATAGAAAAATTAAACTCAGAAGAATCCCAATCCTCATCTTAGTCCCATGCTCTCCTACTCCTAACAGTAAATCAAGTACCCATATAAGGGTTCCTAGCCTTATCGACACCTGCAACAATATAATCTGTTGGAGCCCAAAAACATGACCCAAATTGGGTCTGAGACTAATCCCCAATAGGCAACCACCCGAGATTCGTTCCAGTCTGTCAGTAAGTATATATATATAACATGATGTGTACAATAATGAATGTCGTAAGATGGGAATTAGTCAAAAGTAAACAATCCTACAAGCAATGGTATTAATTTACATTCATTTCATGTTCATTAATTAATTCAATTACATTGAATTATATAAATCATGGGATCCGACCTAAGCTCATAAACCCCCATATAAAAGAAAGGGAAACATATACCTCAGATGGATATATAAACAAATAAGTGAAGACTGAATCCAAGCTTATGCTTTGTCTTGACAGCTACGTTATAAGTCATTTCATTTAAATATTCAATTTATAACCCAAGTCCATCCATGAAATTCCAAAGTTGGAATTCAAGTATCACTCAAGGAGAAATTCTATCTACAACCTACAATACCGTCTTGGTGAACCTACCTAGAATCCTGGTATCGCTCTAAGTTTAAACCTACCAATATCCTACAACCGTTTCCCAATGAACCTCTCTAGAATCCCGATATCACTCTAGTCGTGGTATAAGTCTGTGTCAACTAATCCTGTTACTAGAGGTCCTATAAGGAATCCCCATGTATCAATAATTACATGTAAACAAATCCAATAGGTTCTATCCATATCATCCCTCAACGATCCATGTTTCACTCAGAAAAATATGTAATGCCTCCATGAGCCTGACCAATACATATGTGGCTCGCTCACAACTTGAACATAAAAACCAGACCAACCTCATAGGGATTAGCCTTTTAGTTACTCACATGGGAAAATCGAATAATAAGAAACACATTTAATTTATGTAATTGTATGGGTTTAACATTAAACAACTCATGTGGTCACATTTCATGTAAGAATCTACACATGTAAATTATACTATTACATGATTTAAAAATAATAAACTCACATGGGAAATTTATATAAAAAGGATATCATGTAATATAATCTATAAAAATTCTTAACTAAATCAATTATATCATGTGGGAATTTCATTCATTTAACCAATTCCATTTTAAATAACCCATGAATGGGATACATGACATGCCTCATGGGATCCTGGGACAACAAACTATAAAATTTCATCCAAGGGAAACACCCCCATCGAGTGGACCTTAATAAAGGATAACACTAAACATGCTTGAAAGAAATTAATGAATTACCTAAAAAATAATAGGCAATAGAATTTTGAAAAATTCATTCAAGGTGACACCCTAAAATTGGGCGTACGACACTCCATCACATTTAATCAACATGACAGTTAGAAAAAGGCACGAGACCTCCCACCTCATAGTCGTACAAATAGCATCATCTAGCATCGGCCTGAAATTTGACCTGTAATAGGGTAGATCTAAAAAACGAGCATGAACACTCAAGGCTCAATAAATAGGTCAAGCGAATAAACCACGAATAACGGCTCAAGAGGAATCGAGAGCTTACCGATTGGGTTCCAATGCATCTGATGATGATCAAATCAGTGTTCAGATGCTAAAATGGGAGGAGAAAAAAGGTTTGGGGTTTTGTTTCGTGAACCTAGAAATCCCTCTGTCTATAAAAGCAAGAAACAAGGCTACTACCCATTTTAACAAAAAACTAAAGTACACTGAGTGTACTTGAGAATAAATGTAGTGTATATGCTAGTTTTCCCTCATTCTACTGACATGCCTTATACATCATAAAAAGGGCCTGAAAACTTCATTGAATGGAGTATACAAGGATTACATGGCATGTAACCCTTAGTTTCATTGTGCAATAGTCCTTCATTCAGCAATTAACCTATTTTTCTCCAGTTTTCTTAAGTACAAACTGAAAAGAAAAGATATGTATATCAAAGGTAGAACTAAGTTCTTAAAAATTTTCCCCCTTAAAGAAATACATCCCTGAATTTTACTTCTAAGGGCAGTGAAGAAATATTTGAGACCAACTCCAGCCACTGCGATCGTACATCATCCTCCCACTCCTAGGTCTCTTCCTACACTCGGTCATGTCGCCAAAGCACCCGTACTAAAGGATCTGTCAGACCATGGAGAACCATCATGATACAATCCACAATTCATATAGGATTCTCCTCAAAGGAACCATCTACCTCTAACTCAACCTCCTCGGGATGAAAAGTGTGAGACTCTTTTGAAAAGTAACATCACAACTGCGAAACATGGAAGATGTCGTGTATATCCTTGTGCCTATGAGGTAACCACAACTGATAGGAAACCGGCCCAAACCTCTCTAGAATTTCAAATGGCCTAATGTACCTCGGTGAATGCTTACCATGTCTTATGATCCTATTGTGCCCTAGCCTCTTTGCAATATGTACGAAAACATAATCCCCAACCTCGAATTCCAGAGGTCTTCTGTGGCGATCAACAAAAGATTTATAACGAGACTGTGTAGCAGTCATTTTCTTTCAAATACCCTAAACTTATTTAGTGGCCACCTGGACAAGATTATTTCCCATCATAGATGTCCCTCCTACCTCCATACAATATAGGGATGGTCAGAAAGGTCTACCGTATAAAACCACATATGGAACCATCTTAAGTTTAGCCTAAAAGCTATTATTACGGGAGAACTCAACTAAGTGTATGTGTCTCTCCCAGGGACCGCTGAAATCTAGGACGCATGCCCAAATAATTTCCTCTAGAACCTGAATCATGTGATCTCACTGACCATCTATCTGAGGGTGGTAAGTTTTTCTCATAATCTTCTGTTTTCCCAACACCCTCTATAGCCCTTTATAGAAATAAGAAGTAAAATTGAAGTCCCTATCTAAAACAATAGAATTTGGGACCCTATATAGTCGTACAATCTCATGAATGTACAACCTCTCAATCTAATCAACACTAGAAGTTTACATGATTGATAGGAAATGTGTGACCTTCATGAGTATGACAAGAACAACTCAGGCGACATCATTACCACGACACCTCCTCTATCAGAAAACCCCACAAAGCGCACCCCTGAGCATCCTAGCGATGCTCCCAATGTGATTTCCTTTAACTGGGAAAATCTGAACAAAATTGAGGTCATATCAACGGCCAGAAATCAAATAACATGTGAACCCCGATCAACCTCATAAGAACCGGTCACATAATATTCCCTCGAAATACATTGTGGACAATCACACCCCACCCACCTTAAACTAGTTGAGTGTTCAAACTATTTCACTTGATCTATACATGAGGAATAAGAAGGATAATGAGTCAAACCATCACTACATGACTTATCTAAGAAAACCCCGACATAGGAGGTCGGTGTATTGTAACATAAACAAAAATCCTTCTCCCAAGGCACCGCACGCCCACAATGAGGAAAAGTGTAATTCAGATCCACCACACTAGGATCATTACCTATTTTTAATAATCAAATATGATACTGACATCAAGTTTGAAATAACCTCAAATTCACTAAACTGGAGTATAAGGAACTCACAAAGGTGTTTCATACTCCCCGTTACAAGTGAGACTTTGGTACAAGTCAAAAAGTACACATAAGAACACTGACTGAACCCAGAGCGGCATCTGCCTGGAGGTCACATTAATGAAATTGTTAGGCATATGGAGTCCATTCAAGGTGTTCCGACACGGGAACCCAAATATTACTCTAGATTAACCAAACCTCATTGAAAAACTCGCATTAGCGGAAAACACATAAAAGATGATGAACTAGACCAATGGATCTCAAGTGTAGCATGGTGTATAAATAATGCTCTCTTAGTGTATCTAGAACAATATCAAGATAGGGGACATGCTCATATCTTAAGGAAGAACAAACTAATAGTATTTCAAGGATTATTAGAGAAAGGATAGTCTAACCACTACTAGTCGACCTCCTAAAAGAAACTCGACTTCACTTGCCAATGCTTCATCATTTAACTGACCACAATGCATTTATACCATGGAATTTCTGTGATATATTATGCTTAACCACTGAGGACCATCCATGATCATAGGTTCTTTAAAAGGGTTTCACACATAGCCAACTACAAAAACTATCATGCTATCAAGAAAGAATCAACATGAAACAAGACTCGCTAGCCTAAAAAATAATTCAAGTAGAAATGACCATTTCTGAATGGTCCTTGGTTGTGATCCTTCTACCTAGACTGGAAAATTTAAACAGAACCGATGTGACACTCCCCAACTATGAGTTTCCTAAAAACTGAGAAGAAGGATCAACCGCTCTTGCTCAGATCCAAATTTAATGCACATATGTCGTTCCCTGAACCACAACCACCACATCATATCACATGGAATGAAACATGAAATTAATCCAACCGGCATGTCAAAACTCTCATGTCCCAAAAATTCTTCTCGAGTAGTGGTATGAACTATGTTCCATAACGTGCAATTCACTATACTCTAGATATAACACAATAAGATAAACAACCACTGAAAACATTATGGTTGAAACAAACTCAGTGGTTCATTTAAACATTTAACACTTGATGGGTACTACGTATGTCAACATATACTACCCTGACATTACAAGAGAGAATATAAAATTATGTATACTATTCATAGGTTGTCCACCCTATGCATCCTAGTACCAGATGGACCACAAAAGAACTGTCTCAAAAGAACATCATCTACACAACCATTTATAGGGATGACGACATACTAAGTTGCCCATAACTTAAGGAAATAGAGGTTCACACGACCTCCTAATCATCTCACCATTCCCAAGGCATGTCTAACCTACTAAATTGATCATTCCCCAATGCTCATTCCCATACTAAAGATCAAGATACCATGATCACTCATTCATACAAGAATTTCCTCTTTAATAACCAAATGACCTACTAGGGAAAATGACACTTGGGATTTACCAACATCAGGAAGATAACAGTATAAAACAAGACAACAACCTCTAAGGGTGATTCCTACCATGTTCTATCCCCATACAAAGTATAAGCATCATCCACTGTCACTAAGTTATGTGCAAACAAATTTAATAGGCTCAAAAGCCTTAAACATTTGAAATGATTTTAAGAAAAACATCAAGCACCGTTCTACAAAACAAGGAACTTTGAAACTAATTTAGAGAACATCACAATGTAAAACAGGAAAGCCTCATCAACTTAATTTTAAAATATTTAACAACTTTGACCTTCTGTCAAAAAAATCTATTTGTCTATAAGTTCCTTTTAAACAAATAAGGCGACCTAAAGGGGTCTCATTAAATAAACCTGGGTCCTCAAAAAGTAAACCCAATAGTATTTGTTTGACCATAGGAAGAATGAACACATTAGTAGAAGATTCATATAAGGGATCCTCGAATGATAAACAGTAGAGGAATCCTATAACAGGGATCCTCTAAATGATACACAAGTGAGAGATACTACTAGGGACTCCCAAGATCATTATATAAGAGAAGGTATCCCTCGAGGGATCCTTGGTTGCCACATATAAGATAGAGAAATCCTACTCAAGATCCTCTAGGTCAAAACATAAGTAGAGTAATCCTATAAGGGATACTTGTTAACAACTGGTCACACAACCTCATAGGACAGAAGGGAACGTATCACATGGAGACGTACTCAAAGAATAGGTCATAAGTGATAGATCATAGATTATCTCAAATCATAGGTCTCAACTAGGCTGGTCCGAACACCTAACCGACCATTCACACTCTAGTATCACTCTCAGTAGACCAATAAAACATTAACTAGAGGAAGAACCTCCCCATTTAGATTGAAAATTCCCAAAACACCCATTTGGAGTCCTCTGAATGCTCCATGGGTTTCACTATACCGATCTACATTGAAAAAATACTCATAAAGGACTACTCGCAGGTCCAAAACTAAAAAAATGGGGATTAAACAGGAAAATACCTTCAAAGGGTACTAAAAGAGAAGTAAACAGTGTGTAGAAACCATACACGATGTGTAACCTAAAGCACTCACATGGTCGTGTACTCTAATCGGTCTGGGCATGTAAACACCCCGGGTACACGACATGAAAGTACTGTATGTGGTGTGTACACAAGTCTCCCCTTCTGGCCATGTACTTTTACATGAAAAGATCCACATGGGGTCTTCCTATGTAAAACTAAAATTTGTGCACCAAAATTACATATTTGTGTACTTTTCCAAGACCATTATTCCATGTTATTTCTCACATGGCCGGAAAAACAGTCAGCTACAACCTGGTGTGTACTTAGAGTTCACAGCGTGTACATAAAAAAAATTATTCTTGAATAGAAGTACACATGGAGTGTGTTCATAGCATCACACACTGTGTTTCCTGAGTTTCTGGGATGTAAAACTCTGAAACATCCCTGGAACACCCATTTTCGAAAATTAAACCAATGTTATGCAAAATTCTGATATATGGGGGGCCATTCTCCCTACAAATCAAAGCATGGAATCTACATATAGCACATTATAAAAAAAGTTAAGTTGAAGTAAACATATGATCCACTAAATTATGATCCAAGAGGGTCCATACACCTTGGGGCCAAATATTGTAATTCATACATATCATATCATAGAATAATTCAACACATGTTCAAAACATGATCCACCAAATTCAGATCAAAGAGGGACTTTACACCTCAGGGACCAAATTTTAGTGTCCATAAAATTTGAACCATAGCATGTACCAATACACTTATCACAATAGCATGTATATCTTTCATGGAACCTATCACAAGATCATGCATATCTAGCATGTCTTCTATCACAACAATAATAAATCACTAATGCCCTATAAATGGTAAGACAAGTGTTTATGGCATGTAATTTATATTAAGTGCCTATATGATGCATGTGATTTAATACCCTCTTCTCCTCGGGTTGTAACAAAATATAACCACAATGATATCAAAAATAATAGTCTAATACAAGTGCATCACCAAATGGTGAAATCGAATCAACTATAACAAACTCAATCCCCAAAAATCACAATTCTATTTGAGGAAATTTGGATTTCCCTATACATAGGGTAGATACTCCCAGATACACCTAATTACCAAATCCCATTTCTTTCCTATACCTATCTAATATCACCAAACAGTAAGACAAACTAGAAACAAACCCCTCCAATACCACTTTGTAATGTCCCGTATCCAAATGTCACTCAAAGGTTCCTCGTACCCAATTGGCCACATGGCCTCAAGAGTATTTCCCCAATTTCCAGAGGGTTCCGAATAGAAGCGAGGGTCAAGGTATGATAGTGGGGAAACTATTTCCTCATTGGCATAATATAACACAATAGAATAAAATAATAAGTTAATAGTAGAAGAATTAATACCATACAACATATGTAAACAAGGGAAGACTGATAATCAAAATAACTATATGTCATAGTAAACAAAGGATTATGTTGTATGTCACATGTTCTAGGAAAATAGCTAAAATAGGATAAATTTTATTGATACATAGTACAAGTACCAAAACTAAAAAACAGACAAAAGAAACTCAAAAGAATTGCAAGCCTATGATTGGTCTCATTCTCTCCTTCTCCTAACAGAAAATCAAGTACCTGTAGAAAGGTTCTTACAATTATCGACACCTACAACAATATAATCAATTTGGGCCAAAAAAACATGACCTAAAAAGGGTGTGAGACTAAATACTAGTAGGATACCACCTAAGATCCGTGCCATTATATCAGTGAATATATTTAATGGGAAGTGTATAATAATGAAAGCAGTAGGCTATAAAGTACTCAAAAGTAAAAATTCCTACATGAACAGGTATTCATTTTCATTCACTTCATGATAATCAATTAATTCAATTACATAGAATTATGTAAGTCTTGAGATCCGACCTAATCCCAGAACACCCCATGTAAAATAAATGACTACATATACCTCCAAAGTCTCTCTAAACAAATTATTGAAGACAGAATCCAAGATTGTTCTTTGGATTGGAAGACGCATCATAATTCATTTAATTTAAATATTCAATTTAAAACATGAACTTGTCCATGAAATTCCTAAGTTGGAATTCAAGTATCACTCCAGGTGAAATTCTATCTGCAATACACAATCCCAACCCAAAATACCTCTCAGGAATCCCAGTATCACTCAAGGTGAAAACCTACCAACATCCTGTAAGCACATCCTGATAAACCAATATAGAATCTTGATATCACTATAGGTGTGGTATAAGTCCATGTAAACTAATCCCTTTATAAGTGTTCCTATAAGGAATCCTCATATATCACTCATGACATGTAAATAAACTCAATAGAGTCCATCCTTGTCATCCCTCAACGATCCATGTTTCACTCAACAAAACATTTAAAGCCCCCATGAGCCCAACCACTACATCTGTGGCTCACTCATGGATTGAACAGAAATACCAAACCAATATCATAAGGCTTGGCCTTTCAATTACTCAAATGGTAAAATCACATAATAAGAAACACATGTAATTTAATCTATTACATGGGTTTAACCATAATTAACTCACATGGGCACATTTCATATATTAAGAAACACATTTAAATTATACAATTACATGGTTTAACAATACTAAAATCACATGGGAAATTCATATAACAATCTTATCATGTAATTTAAACTATCATAAGTCTTAACTAAATCAATTACTTCACGTGGTCATTTCATTCATTTAACCAATTCCATTTTAAGAAACCCATGAATAGAATAAAAAACAAGCCTCATGGGCATCCTAGTCCAAATATCCATAAAAGGTCATCCAAGGGAAACAAACCCATGGGGTGTCTCTTAACCATGGGTAACATCCCTAAACATGCTTTTAAGAAATTAATCAACTACCTAAAAAAACAGGAAATAGAATTTGGAAAAATTCATTCAAGGTGAAACCCTAAAAATGGGCTCGCTACACTTTGGAAAATAAAATCAACTTAAATATTTGTGAAAGGCATGAGACCACTAACCTCAAAGTTGTACAACTCTCCTCGTCCATCTTCGGCCTTTAATTTTACCTAGAATGGGGTTGATCTACAAAAAATTCATAAACGTTCAAGGCTTGATAACTTGGTCGAGAGAATAAATCACGTAGAACGACTCCTTAGGAATCGAGAGATTATCGATTGGGTTCCAATGCATCTGATAATGATCAAATTGGTGTTTGGATGATCAAATCAGAGGAAAAAAGGTATGGTGATGTGGTTCATTATCCTGATAAGCCCTCTGTCCAGAAATTGAAGAAACAAGTCTACTTCCTAATTTTTTAAAAAAATAAGAGAAGTACATGGTGTATACTTGAGAATACACACTATGTATATGCCATTTCCCCCCTTCTTCTGACATGTTGTACACGTCATTAAAAGGGCCTGCAAACTTCATTACAAGGCATGTACTAAGATTACACAGTGGGTAACCCTTAGTCACATTGTGTAACAATCCTATATTCTATCATTAACCTCTTTTTCAATAGTTTTCCTAAGTACAAACTGAAAAATAAAATATTTTTACCTCAAAGGAAGAATCTGGTTTTTATAATAATCCACCATTCTATGAAAAATATTCACACATGATATTTAATATATTTAATATATCTCGAAAATTGATTCTAGAAACATCATGCCTTTGAATCAAAAGTTTTATTGGAACCTACCTCTAAAATTATTCCCTAAAATATAAAAAAAATAATATTTGGAGAAATAAGATTTGTTACATTCTCCCTAACTTGGGGCTTTATTTCTCAAAAACCCAAAATAAAAGGCTATACAATGTGATGTGGGTACTAGGAATGCATATTTGTGTCTAACTCCAAGGTACTCTCCAGAAGATTCCGATGGTGCCACTAGATACATAATAGGGTAATCAATCTCCCACAAAGGATCCTCTCATGTTGATTCTTGATCTCCACTTGGTACTCAATAAAGGGAGTTCCATACTCAATTTCAAACTTTCCCTAGTCAATAACATGTGATGTGTCATGCACATACCCTCTCAGATATGACACGTGGAAGAGGTCGTTCACCCAATCCAACTACAGTGGTAGAGATAAGTTGTATTACACCTTTCCATCTCTACATAGTATCTATAAAGGAACAATTAATCTTAAATATAGCATACTTCCCATGAGAAATCTCTATAATTCACTCCAAATTGATACCCTATGGATCTCATGGTCAACCTCCATGAAATCTAGAGGTCGCTTTCATCAATTTCCAAAAGTATTATATTGTCTCTATGAAGTCCTCATATAATCCTAGATTATATTTACCTTTTCTGTAATATCTCGTACCAACTCTGGGGCTATGAGTGCTGACTCGTCTAGATCAGTACAACATTGTGGTGACCTATAGGGTCACCCATACAAGGACTCTTATGGTTCCATTCCAATGGTATAATTGTATTTGTTTTTGTATAAAAAACCACAAATGGTAGGTGATCCTCCCAACTATGTTAGAAATAAAATATGTAAGCTCGTAGCATGTCCTCTAGGACAAGAATGGTCCACTTAGTATAGCTATCATTGTGGGGGTCAAACACTATTCTCAAATGCAACTGAGTCCTAAAGGCCCTTAAATATCCTCCCCACAATCACGTAGTGAAATAAGTGTAACAGTTTTCAATTATCATCAAGAGAAATCCCTGGATCTAGATTATCTTCTGCATGTACTAGTATCCCAAGATCTCTTATGAACTCTCTTCTCAAATAGTTAAGAAGTTGGCTGACTTGGTGAGTCAGTATATGATGATCCATATTTCATCATGTCCCCTATTCCTATACAGTATTTACATCATCAAATACATGGATACCCTAGACAAATTAAACTCTAGAATATCAAGGGGTCGAGCTAAACCCTTCATATCCTGGTGGCTAGCCTTTACTTGCTGACAAGTAAGGAATCGAGAGAAAAACTCTAAAACTCATTTCTTCAGTTCTGGCCACTGAAAATGAAATAAAAGGTCTTGGTACATATTAGCCAAACTTTTACATACCACCAAACGAAATATATGAAACTATATCATCACCTCCTCTCGCAAAATCAGTAGTTCCATCATCCATCCTCTGAAAAGGATAACATGTTCCCCGCCTTCAGAAAATGTATCTGGAAAACATATAGTGGATATCAAATTATGTATGGTCTCACGGTCAGTATATCCACACTGAGAATAAATAAATTGTTTTAAAAATTATAGTGTAATAACTATTTACTGTTGATATGAAGCATCATCCTTATACTCTAAGGACAACTGAAACAAGGCTAACTCTATAAAACCTCATGCAACAACTGAGAAAAATATCTCCTGTAGAGAGAATATACCACCCTGTTCCGCTACCTCATAGTATAGAAAATCATAGCTTAATAGTCCAGGAGGAACTCAACATTTTACTAATTTCTATTGTTAATATATTTATGAGATAATATATCCTTCTAACTCTTGGGGTTATAATATATGATAAAATGGTAACCCATGAGCTAGTGTTGTGACATGTTATGTACGATGACTACCGCTGCTAACTCAAGATCATAAATCATTTAATTATTCTCATTTGGTCTCAACTAACATAAAGCATAGGAAATCACTGATATCCTCTATATCAAAACATAACCAGGCTTTGTCCCTAATGAATTGTAAAACACAATGTAAATTAAACACTCCTCTGTAATATCAAGATGGGAGTACCCGTCAATATTTGCTTCAAGTCTTGAAAACACTACTGGAACATTTCCATGCACACAAATGGAGGACTATTCTATGTCAAAGCATTCAAGGGTGATTCTACTCTATATAAATAAATTAAAAACCTATGATAGTATCCTTCCAAAATAAGGAAACTCCTTGCTATGTTAATACTCATGGGTGGCTCCCAAGACAACACTGCACTAACCTTCACCAAGTCCAGTACCACTCCAACCTCTGAGATGATGTTTCCTAGTAAATGGAACTCTTGAATCCAAAATTGAATGTTTAAGATCTTCTGGTAAAGCTAGTTCTCTCAGAGTGTGTTCAGTACAATCATCAGATGTATCACATGCTCCTCCTCATGCACTGAGTACACTAGGACATCATCAATAATGACTACCCCAAACTGGTCTATGAAATTCGGAATGATCCTCTTTATGATTCCAATGAACACTTAAATGGAATTATTCATGTAAAAGGGTATCACAAAGTAATCATATTGATAGTAGTGATAGTTTAATGATATATTTATTATATGATCGTCTCATACTCATAGCTGGTGATAGCCTAATTTGAGGTCAATCTTGGAGAACCATCATGACCATCTCAACTGATGAAAGAGGTCATTGATCCTTGGTATTGGTGAATTTTTCTGCATAGTAACCTCGTTCAAGAGTTTTTAATCCACACATAACCTCATGCTCCTGATCGCATTCTTGGCAAACAACAATGGGGCCACCCAGGGGGAAACAACGGGTCTCAAATTTATTTCTCAGAATGTCCTCCAATTACAACCTTAGCATACAAATATCTACATGAGATATATGATATTTTGGTATAGATATCGAAGAAAAAATAGGGTGTATGTAAATGAATAATTCTAACACTATATGGTAAGGTAATCATGCTATATCCTCATGAAATATTTCCCTATAATCTTCCACCACTTCTGGGAACCGTGAGATCGTATAATCTGTTGCTCCAATAGTCTTGTTGGACAACAGTTGATTAATCCACTGTAGTTTCTTATTCCAGGTCCCATACTTCTCCACCAAGGTTTCCTTCTCTACCAAAAAGGAAAAACTCATCTAATCACTATATAAACACAACATCCTCCACATAAAAAAAATATATTTGGGAATTACCTGTGGATAACCATTCCACACATAAGATGAATTCATAAGGTGTCATCGCTGCTTCAAAGAGATACCACACAAAGGTATCACATCTAAGAATCAGATTTCATTGTCTGATGAAGTGTGTCTTCCCAGAGTCACATCATTTTGGATTCTCCAACTACAAGTGTTGAGCCAAAGGCTCTACCAGAATCTTTATGTCTCTAACTGGAGAAGTGGAAATAAATGAATGAATTACACCGATATAAAAAAAATACTATATATAAGGAAGAAAACACACATATCATACGGCATATCATCCCTAGAGACATAGTTTTATGGGCCTATATATCCTGAAATTGGCCTTATCCTTTACCAATAACACCCTGGGCATGGCTTGGACCACCTGGTGGTGGTGCTTGTAATTTTTTGAACATTTTGTCGTGTCCTTATTCCCTATCATTGCTTCTTAAAAATCTACTACCCTATGTAAAACCCTTCTACTACCTCTATCTTTACCTCAGTGGACCCTCAATCGTCTCTCAATCAACTATATTATGGTTTGGACAATCCCATTCCATGTTTTCCTAACCATCACTAGGGAAACACCACCTCTCCCTAGATAGATGCAAATCATCTTGATAGAGTTACACCACTAATCCTCCATCTTGGGATCATATATTGAATTTTATAACATGCTTGGGTACCTGAGACTACTGTCATGTACCTTCTACTAAGGTCTCATATACTAGTTTACTTCTCCCAACACCCACTTTTTGTGCCTCCTCGTCAAGGAATCACTCCACAACTAAGGCCTTCTCAAGAACCCCAACATAGGTGGGAACGTAGAGAGGCATCACTAAAGCTGTGATATCTCGTCATAACCCTATTCAATGGTCTGTGATCTGAAAAAATGATCTTAAACTACATCTATAGAGTATCATTGGAGATCAGTAAACCTTTCCAAATACTCCATCCTGGTCAAACTATCCTGTTGTAGATGAAAAATCTCATTGATAGATGTTAATAACAATGTGTCCAGATAAAATTCCTCCCTAAATAAATTCTTTTAGTTTTACTAGGAGAGAACTACCTCTTCACATGACTGAGCAACTAAACTCTGCCATCACCAAGAATATCCCTAAAATACTTATCGTAAGAACCCTCATATTATCTATAGTAACCTCACATGGAAGAAAACACGAATGACTACCTTTATACTATCCTAGGCCACCTAGGGGTTTAGCTCACCCAGAAAACTGGGAGGTAACTACCTCTAGAACTCATGCAGTGCACTCAACCTATATGTAACCTCAGCTAGAACCACCAGTGCTAACAGCTGCTCAGCGAGTGGTGGTATGGTGGGTAAATAACCTAGTGGTACTATCTATGGTACATGCCCTAATACTAAAGCCTCATCCCTCAATAGATCATCCATGTGATCACACAGTGGAATCATGGATGGATGTCCTCATGGGGGAATCCTAAAAAAAACATGATGTACAACTATCAAAGAGAATGTATGGGGATATTATTCAAGAATGACATGGAAATAGAAACCCATTCCTATATGATTCATGTACCAATGTTTTCACTAAAACCAGTGTCTACATGTACCGAGTCAAATTGGAAGTGATCAGAGTCTTGGTGTATGGATATATTGTCCCACTTAGTAACATTGGATTCCCCTACCTGAAATATGAACTCTAAACACTTAACACTTTTTCCCAAAACTAATCTCACAGACTACGTTACTAAGGAAAAATTGGCATCTTCTAATACCACTCTGTCACGACCCGATCCATTGGTGTTCGGTCAATAACTATCCCAAGGCTTCCCCCAATATGCCAAGGGTTAGAAACTAGCACCGAGTAAGAACATACCACACATGGTAGGCATTATCCTAATGTACCATTAAACACATACACATGTCTTGGACCATAAAATGCTAAAATTTAAAACAACTAAAACTAATGAATGCATATATTTATGATCCCACAATTAGAGTACAACAAAAAAATTTGAAAGTGATAAATGGGTCCAAACACAAGCCAAACCACAACTAAATAGAATGAAACATTATCTAAGAGATGGTAATACAATCAAATTAACCACCTAGAAAACAATTCTCTATGTCTATATCAAGATAAGCTCTACTAACATTGTATCCTCACAGGACACCATCAAATGGACCATTTTCTGTGTAAAACATAACACGAGCAAGAAGAGACCATGAATGGATGAGTATACCAATACCCATTAGGAAACTGTAAAATCATTAAACATGATCCATTAATAATTTTCAACTCATAACAATGATATAGAAATCAATGCATAAACAAAAACACCTAGATATTTTTAGGAAGGACACCATGCCTCCAAGAAGTCACAACCAAACTGCCAACCACAAGATACTACTTGAAGGAATTATCATTCAAGGATAATCCACTCCACGAGACATGTTATCATTAAAGACACTCATCCAAGAGGACATTATCATTGGTCCATGAACAAGAAGCTCACTGGTCTCCAAGACCATGATAGACATATAGTGGGTTATGCACATGACAACTGGGGTGAGACCACAAACCAAATCTGGACCAACTTGCTACGTAGGAGATTTTTTTCCAATGATACCACGAACCCTATTGATATGAACTACTAGATGGAGCATCAACACCCTTCTCAGGTAGGTTGTGTAAATTCCAAAACCCCCACCTAGGGTATAAAATGATAGACGTTCACATGCCGGTCTCATGAAGGTATGTCCAAAACTTTATCTAAGACTCATATTCCAAAGGGGGACAAAATTATATTATATGGATGTAATGAAACACTATACCCTTGATAGAATGGACAATGGTAACACACAAACCTATAATGGTCTAAGGAAAAAATAAAATAAGGGCTGAAAAAACTCTAATGGGGGTCCAAGATATGTATTAGGGGTACATGACGTGTTCATTTATACAATGGTATTCCCATGTGGTAACACCTCACATAGAAAGTAGAACTCAACATACACGGTGTGTAAGTAATAAAACATTTAATGAAGAGGTCTCCTGAAACCCTTTCAGGGTCGTCTAGTTGTTCCCATGTATATTGGACCATGTCCATGCACTCTGACTATGTCAATGTACTTTATCTTTCTTGTGCTCATGTAACCTCCAACTTACATACCGATTCTCTGATCATTATTCACTCAGCATGTGATAAGGCCACATGTCTTGTGATATTTTTCTCACTATAGAAACAATATCACCACATAGGGGGTCCCAGAAGGTGTGTTTCTCTAGAGAACACTCAGTGTAATGTAGAATTTTTCAGATCTTTTAGTTTCTCCTCCGTATTGTCAACTTCATCACCGGATCCACCGTTCTCTCTAGAATCCATGGATCGACGGTCTCCTGACCTCGACATCACCCGCTCACTAAATTTAGGTCCTCGGTCTGCTCAATAAGTTGTTTGTCAAGCCATTCTAACACCATTATGAGTTTTCATCGTGTATCCTTCACAATAATGGAACTCTCGTTCTGATCTGATCTCATTCCTCCTCAAATCATCAACTATCATCACTAATCTACAAATCAAAACATCCATTCCAGGTTGTACCCATGGTATTGATTCATTGCACCAAATAATGGTTGTGAAATGATCAAATATTTTGTAACCATTGAACCCTGAGTATAAGGAAATACCTAAAATGGATAAATGAGAAAAAAATAGGGATAAAACCATAATTTTTTTTTGAGGAATGAACTCTGACCTTTTTCTCTCCAGCATTAATCTGTGGCCCATAGAATTGAAAAAAAATCGTATAATACCAACAAAAAAATAGGTCCTTCAATTTAAATAAATAGTTGATTCTCAAATAAATTCTTATTCATATATTTAACCCAAATTAGATCATGGTTAAAAATGTAAAGGAAATCAAAAACAAACATCCTATATAGATTTTTGATCGATAACTCTTGTAGAACAGTTCTATGTCTCCATTATTGGAAACATCCTCACATATTGATGGCGCAATGATCCTCAATATAATCATTATCTGTTTTAGATCTCCAAGTTCTCCTCCAACACTCAATTCAAAGGCTCTACACAAATTTCAAGGGTTATGAAGATATCCCTTAAACTTTCCCATAACATGATTTTAATTGAGGATTTCAGTTACTTCATTAAATAAAATAAAATAAATAAATAATTTTCTTTATTTTTATTAATTTTACACCCAGTAAAAGAATTTCACAAACACTCGACACTGACAATGGTTATGTCACACCAAGGGTAAAACCTATGCTCTAAAGTCAATGGAGCGCCTAGATTTCTCATCCGAGACACTGTTATACATTTATTTATATTTTTCAAGTGAAATTCAAATTCATGATATTTAATTAGTTTAATATATTTCATAAATTGATTTTGTTAACACGTGGCCTTGAAATCTCATGTCATATTAGTGCCTAGATATAAAATTAATCCATACGGTATCTAAAAAAAATACAAGGATAAATTAGAGTCATTAAAACTTGTTTCTCTCCTCATTAGTCCAGCTTTCACTTCTAAATATGCATCTATTTAATTTTTTTCATCTAATTCTTACATATTATTCCTTTTAATTTTTTTAATTCATTTTTACATCTATATTTTTTTCACTTATTACTTAATCTTCATATTCTTGTTTTTTACTTGTCACTTATATACCTTTCCTTTAGTTTTATTTTATTTTTTAAAATATAATTTTTCTAATATAATGTTTTATTTTTATATTAAAATATGTTTTATCATATGTTTTCCTCTTTCCTTTTTTAATTTAATTTAGAGTCTTATAGATATTTCAATGACTCATACTTAATTTTATACATGTATATTCTCACTTATGAAATCTAAATTAATATATAAATCTAGTTATTCTTTTTCCCCTTACATTATTCTACCTAATTTTTTAACTATTCATTGTACTTATACTTCCATTTTCTACCTTTTGGTTAAGTCTTGTATTTTTATTTTTGTATCCAAATATTAAATTTTAATACTACATCATGTCTACCTTTTCTAGGTTCACCTTCCTAAAATTTGTATTTTGGATTCTAATTGACAATCTATTTCTACATTTAGTGCTAATTTACAATTGGATCCAACTTATTTATTCACATTATGCCTTTGGAATTTGATTTTTTTAACATTGAATATTTTTCACTTTTTTGTTTTAAATCAAATACTTCTTTTACATTTTGTTTGTTTGTAATTAAAACTATTCTTCAACTTTTCATCACATATCATGACATATGCAATAATTCAATCTTGATTTTTTTATTTTCAATTTTACCATTGGATTTTCATTTTAATATTTTTTTTTGTTTTTCTATATATTTTCAATCTCTATAATACCTTATAGAAACTCCTTATTTATCTATTTTGGATTATGATTCATCTTAACCATCCACCAATGTATCCACTTTCACATTCAATTATCATTTTAAGATTTTATATTTTTTTCTCCATCTCCTGTTGGTGCTTCAATTTTTGATTTATGATATCTATGTTTTTTTAGTTCATATTTTTATCGTATTAATTTTTTATTATACCTATACTTTTGAATATGATAGTGTATTAATTTTTTCATTATGTACTTTCTTCCTCTTATTTTTATGATTCTATGTCTAATTAAACTTCTATTTCCACATCATCATTCAAACTTTTTTGAATGTGATTAATCTTACTCCTACCCACGCATTGGAAAAAATATTTTCATCTAGTTAATATTATGATTATATATATGTATACACTTATTTTATTTTTATTTTTGTTCAATAATTATAATGTTTCTACATCTACTTCAACTTTGACATTGACATCCACATCATCTTTCAAATATTTCTTATTTATTCTCATCCTGCTCCAATTCTATATTTTCCATCTAGATTTTCATATATATAATATCATTCTTATAAATATGTATATGAATTTTAAATTTTTATTTACAAAAATTCTTTATTTTATCATTTTTTTCTCAAACCTTATCATTTTTTTCATCTACTGTATTTTCGACTAAGTAAATCTCTATGTCTATTTTCCATTTTCATATGCTGTGTTTTATATTGAATTTTTTTTCCATTTATAATTTTCTTCTACATTTTCTTATTGTGGGAACTAATGTACTAACATATAAATGATCAACACAAGATAATGGTAGATTTAGTTGAATGGATATTTTTAATTTAAAACATGGTTATTTATATTAATGAAATTGTTTTATTTAAATTATTAACAATATAATAAATAATGTATTTTTTAAAAATATTGAAAATATATTTCAAACGAGATATCTAATTTTTAAGTAGTATGTTTTGTACTATATAAAGAAATTTTTTATGGAATAAAATTAAGAATTTATGAGTTTTAAAACCTTATGTGACCCCTACATGGGGAGTTGGGTCCCAGAAGACTATAGAGAGAAATATCAAATCATATGAGTTATGGTTACTAAACCTCTAAATTTTTATTTTTCTCAGGAATTTTAATTTTTTTTAATATCATAATATAATGTTTATTTGGTTTTTTTACTTAACATTAATTTACTTCATCTTAATTAACATTTGAGTTAATAATGTTGATGGTGGATAGATTGATAACCCTTTAAAGTACCCCTATCAACTATGAAGACTTGAGAGATTCTTGGTTATATCGATGATAACAAAAGAACCACCATCACCATTGGAAGATAGTTTCTATTCATTATACAGAATGATTTCCTCAGGATCCCTATTTTTATGAATCATAATACACATTATATTTTAGGTAAGTAAAAATAAAAATATTTTTATGTTAAATTCAAAATATCTTGTAGTTCATTGATGTGGTGGTTGATGAAATCCTAGTGATGTCAGTATTGAGTACTGGGGAAAACAAAATTCTACCTATTACGGAGAAGGATGGTTAGCCTGCTAGTCCTAATAGGACCCACATAAATAAAGATTATTTTGGTGATATGTACTGGTTGGGACACCTTGAGGTTTTGTGGAAATGATTGAGTCAGAGACTTCTTGAGGGGTGATATCCACCGATCCTCTCTATGTGATGTAAAATTATGTCTATGTTGAATCTTATATTCTTTAACATGGACTTTTTAATAGTTCTGGATTTGAGTCTATTATTATGATTTATTTATATATATATTTCATATGTTATATAATGGATAGGAAAAGGAATTACAAAAAAAATTCACTTATTAGGGAAAGCTTTATCTTCATAGTCCATCAAGAACCATCAACTTGTAAAACATTCCACTTTTGAGGATGATTATAGCAGTTTGAAGTAATTACACATGATTGTTTTGGAAATAGTTATTAATGGAATGTTATATTTCCATAGATAGTTCCAATAAATGGTGTTCGACACAACAGCTACACCATAGAAGATTTTGGAAGACATGATATGGCTTATATAAAATTTCGCTATGAAAATCCATTATGTAGCACACGCCACAACACCATCCTTTATTTTTTTCTACATCGGTGGTATTACCCCATCCTCCTTGAAACTACATGGTCGGTGAACCTAAATTAATCACATTTTCTGAGAAAACCAACAATATTGCTTCGATCACAACAACCCATCCTGACATCAATGAGTGTGGTGATCCATCAAAGGCAGCTCATCCACGGAAGGAAGCTCTTGATTAGCTACAATCGACACAACCACTGACCTCAAACTCTACCTTTTTATTATGACCAGGGGATTCAATCCAGTCCAAAATAAGAAACATTATATCTTTCATCTAGGGGTATTTATTACTATATATAATTTCCCCTATTTTTTGTTCTCATTTTGATTTTTTTATTATTTCCAAGTTAATATATTTTCTTTGGTTTTATTATTTTTTTATTTCCCATTTTATTATTTCCATATTATTGATTCTTCTTTCTAATATTATTAGGATTTTTCCCCTTTTAAAAATTGAATCATTATTATTATTTTTATTCTGTATTGTTATTTTAGTACTTTATAAGTGAAATTATTGATTTTATATTCTTTTTTAGGTATAGAGTATTGATTATTGACATAATATTTAATATTTACACATACTTTAAGTTTTGATTTTTTTTATGTTCTTATATGTCATATGTGCACCATAAGTTGATATCTATATGCATCGTGTCCCGTATAAATTGCTTTTACACCAGGGGTGCTGGCCCCCATTGTGTTTCATTACTTGTAAATAACTATAGTTGTGGAAACAATACATAATAAATGATTTTGGAATGATTTTGAATAAATCCATGATTTATTTTTATAATAATGGTTCCATTTCCAAAATATTAAATGAGCATCATCCCCTTTTATAAAATTATTTTTCTTACATTGAAAAAACTCATAGAAAAATAGGGTCACAGAATGAATAAAATATCTAATATTGGAGAAAAAACTTAGGAGAACAATATTCAAGTCCTTTATGATCTGTAAGAACTAACCACACATCAATCTGACACACTTATTTCTCACATCGGTCGAAAGTGTTGTATGAACATCAAATTCTTAGGAAAGGGATTTATAATTGAAAAAATGAGTACACATTTCCATATTTTTTTTGATATTTACGAATGGACCATATATCAATCTGATATGTGGTGTGGTAGTATTGACCAAACAAAAAGTTTTATTGGATTTAAAATTTCTTAAAAACATGAATCTAAGGGTCATAATCTAGAAAACATTCTCAAATTTTCATTAGATAAATGGAAAAATACATCATTTTATTTTTGATATGTAGGATTAGAATACACCTAACTATGACTTTTTTTCTCAAAATGACCAAAAGCACATTTTTATTGATTTAAATGTAAAAAAACAATCATCTATAGTTGAAACCCATGGAAAATTACACAAATATATATAAAATCATAGTAAAATGACCATTGCATAATTTTTGACATGTTTCATCATACCCCATGTAAATTAGATAGGTGGTCTTCCCAAAATTAAATAAATCACATTTTTATTGATTTTGAAGTCAAATAATATACATCAAAGGGTTAATACAAAGAAATCTAGTTTTTTGTAATAGTAGGATGTTGATTTTTGTATAATTTTTAACATGTATACATAGAGATCACATCATTCCAACATTCGGTGTGGTTGAAGGGAATTTAAAAATAGTGTCATTTGACATCAGTCTTTAAAAACATGTGCTAAAGAGTCAATATGTAACGACTACCCTCATATTTTGAACTCCACACACATCATATTGACAGGATGTTTGTTCCTAAATGTTTAAAATTATTTGAGAACAATTTTCCAATGATTTCACAATAATATGATATTGTTTTATAGTTTTTGACAATTTTTTATTTACTCTATTTTTAGTTACTTACTATGAGTTCATTTATTTACATCCTTTACTTTTATTTTTTTTCCTTATTCTATTATGGTCATTTTTATTCCTATTGTTTCACTTATTGACTTCAATATTTATATTTTTTTATGTATCTTCCATTACTTCTTCCCCAACAGCAACTTTCCATTATTTTATTAGTCTAGTTTGTAGCTTCTACTTCTACTTTATATTAAACTAATTATTCTTTCTTCTTAACTAATTCATAATCAATTATAATTTATGGATTCATAAATTTTCTACTTTTGATTTTTTTTTATTTTACCAAAATTTCATCATCATTTTCTGATACTTTTAATGATTTTTATTCTGCTTATTTTGTTTCAACTATCTATTTTCTTATGTATCTACATCCGTTAATATAATATGACATCAATCATCATGATTTTGATTTCTTTACTTATATTTATTTTTCATATGTTTATACATAAATTTATGTTATTATTTATGTTTTGTTGGATCAATTTTTTTAATATTAATTATATTTATAATTCTTATGAATTATTATCCTGAATTATAACTATAATAATTTATTCAACTATCATATATTGTTATACTTCCATTTAATGTCTTTTATCTGATATTCAAGCATCTACCATTGAATTTTTATTTTTCATTCATTTCCAACTATGGTTTTTTACTTATTTCATATTCATAAACTACCCTATTTGGTCTTTTGGATTCTATCCATTTTTTTCTTCTAATTTTATTATATGTTTTCTTCCAATTCCTTTACTTCTTTTAGTTTATTTTTTATTTCAAGTTCTTTTTTGTTTCTTCTTGTAACTTTTCCTCTATTTTTTATTTTTTACTGTCGATTATTCAAGATTTCTGATCAATTCATACATCTAATTCCACTCCTATATTACATCCTCAAAATTTACTTTTAAATAAGGATCTTCATATTTAATCTAGATTTATTCTACACAATTTTCTCTATATTTCCTTGTTCTTATACTTCTATCTTCTTTATTTTTCAATGAATACATCTTTTTCATCATCATTTAATCTTATTTATAAAATTATCCTTAAGAATTTTGAATTTTATATTATTCTTCACCTTAAATTTAATCTTTTTATTCTATGTTTACAAATGGTATAGACTTATTCCTTTTACTTATTCATGTGGATTGTAATTTTCATATTTGAACTTTGAATCTAGCTCTCCTTTTACAATTACATCAAATTCTTCATCTATATTTGATTTTGTTTCTACATATAATTCAAATTATAATTTTGATATTGAATTATAAATTTTGAATTTATTCAATCTTCTAATTTTGATTTAATATTCTATATTTTTTACAACTTTTTTATTTCTTTTATTTTCATTCTCTCTATTACCTTCTATCACCTACTTATTTATATAATATTGAGTTTATGTTATCTTATGCATACACTAATCCTCAACTTTAATATTTGATCATCATTATCATATTTCAAAATTTAGAATCGTCTATTTTTGGTGCTTTGAATTTTGGTTTATGATTTTTTTTTTATTTTCACATTTACTTTGACTTTTTATAGTGCCATTATTTTTTTCTTCTACCTAAACTTTTTAATATGTATGTTTCTTTAATTTATTCTAAATGTTCATTTGGATAATCTTATGTGTCTACACAAACACACATAGAATCCTATATATATATATATATATATGATTTTTCTATTTGTGTTTCCATCTCTTATTTATTTATTATAATTGTTTTCTTTCAAAATCATATCATTTTTCTTGTATACTTCATTTTCTAATAACTCTATCCCATTGCCCCTTACATTTTTATGCAATTTTTTTCTTTTCTTTTTTCCGTTTTATTTTTTTATTCTTCATTTTTTCTTGTTAGAACTAATTTTTTGATATATAAATGATCACCCTGAGAGATGAGTGGTTTTAGGTATCATTTTTTTTAAATCATGTATATTTAAAATAAAAAAATTAGTTTATTTTAATATTAACATTATCATAAAAAATATACTTTGAATAAAAAATGAAATTACCTTTTAAACCTTATATTATATTTAAAAATAATCATTGTTGTCCTTCTGAGTGAAATCGAATTTTTAGGAAAAAATATATTTTTTTTAGTTTTTAACCCTTATGATTCCATTTCAAGATGAGGTGGTTCTGAGAGCACTATAGTGTGAAAATACCATCATCCAAGAAATAATTATGAATCTATTTAATTCATGTGTGCCTATTACATATGAATATTTTATTTGAGATCAAAATATAATTTTTTATTCTATTTTAAATTTAATATTAATTTAATTAATCTTAATTAAAATTAAAATTAATAAAATTTTAGGAGAATGGAATATCGAAGATTTAAACTATCCTCTCTTAACTATGATATGCTAATAAATTATTAGTTACCATGCTGATGGGGGGAAACCATCATATAAATTAGGGGTAATTTATATTAATTTTACAAATTGATATCTTTGGGATCCTTATTTTGATGAATCACAATATACTATATTTATTAGTTAAGGTAACATGAAGTATGTTATTTTGTTAAATGACCTATAGAATATAGGTTAGTGTGTGAGGGATGCAGATGTTTTCCTATGTAATTCGAGTTTGAGTGATGGGGATAATGAAATTATACCGATTATGGGGAGGTCGAGTGTTTATACTAATCTAAATAGGATCCAAGAAAATGATGTTGATTTCGTTGATCTGTACTAGTTGGTCCACTAGTGTTATTATCACAATGATCAGATCAAATTCATCTTGAGGGAGGGGATAAACAAGTTGATCCTCATTATGTAATGTAAAATTAAGTCTATGAAAACTTGGACTCCCCTAATCATTTGGATCTCTGTAGGTTATAAAGATTATTCAAACAAATATTTAATAGCTTATAGAAAGTATTAGAAAAATACTTCCTGAAATTTCCACATCTGGAAATATGCTATAGTTTCTTGATCCAATGAAAATCCCCATTCTCTATAACATTACAATGTCGTAGATGATTGTAGCAGTTGGAAGTTATTACGCCCAATTGTTGTTGATGCAGTATATATTAACTAGTTTTTGAAGTATTTTTAGATAAATTATGATTCATTGTGATAATACCAACTATTTATATTAAAATTTAAATGTTCATCTCCCTCTTTTCTAATGTTATTCTTCTGATATTGAAAAATACCTTGAAAATATGTGTCACATTCATAGACAATGATCTTATATTGGCATGAAAATTTTGAAAATGATATTTATTTAATTTTTTATATATAAAAACATATCAAAAATCCATTTGAAATTACAATTTCTCATTATGTTCATAAGATCCATTTAACTTTCACATTATTATAAAATGGGGAAAAGAGAAAAGGATTTTAGATTTCCCAAAAAAAAATATAACATGTGTGAATAGACCACATGTTAATATGATATGTGATGTATTATTAATTACTGAACATACCATTTATTATATTCAGATATCCTTAACAATCAACATATGATGTTCAAAACCTATCAAATTTCCTATGATTGTTGTGAAATTGAATGAAAATGTAAATCATTTAATTTTTGACATGTAGTAATAGACCAAATGGTAATATAACTTTTTATTTGTTTGAAATGAATGGAATTGCGTTTTTACAGATTTAAAAGTCAAATAACAAGCTTAAAAAGGTAAAAAACTATCAAAATACCATTAATTGTAGTTTTATAAAAGAAAAATGATCATAATTTAATTTTTGGGACGTTGTAACAGACCCCACATCAATTTGACATGAAATTATTGAAAAATGGATAAAATTGTGTTTTTATTGATTTAGAAGTCAAAAAGCATGTGTCACAAGGACTATACATAGAAAAATTCCTTGAATTTTCATGAAATAAAAGTACATTGATTTTTGATTAATTTTTTAAATGTATGAATAGACCTCATGTCAATCCAACATGATGTGTGGTCAGAATAAATGAAAGAATAGTTTTGTTAGAGATAAAATTCATTAAAAACATGAGTCAAAGAGTCAAGATCTAAAAAAACCACATATTTAATGGTCCCCATATATAAATTTTAATGGCCATCTATTCCTACATGGGTAAAATTATTTAAAATAATTTTCAAATAATTTCATGATAATATGAGATCATTTTCTATGTTTTGACCATTTATTATTTAATTATATTTATAGGAACTCTTTCCAACTTCTACTATTATATATTTTTCTTTAAATTATATATTCTTTTAACATTCTCATATTCATGGCTTATCTTTATATTTTTTGGATTCAATATCTATATTTTCTTCTTCTTTTACCATTTCTTCTTCCACAACATTGATTATCACTTATTTTATTACTCTATGTTATAGCTTCTAATTTTTCCTCAGATTCAAAAACTAATTATATATTTTTCTGTACTTCATAATGAACTACTACTATTGGATTCATACATTATCATAATTTATTTTTTTTATTTTCTTTTTTTTTATATTTTTTTCTTTAGACTCTTATTTCATCATTTATTTCTAATTTATCCTACAATTTTTATTATGTTGGTTTTTTTTTCATTATTTATTCTCTAACTTATTCATCAACTTAAATTTCTTGATTTTTACATCAACCCTTTGGATATTGGATTTTAGTTTTAGTTAATTTGATTTTTCATATATGTATACATGTATTTATGTTATCACTTATGTAATTTTCTTCTAACATTTTTTCGCATAATATATTTATTTCAATTTTTTTGAATTATTATCACATACTTTCCCTTAGCTCATTGGTTCAACATTCACTTATAATTCCAATTCCATTTAATTTTTTTAATTTCATTCTCCCAACTTCTACAATTAAATTTTTCTTTTTCAATCATTTTCTTCTCTTATTTTTTTGACTTCTTTATTATTCTTTAGCTCCTCAATATTGGCTTATTTATTCTTGTCTGTGGTTTTACATAACATTTTATTTTACTTTTTTATTTGAATTATTTTTTTATATTTTTATTTTTCTATTAGATTCCATTTTCTTCTACATTTTCTTCTATTTTTTGGTTTTTCTTTTCCTTTTAGGTCTTCATGATTCTCAGTTAAGAGTACATATAATTCAACTTCTTTCATTTGTCCTTTATCTTCTCAATTAACTTCTATCTCTACTAATTCCTTATTCCACTATAATTATTCTTCATAATGTCATCAAATTTTATTTTTTCTTGTATATATATTTTGTTTTTTCTAAAGAAGTCTTATCTTATTATTTTTATATCTAAATAATATTTTTTTCTTTTTCTACTAGACCACTTTTGATATTCTCCTTCCAAATTTTGGATTTTTTATTCTACTTTAACATTATTTTTTTATATTGTATACCTTTTATTTTCTTTTAATTTATCATTTTTTTTTTCTTTTTTTTTCTTTTAAGTCATTAAGATTTTTCATTTACTCGTGTATTTAATTCTTCTTTTACCTTCTTTGTTTTCTATTCTATATTAACTTCTCACCATGGTTCTTCCTTTTTCATACAACATTGTTCTATGTAATTTGTAATAAATTTACTTGTTCTTGTAAGTTTATTTTCATCATTTTTTATAAGTTTTTTTTATTTTTATAACGATATAATATAATTTTTATCCTATTTCTAATCCACATTTTAGATTCTTCTTATGACTTCTGGATTTTGGATCTCTCTACACATTTGATTTCCAATTTTGGTTCTATACACAGAGTTGGGTTTGATTTATTTTTTACTTTCATATTTATTCATTATTGTATTTTGATATTAATATTAATTCTTATAGGACTTTTACTTTTATATATAATCCATTTTATACTTTTTCTGTTTCTACTTCAATTTTTTTTTAAAAATTTTGATAAAGTATTATGACTTATTCATTTATGCCTACTTTTCATTTTTATTTTATATTATACTTTATGTTTTCTTTTAAAATATATATTGTTTTTTCTTCGGTTTTAAATCTATATATGATATTTGAGTGGCTATTTATTTTTATAGACTTTGGATTCTACTTCATATTTTACTTTAACTTTTTCCACAACTTTTAAATTCGGTCACCATTTTTGTATTTCATTTTTAATCTTCATCTCTGGTAGATGGTTAAACATTTTATTTCTGATATCTCTATTTTAAGCATCTATTTTTCTACAAATCTTTGAGGTTTTATTATTTTTTCTCTTAAGTATATATCATAATATAATAGTATATTTTTTCTTATTCTCCTGATATTTTTTTTGAATGATTCTATGTCAACTTCAACATCACCATTCACATCCAATTATTATTTGAATCACTCCTTACTTCTGTATGAAATAAAAATATAGGATGACATTTACATGATAGAATGTGTGGAGTTAGATTTTTAGGGCCTAATTATGAAAGAAAGATTAAAGAGACTATTAGAGATAATGAGACCCCATGTCCCAACATTAAATGGGCCAAACCAAAGGTTCATGAATGAAAGTATAAAATGTGATCATTTTCAGTCTTATTTAATCCTAAATGAGATGCATGAATCCATGAAAAGTTTTCTTATAAAATTCAGAAGAACAACCACATTATTGAATCCCCATATTTAACCATCGGTATGAGAAATTAAATTTATATGGGATATGGAATCAATTTAATGATATATACATTTTGATCCATGTGATTTATCAAATTAATTATTGGTGTGCCAATTTTCTCAAAATACTTCATTAGAATTTATATTTATGACATCAAATAGACTAGGTATATTTCGAACTTATAAATTTAGGTTATTAGACCCTTGACTATTGTATCTCCCTCTTGATATAAATAGATACCCCCATGTCTCTTGTATTTCATTCTATATTATAATAGAAAAAAATTGATCCACTCTGTGATGATTTTTTCTGATTATTCCCATATCTCATTTGTATTTGTTCCTTGTTAGTCAATATATTAGAAAGGTTACCCAAGATCACAAAGCCCCCAATTTCTTTCATCAACCCAAGTACTTTTCGTATATATGTTTCATAACCACCTTCCCTTGAGTATGTTTTCTAAGTAGTAGTTTAAGAACCTCATTGCATTGGAGTATTACTTTTATCCACTATCCAAAACCATCAGCTAACACTTATCCATAAACTGAATCACTCATCAACCTCTCTACACCGAGAAGATCAACATACTCTATGTGACTCACATCAGTTTCTATTAGATCAATGGTTGACATGGCTTTCATTTATCCTTTCATGTACATTACATTAATCCTTAACAATTATTGTCATCCCATATTTTCCATGCATTCAAAAAAACCCAATAAAATGCCTTTTTGAAACATCAAAAATTGGACTATATTCTACACGATTTAAATATTTTATAATGAGCCAATTATTCATCCATCCACTTTTCGTATTTGATTCTATAAATGTGATTTTTATTTGAAAAAAATAAAATTCTCTCAACTCATCATTTGGAGTTTTCAAAATGAAGTAAAAATTATTTCATTTAGTGACTTAAAGAAAAAAACAGTATACTCTCTATTCAGCGTCTTATTCTTTAAAACTCTAAGAAAATAAAATGGTGGGATTTAATAAAAATTTAAAAATAGCGTATTTCATTATTTCTACACATCTTTCTACATTATATTATTTTCACTTTTTATTTCCATACATAACCTTAACCACCATTTTACTTCATCGCCATATCATATTTGGATCATATTGACAATAGGTTTTCTTATCTTACATAATTTGGAAAACCCATATACCATACCTTTCTATCCTTTTCGACATATTAACCATTTTTCTTCCCTCTAGTAAAACCTTTACTATTTTTTAACACTTTACCAATGATTTTTATTGAGTTGATCTATTCCCATATACAGTCTCGGTTAAGTAAGGATTTGTGTCTCTTGATCTTCACAAAAAAGGTATTATATTTCATTAGTGATTATATAGTGACTCTAGCCTCTTTCATATAACATTACATGATTTTAAGCATAATTATATATTAGAGTACAAGCCAAGGATCGTTAAGTCTAGTGTATTGGAAGACTAGGTACATAATACATAAACATTAGATTAAAAAAACTCCTTTATTTAATCTTAATAAAGAGCTCCTAACTTCCTTTGTTCCCTTACATCTGCATAGGATAACCAGAGGATAACATGAATAAAGGAATGATCTAAAAATCCCAGTAAGGTATAAACATAACAATGAAGCTTAAGTACACAAGTTAAGAGACATGGCATAAAGAAACCAAAATCATGGAACATATGAAATCATAACATATAAACATGGGATAATATAAACATAGAATCATAAAAATGTGGCAGAAACATACAACATGTCTTTAGTACAAGTCAAGTCCAACCGACAATCTTGTTCCCATAGTAGTACGGGACAAGGCTAACCGCCAATCATGTTTCCCAAAGCAGCACAAGCCAAGGCTAACCGCCAAGACTGTTGCTCATATCATATCATGAGACATAACATTAACCAATGCATTAGAGCGCTATTTGGGTGCACACATATTACTTTTCATGAACATGTTTTCCATATAAAGAATCATACATAATCAATATTACATAAACATAAGGATTACCCATGTAAAGAATTGGGTACCACAATCATGACATAAAACATAACCGATGGGTGTATCATGAAAGTGTCCATAAAAGAAAGGAATTAGAATATACATGGATGTTCATAAGGTAAAATAGGAATATATTATGGTAAGTGATTTCAAACAGAAGTGACAATATTTAAGAAATCTATTTGAGAAATTTTATTATTAAAACATTTTTGCGAAGTTTTAAGGAAAATACCTTAGAGCTTTCAAAATGGACAAGACGAAAGTATTTTATATAAAACCAGAAGTTAAAATAGAATGTTATAATGATAAAAAAGACTTATTTTATAAATATAATTTTTTCTTAAAACATAGGATAGAGTGTACTTGATGTTGGGTAAAAATTTGGGAAGTTCCCTTAAAATGAGTTTGCTTATTGGGAAGCATCGAGGATGGATTCACTCAAAATCATGTATATCCCCGAAAGAGAATGAGAGATGGATCTTGGAACATGATATTGGATCATATCAATAGAATATTGAAGTTTTACATAAAAATAAAATAAAACTTAATTTTGGTAAAATAAAGATAAAGCAACCCGAAGAAATAAAGGCAGTTCTGGTAGAATTCATTACGGATTATTGGCATGGTATCAGGTGTATCTAAAAAGGATTGATGAGAGGGAAAAGGGTGTCTCATAACTTATAAATAAATAGGGAAGTTTTTTGGAGGAGTGAAATTATACTCCATCATTTGGGATTACACATAAAAGGCATATCTTAGAGGACAATCTTTATTAAGAGTGAAATAAGGAGGATCCCTTACCCTAATTTCCGCTTAATTTCGTCTCTTCTACAACTCCTGAATAATAAATTTATGTTTATTAAAACAATAATATAAAATTTAATTATATTAATTGTATAAAATTATTTAGAAATTATATTTATTTTATTTTATTTCATAATTTTTGTCGATGAAAATGAAGCGTTTTGATATCATATTTTACTTAAAATTTCCTGTCTTGCAACGATTTTGGATTTTATTAAATGTAATTTTTAAATTAGTATAGTTAGTTCTAGAAGAATAGAATACATGTAATTTTATATTAATATATTTTATATAATATATATTGTCCATAAATGAAGGTGTTTATAATAATTATCTTGGAAATGTCTCCGTAGATGGTTAATCGACCATTAACGAGACGTTGTTTATAATACGAGAAAAGGAAGTATGAAATTTATATTTTTCATTAATATGATAATTACAGTAGGTTAAAATAATTAATATAATTTTAATTTACTGAATAATCAATTTTTTAGAATAATTATTTGAATGTTTTAGGGTAAGAGAATAAAAGGAATAAAAGAGAGAAGATTTAATAGAGTCTGGATCTCTCCTCGGTGTAGCTCCTCTTGCACGAAACTATAACTCCTTTGGTGATTGGAGTTGGAGGGCTCCAGAAAGTCCCTATGTATTCTAAGATGATTGAGTGGGAGAATTTGGGAAGAGATTAGGCATAATAAATTATGAGAGGATTGGTTTCCAAAGGGGAGGGAGAGGGGTTATTTATACTTGAGGAGGGGTGTTTTTGGAATAAAATATTAAATAAAATAATATATCAAATGTTAGACTTGTAATAGTAGTTTTGTATAAAAATAAATCATAAATTAATATAAATAATTATTTTTAGACTTTAAAACATATTTATAATTATAATTTATTAATCTATTAAAAGGAATGTGAAAAGAAAGAGAAAATGATTTTTAAGGAATCACTTTTTGACTTTAGGTTTTGGAAAGTTCATTTTAGGTTCGAAAATTGAGTTTATTTCATTTTAAGTAACCATTTATGAAATTAAATATAAAATTGCAGAATATAATTTTCTATAAAGCCTATGTCATCATTACATCATGAATGATGCAATTTAGGATATATCAGTTATGTGAAAAACATTATTTTTACTATTAACCTGAAAATTAAAGTATTTCAGAAAAATAAAAAAAATTACCCGAACCATTTTTTGATGTGTAGAATAAAAAAATGAAGTCAAGTTTTCAAAAAAAAAATTATAAATATTATTAATTTAATTTTTAATTAAAATCATAATTTACTTGAAAAATACATTTTTTTAATGAAAACTGACTTTATAATGCTTTCAAAAATTATATAAGGTATTATAAAATTATCCTGAAACCAAAATACATAGAATTGTTAATTTTTTAATTAATTTTATTAAATTAAATTTTCTTATAAAACAATTAATTGTAATTAATTATTTATGACTTATAAAAATAACAATACTTTTACTACGGTCAAATTGCCACTTATAAGATTCCTAAATTTTATTTTATCATTAATGGGTAAGGTTATTATTATTTTGGATGATTTAATATTCATAAGGGTTGTATTACTATTAATAAGGGTAGGTTACTATTCACAATGTTAGGTTACTATTCATAAGGGTGGGTTACTATTCATCAAAAATTATGTTTTCCCTATCGGACTCCAAATAAATTTCAGATCGCAACTGTGTATGTCAGCTTTTAGAAATTCAAAACATATAAGTGGCATAATTATGTTTAATGGTCACATAGTATTTAGTATCATGATATGTCAATGTGCTTACTAATACTATAAGGCATAATTATAAGAAGGGGATTCCATTGATAAAACTTTCAGTCATTACAGATTGGGATATAAATTGAGTATTGGGAATTCAGAGAAAAAAATATGATTGACTGTTTATCATTATTTTCATGAGTGTGCACATTTTTTGTGTGTGAGTGCGTGTATTTATGTGCATTAGTTTGTACATCTTGTGTGTGTGTGTGTGTGTATCCTTATGTGGGTGATTGTGTATCCTTTCATGCTTGAGTGTGTACATCTTATGTATTTGAGTGTTTACATCTTGTGTGATGTATGTGTATCATAAAGTGTGTGAGAGTGTGTGTATCTTGGCATGTGTGGGTGTATATGTGTGTTTCTCTATGTGTGTGTTTGTGTTCATGTGACTTATTAAGACAGAAATTTGTGGGATGAGAATTGATCATGTTAGAATTGAGGGAAGAAAAATTAGATCTCCTACACTAAAATCTACACATCACCATATACAAGCTTTGGTGAGCCATTTTGGAAAACATCTTGAAAGGAATTTGGAGGTTCTACATAAGCGAATTCAAAATATGGAGAATCAATCAAGCCCGATAATGATCCATTGAAACCCATGATGTGTATAGACACCACATCACCCCCACATTAAGGGGTAAAAGATAGTGAATTTTGAGGATGTCCTATAAAGGAGGATGATTATCCAACATTATAGAGGATACAAATGGAGACCACATGTTGGTGAAATCCTCAGATGTATTATGGTTAAGGACCCCTCATTCTAAAGAAAAAATTATCATGAAGTATACTTAGAGTGGGATATGGGGATCAAGAAAATGTTTTCATTCAAAGAATATTTTAAGTATAAAAAGGCTAAACATGATTCCCTTGAAATTTTTTATTATTCATTTATTATGTAGGATAAAATTAAAAAGTATATTTCCATATATTCCAGCCATTCTATCAACACATGGGATGACATGAAGTTTTCAATGTGGAAGAGGTTTGTTCCCTCACACTACCATATATATCTCCATAAAAAACCTCAATTTATCACCCATTGTATTAGGTTTGTTTAAGATTACTCAATATAGATTCAAATTTCCCTGATCGGGGAAAATATTAAGGAGGATCCAGAGGAAATCATAGAATGGTTTTTACATAGTATTAATCCATATATTACTGACCAAATAGAGATTTACCACAACATGGAGAGATATTATTTGATACTCTAAGACACCAAGATCAAGAAAAAAATAAATGAGGAGAAATAAAAGGGAAAAATACCCATTCACTCCATGGAGACGTTTTCAGGAGAATAATGTTGAATCATCAAAGAAAAAATAGGTGGTGTGTTACTAAAGTGACATGGTAATTTCTCCACCAAAGAAACCTACATTTATAGATAAAAGAACGAGTAATTTGGTTATTTTAGGTTTCAAATGTCCAGTAAATAGTCATATTTCTAGTTATTGAACAAAATGACACACCATAACAATCAATAATTTAATATAAATTGAGACATATGGAGAGACCTTAGAAGAAGAAGTGGAAGATTCCTTTAAAATCAATAATGGTGATTTTTTGGAAGAAGTTTTGCTTCTCATCATGAGGTTGTGTATGAGTGAAATAATTATGTCCAATGAGAATGATAAAATGGAAAACATTTTCTATCCTTGACGTTAAATCAATGAGAAGTTATGTAGTGTCATCATCGATGGGAGATTTATAGAAATGTGGTGAGCATCAAGTAATAGGATAAGTTTGGACTTCCAGATTTGAAATACTAACTTCCATGCCAACATAAAGTGTTAAATGAAAATGGATTGTTGAATATCCCTAATAAGATAAAGATATCATTCACCAATGATAATTATATAGATGAAGTGAAAAGTGATGTTGTATTGAAGAATATGTGTCACTTTCTACTTAAGAGACAGTGGTAAAACTATTTAATCATTATATACAATGGTTTTCTAAATTTTCGTTATAATATAATCTGAGGGGATCCTATAACCATTATCATGATATCCCTCATACAATTTTTTTAGGATCAATTTTTCAAAGTGAATAGAAAATGAGTGGCCAATAAAAGATGAGGGATAATAAAAAATATTAGAATGATGGTATAAGTGAGAATGAGAGAATAAAATATATCATGTTTAAATAATATTCGACAGTGAAAATAAAATTCATTAAGAGGTTAAATGAAATGATAATAGGGAATTGATAGGTTAAGGATGTTTTTATTTCATGTAAAAAATCTATGTGCTGATGTTTGAATAGGTAATGATATATACTAACCACTTAACTCCTTCTTTGATAAATGTTGTGGAATAACCGTCATAAGTGGATTATGGCGTCATTCTTGATGCACCATTGTCTTTTCTACCTATTATAAAGATAATATAAATTAAAATATACATTAAAAACTTTATATTTATATAGGATTGGAAATAGTTTCTATGGTATATGTAGTATTCATGAAAAATGGTAGATCACTCTTTAATTCAATTTCATTTATTGGGAACTACTTTTTTATTTTTCATCCTTAACACTATTGTTCATGTTTAATTTACAATGAATGAAAGTAGAAATACAGAAGGAAAATTTCATTTCAAGAAACACCATGTGAAATAAAATAAGCTAGAGAGTTTTCAAAATAAATGGGAATCAATTTTCAAGATACATGGAGAGGATCAAACATAGTGCTTAATATGATTGTCTACAACATCTCATTTCAATGTGAGTACACTATTTTTTTTTATTTATTGTTTTCAATCCTTCCAAATATTTAGATTCATATGATGAAGAGTTAAGTATAACTCTATTTTAAGAAGGGAGGATGATAAGAAAGTAAGGGGATGTCATTTACTTTATCACATGTGCAAAGTTGGAGTTTCAAGGCCCAATCAAGAAAGGAAGATTAATTAAAATATATGTGATAATGAGATCCCATATCACTGTATTAAATGGACCAAATTCATGGTTAATGCATAGAAATAGAAAATAACTATTATCACAATTATTTAATCTTTATTGAGATGAATGAATCCTAAGAAAAATGTTTTCCTAAATTTATACTCCCACCCACATTACAATATCCCCGAAAATATCCATAGGGACAAGAAAATAAAATCTTGTGGGCTATGGGATCAAAGTAATGATGTTTATTTTTGGAACCATGTGATTAATCAAAATCTATATTTGTGTAATATGTTTCTATAAATTATCCTTTATACATTATCTATTTTTCATTATAGGGACAAAGTAGGTTTTTTCTTTAGTAAATTAGGATATTAAACCATTGATAATTGAGTGACCCATTGCATATAAATATCCACCCCATCACACTTCTATTTAAATAAAAATTGTATTAGAGAGATTATTCCTTTTTTTCACTATCCATTATTTTAATACTTCCTTGATTATTCCCCTTGATCTTCTTCATTTTTTCATTATCTTTCCAGATAATAGATCAGTGATCCAAGATCAAAAATTCCCAATTTATATGCCTCAACCCAAGTGCATTGTTGTGTGGATTATCTATCACATTCCACCCGTTAGTGTGTTATTTAAGTAGTAGGACATGATACTTATATAATTAGATGACTACTAGCATCCACTATCCAAATCCAACATCCAAAACATAGTGTCGAAGAACATCCTTCAATTTCCACCCTACTCTATGAATATCGAGCCACCCATGTATCTTACATCGCCTTTTCTCTTTCTTGTAATCTAGGTTTTGAAACTTCATTTTCATCTATTTCATCTTTTTTGTCTATATATGTATAATCATTTTCAATTTTTTTCTGAATGTTCTTTTCTTATTCTAGTTTTATTCCTTATAAATCATATCATTTTCCTTAGTTATTTCTTTTTTTACTTGCTCTCTCTGTGTATTTTCACATTTTCATGCCTTATTTTTTGTATTTATTCTAATTTTTTCCTTTTAGTTTATTATTCTAAATTTTTTTCTTATAATAAATAGTTTATTGATATATAAATGATCACCCTAAGAGGTGATTGGTTTTTAGTGACTATCAATTTTTATTTAAATCATGATTATTTAATGTAATAAAATTAATTTATTTTAATATATAACATTATAATTAACAATTAATATAAAAAAATGAAATTATATTTCATATTAGATATCATATATGAAAATAATTAGTTCATTATTACATAGATAGATGTATTTTTTATGGAATAAAATATTAAAATTGATTATTTTAGACACTTAGAGGACCCGTTTGGCAATGGGAAAACCACAACCACTAATGCAGGGGGGTTTCTATTAATTTTCCAAACAAATTTCATCTAGATCCTTATATTGATGAATCAAAATTAATATTATATTTTTTTAATATAACAAGAAATGTTTTTTTAAGCTATAGTTAAAATTTATTGTAGTTATTCTTTGGGGTTTTTCAATTGTGTTCATAGTGAACTCGGGTTCTAGTGATGGGGGAAACACAATTTTTCTGATTATGGGGAGGGTTGTTGGTCCTAATTATCCTAATAGTTCCCACATATAAAAATCCAAATTCATTGATCTATATAGGTTAAGCTATGTGGAGAATGTTTTGAAACTACCAGGTTAGAGACATCATAGAGGGAGAGGTGAAATATGTTTATTCTCACTATGAAATATAATATTAAGTCTACATATAATCCAATTATCTTTATGAGACATTTTTCCTTTAAGAGTCTATGTTTTTCTTGAGAATAATTTAGATGCAACATTTATAGGTTGTAGACTAGATATTAAACCTACTTCTTGAACTAGTCACTTTATAATTAAGCTTTTGTTTCTTGGTTAAATAATAAGTATCACACTGTAAAACATTAAATTATTTAAGCCAATTGTAAAAGTTGGAAGTTACTAGACAAGATTCTTATTGATGAAACACACACTCCATGATATTGGAATGAGATTCGCTAAAAATATTATTCATTATGATAAAAATAATTTAATTTTTTCAACTTTAAATGTCTATCTTCTACATTACATACATTATTATTTTAAAAAATAAAACACTTGAAAAAAATGGGGTCAAAAAACTAAGAAAATGTGCATGGATTGACATTAAAACATAGAATAATTATATTCAAGTCAATTTTGATATATAAGACCCAAATAAAAATCAATTTGATATATAAATTACTCAGTATGATCAATTTTATTAGTTAACATTCACATTCTTATTAAAGGGTGTCAACACAGATTAAACGAGTATTGATTACAATGAAATTTTTTGACAAGTATGAATAAGAATCTAGTCAATCCGATATGTGGTGAGGGTATAATGAATGAAAATATATTTTTATTATATTTAGGTCTTTAAAATCATGTTTCAGAGGGTTATTTTCTTGAAAACGATGAAATATTATTATTAATTAAATTGAATAACATTCGTCGTTTATTTTTTGACATGTAGGAATAATCATATAATTTCTCTTAAATTCCATGGAAATTTATTTTAAAAATTATGGTATTATTTAGAGGCCAGGTTCTTAGACAATTCTTAATTCTTAGGCCTGGTGATCCCGAAATTAAGGTTTGAAATTTTTTAAGCTAATTAAAATGGTGCACGTACACAGTTTTGGAAACTTCTAAACAGGTTCCCGATTTAATAATATGAGGGAACCATTGCATCCGAAATGATAAATTTACCTAAGAATGAGCCTAACCTCAAATGGCATGGGTTGAGGGAAAAATTTAATTTTCGGATGTTTTAAGAAAAAATAAAATAAAGATAAAAAGTTTATTTTATTCAAAATTGTTTCACAGCAACGCAGTGATGAGTTGACTATTTCATTCCATAAATGAAGTCATGTTACGATGCTGGAGCACAGAGAAACCAAAAAAATGTTTCCTAAAAGAAATAACGTAATAGTGGAGACTCACATAATAGAAACACTACAATGTGTTTCCCCATTTAATGGGATAATATGAATTGGAGATCCGATCATGATATGAGAAATCACTCAGAATATCTGTAGGATCACCATTGACGAACGATAAACGATGATCACTAAAAATATTGATCAACCCCCCTCCTCTTCAAGATATATCACCCTCGATGATGGATCGAGGAATTTTATGGATTGATCACATTCAACGACGAATCCTTCCTCTGATCAAACATGTTCTACATGGAAGGGTTTATTCTTTGTGAATTTATTTCCCATTCATTCTTTCTAAATCAAAAACTGTGGATCAACCCACCAACTTGTTGATCTGTAGGTCATTTGTTCTTGTGGGGTGGGTTTTATTTTGGGATAAACATTGGGAAAATAGATCCATTTTGAAAATGTGTTTTGATTTAAATATTCGTTTAGCCGTACTTAAATTTCTTACTTGGAAAGATAAAGGAAAACACAAACAAGGCATGATATATCCAACTTGTATGTTCATGTGATCCACTTCCTCCCCCATTCTTTGTTACTATGATCTCCATCGCCACAATAACTCAATGATCACAACATGGCGGCAGATCGTAACTGTAGGAAACAGATACCATGATAGGATGCTGCAACGATATGGGGCTGCTGAATCGAAGGTTGGTGGTGGAGGAGGCATGCAGAAACAACCACATGTGGGAGGCAGTGTTCCGCAATGGGGGAGGTCGCGGCGTTGCGGGACCATGGCACCAGCGGGGCACCGCATCGGGTGGAGGAGGTCGCGACCATCGGGTCATGGTAGTGTGGAGGGCAATATGCATGCAATGGTGGATAACCCCACAGAAACAAACGTGGAGCAGTAACAAGGGCCGCTGACAACTACCAGCAGTGGGGAATTGGCGGACGCGACACTGAGTAGCGGCTCTTCAGTGAAAGGCCGCAGTCCAATGGGACTATGGTAGGAGGGCCCCATGGTGAACTGTGAGGCAGGAAAATGGCGAAAAACATCATGCTTACCAGGGGAAGATGCGGTGACCGCCACTGCATCCGAGTGACCAAGTCAGCCTGCTCATAGCAGGCCAGACCCGTTACCCAGTCAGTTTGGGCCGGACCCAGACTAGGTCGGTTCAGTGGGCCCTTAGTTCGGTTTGGGTCGGGTCGGGTCGGTCCAAACCGGTCAGACCGGACTCTGACCCAACCTGCCCCTTTTCAGTAAAATAGGCATAACATCTGAACTGAATGTTTGATTTATGATCTTTTTTGCGGTGTTGGGACCCTCACAAAAAGGCGGTCCTTTTGGTATACACTACGTGTACTTTCATGGAAGTTTTTATGTAACCAATGGCTTGAAGAGTAGACTCTACTGGAATTAAGCGCACTACGAGTGGGAATCCTGTGATTCCCTACATCATGAAGACTTTGATGAGCGGGACTAATTGATCCGTCTTGTATAAGATTTGAGAGGGTCTAAGTTATCCAGTTGGCCCAATAGATGACCTAAATCATCTTTGAAGCCGATCAATGTTTAAAATTCATATTTCTACTAAGTACTGCATATGTGGAAAGCAGGGTCGAACCCACAGGGAAGGAAATTCTAGCCACTATTCTACTAATATCCTTTAAAAACTCCACTGTTGTCTGTAGTGGAGTGGATAATCTATTTTCATTTTCTTTTAATAAAGTAGTAAAGTGACAGAATACTTTCAAATCATGTATCAAAACTAAATTGAAGCTAAAGATAGTTGAAAACAAAGAGACATAGAGATAAAGTATACTATTAAAAGAACACTTTATTAAAACGTTCGGGGAAAATCTCCATTCTACTGGTTTTAAATGTATTCTGATTCACTTACAGGTTATTGCAGAGTACCACTTTAAAGAGTACGACTCAGCTCCCTCGCCAGGAGTTAAGTCACACAAGCCAACCAATTTAAGAGTTTGCCACTCCAAAATCAATCAACTGTGAACTATTAGAGAAATGACCACAAGATGAACTCATCGTAAGTCATGAAGTCTTTTGAATCTATTATGTTTTGAAAAGTATTTCCACAATCAAACTCACCAACTGACTATGAAATATTGAGATTTTTTTCTTGTGGAAAAATCATTTGGATGAGCTCCGTATTGATATCTCCGATCAATACTGAATCATTAAAATAATGAAGTGTAAAGAGATTTAAAAGATAACCAATAAAACTCCAAATTATCCCCGAACTTTATGATTCAGCTATCATAACAGTAATTGAAAACATGATAATGAAAAGTGTAAGAATTCAAACACAAGGGAAGACAACCTCCGCGAATGATACACTGCTCTTACGCACCTTCAACCCCAGGGATGTTCATAGGACCTCACTACCCTTGATGAGTGAGAAGCTCTCGGATCTCCAATGGTGCTCCCCTCCGAGTGAATGAATGTCGCTCTCTCAAATTCTATATCTGCCCTATTTTTGTATGTTTTTTCATCTGATGCTTGTCACTGCCACTATTTAATGACTTGAGTTCGTCTTTCACTGTTGCACCATACACGTCTTTTTTTTTGCGACTGGCACGGCGCGCTAGATTTTTTCACATAACTAACTCCTGCAGAGTTACTTGTGTGCACCTGGATGTATAACTATCTCTTGAATGAACCTACACAGTTATAAAATAAAAAAATGAAAGTCCAATGAAATAAAAAAATGTATTTTTTAGCTAAAAGTGATATTAATTATTAAAAAGTTAAATTAAATTTAACTAATGAATATTTTAAATTAAAATTTTTACTAAATAATAATTATTTATTAGTATTATTGTTATTAATTTATCATTTAAAGTTATTATTGTTAATTATAATGTTTATTAATTATTTAAGAACATTAAATCATCTACTATTTTTTAGTTAATTTGATTTGATTATTTTAGTTCATATTAAATTATTATTAAGTATTAATAATTATTTAGTATGCCATATTAAATTATAATTAATTTAAATTTAGGAAAACTTATTAATCAGTTTAGTTTAATTAATGTTTAATTAAAGTTAATTAAATTATTAATTTTTTTAATAAATTAATTATTTTATATTTATTATTTATTCATAACTATAATAATTTATTATTTGAGTTAAGTTAGGATTATTATTATTATTATAAATTTGGTTTTTTATTAAAGTCTTCTTTTAATGTTATCATTTCATTTTTTGAACTTTTATCTTCTTTATCCTTTCCCCCATTTCAGCAAGTGGTGCAGGTCTCTAGATCTTCCTCTTGGCGTCGGCTTCACCAGCGAAAACCCACAGTGGACTGGCCTTCTGCGACTCTAGCGCGGCCCTCGACTACAGTCTTGCTCTACTACGGAGAGGTCTATATCAACGGAAACACGACTCTTCCGACTCGGCTTGGACACCGGCCCCTGCTCGTCCTCACCCAGCACCCCCTTCGGCAGTGAACTGGTCTTAGTTCGGCCTCCTCCTCCTCGAACTACGTTGAACCCTACTCCTAATCCCAGCGGCGCTTGTTGAACCCTCAAGATCCCGCAGTGCGGTCATCCTCCTCGGGTCAGACACTAGCTTCAATTTCGGTCACACCAGGTGTCATTAGTTCTAGCTTTCCGGTTGAATCTTTTTTAGATCTTCCTTCATCACGCAAATCTCTTCAGCTACAGTTGGCTTCTTCAATTGGAATGGCAAGGAAGACCTGGTTCGTTTTCTTCAATTCGTCTTGGGTGGAGCTTCAAATGGTGGTGGATCAGGCAGAACTTCAGCAACACATCGACCCTTGACTCAATTTTAGATCTTATACGGTGTTCAACAATCTTTACAACTTCTGTTCGGGATAAATCTTCTTCAAAATTCGATGTTGGACTCATTTTTTTCTTTTAATTATTTCTTCACAACTTTTATCGGATTCAAGATAAGGTTCAAGTGTGGTAATGCTTCAATCAGTCTTCATCATTACTGTCCTGGTCACTGGTTATGGAAGAGGATGAGAATTGGCGGCTGATGGTGAGGTACATGAGATAAAGCAGGTGAATGGATCGGTTAAAGACTCCCAACAGTGAGAATTAGAGGAGGTATCAGTGAGATGGAGGGGCGCAACAGTGAGGTGTAGGGGCGAAAGGTTATTGTTCAACTTAAAAATAAAGAAGCCACCAGTGAGCTGGGTAGCTACAGGTCACTGTTTCAAAAAAAACAAAGTCACCGGTACAAAAATTAAAAGCTCACTGGCGACTTAAAAAGAAAATGTCACCGGTATATATAAGGCTGTTGTTAGTCATAAATAACTTAATATTTGAAAAAAATGAGCAGCTGTTCAAAAAGGGTCACTGATGACAAAATGATCACCGATGCAGTTAAAGGTTGATGGTAGAAAATAAATAAAACTAAGGTTACCGATGGAAATAGGTTACATATAAAGGTTAAATAGAAGGGTCACCGATGACAAAAGGATCACCAGTAGACTTAACAGTCATTGTTTCTCATTAAGAAGAGGGTCACTGTTAGAACAAAAATTAATAACTACAGTGACCTTCAAAAATTTAAAATGCATGAATTAAACTTAAAATTGAAACTTAAGTAAACTAAATAAAAATATTGAAAAAATTAATTAAAAGAAAGCTAAAAGACCATAAAATTAAAACAATATTTTTATTAAACTTTAGACTTTAAAGTCACAACTAAAATTATAAATGCATATCGCTTAATTTAAGAACAGAATATTTGATAAACTAAATTGATAAATGACTTAAATTAAATTTACTATATAATTTATTACAAGGTAGACAGCGCGTGAAAATATTAGCATCGGTAACCTAATAGTTTATCGATAGCTCTTGTCTACCTCACTGGTAGACTAAAAAAAAATAATTAGAGACTTAATAATTTAACTGAATTATCAAAATTAAATAATTAATGTTTTAAAACACTTAATTCATTAATTAAACAACTATTTGAATACCTAAAATTAAAAGTGAACTATTTCATTTAATTAAAACTAAAACTCTTAACATAATTAATTAACAAGATGAATAAAAATATTAATTAATAATGTTAAAATATCTTTATGGATCCATATTAAAGAATAAAATATTAAAATAAAGTCAAAATAGTAATACAATGATTATATAATTGTTTATAAAAATGTTAACTTACTAAAAATTCAAGAATATTTTAATTAACCAAACTAATTAAGAAATAATTAAATTAGAAATGTAAGGTAAGAATAAGATTATTATTTTAAAGACTAAAAATAAATATTTAATTATAAAAATTTATTAAATAACAAATTTAATTATAAAAATACAAAATTACATTAATTTATTAAAAATTACTTATATAATTAATAAAATCATTAAAAATTAAGTGAAAATATGTGGAAAAACTTTGTAAAAATAGTGACACATCAAATTCCCCCACACTTAAGCATTGTTTGTCCTCAAACAATCACATGCTTTATTATTATTGAAATATAGTAAATAATGTTTTATTCGACTCAAACTGTAACATTTCTAGCATTTAAAAACAGAGGACCGAAACTGTCAATAGGCTTTTTGAGAAATATGTTCAAATCAATTCTTGCCTTGAACAAATACTCTGAGGGTAATTTAAGAAGCAATGAATTATCAAGAAATGAAGATTTCATGCCTCATATGCGATGCAAATTAATGACTCATTTCAATACAAGCTCAAGTTCTAAGCCCAAGAGTGAAAAGAGGTAAAATTTATGTGAAATTTAGAACATAACAGAAGAACCTTATACATCGGCTCAATCCTAAGTACCAAAAAAATAATACCTTTTTTGAATCACTTTTATGATACAACCTAAATGATTCTCATATAAACAGTTTGTCCCCTTCTTCATTTGGCGTTCATCATTCCCCTCACCTTAATGAACTCATTTTTGACCCTAGGCACTTTATTTAATTTTTCCCAAACCATGTATCATGTGCTAAGAAATGTGAAATGCACTTATTCAAAGTGTACAGAGGGATTATAATAAACAAAAATGCACCCAGCATCTAGGGTCTGAGAGACTCACCGTGGGATCCAAGATGCCTAGACTACTCCAGTTTCAATAGATTTATATCAAAAATCATTTATATTGTCTCATTAAGGCAATTAATTAAGTAATTAAAAGAAAATAAGAAGAAGAATCCCCTAAGATAGAGCCAAACATTCAGTTCCAACAGATATGATCATCACTCCACAAACATGTAATCCAAATTACTTTTAAAGATAGTCTCTAAACCAAGATCTCCATTAAATCACTAAGTAAATATCACTCAGAAATCATCCACCCACAACAATTTCAGATTCAGAGCAGTTTTTAACTACCAATCAAAGCATTGTTCAAAGGAAAGACCCAATTGAGTAGAGTATAAAGCCTAAAACTATGAAAATTTTTTGAAAAGATTTACCCATTTTTTAACAAAAATATTGAATTGAAGTTGGAATTGATGAGATTTCAATTAAGAATAGTTTGGAAGAGTCAAAAATTGACCCCTAATTCCCCCAAAATTAAAATCCAACTTTTTCCCCAAAGTTGACTTCTAAATATGGAAAAAAACAATTTAACAATTATGGTTCAAAACAGATTTTCAATTTAGTATTTAGAGGAAATTTATATAGTGTATCAATGAAGTTTAAAAATGTTACTTGAAACAAAGAATAACTTATCATTAGGTTCACAAGAAAGTACATGCATTCTCATTTAAGTCTAATGACAAAGAATTTCCATTAATGTCCAAACATGGCATGCAACTTGTGGGTTCAGAGTGGATAGGGTATAGCAATATAAAATTTTTGGTTCAAATGAATGTTCTATATAACAGAAAAATGCATGCAAACTCCCCTTAGAAAAACAATTTTAATTAAAAACCCAACATCCAACAAGCATGTACCCCCCCCCCCCCCCCACATAGTTTGTAATAGTGAAGATTAAATGAACAATAAATTTCTTCTCAAAGAAAGAGGCACATGAAAATTTTTATACAAGCAGAATTTCATTCCAATACACGAATAATTTAAAACATATCAAGAATTTTTTATATTTAAGTAGTAAGGAATGTAGTGGAATTTTTTACCATTCAATCCTTGTGACAAAAACTTCAGTACACCTGTAGCAGAATTTTCTACAAGAAGAATTTTTTGGGCAAGCAAGACATGCATCAGATTTTTTTCCTAAAGCAGTAAATAGGAGAATAATAAATGCAACAATTATGAGTTGAGTACTTCCCTGACTATATTTGTCAATTTCCCTCCAGAATGGTAATTTCACACCCTTATTGACACAAAAAACAACATCCAGAGACCGAGGCAAGAGACCAAGAACAACCAGTAACAGGAATTTTTTTTGAAAAAACAGAGCACAGAAGAATCATTTTATTCAAGGTTTAAAAGAAACAATGTAAAGACAAAAAGAACCATGGTTTTCCTCCCAAGCTACGCTAAGTTTTAATGTCTTTATCTAGAATTTATTCAAGATCAGTTTCGAAGCACAGCGAAGGAAGCCAAGCCCTTTTGTTGTCCCTAAAAATAAAGTTTCACTATCTTCCCATTAACTAACATGGGTTTATTTTCTTCACCTACAATTTCAACAGCTCTATTATTCTGAACTCTAACTATATTAAATGGTCCATACCACTTGGACTTCATCTTTCTAGGAAAAATTTTTTGTCTCGAGTTAAAAAGAAGAACCTTCTCTCCAGGTTTGAATTCCTTATTTTGAATGATATAATCATGAATGTTTTTAGTCCTATCTTTATAAATCCTTGAATTATCATAACTCTCTCTCTTAATCTCATCAAGTTCACTCAGATCAAGTAATCTTTTCTCACCAACACTCTTAAATTCAAAGTTCAGAGCCTTAACTGCCCAATAAGATTTAAGTTGCAACTCCATAGGTAAATGATAGCATTTCCCAAACAACAACCTGTAAGGATACATACTAATTGGGGAATTGAAATCAGTTTTATATTCCCATAAATATTTAGCCAATTTAAGAGACCAATATTTCCGAGATTTTGACACAGTTTTCTCAAGTATTTGTTTTTGTTCCCTATTTGATATTTCCACTTGTCCACTAGACTGTGTACGATAAGGAGTACTAGTTTTATGAACACAACCACATGTCTCCCTCAAATATTTAATTTTATTGTTCTTAAAGTGTGTTCCATTATCAGTGATAAAGGTATTGGGAACTCCAAATCCTGTAAAGATGATCTTTTTTAAAAAAAAAATTACCAAATTGGATGGATTGTTGGGAATTGTCACTGCCTCAACCCATTTTGAAACATAGTCTAAAACAACAAGAATATACTCATTCTCGTGAGATGATGGAAATGGACTCATGAAATCTAATCACCAAACATCAAAAATCTCAACTTCCAGAATTCATTTTTGAGGTAACTCTTGCTTCCCACCAACATTTCCAAAACTCTGACACCGATCAAAGCCAACCACAAAGCTCCTAGCATCTTTAAAAAGAGTAGGCCAATAGGAACCAGATTGTAAGACTTGTTGAGAAGTTCCTTCAACACCATGGTGACCTCCCCAAGGTGAGGAGTGACAAATTTCTAAAACAGGAAATATCTCTTCCTCAGGCACACACCTCCTAAGAATACCATCAGCGCATCTCTTAAAAAATAGAGCATCATCCCAAAGATAATATTTACATTCAGAAATGAATTTATTTCTTTGGTTATTGGACATAATTTTTGGAAAGACACTTACTATGAGGAAGTTGTCAAAATCTGCGAACCAAGAAGATTGCCTGATAGAAACAGTAAGTAGCTTCTCATCAAGAAAGGAAGAGTTAATCTCCCTAGAATTTTCAGATCCAGATTCAGTAAGAGGAATCCTAGAAAGGTGTTCAGAAACTAAATTTTCAGCTCTCTTCTTATCCCTAATCTCTATATAAAACTCTTGTAGCAATAGAATCCATCTAATAAACTTGGGTTTAGTTTCTTTCTTTGACAGTAAGTACTTTAAGGTAGAATGATCAGTGGAAATGATGACTTTTGAGCCTAACAAGTATTGTCTAAAATTTTCAAGAGAAAAAAGAACATCTAGAAATTCTTTTTCAGTGGTGGTGTAATTATTTTGGGCATCATCTAGCAGTCTTATAGAATAATAAACCACATGTAAGTTCCTATATTTCCTCTACCCAAGGACAACACCAAAATCCATGTCACTAGCATCACACATACGTTCAAAAGGTAGCTTCCAATCTGGAGTAGTGATAATAGGTGATGTAGTGATTTTCTCTTTATGAAATTTAAATGATCTCAAACAATTTTCATCAAAGTTAAGAGGTGCATCCTTAACAAGCAAAGAGAACAAAGGTTTCTTTATTTTTGAAAAGTCTTTTATGAATCTCTAGTAGAAACCGGCATGCCCTAAGAAACTTCTAACTCCTTTTAAATTTACATGAGGAGGTAGTTTTTTAATAACATCAATCTTAGCAGTATCAACTTCTAGACCTCTTTTGGACACATTATGACCAAGAACTATACCTTCTGTGACCATGAATTGACACTTCTCCCAATTAAGAACAAGATTCATTTCAATTCATCTCTCTAAGACTAACTCATGATTTCCAAGACAATTATCAAACGTACTACGCACAATGGAAAAGTAATCCATGAAAACCCCAATGATTATCTCAATAATATCCAAAAAGATATCCATAATACACCTTTGAAAGGTAGATGGAGCTCCACACAACCCAAAGGGCATCCGCCTGTAAGTAAATGTCCCAAAGCGCCAGGTGAAAGTGGTCTTTTCTGGTTCCTTTGGATCAACATGAATCTTTTTGTAACCAAAATACCCATCCAGAAAACGGAAAAACTCATTTCCAGTAAGCCTCTCAAGGATTTGATCCAAGAAGTGAATTGGAAAATGGTCTTTCCTAATGGCTACATTAAGCATCCTATAATCTATATAGACTCTCCATTTTTTGTCTTTCCGAACTTGGAATTCTTCATTTTCTTCATTTTTAGCAATAGTGAAACCTCTTTTCTTAGGAACAACTTGGACAGGGCTAACCCAAGAACTATCAGAAATGGGATATATCATTCCAGTGTCCAGTAGTTTAATCACTTCTTCTGTCACAACTTCTTTCATATTTTGATTTAATATTCTTTGACACTCTACCCTAGGCTTATGGTCAGGCTCCATAGGTATTTTATGCATACAGAATGAGAGAATAATGCCCTTGATATCAGTTATTGTCTAGCCTATGGCATATTTAAACTTATTTAAAACACTCAATAGTCTTTCCTCTTGATTTCCATTAAGTTCAGCAGAAATTATGACATGCAAAGTGGTGTTCTCACCCAGAAATGAATATTTAAGATGATAAGGGATTGGTTTTAGTTCAAGAATGGGTGGTTCTACACTAGAAGTAAGACTCTTAGATTTGGGAGGTCCAAGATCTTCGACATATCTCTTGTAAGGAGTATTAAATGTTGAGAAAATATTAATTTCTAGTTCAGTTTCAGAATTAACAGTACTACTGTCTAAATTGGGCAACATACTGTCTATATTTTTAATATCATAATTCAACAAGTTTATCAAAAAAGAATCATCTAGTTGTCTAATAAATTCTCACTCAATATAATTAAAGAGTTCACAAAGGTTGGTGTTAACATAAACATCTTCAGACTCACTCAAAAATTTCCTAAGTTCAGAAATAGAGGATTCATCTACAACAGAAACTGGACAATTGCCCAGTTCTTGAAAATTTTACAGATTCGGGGTTCGAGAAGAATTTTCAATTTCTAAGACAGATTCAACAGAATTTTAAGCCTGAAAATTATTTTCATTAACAGAGAATTATTTTTAGATTTATATATGTTTGCAGTTGTGTTCTCGTCTTCTAAAGACTCTAGAATTGAATAGTTTTCAGAAAAATTTAGTCCTTTAACATTTTTAAACACATTGAACTCTTCTTGTTGTTATCCAATTTTGAAAATTAATTGACCCTAAGAGACATCAATGGCAGCACCACCTGTGGAAAAGAAGGTCCTACCCAAGATGATGGGCACCTCTTGATCACATTCCATATATAAGACTAAAAATTCTACAGGCAAAAACAACTTCCCTACCCCAACTAGCAAATCATCCACCCTACCCACAGGATGAGTGAAAGATCTATCAGCTAACTATAGTATGACTATGGTGGGTTAAATGTCACCCAACCTCAACTGTTGAAATAGTGAGTATGGGAGAAAATTAGTGCTAGCACCTAAATCACACAAGTAGTTAAGCTGATTAGAGTTTCCTAGTGTGCAAGTTATGACAAAACTACTAGGGTCATTCAGTTTTGGTGGGATTTTTTTTTGAAGTAAAACACTGCACTCTTCAGTGGTAAGTAGCAAATTCTTCAAGAGTTTTTTTGATTAAAACAATTTTTAAGAGATTTCAAGTAAAATGGGATTTTAATTAAGGCTTGAATGAAAGGAATGTTTACTTGAAGTTTATAAAGGATAAAAAGGAACTAAAGAAGTTAATCCCGGGTTTTACTTTGTGGTTTCAACGTCTCAGGGAAAGGTATGGGTGGAGAAAAAAATTTCAGAACAGTAGGTATATCCCTCACCTCTTCCTCAACTTTTTATTTTTCTTTTATTCTATTGATTTTAAGATTAGTTTTCAGCTTGAGCTTCATATGATAAATTTAGATTTTGATCATTTTCATGGATTTTCTGTAAATTTCCATCTTGTGAACAGAGCATATTTTTATTATCAGATTGAAGTAGATTTTAATTTTGGGAATTTTAATGGTCTTCTTCAGCTACAGCTTGAGTATTAAGACCACTTTTAGTTACAACATCCATGGCATTATTTCTAGGGTTAATCTTTGTGGTACTAGGAAGTCTACCTTTTCCCTAGATGAGAAATCCCTAGAAATTTGGCCAAGTTGTGTTTCCATGTTTTTCATTCTAACATCGTTTTTCATTTTATCAAACTCATATTGATTTTGATGTTTGGATAGCTGAGTCAAGATAAGATCAAGATTAGAATAAACATGATTATCATTGTTTCCTTGTACATTTGAAGACTCACCCATTTTTTGATTATGAAAATTTGGTCTTGGTTGATTAGAGTAATTAGGGGAAATGGATTGTTTAATTAATCCTTGATCTTTCCAGGACAGATTAGGATGGTTCCTATAGCCTTGGTTGTAATTTTTTGAATATGGATCTTCTTTAAGAAGCATTCTATGACTATAGTTGACAAAGTTTGAATTTTCTTGTTGTTGGGATGACATTTCAAAGTTAGGATATAATTTCTCAGTATGCCCAAACATACCACACTAGACACATTTTTCTCTTAAAGATGGGTTGGAGTTTTGATATCCAAGTTGGTTAACAGTTAGTTTTGAGTTCTTGTTCATTAAGGATTGATGTTGGTTGGTGATTTCAGCATGTTGATCTTGAGTTTCATTCATTGAACCAGTGCTTGAATTAACATTTCTATTGACTCTTTTCCTTCTTGAATTTTTATGTTGTGAATTCAGTGCAAGATTATTAAAAATTTGCCTATGTTATTCATATGTTTTGTCATTGTAATTACGCCTAGCAGCTTGATCAACTAGATTCTATCCAAAGAAGGACAACCCTTCATATAAGGTATCCATAAGAAGGTGATATGTGAGTTGATGATGAGGACACTGCCTAAGTAGATCCCTAAATCTATCCCAAGATTCATGAGAAGCTTCTCCATCATGTTGATAAAAACTAGTTATTTTTTTATATAAGTTATCCTTTCAGTCTTTGGGGAAAAAATTTCATCATGAAAGAGTTGTAAACTTGATCCCAGTTTTTGAAAATGTTCTCATCTATAATCATAAACCAATTACTAGCATTCCCTTTAAGACAAAAGGGAAATAATATCATTCTATGTTCATTTTCTGTGAGTCCAAAAAGAGGTAATTGATGCACTGTATTGTAAAAGTCTCTAATGATGGCAAGGGAATCCTCATTAGAGAGCCCATTAAATGCAGGCAGCAACGAAATGTGTGATTTTTTCAATTCATAATTTCTGGCCCTAGAAGATAATCTAATGGATGATAGATTACTTGAAACTCGAGGGAGTTGAAATTCCCTCTTCATAGGCATTTCATTTTGATCTAAGAGTTCTGGTTTATTTTGATAGTTGTTAGGTGCTGGAAATCTATTATCTAAGTTTTCCATTTCAGTTTTGTTTTTCTTTCTTAGAGCAGTGAGATGTTTTTCTATTTCTATGTTTAGTGGATCTAGACTAAAATAAGAGTGTCTTGTGCTCATAAAAATAGAAATAGAATGTACTCAGTAGTAACAATACAACAAGAAGTGAAACAGATTTTTTTTACAATTTTCAAATATTTCAATTTTTTTAAAATATTTATATATGTGATTTTTTAGTGTTTTCTTATAATTAATGGCTCATAACTTCCTCAGAAATGGTTCCAAAAACTTGACCTAAACCTTCATTGAAGCTGGTAACTGTTTAAAATTCATATTCCTACTAACTACTGTATATGTGGCAAGCAGGGTCGAATCCACGGGGAAGGCAATTCTAACCACTATTCTTCTAAAATCCTTCAAAAACTCCACTATTGTCTACAATAAAGCAGATAATCTATTTTATTTTTCTTTTTATAAAGAAGTAAAGTGACATAATACTTCAAATCATGTATCTAAACTAAAATGAATCTAAAGACAGTTGAAAACAAAGAGACATAGGGATAAAGTACACTGTTAAAAGAACACACTATTAAAACACTCGAGGAAAAATCTTCATTCTACTGGTTTTAAAGGTATTCTGATTCACATACAGGTTTTTGTAGAGAACCACTTTAAAGAGTATGACTCACCTACCTCACGATGAGTTATGTCACACAAGCCAACCAATTTAGCATTTTGCCACTCCAAAATCAATAAACTGTGAACTATTTGAGAAATGACCACAAGACGAACTCACCGTAAGTCTTGAAGTCTTTTATATCTATTATGTTTTGAAAGGTATTTACATGATCAAACTCACCAACTGACTATGAAATCTTGAGATTATTTTCTAGTGGTACAAGTAGTTGGATGAACTCAGTATCATTCTCACCGATAAATACTGAATCATTAAAATGATTAAGGGAAAAGAGATTTAAAATATAACCAATAGAACTACAAATTATCCCCGAACTTTAAGATTTACCTAGAAAACATGGTTAATATCATAACAGTAATTGAATACATGCTAAATAAAAGTGTAGGAATTCAAAAAAAGGGAAGAAAAACTCCCCGAAAGATACTCTGCTCATACGCTCCTTCAACTCCTAGGATGTTCATAGGACCTCACTACTCCTGATGAAAGAGAAGCTCTCAGATCTCCAATGGTGCTCCCCTCCGAGTGAATGAATGTCTCTCCCTCAAATTAGGTTGTTGCCCTGTTTTTGTATGTTTTTTCATCTACTGCTTGTCACCGCCACTATTTATTGACTTCAGTTCATCTTTCACTGTTGCACCGTACACGTGTGTTTTTTTGTGACTGGCACATCGAGCTAGTTTTTCTCACATAACTAACTCCCGCTGAGTTAGTTGTGTGCACATGGACATATAACTATCTCTTGAATGAACCGGCACAGTTAAGAAATAAATAAATGAAATCCCAAAGAAAGTAAATTTGTTATTTTTAGCTAAAAGTTATATTACTTATTGAAAAGTTAAATTAAAGTTAACTAATAAATAATTTAAATGATAATTTTTATTAAATATTAATTATTTATTAGTATTATAGTTATTAATTTATTATTTAAAGTTATTAATGTTAATAATAATGTTTATTAATTACTTAAGAACATTAAATCATTTACTATTTTTTAGTTAATTAGATTAGTTTATTTCAGTTCATATTAAATTATTATTAAGTATTAATAATTATTTAGTATGCCATATTAAATTATATTTAATTTAAATTTAGGAAAACTTTTTAATTAGTTTAGTTTAATTAATGATTTATGAAATTTAATTAAATTATTAATTTAGTTTAATAAATTAATTATTTTATATTTATTATTTATTTATAACTATAATAATTGAGTATTTGAGTTATGTAAGGATTATTATTATTATTTTAAATTAGGTTTTTTGTTAAAGTCTTCTTTTAATGTTATCATTTCATTTTTTTGTAAATTTTATCTTCTTTCTCCTTTCCCCCATTTCAGCACTACTTGGGTAAAGGGTTTCTAGGATTTCAGGATGAGAATCCACAGCTCCTTCATCTTCCTCCATCAGCGGCAGTGCTGTATTCAGCAAGTGGCGCGACTCTCCAGATCTTCCTCATGGCGTCGGCTTCACCAGCGAAAACCCACGGCAGACCGACCTTCCACAGCTCTGGAACGTCCCTTGCCTACAGTCCTGCTCTACGGTGGTGAGGTCTCTATCAACGGAAACACGACTCTTATGACTCATCTTGGACACCGGCCCCTACTCATCCTCACGCAGCACCCCCTTCGGCGGTGAACATGTCTCAGCTCGGCCTCCTCCTCCTTGAACTACGCCGAACCCTACTCCTTATCCCAGCGGCATGTTTTGAACCCTCCAGATCCATCGGGGCGGTCATCCTCCTCAGATCACACCCCAGCTTCAATTTCGGTCCCACTAGGCATCATTAGGTCTAGGTTTCTGGTGGCATCTTCTTTGGATCTTCCTTTATCGCACAAAGCGCTTCGGCTTCAGTTGGATTCGTTAATTGGAATAGGGAGGAAGACCTGGTTGGTCTTTCTCAATCCATCTTGGGTGGAGCTTCAAACAGTGGTAGATCGAGTAGAACATCAGCAACACATCGACACCCCGACCGATTTCAGATCTTCTACAGTGTTCAAAAATCTTCACAACTTCGGTTCGGGATGAAGCTTTTTCAAAATTCGGTGTTGGATTCATTTTTTTCTTCTATTTTTTTCTTCACAACTTTTATCGGATTCAAGATAAGCCTTGGGTGTGGTGAATCTTTAATTAGTCTTCATCATTATCGGCCTTGTCACTGGTTGTTAAGGAGGATGAGAATTGGTGGCTGACGGTGAGGTGTAGGAGATAAAGCAGGGGAACAGATCTGTTAAAGACCTAACGGTGAGAAGCAGAGGAGGAATCAGTGATATGGAGGGGCTCAATAGTGAGGTGCAGGGGAAAAAGGTCACTATTGGTCTTAAAAATAATGAATTCACCAGTTAGATGGGTAGCTACAGTTCACTATTGTAGAAAAAAAAACAAAGTCATCGGTCTGAAAATTATAAGCTCCCCTGTGACTTAAAAAGAAAAAGTCACCGGTAGACATAAGGCAGCTGTTAGACATAAAAAAACATAATAGTTGAAAAAAACCAAATGGGCAGTGGCACAAAAAGGGTCACTGATGACAAAAGGGTCACCGATGCAGTTAAAGTTCACTCATAAAAAATAAATAAAACTATGGTTACCGATTGAAATAGGTTACTGGTGAAGGTTAAATAGAAGGGTCACCGACGACAAACGTATCACCGGTATACTTAATTGTCAATGTTTCCTATAAAGAAGAGGTTCATTATTAGAACAAAAATAAATAACTAACTTCGACCTTCAAAAATTAAAAACGCATGAATTAAACATAAAATTAAAACATAAGTAAACTAAATAAAAAGATTGAAAAAAATTAATTAAAAGAGAGATAAACAACATAAATTTAAAATAGAATTTTTAATAATCATTAGACTTTAAAGTTACAACTAAAATTATAAATGGATATTTCTTAAATTAGGAATAGTATATTTGATAAACTAAATTGATAAATGAATTAAATTAAATTTACTATATAATTAATTACAAGGTAGGTAACCAGTGAAAAGATTAGCATCGGTGACCTAATAGGTTACCAATAGCTCTTGTCTACCTCACCGGTAGACTAAAAAAATAATTAGAGACTTAATAATTTAACTAAATTCTTAAAATTAAATAATTAATGTTTTAAAACCCTTAATTAATTAATTAAACAACTATTTGAATACATAAAAATAAAATCGAACTATTTAATTTAATTAAAACTAAAACTATTAACTTAATTAATTAGCTGGATGACTAAAAATATCAATCAATAAAGTTAAAATATTTTAATGAACCCATATTAAAGAATAAAATATTAAAGTAAAGTATAAATAGTAATACAATGATTAAATAGTCTTTTATAAAATATTCACTTACTAAAATGTTAAGAAGATTTTAATTAACCAAACTAATTATGAAATAATTAAATTAGAAAAGTAAGTTAAGAATAAAATTATTATTTTGAAGACTAAAAATACATAATTAATTATAAAATTTTTTAATTAACAAATTTAATTATAAAAATAAAAAATTACATTAATTTAGTAAAAAGTGCTTAGATAATTAATTAAATCCTTAAAAATTATGTAAAAAGATGTGGAAACACTATGTAAAAATAGAGCCACATCAATAAATGAGTGGGTCTAAGTGATCCAACTAGCCTAAGAGATGAGTGGGTCTATGTGATCCAGTTGTCCCATGTGAAGAGTGGGTCTAGGTGATCCATTAGCCCCAAGTACTTATCAGGGATGAGTGCTTTACCAGTACAAGCTGTTAAGCATTACAATTGATAGTCTTGCTTCCCTTCCTTTAGATTCTACATGTGTGACCTCTCTGTTGCTTTGTGTGGAATTTTTCCCTTATGGTATTTCTTTCTGGTTTGGGGTCCCTCCTTTGTATTGTGTTACTCACCCCTACAAGGGCTTCACCTGCACATGTCGTGTCTTCTGCAGACTACTGATGCTTTTATAGATACCTTGGTGGTCTAGGACCAGGTAGTGACTAGTGAGACCAGACATGCATGGAATACTTCTACATCTTCTAGAAGATACTCTACACCTACCATTCATTTGGGGATTTATGCAGATGGGTAACTTAGAGACCTTTTTACTTCATGTTTTTAGCTTGTTTTTATCGGGCTAGTACTCTGGCCCCCTTTATTTTTATCTTTTTTTTTACACTCTCAGTGGTTGTCTTAGTGGCATACTTGTTCTCATTTTTTTGGGCATGGGGTTGTGAGTGTGCGTGTGTACAGGTACTCATCAAATGCCTCCCACTTGCAGGTTCATGCCTTCGACTTTAGTCACCTACCCATGGAATTTGGGAGGCAGGCTTGGGGTAGTCGTTGCATGGGCCCTGGGGGAAGGATATGACAGATTTGTATCAATGGGCGGTCGGTTCTACCTTAAAGACCAATAGTATGTTGTTTTTTGGGAAAAAATGTTAAATATTTCGTGTTTGACTTTCAGACTCTGTGAGTCTCGTGTTGGTGAGGTGACCAACGTATCCATACACCCAGACCCTGAATTCTTCTTTTCGACTTGGTACATGAAAACACTAGTTGCATGAATCATATAGGAATTGAAAGTGTTATCATGTTCTTTTTAGTTAGAGTCATATCACCAGGTATAATCTTTTTAGTGTGGTTCATCTTGATCTATTTCCAGCGTCCTCCATGCGTACGACTAACTAAGATTCCGGTAAGTGACCGTGAGGGTGGTACACCCAGTAATGTGGCGTCTGTTCAAGTACTAGTATTGGAGATGGCCCCCTGGGTGGTGCACCAGTGTTACCACCACCCATTGATCATAAGTTCTTACTAGCGTTACCAGAAGAGAACGCATGTAGGATTAGTTCCTTACATGAGTTTCAGAGGCAGCGACCTCCCAGGTTCATGGGTGAGACTGACCCCCAGGTGGACGAGGATTGGATTAAGGTAGTTATGTGAGTCTTCCATCTAGTGAAGATGCCCCTCGACCAGACAAAGATCTTATCTGTGAGCCTTCTTCAAGGCTCAGTGGGGATATGGTGGAGTTTGAAAATCCAGACACATGACAAGGCACCCCTCACTTAGACAGAAATTGAGCACCTCTTCAGGGAGGATTTCATTCCAGCGACATTTCATTCAACGCACATACAAGAGATATTGCATCTATAGTAGGGTGGAATAATAGTGGTGGAGTACTCAGTGAGATTCACTGGTATTTCTTACTACTCTACAAAATATGGTATAAGACCCATTATTCTGAGCTTGGGATATTGAGAAGAGATTATACTGATATATTAGGGCATCTATGGCATCTCTTAGAATCCCTAGTTATGATGGGGTGCTAGAGAGAACCCTTCTTGTTGAGAGTTTCCTAGTCGAGCAAGTTACAAAAGTAGAAGCTACCAGTAGACACTAGGCGGTGGAGTCTTCAGTAGTGGGTTTTAGTTAGCTAACATAGAGACCCAAATGGGTCAAGCCTTTTAGGGGATAACCCTAGGGCATAGGGTTCATGGTACAAGGCCACCAAGGTTGTAGGAGTCATCAAAGGAGCATGGTGCGCTACTCGTGATGCGGGCAGGGAAACATGGCTCGTGACATATTGACTCGTCGTGCATATGACTAGCAGAAGGTCAAGGGACCGCCAAGGTAGAGGCAGAGGGTCGACCAGGGTGGTTCATAAGGAGGTGGACGTGACAGGGGAGCAGGCAGAGTGGTAGGTGGTGAGAGTAGGTTTGAGGCGCTACCACCACCACGCCTAGGTGGTCCACCATGGGCTTTGGGAGCCAGTGGACAGGGGTGAGGCAAGCTTCAGGTGATGGAGACTTATGACCACGGTGCTCTAGATATGATTAGAGGCACGATATTTATCCTCTCCACCTTAGCTGCAGTTGTTATAGACACATGTTCCAATCACTCTTTCCTTACCACGAACCATGTTCGGGTCACAGAGATTTTGGTGAACTTGTTGGCTATATCCTTACGATTAGAGACTCTTATGGTAGGTGATTCAATGATTACACACTAGTTCTGACAGTGTGAGCTTACTCTTGGAGACGAGAGCTTTATCTGGGACCTCCTATTAGCTGCATCGAGGCATTATGATGTCATCACAGGTATGGATTGGTTATCCACAGTTTATGCTTAGATCGACTGTCTTAGGCGCATATTGCGGTGTTTTCGTGAGGATGAGACAATTTTTTCCTTCAAAAGTGAGAAGAAATATCTTGTAGCATAAGAATGAATTTCTCATAGGAGGGTTTTTCTGATCACTCACCAGTTGGCTAGACTCACCATCAGTATGGTGGAAGAGAGGATTACCCACATTATTATAGTGGTGGATGAGTATGAAGACCTCTTTCCTAAAGATGTTTCAGGATTACCTCCTCATAAAGAGGTAGACTACTGCATTGATTTGTACCCTGGGGTGGAACCAATATCTACACCAGCATATCGGATGGCTCCCTCAGAGCTTCGTGAGTTGAAGGTACATCTGGAGGATTTTCAGAGGAAGGGATTTATTTGATCCAGTATTTCACTGTGGTCAGCCCTAGTATTGTTTTCCCATAAGTTAGATGGGAGTTTGAGGTTGTTCATGGACTTCCAGTGCCTGAAGCAGGTGATCGTGATGAACAAGTATCCACTTCCAATGATTGATGGCCTATTTTTTAGATTAAGGGAGTGAGATGGTTCTCAAATATAGACCTTAGACCAGGCTATCATCAGCTTTGGGTGAGGGATGATGGTATACCAAAGACAACATTTATATGTCAGTATGGAAACCGTGGTTTCATAGTGATTCCATTCGGCATGATCAATGCCCCAGCTATGTTCATAGGACTCATGAATATGATCATCCAACCTTACCTTGACTGGTTCATCTTGTTCTTCATTGATGGCATCTGGGTGTACTCAACGTTAAAGGAGGAGCACAAGACACACCTGTGGATATCCAAGGTTACACTCCGAGAGCACCAACATTATAGGAAGCTCTCTAATTTACAGTTCTCGATTCGGGTGGTCCAATTTCTGGGACACGTTATATAAGAGGATATAGTTGTAGTGGATCCCACAAAGATAGAGGTGTTGCATGCTTGGGATCCACCCAGGAGCGTGATTAAGGTGCAGATTTTCTTGGATTTTGATGGATACTATCGGAGGATCGTGTTTGAATTTTCTAGGGTAGCTACACCCTTATCAGCTTTGACCTGGAAGGGACATTACTTCGTGTGGATGGAGAGGTGCAAGAAGATTTTAAAGGTGTTAAGGAAGAGATTGACAAGTTCCCCCATGTTGAGATTACTATAGGAGTGCATTGGGTATGTAGTTTTATGCGACGTATCAGGAACCTGAATGGGTTGTGTCCTGATGCAGGATCAATCAATGATCACCTACGGTTCACGATAGTTAAAACAGAAGGAGCAGAACTACGTGCCCAATGACCTGGATATAGTAGCTGTGGTATTTTTTATGAAGATGTGGTGGTACTACTTGATGGGTGAGTGTTTTACCATCTATGATGATCACAAAAGTATCAGGTATATATTCTTGAAGAAGGACAGAAACATGAGGCAGTGGAGATGTCTGGAGTTCCTACAGGACTATGAGTTCGAGATATTCTATAATCCTGGGAAAGGGAATTTGGTAGCAGAAAAACTAAGTAGGAGATCTTGGTTGCAGTTGCAGAGTGAGAAATTAGAGCAGTTAACCATGATGCAGATATCCTTCATGGATGATGATGGAGTAGCATAACTTCAATAGATGACTATCACTCCCTCACTCTTATAGTGAGTAAGTGAGGACCAACTTTTGGATGTTAACTGCGAGTCCCAACATACTCAATTATCCTCCGGACAAGCACCTAATGGATTTTCAATTGTTGGGTAGTGCATCATCCTTTTCAGAGGGCACACCATTATTCTAGTGGGGCAGCACGAGGAGGTTATGAGGGAGTTCCACACCTCCCCTTTGGTAGTGCATCCAGGAGTCACAAAGATGTACCAGGATATCTGAAGTCAGTAATGGTGGTTATGGATAAAGAAAGCAATGACATAGTTCATTTCATGACCAATGGCTCCTTTCTCCCCAGGCGGAGCTCCTTCTCCCATGCTTTAGGGTTTCCCTTCTCTCACCGCGGTTAAGCCTTATCCATCATGGTTTCATGGTTTCCTCTCCTCTCTCTCCCTCTTTCTCTCTTTCCGTGGTGTCCCTTATCTTTCCCCCTAATACCCCTTTCACCGGGCCTCACAGTGGTTGTTTTCTATAGTTTTATCTCCTCTATCGAAGGGTTTCATTATGTTTTAGGGTTCTATTTTATTTTTTCTTTGGGTTTCCATTTCCGTTGTGGTTCTATGTCGCTCAGATGCCCACTTTCAATTTGGGTTCCCTTATTGTTGATCCCATGCTCTTAATTTCGGAAACCTCGTGCCAAACCCCTCTTTGGTTTTCCCCGAGGTAGCTCTGGTGGTTTGGGATTAAGTTGGTATTGATGATCGGTGATTCTTTCGGTTGGCCCTCTTATACACCTCTTCCCTTATGGAATATCCCTTTTTACTCTACTCTATCTCGGTCTGGTATGAAGGTGTTTGTGGTGGGTTTTGGATGGTGTTGATGGATGTGTTCGGGCCCCACAGAACATCTCATCGATGTGGCTCTGGATGAATGGTGTTCATTTGGGTGTGTTTTCATTGAAGTATTTGGTTCTATTATAGTGATGCATTTTGAGGATATATATTTGGCAATGGATTTGGTCCAGCTTCTGGAAACGACATTGTTTTCCTACAATGAGCAGTTTTAATAGTTTTATGCATGGTGCTGATGATGGTGCTCCAGCGGTTTGAGATATTTTGGTGATGGAGGTCAGTAATGTTTTGGCTGGTTCATGTTTTATGTGTTTTGTGTGGATGCGATTGGATCTGTTTTGATTCAAAGTTAGCAATGGAGGAGCATCAAGTTTCATTGGATTGTCTTCACTCTTTTGGGGCGGTGTTTGAGGAAACGTTGATATGATGATGGCGATGAGGTGATGGGATGGTGGGTTTTCAACCCGAGGTTTCTCCGTACCCTATGAATTGATGGAAGACACTTGGCTCGATGTTGGATCCTTGAATATGAAATTTGAAATTTGAATTTGAAATTATGGGTTGAAAGATTTCTATGTTTTGTTGTTTTATTTTCATGGATGGTTCTGTTGTAGGGTTCTCATTTATCCCTAAAAATGGATTATTTGAAAATCAAAAAAATAGATTTGGAGGACATAGTTCATTTCACGGTGCCCCACTTGTCAGCAGATGAAGGCAGAACACCAGGTTCCAGCAGGCTTGACCCAGCCAAATAAGGTACCATAGTGATGTGGGATGGTATCTCGATGGACTTCATGATATGATTAACACACACATCCAGGGGCGTTGATACTACCTGGGTGATCTTTGATCGACTCACTATGTTGTCCCACTTCCTACCCGTTTGGGAGCCGGGATCTATAGAGAGATTGGGATATCTCTATGTGCAGAAGATTGTTCGAATCCATGGGGTCAAATTGGTGATTGTCTCAGATCGAGATACGCGCTTTAAATCACGGTTGTGGAAGGGATTATAGGAGGCATTTGGGGCTCGGATTCTCTTGAGCACAGCTTTCCACCTGTAGAAATATGGTCAGATAGAGAGGACCATCCAGGGTTTAGAGTACATGCTTCGTGCTTGTATCTTGGATGTCAGGAAAAGTTGGGAGGACCACCTACCACTGGTGAAGTTTGCATACAACAATAGATACCACACAACCATTGGTATGAAACCATTCTAGGCACTTTATGAGAGGCCATGAAGATCACAATTATGTTGAACAAACCTAGGGGATTCAGCACTCATGGGTCTAGACATAGTATAAGATACCGCTAATAAGGTTAAGATCATCCAGGATCGGATGAGAAATGCATAGATTTGGAAGAAATCTTATAGTGACAGGAGAAGGAGGCCCTTGGAGTTCGAGGAAGGAGACCATGTGTTTCTTTGGGTCTCACCTCAATGGGGATTGCCAAGATTTGGATGGGGCAGCAACTTGTCTACGAGAGTCATTGGCCATTTCCAGATTATGAGCAGAGTTGGTGAGGCAGTGTACCATCGAGCTCTTCTAAAATAGATGCACCGGGTGCATAATTTCTTCCATGTATCGCAGCTAAGGAGGTACATTCATGATCCATCACACGTCATTGACTAGGGTGAGTAGGAAATCGATGATGGGGTGACGTTCACAAAGTTTTTAGTAGAGATTGAGGATCGACAAGAGTGGATCCTTCTGGGATGGTCGATTCCTCTAGTGCGCATTTAGTGGAAGCATGTGAATCTCTAGGAGAGCACTTGGGAGCAGGAGGCCAAGATTCATGCTCAATACCCCCATTTGTTTGTTTAGCCCTTGTTTTGGATTTTGAGGATGTAAATACCTAATCTAGGTAGAATGTAGTGTCCCATAAATTCCATGTAATTATTTTTTTAGAAACATTATTGTATTATTTTGAGGCCAGGTGCTCAGACAACACTTAATTCTATAGCTCGGTGATACTGGTATAAAAGTTTGAACATTATTTAAGCTAATTAAAATGGATCACATACACCGTTTTGGAAAATTCTAAATGGGTGCCCAGAATAAAAATATGAGGGAACCATTACGTCTGGACCAATGAATTTACCTAATAATGATCCAAACCTCGACCAACACGGGTCGAGGGAAAAAGTTATTTTTTAGATGTTTTAAGAAAAACTAAAATAAACATAAAAATTTTATTTTATTATAAAATGTTTTGGTGTAATGTAGCGATGATTCGACTGTTTCATTATATAGTTGAAGTTGTGTCACAATGATGCAACATAATGTAACTAAAATGTTGTTTCATAAATGAAACAATATAACAGTTGTGACTCAGCGTAACAGGAATGCTATAACTTGTTTCCCTATTTAATGGGATAATAGGAATTGGACATCAGATTTGGATTTGGAAAATCAATCTGAATATTTAGAGGATCACCGTTGATGAACAATGAACGACAATTACCAACAACATTGATCACTCCTCTTCCTCGAGAGAGAGATATCTCCCTCAATGATAGATCGAGGACTTTCACAGATGGATCACCTTCAGCGATGAATCCTTCCTATGATCGAACCTATTCTCCATGTAGGGTTTTATTCCTTGTGAATTTATTTTATGTTCCTTCCTTCTAAAACAATGACTGTGGATCAACCCACTAATAGGTTAATCCACAAGTCTTTTTCTGTTAAGGGATGGGTTTGATTTTGGGATAAACATCGGGATAATAGATTCATGATTAGTTTGTGTTTTGATTTAAGTATTTGTTTATCCATCTTAACTTTATTACATGGATGGATCCTGGATGACAAGAACTAGGCTCGATCCATCCACCTTTGGTGTTCATGTGAGCCTCTTCCTCTCTCGTTCTTTGTTCCTATGATCTCTATTGCCGCAACAAATCAATGATCACAACATGGTGACATATCAGAATGAAAACGGATGGATATCGTGGGAGGAGGCTACAGTTACATAGAGATTCTAGCTCTAAGTCCATTTACAGAGGTGACATAGGCAGCACGCCACATCAGAGGAGGCTGAGGCCATTAGGCGAAGATGATTTAAAGGGCGGCGCGCCGCGGTGGTGGAGAACCCCGGGGAAAATGACGCAGGGCGGCGACAAGGGCCGCCAGAAACTACCGATGGAGGGGATTTAGCAGACGAAATATCAATCCATGTCTCATGGATAGAGGGCTTCAGTCTAACAAGACCATGACAAGAGGTCCCCATGACAAACTGTAGGGTGATCACGTCGCGAAACGGTTACACTAAATAGGGGTGGGCATGGAGACCACTGCCTCGTCCAGGAGAGTCGAGTCGGCCCGCTCATAGAGGTCCGGACTCACAACCCCATAATCCTAGGCCAAACCTAGACTAGGTCTGGTCGGTGGGTCCCTGGGCCAGGTCGGGTTATGTGAGACCATACCTAAACCCATCTGGCCCCTTTTTAGTAAAATGCGCATAACTTCCAAACCGTTCGTCTGATTGACGATCTGTTTGCGACATTTGGAACCTCGCGACAAGACATACATTTGGTATACATAAAGTAGACTTTAATTGAAGTTTAGATGTGATGGATGGCTTGAGGAGTAGACTTAACCATAACTAATTATTCTACAAGTGGGAATGTTGTGGCTTACTATATCGAAAAGACTATGATGATAAGGTCTAAGTGATCAAGCTGGACCAAGAGACGAGCGTCTATAAGTCATCAAGCTATCCCAAGAGACGAGTGCGTCTATGTGATCTAGCTGACCCAATAGAATATTGGGTCTAAGTGATCTAGTTGGCCTATGAGATGAGGGGGTCTAAGTGATCCAACATGAGCGGTTCTAAGTGATCCAACTGTCCCAAGAGATGATTGGGTATAAGTGATCTATTTGCACCATACAGAGAGTGGGTCTAGGTGATCCAATAGCCCCATGCACTCATCAGAGATGAGTGCTTCAGTAGTACATGGTGTTATTGGATACAAATGTTAGTCTTTCTTTCCATCCTTTATATTATACCCATGTGAGTTTTCCTTTGCTTCATGTGTAATTTTTTCCTTTTTGGTATTTCTTTGTGGTTTGGGGTCCATGCTGAGTATGGTGTTACTCACCCCTACATAGGCTTTTCCCAAATGTGTCATGTCTTTTGCACACGATTAATGCTTTTTCAGAGACCATGTTAGTCCAAGAATAGGTAGTCCCTAGTGAGTACAGATAGGCAGGTCTTACTTTTACGGCTTCTGGCAGCTAATCTACACCTACCATTCAGGTGGGGACTTATACAGACCAATTTCTCAGAGACCATAGAAATTTCTTGTTTTTGTTGAGCTTGTATCTTATCCCCCTTTACTTCCATCTTTTACTATTACAATCTCATTGGTTGTCTTAGTGGAATACTTATCCTCCTTTTTAGTTTTGGGGACTGGGGTTGTGAGTGTGCATGTGTATAGGTACTTGGAAAATTCCTCATACTTTTAGTTTGATGCCTTATACACTAGTCGCCAGCCCCTGGAATTTGGGAGGTGGGTTTGGGGTAGTCGTGACATGGGCCTGGGGGATGGGTCATGATAAATACATACATTAATTTGGATTGTGGGTTGTTTGAAATGGTCAAAAGTGTGTTTTTATTGAATTAAAAATAATAAATGTTCTTTACTAGTTCAAAACATTATAAATGACCTCAAATTTAAGTTAAATCATACTAAAACAATCATTGTTTAATTTTTGGAATGATGTAACCAAACCCTCATCAACCAAAGTGATAGTTTTATGGAAATGAACAAAAGAACATTTTTTTGGATTTAAAAGTAAAATAACACACTCAAAATAACCAATACATAAAAACCTCATTATATTGTGGGCTCACTACATTTCATATAGATTTTTTTTTCTATTCTTATATGTCCAAAATTATTAGAAAATTGATGTCTAATGATTTCTTGATATAGACAGATCATTTGTTAGTTTTGTCCCTTTTTCATTTTCTTCTATTTCTAAGTACTTATTATGAATTTTAATTTAGTTATTTTTCTTCAACTTATTCCTTCTAATAATATGATCATTTTTATTGGTTATGTTTCACCTTTTGAATTTAATTTCTATATTTTATTATTTATCCACCATGAACAACAATGAATTTTACTTCTTTTATGACTATAGTTTCATTTTTCTACTTTAATTTCTGATTTAACTAATGCTTATGGTATCATTATTATTTCAAATTAAACTATAACTTTGGTATCCTTACCTTTGATTTACTAGATTTTGGATTCTGGGATCTATTTTTATTTTTTCCTTCTCCTTAATTCCTTATATTAATCTTAATTCATTTAATTATTTTTACTTCACTTATATTGTTTCAATTATTTCTTATCTTAATCATACATATACTTCGATTTATAAATTCCATCTTTAATATTCTTGTTTATTTATTTTTATTATATGTCTTTTTATTTTAACTTTTTTTCTTCGAGTTTTTTTTCACTCATTTTCTATTCTACTTATTTTTTTTCAATTCGTGGTTCTTCTTCAGCTTCCTATTTATGAATTTTGAATTCTAGCATTTTCTTTTACATATAGTTTTGTTTCATTTCATCATAAGTATTTTTATAAATTTATTTTTTTATATTATATTCTTTTTTATAATTATTTTAAATTTTTAACTATTTTTTTTTACTTTTGAGTTTTCAGGTCTTTTCATTTACTCCTACTTATTATTCTTCTTATCTCTTTTATCTCCATTATTTTAAATCAATATCTAACTATGGTTCGCCATTTGTGTCGTTAATTTTTATACCTAATTTCTTTATCTCTTTTCTTCATTGTACTTCTATTTTTCTCTAATCTATGTATTATTTTTATTTTTAATGTTATATCCAAAATAATATTATTTTTCTTCTAAATTTGATCCTCATTTGAGCTTCTATATAAGAATTTTGGATTTTTTATTCTTCTCCACCTTCTATATTATATATCATTTATCCTTCTATTTTAACCATTTAAGAAATTTTCTCAATGATTTTAATCTAATAAAACTACATTATTTATTATTTCTACCACATAACACATTGAATTGATGGGAAGTGAGTTTCTACCTACTATAATTTTTCTGATTTTTATACGGTCTATTCCTAGAACTCAATATTTAATCATAAAAATTGTTTTATGATTTTTTTTATCAATTTTAGGTTGGTTTATATTTTTTAACTCATTGGACATTATATTTTGAATTTTAATTCAATAAAAATGGAGTTTTAGTCATTTTAAGAAAACCCCAAGTGTGAGTGACATGTGATCTATTCCTAAATATATAAAATTAAATGAACCTCATTTTCATGGAATTTTATGGTAATAAGTTTTTTGGAACAATGGTTTTTTATAGTTGGAAATAGAGTTTATTTTGGAATTGTTTTCATTACACATTGTTGTTGATCAGGGAGTTTTCAAAGAAAGTGATCTTACGGTGAAAATGGCATCATTGTTGAAGGCGAAATCTTTTCCCAATGTTTTCCAAATTTTAGGAGCTCAAAATCTGGAGGAAAATAAAATCTTTGTGAAAGGTGGTTTTCTAGGACATACACTTCATGTATATGGTGAAGGTAAGGATTTCATGAGGATTGGAGTTTTTCAAAGATGAGTAGATTCACGACGGAATCTAGTTTCATTAAGATTTCAAGGTTCGTGAAGGAGGATTCACAAAAATAGCTAAATGATTAGTGGGGTGATAGTAATCTATACCACTAAGAGACGTTTTACTACCAGGTAAAATTTCCTTAGATCTTCATGAATTAAGGATCTTACTTAAGATGTTTGTGAGAAGGTCACTATGATCATGGGGTATTTATAAATGGTATTATCTATAAATAGGCAGAAACTCGTCATTTGAAACATACGGAAAATTTGAGAAAAGGATGAATCACTCTAAATTCATGAAGTGTGGGAGCTTGGAAAATTTGGAACCCATTACAAGATTAATTATCAAGAAAAACTGGTTAATTATTCACTAATGCCATGTATTTTCAGAAAAAAAAGATTCACAAAGACTAATAGTTTTATGAAGGCTCATTTTTCTGCGAATGGTGTGACCTTTGAAAAGGCTATGAGATTCATGAATGTTATGAGCTTCATAAAGGTTTGGAGCTTTGTGAATGTGTGTGGGTTCGAACAAATTGGAATTTCATTGAAACATAAAGGTGGATTCAGGAAGGGTGGGACCTTCATGCATAGTAGTGTTAACATTTGGTTTAATTGAAAAATGCTTTCAAGTGCATCAACTCAAGATTATGATGTAATTAGAGTCTCGTTCTAGTCAAGAAAAAATACATAAATTCCAATTATATTGAGGTGACCTTAGAGTCGTTAAACTGAGTAATAATTCACTAAAATTAGTGATCATGGGGGGTCAATAGAAGTGATCCAAGGGAGGAAGTTTGTTATTCTTAATATTATTGTAAATGAAACATGCCTATAATTGAGTTATTATGTCTAATATTTTGTAATAAAAAATAACTAGTGAAGATTAGTGGGGTTTGGTATGACTGACACACAATTTTCTTATTCTCCTTGGACTATCCCTTAATAGTGATCCATGTTGAACTGTTATATTCTGTTTCTATCTCTAAATATGTGTGTTTGATTATTGCATGATTCCATCTTACATTTTTAAGAGGTTCCTACCAAATGGAGATAATATTTGTCTCATTAAAAGAAAAATTTGATGACATGTTTGATGATCTGAATATACAGATAGAGGTGATGAGCTTCAATACATCCAAGTCTAACTGGATAAAATTAAAAAATATATACGATGGTGATAACAAACTGAAGTGGGCCAAACATCAATTTTTTCACAACAATTTTGATGATATCTAAATACATATAGTTTCTCTAGTAACATTAATGATTTTTTATATTTATTACAGGACTTGGTGATGAAATTAAATATATTGACATTGTGATGAAAATATTTAAAAGTATTCCACCTCTATATAATAAAAAAATTCAATCCTTGAGGAAAGGGATCTGTCTGGGCTTTCACTTGATGGTCTATTGAGAATTCTGGTGGCTTATGAAATGAAAGTCAAACTAGAAGAAACAAAAAAATGAGCAAGTGATAAAAAGGATTTAAAATCCCTATAAAAACTTTACATTTCTAAACATAGTTTTGATAAAGATTTTGTGGATGATGAATTTCATTCTCTAGTTTCAAGAAAATTCAAGATAGGAAAATGAGGATTTTATGGAAAAAATACTAGGATTTTTTTGGTATGCTAATATATTTCACATTATCTCTTAATGACCATGGAAATTTGATTATGTATAATTTGAAACAGAGATCATGGAGAAGTCATAGAAGATGTGTCCATGAAATAGAGACTTCAAGTCAAGAAATCCATTATTGAGAAAGAGCTTCATCTATAAAGGAGAAAAAGATGATAAATACTTTTTAGAGGATGTAGAACTAGTGATTAAATATGAACATAAAGAATTCATGATAGATACATTTGAAAAATTTAGAACCTACAAAAGATGAAGATAATTATTTGATTGGTTCAATTTATCTCAAGGTAAAACATGAGGGTTCTCTCGATGAGATTTACTTTTAATGAGAGAAAAATGTATTGATGGGAAATTCAATGAAAGATTAATAAGAAAATGTTGATCGGCTTGAAAAGGAAATTAATCCAATGGAAGGATAAGTAGAATAGCATCTAATAAATCTTGAATTCTAGGAAGTGGTTGTGTAGTTTAAATAAATGATCGAATAACAAAAAAATCATCATTTATCTTATATAAAGATTATAGGAAAAGGTTAAAATAGATTATGGAATTGAAAAATAAGTAGTTAATTTTAGGATTAAACAAGAAACTAATTCAAAATCAACATAAATGGAGAATAAATTATAGTTTAAAATATTTTCAGATTTGGAGCTACTAGATAGAGTTAAACATATTTCTAAAGGAGAAGTAAAGGACCTGAATCATATGAGATCCATAATTATGAAAAAACGTCAAATAAGATGGGATGAAGAAACATAAAAGGCTAGAAATATATTGATCCAAAATAAATGGAATTATAAAGATGGAAATATTATAAATTCACCTGATGTCATAACAAGGAAACATTCAAATCAAACATAAAAGGGATCTAAAAATAATCCCCAAGTATATAGAGAGAATATCAGATAAAATAACATTACAAAATAAAATGACTTGTGGATGAATGGAAGTGATAAGATATCTCCCCTTATAAATTTTAAATTCTATGGATTTCTGGGAAATATCATGTCTTTCTCTGAAGATTCAAGGAGTTATTTGAATGGGGAAGCGCTTGGAAGTCAACAAAAAAGAATGAGACCATATCATTCATCATATAGAATAAATAGTTTCTATGGATATTGTTTTATTTTTTATAATTGTGACCGTAAAGTTATTCATTAGAGGAAGAGAAAAGGCAGGAACAATACCAAAGAGGGCCAGGAACAAGTCAATACCCATCATCCAATATGTGTTACTCATGAAAATAGGAATTCTACTATGTGATAAGAATATGAGTATGGGGAACACATGAATATTGAAAATATATTGGAAAGGATATATTTACCTGTAACTCAATAAATTATCTCATGTAAAGAAAAGAAGAAGATCGAGAAATCCAATCTTGCAGAAATAGCTCACCAAACTAAAAAAAACTGTAGCACATGGATTCTTGACTGTGGATTCTCATATCACATGATAGGAGTGGCAGAGTTTTTTTGATTAATTTTTTAGAAAAGGATTATTGTAATAGTGATATTAATCAATGATGGTGAATTAAAGGTCAAAGGAAGTGGAAATACATAACTAGAAATTGACGAGATAAGGAAATCTAAAGTTCTCTGAATAGATTGTTTGTGCCGCAAAATCCACAGTGTGAGTCTACATTATAACTCAGGACTAGTAGTGAAATTTTATAATAGGGGTGCACTATCAAAGGAAATATAAGAAATCCTATCATGAAATGATATATAATAGATGGAATCATATACCAGGTTGAGAGTAACAAGAACACTTATTTCATAATAATTGAAGATGAAAAAAACTTATGGAACTATAGTTTGGGACACATTAAAAAATATCATGGAATAAAAATCTAAGAATAATATTGTTGTTAAATACCAATTTGAAGAATGATCAAGAAAATATATGTGATTCATGTGTGTGAGGAAATATGGTCATTAGTTTATATCGGCCAAAGAAAAAAGGGGCATCAAATCTTATTGAACTCATCCACACCGACATATATAGTCCAATGATTTTGGCTAGAACATATAGAGACGATTCTATAATTTTTTTATTGATTAAAATAGTAAAATGGATTTTGTGATTTTTATATGGAATAAAAAAAAATGAATGATTGCATGAAGAGTTATCATCAAAGAGATAATAATGAAACTATCCACACAATCAAGATTATACATTCTGATAATGGAGGAGAATACACATCCAAGGAATTTAAAGATTACCTAAATTTTTTTGGGATAAATAAAATTTTTTATTAGTGAGATTACATCAACAAAATTGGATTATTGAACAAAGAAATCAACAGGTGAATAGTATTTCCAGAACTATATTGATTGAGAATCATGTTTCTCATCATTACTGGAAAGAGGTTGTTCAAGTAGTGGTGTACACTAAAAATCAAGAATGGAATTTTATACAATATACTAGGACACCATATGAGATTTGGTATTGACAGAATCCCTCTTTTGAAGTATTTTTTTTGTTTTGGAATAAAATATTTCATCTGAATCCAAGTAGGAAATAAAGTAAAGTATGGTGATGAAACAGATGATGGAATGTTACTTGATGTGAAATTAATAGTAAATATTAGAAATGATACAATAATAATCTTATAAATATTTTATAGAGAAATCACGTCATGATCGTTGAGGATAAAATATTGAATACATTGAGGAGATCATATATTTATATGATTGAATATTAAGAAGAATGTGGAAATGGATAGAATCAAATGTAGAAATAGTTGAAGTCTTGAAAAACATTCAGGGCTCACAGGGTGATATCGATTCATAAGAAGAATCGAAACTTGAAATCAATTTTGAAGAAACATCATTTAAACCTCACAGGAGAAATAGAAAATAATAAATTGATCAATATAATATCATTTGGGATTGGAAAACACCTACACAGACTGGGATAATGTGGAATGAAGAACATACTACCTTCCTATCAAATTTGGAACCAACCTTGTTTGAAGAAGAATTGAAGGAGGATTCATGGGTTAAAGCCATGAATGAAGAATTAAATCGTATAAAAATAACTAGACTTGAGATCATATTAAGAGACCATAAAATTACAAGGTGATTGGGACAAAGTGGGTCTTTAAAAATAAATTCTATGTGCGTGGAAATGTGATGATCAATATGGAACACAAGGTGTGTAAAGGGCATGCAGATGTTAAATGAGTTAATTTTGAGGAGGTGTTTTCTCTAGTAGCTCGACTAGAATCGATTTGGCACATCCATTCCATTTAAATTGAATGAGGGTTTGATATTTATCATATGGATGTCTAGATGACATTCAAAATTGGTTTTCTTGAAGAAGAAATCAACATTGAATAACTAGTGGTATTTATGATTGGAAATGATGAGGTAAAGGCTTATTGATTAAAGAAGGATATTTATTATCTGAAGTAGGAACCATAAGCATTGTACTCTTGATTGTATGTTTATCTTAAGAAACTATAATTTAAAATAGTTGGTGTTGACCATAATATCTATGTGAATAATTCTTCCAAATATTAATTTATGTTTCTTGTGTATATGGATGATATTGTTTTTGTTAGAAGAAGGGAAAGATCAGTTGAAGAATTTTCTAGTGTCATGAAATATAAATTTTAAATTTCTATGATTAGTGAACTCACATACCATTTGGGGATGTACGTTGTTGAAAATATGGATTAAACCTTCATTTCTTAAGAAAATATACTTGAGAGATGGTGAAACAATTCAACATGCATGACACCAAAACAATCTTCAATCTGGCTATGGTTGTAATAAGACATGGAAAGTAAAAGTTTGGGAAATATATGGATCCCAACATATACCGGAGGGTCATTAGATGCTTATTATACTTGATTACAACACATCCAGATATAATCTTTAAAACATTATTAGTGAATCACTTATAAAATAATCCAATGTGAGAGCATTTTTTCTCTTTTCAAATAATCATGAGGTATATTCAAGGTTCTATTAGTTTTGAATTATAATTTAAATAAGTAAGAGATAATTAACTATCATTATTTTATGATGTGTACTGGGCTGGATATTTGGTGGATATAAATTCCATAAGTGGTAGAGCACTATTCATTAAAAAAAATGTGTGGGATGGTTTAGAAAGAAACAAGATAGAACATCAATTAGTTTGGATAATGTAGATTATATATCTATTATAAAGTCATACACTCTGATATTGTGTATGAATAAACAACTGACTAACATTGGTTGATACTCAGTGTTCATCCACCTCTCATTATAAGTGGAGGTTATGGTTTTTTCTCCTCTCCCCATTGGTGTTAACTGTTTTAATCTATTTTTGGATGTGATTCAGGTCTATGGGGGAGGTACGATCTAGGGGAGTTTTTTTAGAACTAAAAATACAGATATAGATTCTTTGGGTTTATTTATGAAGGGGGAGATAAGTGGATTTAAATGATTTCTTATTTGTAAGATAGTTCAATGGCCTTTTAAGGAATGAGATTCTAGTTTTCCACTATTTTTTTCTACACCGAGCTTTGAACACACAATCATGGAGTGATAGATAAGATATTTGAGTCCTATTAGATTTTTGATCAAGTCCTTTTCTTTATTTAATTTATCTATTTATTTTCAACAAACCAAAGGGGTTGATTATTGGAACTAAGGATTTTCATTATTGGAAACTAATTGTATTTTGTGTTTTTTAAATCCACACTATGGTTGATTAGGGTGTTTGCAAGGAAAGTGATCCATTGAAGAATATAGATTTAGTTTTGAAGGTGGAGTCTTTTCCCAGTGTTTTCCAAATTTTTGGTGCTCAAAATCCGGATGAAGAAGAAGGCTTCACGAAATGTGGGTTTTTTGGACTTACACATCATGTATATGATGAAGGCGTAGATTTTATTATTATTGGAGTTTCTAGAAGATGAATAGCTTCAAAAAGGAATATGGTGTGCTGAAGTGTTCAAGTCTCATGAAAGTGGCTACACAAAAATAGTTAAATTCACTATGGGGTGATAGTAATCTATGTGACTAAAAGATGCTTCACAATCAGGTAAAATTTTAATGTATCATTGAGAGTGAAGGATATTCATAATAATTCCATAAAAGGTTTGTGAGAAGTCTAGTTAAATATTTGGGATCTTTTCAAAGGGAATTATATGAAATATTCATCCACACCTCATTTGAAACATAGAGAGAATTTGGGAAAATGGATGAATCTCTCTGAATCATAAAGTCTGGGAGATTTGAGAATCATGAACACTTTTCAAGCAAAAGCATCAAGAAAAGATTGTACAATGATTCACTAATGATAAGGAATTTTAGAAAAGGTAGTTTTAAGAAGACTTGGAGTTTCATGAAGAATTAATGTTCTGTGAATGTTTTGTTCATCGCAAAGGTTGTGAGGTTCGCCAAGGTAGTGAGCTTTGTGAAGGTTAGGAGTTTTTTGAAATTATGTGTGTTCGAAAAAACTGGTATTTATTTGAAACATAAAGGGTGTTTCTTAAAGGATGATAGATTTGAAAGTATTATTTTTGAACATCTATTTTACGTTAATAGTGTTTTCTAGTGAATCTACTCAGGATTATGGTGAAAGCAGAGTCTTGTTCTAATCTGGAAAAAAGACTTAAGTTCCTAATCTACATAGGTGAATTTCAAGTTGTTAAACAGAGTAATACTTCACCTGATGTAGTGAGAAAAGGTGATTTTATGGAGGTGATACAAGGGAGGTAGTAAAACATTACTAAAATTCATGTAAAATAAGTGTGCCTACAATAGAGTGATTATGTCCGATCTTCTATCCTCTACAATAACTAGTGAATATTTGTCAATTTTGGTATGACTCACACATTGTCAGTGTATTCTTCTTAAACTATCCCTTATTGTTGTTCCATATGGACCTTCTCTGTTGTGTTTCTATTTCTGCTTCTTGGTGTTTAATAATTATATGATTCCATCAAATAGGTTTAATAGGTTACTTCCAATGTGGGGACAACATCTATCTCATTGAAAGAAAAAGTTGACACCATGATTCATGCCTCCCCTCTCAGGGTGTTATCGGTTCTAACATTATGATCCTTTACCATTTATTTAATGAAAAATTAAGTCCATTAATTGATTTTTAAAACATAAATGCATGTTTTTGACATAAATCAATTAAAATTCACTTGTTCTATTTCGAGAAAAACTCTAGTTGAATTGATATGTTGTCCATTAATACATGTTGAAAGTTAAATGATGGTTATTTTATTATGATACAATGACAATACAAGGGTGTTTTAACTATATAAAATATTTTTTTATGACTATATATTGTAAAAATACTTTTTTCGATCATTCTAAAAACACTATACATTGGAATGATGTGTGGTTTATTAGTACATGTCACAAATTAATTGATAGTTATTTTTTGTGATTTCATGAAAATCCATGTTCAGTTTCTATTTCATGTCCTTTTGAATCATGTTTTTAGATAATAAAATGTCACAATTTTTTCAATAATCATTATCCTATGATTTCATGACAATCTCATTCCATTTAGTAGGTTTTCACAATTGTAATAAGTTTTTTGTGATTTAAATCCATAAAAAACACTTTTAACTACTGTAAGAAAACCACATGTATTATTGATGTGAAGTATATTCAGACATACCACAAATAAAACATAGGTTATTATCATATGATTTTATGAAAAACTGTGGTCATTTTATATTTTTCGACACTTCAAATAACGTTTATAAAGTCATAAATAAAATAAAATTTCTTTTTAGGTCATTACAAGTACACAACTTGATGGATTTATTTTCATTATATCCTCACATGTCTCAAATTTTATTTCCAATTGTTGCCTTATTCTTTTATAAAAATTCAAGGTTATTTTCATTGATTTCATTATTTGACATACACTTTTTTTACATAAATAAAAAAAATCACATTTGGTAATTTAACTGAATCTATAAGTTATATTAAAAAGAAATCTATTCAAACATTACAAAAATTAAATGATGACTGTATTATTGGGATTTAACAATAATCCTAGGACATTTTCTATTTTTAGACCCATTGATATAGGTTTTAATGACTTTTAAATCCAGCAAATCTTATTTTTCAATCATCCTGACCACACTACATTCACTACACATCATATTAAATTTCATTTATTTAGACGTGTCAAATTTTAATCAGTGTTCATTATCGTATGATTTAATATCAATTAGAATTCATTTACTTGGTGTTATCCTTTTAACAAGCATTTTTTAACAGTTAAAAATATAAAAAACAACCTTTTGGTATTTTAAAGAAAACGTGGTTCCGAAAAAATGTTTGATATATTCCTACCTACCACTAATTAAATGAAGTCCAATTTAAAAAATTTGACAATAGATCCATGTCATTTTCTAGGATTTAATAATTTGATGCATGCTTTTGAATACTTCTAAATCTAATACATCGACTTTTTCAATCATTCCAACGACACTACATGAAAAATTGATGATTTATCTATTTTACAAATAAATCAATGTTGTAATTATATCTCATGATAATTTTGGGATTTTTCAGGGTTTTCACAATTTGAGACTTGTTTTTGGAGACATTTAAAACATATTAAACTCCATTTCTTGTCATTTTTACCACACCACACATCATATTATTATTTTCTATATTTATATATTTAAAAAATTAATCAAATATCATTTTATTATGATTTAATGAAAATCCAAGTCCATTTTCTATATTTTAACTATTTAAGTAATATTTTTTAATTTTAAATGAGTAAAAATAATCTTATAGTCGGTATGCGAAAACTTCACAACAAATTGAAATGTAGTCTATTCTAAAATGCCCGAAATTGATCCAATATTATGACTAATGTGTGATCTATTTATAAATACTGAAAATTAAATGTAAGTCACCTTACTATAAATACCGAAATTGATCCATTTTCTGATGTTTAAATTATATGACTCATGTTTTTTTACATTTATATCAATAAAAGGAACCGGTGGTCATTTTAAGAAGATAGTATTCCTGATTGATGTATTCTCTATTTCTACATGTTAAGAATTAAAAATTATCTTTTTTTATTAGGATTTAATGATAATTCGAGTTTGATTTCTAGGTTTTAACTATACTAACTATTTTGAAACATTCTTTACTGTAAAACATTTTCTTTGATCATTTTGAGAATAAAGTACTTCAGAATGACATGAGGTTTATTGCTAAATATTGTGAATTAGATGGTTGATTTTTTATTATTATTTGACCATAAAATATCCTCACTTATTAGGTTTTTGTCCTTTGAGGAAGGGTTTTTAAAGGCATCTAATGATTTAAAAACAGACTATTCATTATTCTAGGATCACCACATGTTTGATAGATGATATGTCTATTAATAAAATTGAAAAAAAAATATTGAATCAATTTCCTATAATTTCATGATAATTCATGGTCGTTATCTAGATTGTGAACTTTGACACATATTTTTTTACTATTAAATCCAAAAAACTCACTTTTGGTCATGCTAACCAAACCACATGTCTAATTAACATGCGGTTTATTCCTATATATCAAACATTATGATGAAGTCATTTTGATTTGATTTCATGAAAATTTGATGTGTTTACTGAGGTCTTCAGCATTTGCAACATGTTTTTTGTAACACCCCATGTTTTTATGCACCATTTTTTCGAATAAATTCAAATTTTCACTTTTCAATGCACTAAGTCAAATATTCCTTTTACATTAAACCAACTTGTCATATGTTACACACAACACAGAGTTGGCGTACGATACATGCAACACTGAGTATAAATTTTGTTCAATGTATAAAAGAATTATTTTTGGATTATGTTATAATAAACACCAAAGGAATATTTCACTATACACAACAATGACTTGGCTTGCATTACACGCAAGAGCGACTATCCTCGATAGCTTGTGTTGTACGCAATACCGAGTTTCACTAAACAACGATATATTATTAAAATATTATTATTTAATGGGATATAAACTATATTTTATGAATATTACTAACCACATTTTCAATTTTTTATAAAATTAACATTTATTTTATTTATTTTCTAGAACATTATATAAGAACAAATTTAACTTTTCGGATAAAATAAGTATTTTTCAAAAAATGCAGTTTTCTGCCTTTTGATGGCGCACCAATTTTAATTATAGTTTTTAATACTTTTATATATTCTATTTTAAAAAATAAATTTCTTATTTGTAAGCGTGACATCAAGATTTAACTTGGTTTAAATTTTGGTATTTTTCTAATGAAATTCACATTTTGATGAATATCAAAAAATTCCGCATTTTAATTAAAATTTTCCCTTTAATCTAATTTATTTATATAATTATATTATATTTTTAAGTAGTTTTAGAGTGTAATTATATTTTTTTTATCATTTAATCCGATTTTGGTCATTGTATTCAATTTAATATTTAAATTGGACATAAATACTTGACAATCTTTTGATAAGTTTTTACTTCTTAAAAACCCGCTTTTTGGTTTTTGATAATGTGAATTAAATTTTAATTTGATTTCAACAAATTCTATGTTTTGAATTATGATAAATTGATTCCATATTTGGAATCATTGGGTCCAAAATATGTGAATAATATTATTTTATTTTTTGGATATTATGAATAGAAACTATTAGAATTTTTATTTACCACGGTTAAAGGTAAATCAAGTAAATTAGTCTAACTAACAACATGATAAAGATAATAAAATTACCCTAACATCTGCCAAAATCTTATTGGATGAATAAAAGTCGACCAATATCACCTATGGGTTGGAATTTATTCATTTAATGGACTTTTATCCAAGAAAGTGATGTAATTATAATTAAAACAAAAGAAGGTGACAACATGTCATTCTCATATATCTTATAAGTATAATAATTTAAATATAGTGATCAACATGATAAAACATAAAAAAATAAATTTTCTCCAGAAATATAATGAAATTATATAAATCAGGTGAATTTATTTATAATTTTTAGAGATTAAATAATTACTATTAAGGATGATATAGTAGTGATGTAAAATTATTTTATTTATAGAAATATCAAATAAATGGTTTTAAAAATACTAAAATAAAAATTATATTGACTAATTAATGTGATACAAGAATTTTATAAATTACTATGACATGTTATGAGTGTATTAAATATTTTTTTGAATTTATCTTCTGTTTCGATTTTATTTAAAGTAAAATAAAAGAATAGTGTCAAAATTGGCAGTATTGATATTTTATAAAAATAACAGTGTAAAATTATTTAAAAATCAAAAAAAATATTTAACATCTACAAAGTGAAAATTATATTGTCTAAAATTTTATAAATTATCCAATTATGGAAAATTTACAACACATAACCAAATATTTATAACCATTTAATATTTAGAATATTATTAACACAAAAAAAATTAAATATATTAAATAAGGATAAATCAAAATGATAAGGTTTAAAATAAAATCAAAACATGTATAAATTTTATTGGTGGATTTTATTGAGACCCATTCTTATATTAAAATCTAAATAAATTAGTTTGTTATCTTTATAAATCTAAAATGAATTTATAATAAATTAATATTTCAAGACTTTCCAAAGGATCCCCTCCCCTCTCTTATAAAATGGCACACCTACTTCTCTTTTAATCACACCTCCAAATCCCTTTGGCTCACCTAAAACCTATCCAAAAATTCTCCCAACATCCCTAACTTCATCCAAGAGTCCACCCTTTTAAAAGAAATCCATCTTAAGAAGTCTTTTTGTGCGTACCAAAAAAAGATACCCAAAAAATAGGTAATTGTTTTATCACCACTTTCAAAATTCTTTTCTTCTTATACTTACTATTATAATGTTATTTCCATAAAAAAGTAACAAATATAGTATATTTTACATGATGAGATGTTATTATAATTTTGTACTAACCTTATACCTCTTATTATCCATCCTACGAATAATAATATCACCATGTGTGCGTACGAATGACTTATCGTCTCCACACTGTGGGGTAATTTGTTATTCAATAATACTTAATTTGGATTCGTATATTGATGATTATAATGGATTTAAATAATGAATATAATATAATAATTTTTATTTACAATTCATATACCATCCAATTCCATACTACTTAACCATCAAGGGAATGATATCGACGCTCGTGCGTGTGTAACCTTACCGTCTCCTCAACGTGATGAGATTCATTTCCCACATTAACCATTAAAGAATGATTATAAGGTATATATAATAAATATTAATTAAATATATGAAATAATAATAATAATGTATTTATTTATATATAAATATATTTCATTTACATTCTTTCATTCAATTCAATAAGGAAATGGAAAGAACGTTCATACGTACGTACGACCTACTATCTTCATGAATGGTGCATTACATTAAATTTATTTATCTATTATATATATTTATATACTGAATATAAATGATATATAAATCATGTTTTAAATTATATATGTAATTAAATCATTATCTAAGTAATAATAGCAAGAATAGGAAGTCAAAACACATATGATAAATAAAACGATTGCTACCCAAAACTTTGCTTTAACATGGAATTGATAAATGAATGGGTAATATAAAGTCATAAGTGATTAATATATGATGTCATAAATATTATTATGGTTCTATTACAAGTTAATAATATGTTTAGACCCACTATACAGTAGTTTCAGACACATACGGGATAAATCAGACCTAAGGTAAGGGATAATATTTCAAATCTCGTTTTTATTCGAGATTATTTATTTGTAAGTATTTATTGGGGTATACTTATCATCCAAGTCCATGATTACTAAATATGAATTTCTAAATATTATTTATATCCTTATATAAATGTTAAAAGTTAATTTTACCTTTTGGTGAATTATTACTAAATGGTATGAATGAAATCTTTTTCATTTTTGGTATGAGGTAATTTTTGACTTTTTTCAGAAAATGTACGAGAAGCATGTTTTTTTAACTTGTACAGAATGAATGGATTTTTACCCTTTCATAACTATTTATTTACTTAAATATTCCCCTAAAATATTAAAATAATGTTTTCTCATAAAATTATTTCTTCTAATATTGTGTTTCATTTTAAGGAAGGAAAACGTTTTTGAAAAAGAAAGCATATTTTCCTCAGGAATTTATTTTAGGTGTTTTCAAAAATTTATTTTCCATATAAGATGAAATTATTTAAATGGAATTATATTTCTATATCTATTATTACTCTTATTTTATTGTGTTTATTATGGAATTTTATTTAGGTAATCCATTTGTTTTATATTAATTATGATGGAATGATGTCTAATAAACCCATTTTGTTTCATGGGTTATGATATGGTGAATGTTTTTATGTTTATATGGCACACATAAGAATGGTTTTAATATTAGATGGGTGGGACCTATATCTCCCTTAAATGCATTGGGTAAATATTTATATCTCATGATACTGACATGAATGGAAGAATAAGTAATTCTGGTTCAGTAATTTATGGCAGGAACAACAAGTAAGTCCGTTTCAGTAATGCATGGCTGGAATGGTAGGCAAACCCGGTTCAGTAATGGAATTTGTCCACTATTATTTTCTTGGAAGAAATGACTTGGATACTATAAATATCATACTATGTTCTAATTTGTTTTCCATAATTCCATGTTTGATTTCAATGATATTTTATCATGCCTAATGTTTTTATATAATCTATTTCTTACGTACTGCCAAGATTTATTTCATGACTCACGATTTTGATATTCAAAATTTATGTTCATGTTTTCACATTCTTATTTTTATGTTTTGTTTTATATTCTTTATTTTTAACCTTAATGAGGATTTGAGATCACCCTTTTTTTCTTTTCCTCGGGATATAAAGAAAGGTTTTAGGTAGAAAAACTAAAAGGGAAGATCTTTATGGGAGATGTTGAAGATCATTCCCCAAGTTAGAAGATTGTTTTAAAAGTCTCCAAAGACACTAAACTAATATGGTCTTTGTGTTTCTTTTTGTATCATGTATTATGTATTCCTTGAAATAAATTTAATGTCTATGTATGTCAATATTGGTTCATTTTAGTTGGTATCAGAGTGAAGGTTTAGTCAACCTTTGAAAACTAGGCCACGAAAACATTAGTGAGATACCTTGAGATATTTATAAGGTATGTCTAGGGATATCCCAAAGGGTAAGACTAACTATTGGTTACAGTCCAAGAATTATTGTATAGATCACGAATAAACTAGGATTATACCTAATATGTTACAGATTGAAAGTACTCCCCCTTGATTATGTTGTTTTCCTAGTATGATTTTTTCCTCTCACACTAATATTTTTGGGTTTTAGACAATGGATGGAAACTGAAGAAACTGTATTAATGATAATTGCATTGGTAAATGCAATGATTTTCCTCCAGATAAAACAAATGTTATGGGATATGGAATGAAAAATCTTATTTCTATACTTACACAATCTATGGATGATACATGACTTCCAAATGAGCAGAGAAGGGAACAACATTCTGTTGAGTCCTTCATGAGTAAACGTCCACCTTATTTCAATGTATCTTTTGATCTACTTTTTTATAAACAATGGATCGGTATCATTGAAAAGTTATTATCGACTATTTTTATATTTGGAACATGGAAAAGTCATTTTGGACTTTCATCGTTTAAAAGGTGAAGCAGACCAGTAGTGGACTCTAATCAAGAAAACAAGGTAGCAAGATAAAATTGAATCCATGGAATGAGATGAGTTCAAGAACATATTTATCAATATGTACTTCCTTAATATTCTATAAAAAATATGGTAAGTGGGTTCATTGAGCTTAATAAAAAGGATGATGAATCCATTGGTACATACGATGAAAATTTTACAATACTTTCATGGTATTATTTTGGTTTTATAATCCAACCTAAAAGTAAAGTTGATTGATTATTCAGAGGATTAAAACCATGTCTTCTAAGAGAATTATATATTAGAGAATTTATTAGTTATTAAGATATTCTGAGTTGTTCTATCAAGGTAGAAATGGAAGTTGGCATTACATATCAATCGCATTGTTTTTACAAGAAACAAAAGATGGAGTTCAAGGGAAAATCTCAAAACAATGGTAAATAAAAATGAATGTTTCCTTATGTTATAGGTGTGAAATGAAGCATGGTGTAGATTGTCGTAAAGGGACTAGTAAATGCTTTAAGTGTGGAAAAGAAGGTCATTAATAAGTTGGGTTCCGATGCAATGGGAAAAAGGTTTCTAATGATGTGAATAGATAAAAGACTACAGAGAATGCACCACCCACACTTCAATGATACAAGTGCAAGGAAATGTGGCATTATGATAAATAATTCCCAAATATTGGGGTCAATGATGATGATCGATGGCAGAAACCTCTTAAGGCTGAACACAAAGGAAAATCACATGCGATAACTATTGGTGATGTTGAGTATGACAACGAATTGGTGGAATGATTAATTATTTATGAAATGGGATTCCAAAATAGTGTTGTTGAATCTATTTTATAGTATTATGGAATATTGGAATATCTATGTATTGGCTCGTTTTGGTTTTCTATAAGTATATGGTATCGTTAACCATGAAAAGTGATTAAAATATTTTTGGAAAGCACATGATATGCACATAATGAATGGATAAAGAGATAATGAGATGTTTAGTATTATTAATGATCTCATTACAACGTTTCAATACAATACTTGATTGAGGTATTCACATGTTTGGAATGTGACAACCAAGAAATAACTTATGGGATATGGGAGATAAATTTTAAGTCAATTTAGTTCACCTCTTTCTAAATTTTTATATTTTTAGTTTTTTGGAAGGATTGTAATGTTATACATTTATGGATAGTATAAGTTATTTTCAGGTTTAAGTTTGTTAGATTAATGTATTATCTCACTATAGGTGGGCTTAATCATATTTTACTACCTGTTATGACATTTTTTTAAAATAGTTGGAATGACCAATAATTATATCGCATGATCTACTAATATTTCAAGAATGAAAAATTCAACTTCATTTCTTCAAATAAGAGATGAAGTTGAAATTGTTCAAGGAAAGACCAACAGTGATATTGTACAGAAATCAAGTAAGTATTTATTCTCTTGTTCTTCAGAATTAGGGAAACGATCTTGAAACCCAAAAATGTTATCCTAGTACCTTCTAATACGATGAATCAAATGGTCCCTTAAATCATCACAAATTTATCACTTTTTGGTTGTTAACATTCACCAACCTTGTTCTCTATAACTATCCATCAGAACTTTATGGTTACATTTCTTTTCCATATCCATGTTTCCAACTCCCACATATGTTCTATAATGTGTAAACCCATTGATGGGTTACTTTGGGTAACCGTTATGTTTATCTTTACTTTTTAAAATGAAGTTTTAGTATTCCTTTTTACGATGTGGCTTTCCATGAAAGAAACTTTCATGTAGAAAATCCTTTTTAACCCTGAAGAATTTTGAGTGAGAAATTAATTTTATTGAGAAAATAATTAACCACCCACATTTTTTGGGACCATTTTTTCAAATAAATTAAAATTTTTGTCTTGCAATGCACTGATTCAAACATTCCTTTCACACTAAATCGACTTGTCATATGTTACACGCAACACTAAGTTGGCGTACGATTCACGCAACACAGAGTATAGAATTTGTTAAATGTATAAAATAACTATGTTTGGATTATTTTATACACAACCCCAAAGTAATATTTCACTAAACACAACACTAACCGATCATGTGTTATATGCAAGTGGCCTTTCTCGATAGCTTTCATTGTACGCAATACCGAGTTTCAATAAACAATGATATGTGATTAAAATATAGTTATTTAATGAGATATAAACTAGTCATTATGAATATTATTTACAAAATATTTAATTTTATTTAACATTAATATTTATCTTATATATTTTATAGAACATGATATAAGAACAAATTGAATTTTTCAGATAAAATAAGTATTTTTCAAAAAATATAGTTTTTTCACCCTTTGATGGCGCACCAGTTATAAATATATGTTTTAAAACTTTTTTGTATTATATATGACAAAATAAATTTCTTATTTGGAATTGGGACATCAAAATTTAAATTGTTTGAAATTTTGGAATTTTCCTGACGAAATTCATATTTTGATAAGTAGTGAAAAATACTGCATTTTAATTCAAAACTGCCTTTCTGTCTAATTAATTTATATACCAAGAATATCTTTTTAATTGGTATTAAAGTGTAATTGGATTATATTTTTATCATTTAATCCAATTTTTGTCATTTTAAGTAATTTAACATTTAAATTGGACATAAATACGTGACAATCCTTTGATAAGTTTTTATTAATTAAAAACCCTCTTTTTAGTTTTTGACAACGGGAATTAATTTTAAATTAATTTAAGCCAATAAAATGTTTGGAGTTATGAAAAATGGATTCCATATTTGGAATCAGTGGGTACAAATTATTTTAATAGGTTACTTTTATTGTTTTTCATATTATGAATAGTAACTATGGTAATTTTTTTCCATAGTTAAAGGTAAATCGGGTAAATAAGGGTAACTAAAAATATGATAAAGATAATAATATTACCCTAAAAACTTAAAAAATTATATTGGATGAATTAAAGTAGACAAATATAGCATATGAAATATAATTTATTCATTTAATGGACCTTTTCCCATGAAAGTGATGTAATTATAATTAAAATAAAAGACGGTGACAACGTGTTACTCTCAAATATCTTATAAGTATAATAATCTTAATATAGTGGTAAACAAGATAAAACATCAAAAATAAATAGTCCCCATAAGTATAATGAAATTATATACATCAAGTGAATTTATTTAGAGTTTTTAGAGATTAAATAATTACCATTAATGATGACACAATAGTGATGTAGAACATATTTTATTGATAGAAATATCATATAAATGGTTTTAAAAACATTAAAATAAAAATCATCTAAACTAATTAATGTGCTCCACGAATTTTCTAGGTGACTATGACATGATAGGGGTGTATTTAATATATTTTTTCGAATTTATCTTCTATGTGGATTTTATTTAATTTCAAATATTTGAATAGTTTTAAAATTGACAGAATTGATATTTTATAAAAATAACATATTATGAAATTATTTGAAAATTGAAAAAATATTTAAAAATTAAAAAGTAAAACTTATATAAACTAAAATGTTATTAATTATCTAATTATGGACAATTTACAACACATAATTAAATATTTATAACAATTTAATATTTAGAATATTATTTCCACAAATAAAATTAAATAGATTATATAAGAATAAATCAAAATAATAAGGATTAAAATAAATTCAAAACATGTATATATTTTATTTTTTGGTATTATTTAGACCCATACTCATGTTATATTGGATATAAAGGAGTTTGGGAGCTTTATAAAACGAAAATTAATTTATAATAAATAAGTATTTTAAGACTTTCCAAAGGTTCCCCTCCCTTGTCTTATAAAAGGGCACATCTCTTTAACTTTTAATAAAACCTCCAAATCCCTTTGGATCAGAAAAATCTAGCTCAAATATCCTATAAAATTCCATCAATTCATCTTGGAGGCCACTTTTTGGGCATAAATCCATCTTAAGGAGTCCTTTTCTGCATACCAATAGGAGATACCCGAAAAAGAGGTAATTGTTTTATCACCTCTTTCAAAATTCTTTTCTTATTCTACTTCATATTATTATGTTGTTTCCATACTAAAGTAATAAATATAGTATATTATACATACTTATATTTTATTATAATTATGGTAAAACCTTATACCTCTTTTTATCCATCATATGAATAACAATATCACCATGCGTGCATACGTACGACTTACCATCTCCACGTTCTAGTTCATTTTGTTATTCAAGGATACTTAATTTGTATGGGTATATTAAAGAGTATAATGTATGTAAATAATGAATATAACATAATAATTATTCTTCACAATTCACATACCATCTATTTCCATACTATTTAACCATCAAGGGAATGGTATCATCGCTCATGCGTACATACGGCTTACCGTCTCCACGACGTGATGAGATTCATTACCCACATTAACCATTAAAGAATGATTATAAATTATATATAATAAATAATAATGAAATATATTACATAATAATACTACTTTATTTAAATATATATATATATTTTTCCTTTACTTGCTTCAATTCAATTCAATAATGAAACGGAAACATCGTTCAGGAGTACATGCGACGTACCGTCTCTATGAATGGTGTATTCCATTTCATTTATCTATCTATTATATATATTTATATGTTGAATATAAATGATATATAAATAATTATTAAAATTATATAATTAATTAAATCACTATCTAGTTAATAATATCAAGAATTAAAATTCAAAACACCTATGATAAATAAAACAATTATTACCCAAAATGTTGATTTATCATCGAATTGATAAATGAAAGGGTAATATGAAGTCAGAAGTGAATCATATATGATTTAAAAAATATTATTACGGTTCTTTCACAATTTAATAATATGTTTGAACCCACTATTCAAGAGTTTCATACACATATGGAAGAAATAAAACCTAAGGTAAGGGATAACTTTTCAAATCTCGTTTTTATTCAAGATTGTTTATTCGTAAGTATTTACTGGGGTATATTTATCATCCACATCCTTGATTCATAAATATATATTTTAAAATATTATTTATATCCTTCTATAATTTTTTAAAGTCAATTTTACCCATTGGTAAATTTATACTAAATGGAATGAATGGAATCTTATGTTTTTTCGGTACGAGGTACTTTTTAACTTTTTCGGAAAAAGTACGAGAAGAATGTTATTTTAACATGTACGACATGAAATGATTTTTACTATTTAATAACAACTTATTTCCTTTAATATTACCTACAATATTACAAGGTTATTTTCATATAAAATTATTTCTGTTAAAATTGTGTTTAATTTTGAGAAAGGAAAATGTTCTTGAAAAAGAATGCATATTTTCCGCAGGAATTAATTTCAACTGTTTTTTCAAAATTATTTTCCATCTAAGATGAAATTAATTAAATAGGGTTATAGTTATATACCTATTATTACTGTGATTTTATTTTGTTTATTATGGAATTTTTTTTAGGAAATCCATTTTTTATATGAATTGTGATGGAATGATATTTTAGAAACCCATTTTATTTCATGGGTTATGCTATGGTGAATGTTTTTATGTTTCTGTGGAACATATAAAAATGGTTTCATTATGAGATGGGTGGGGCCTATATCTCCCTACAATATTTAGGTAATGATTTATATCTCATGAGATTGACATGATTAGAATGATAAATAATTCGGTTTAGTGATACATGGACGGAACGACAAGTAAATCTGGTTTAGTAATGCATGGCTAGAATGACAAGTAAACCTAGTTCAGTAATAGACCTTTTCCACTATAATTATCCTGGAAGTAATGAATTGGATACTATAGAAATAATATTATGTGCTTATTTTCCCCACAATTCCATGTTTTATGTCAATGTTATGTTTTCATGGTTAATGTTCCTTTATGATCTATGCCTTACGTATTGACAAGACTTATTTCATGAATCACGATTTTGATATACAAAATTTATAATCATGATTTCAAATTATTATGTTTATGTTTTGTTTTATGTTCTTAATTTTTACCCTTACGAAGAATTTGAGCTCCCATTTTTATGTTTTTTCATTACCTTAGGATATAATGAAAGGTTTCAGGTAGGAAAAAAAAGGGAAGATATTTATGGGAGATGTTGAAGATCGTTCCAAAAGTTAGAAGATTATGTCCTAAGTTTACATGTACACTAAAATAATATAGAATTTGGGCATCTTTTTGTGTCTAGTATTAAGAATTATGCAAAAGAAATGTAATGTATGTGTACGTCAAGCTTTGGTTGTTTCATTTTTAAAAACTTTTAATGCTTTAAAAAACGTAATTTTGATTTTTCTAATCTCACACTCCTTTATATTGAAAAAAAATCTACTATAACAAGTAAATAATTATTAAAAAAACTTTTTTCTATGATTTAATTTTAATTATATATCATTTTTACTAGGTTTTTTTCTTTTTGATGCTATTTTTTTGTTTTAAATCGATAAAAACACATATATGAGCATCTTAATAAAACTATATATTAGATTGATCTTAATTACATAAAAACATTGTAAAAATTAAATAGATTTTATTATATTGTGATTTCATGCTTATCTTAGGCCAATTGTTTGGTTTTCACACATTGAAGTATGATTTTGAAGGCATAAGTTAAATGAAATTTATTTTTTGGTCAATATTACCACACATCATGTCATAATGATATGTGGCCAATTTTTACTTGTAAAAAAGTGACAATGAATCATTATACTATGATTTAATAAAAACCTGAGGTTGTTTTGTATGATTTGACAATTTTAATCTTGTTTTTTGACTTAAGTAACATTAAGGCCTTCTCACGTTGAACTAACAAGTTGTCTAGAATTTTTTTTGTATATCATATTTTGTATTGATAGGATGGATTATAGGTAATTATTATGATATATTTTGATTATAATATTTTTTACTTGATACTTTTTTTTGCAATTTATTATTTTTTATTCATGAAAATTTAAAATTATTGTTATTAATCTTATTATTCATGTTTATTTTTAAAATAGGTGAGATAATTCACAATGACCATTGGAAATATCCATTGGAGGTTACCATTAATAATATATATATATATATATATATATTAAATATGAAAAACTACAATATATGGTCTTTAATAGTTATTTGGGACCCCATCCCCACCCCATCAACTTTGACCGCTAGGCAGTCACTAATACCTTTTGGAAACCAATATTTTCACCTGTTAAAGATCGATTTTATAAAAATGAACACCCATATGTTCAAAACAACTCTATATAATTGAATGGTAAAAACCTAAAATTAATGATGATCAACTTATATACTTGATTCCTTATTTACATACAGTTATAATGTTATTATGTTTGGGAAATTTTTATTTTTAATTTATGAGTTGGACTAAAGTGTTTTAATTTTCTATATATATCAAATTAGTTAGTATTCATTTTCCTATGATTTCATGATAATAATGGGTTTTTGGATGGGTTTTAACCCATCCACATGTATTTTTAAGGATTTTTTAATTTAATAAAACATAATTCTATTGTTCTGGCCACCCCACATTGAAGTGCATACCATTTATATTTATATCCAATTAATCACTAATTGATGTTCTATGATTTTATAAAAATATGTGTTAGATAGTTTGGTTTTGAATTTCAACTCATGTTTTTTGACATTTAAATAAATAAAAACACAATTTTTAATTCAGAGAAAATCTTAGGTTATATATAGTCTATTTCATGGAAAAATGGTGGTTGTTGATTGATGATTTTAATGAAAATCTAAGATTGATTTATATGTTTTTACCATATAACCAATTTCTACTCATTTTTTAATATAATGATTCTTATTCAGTCATTTCGGCCACAAAGTGAATCAGAATGACATGTAGTCTATTCCTTCTGGTCACAAATTAAATAATGGTCATTTTCCTGTGATTTCTGGACAACCAAGGGACGTTTGGTGGATTTTAACGGTTTTATTATTTTTTTAAAACATTTAAAATCATTAAAGAAAAAGTAATTTATTATGTGTTAAAAAAAATTGGATTAATGAGATGTTTTTGTTTCTATGATAATTCAAGTCTAATTTTTAGTTTTTGAACCTTGGACTCGAGTATTTGGACTTTTAAATCCATAAGAAACAAAAACCCATTATGAGAAAAAAACATTTTGAATTGATGTGTTCTCCATTCCCACATAAAAAAATTAAATAGATTTGATTTCCATGAAATTTTAGGATAATTTGAGGGAGTTGGATATGTTTTGACTCTTTGATTCATGTTTTTAGATACTTAAGTCTGTTAAATTTTATTTTTGGTCATTTAAACCACAATGCACATCAAATTGATAATAACATGTTCATACATGTAAAAAATTAATAAATGAACATATTCTTATGAGTTTATGATAATATAAGAAGAATTTTTTAGGTTTTGAATCTTTGATATTAAATTAATAAAAAAAATAAAGTTTTTTTTATTTCAAGAAAACAAGACGCTAGGCTAAATGCCCTATATATTCCTATATCCCACAAATTGAATAGAGGTATTTTTCCGTCAAATGACCAAAAATCCATGAAAATTTTGTAAATTTTAATCATTTGACTCTTGTTTTTAAATACTATTAATTCTAATAAAAATAATTTTCCATTCAACCTAATCTCTCCCTATGATGGATTAATATGTAGTTTATTCATCTATGCCCTAAATCATAAAATGATAATTTACCTATTATTTCATGAAAATTTATTTTCATTTTATTTCATTTAAATCATTAAAACATGTTTTTTACTTTTAAATCAATAAAAGAACATCCTTTTCATTTCAGGAAAACCTCATGTTCGATTCACATGTAGTCTACTCATAGATTTTACAAATTAAACATCTATTTTATCTATTATTTCATTAAATTTCATGCTGGTTTTTTATATTTTGATTATATTACATTTTTTTAATCATTGTTTACTATAAAACTATTTATTCAATCATTATGACCATATAGTACATTAGAATGATATGTGGTCTACTTATACATGTCATAAGTTAAATGGTGTTTTTTTATTATTTCATTACTATATGATGGCATTTTCTAGGTATTGGCTATTTAAAGAACATTATTAAAGACTCAATTTTTTTTAATAATTTACTTTTCGTTATTTTAAACTCACACCACATCAGATAGATGGGTCTTCTACTCTAACATGTCAAATAATATTCCGAAATCATTTTTCAATGATTTCAATATAATCTGAGATTGTATGCAAGGTTTTAACCATTTATAATTTTCATCTATTTCAAGGTACTCTTTATTTTTTCTACTTTTTATTATTTTTCTCACTATTATGACTTATTATAATATTCTTATGTTCACAACTTATCTTTTTTTTCATTTTATTTCAACTAATATATTATCTTATGCCTCTACCTTTACTTATTCCCTATTATCAACATACAATACTTTTATGACTCTGGATTCATGATTGTACTTCTTCTTCAGATTAGAATGTTACTTATCAATTCTTACTTATATCAGATTCATCAAATCATTTTTGAGAATACAATTTTATTATTTTCAATTTTTGTTTTTTGTTTTTATTTTCATTTTTTTCATTATCTATTATCTCTATTTCTTATTAGTTAGTTTCCTGTATTATGTCTCCACTCAAGGTTCAACATTCACTTCTAGTTATGTTTCCATTTATGTTGAATATTTTTCTTACTCTTCTTTTTCATTTAGTTTTTTATATTACCTTTGAGTCTTATATATTTTCCATTTAAACCTAAATTCTATTTTTCATCTATCTTCTTTATTATCTTTTGTATATTAACTTCTTACTGTAATTATACTTTTTCCCTCCGGCATTATTCTTCTTAGTGTATTCAATTTTATTCTTATATCATAATTATTTTTATTAGTATTATTTTTACGTAATAACAATTTTCATCTACATCTAATCATATTTTGATATTCACTACGGCAAAAAGGCATTTAGCGGCGGTTTTTTTCGTTTCGCGGCGGTTTAAACCGCCGCTAAATCGATTGGCAGCGGTTTTGAAAAACCACCGCGAAATCGTGCGTCAGGAAACTATTCGCGGCGGTTTTCAAAACCGTCGCAGAACGTTTCGCGGCCGTTTTTTAGCGGCGGTTTAAACCGCCTCTAAATGATTTAGCGGCGGTTTTTTTATTTTTTATTTTATTTTTTTTGTTGTTTTTGTTGTTTTTGTTATTTTTGTTATTTTATTTTAATTTTTTTATTTTTTATTTTATATATTTATTTATATATTAATTAATTAATTAATTAATTAACTAATTTATTTATTTTTCGTATTTATTTATTTATCTCGTATTTATCTTATTTATTTATTTTTCCTATTTATTTATTTATTTATTTTATTTATTTATGTATTTATTTTATCTATTTATTTTGTATATTTATTTTCTATATTTATTTTATTTATTTATTTATTTTATTTATTTATTTTTCGTATTTATTTTATTTATTTATTTTATTTGTTTATTTTATTTATTTATTTTATTTCGTATTTACTTATTTTATTTATTTTATTTTATTTATTTTATTTATTTATTTTATTTCGTATTTATTTTATTTATTTATTTATTTCGTATTATTTTATTTACTTTATTTATCCATGCATGCATATCCCATGCACATGCACATGCACATGCATGCCCATGCAATATAAAGAAATTCTGCATTTGGAGAGATTTGAACCTCTAACCTCTTGCATATTTTCCAAAGACTTTACCACTCCAGCAAGCTCGCCATATGGTTAATAAACAGAATTTAATGTACTTATATATATTAATTGAAAAAACAAATAATACATAAATAATAGATATAAACTCAATAACAATAAGTAATAAATAATAAATAAGCAATAATAAATAATAAATAAGGAATAATAAATAATAAATAATAAATAATAAATAAATATAAATAACAAATAATAATTAAATATAAATAAATAATAAATAATAAATAATAAATAATAAATAATAAATAATAAATAAATATAAATAATAAATAATAAATAATAAATAAACATAAATAATTAATAAATATAAATAATAAATATAAATAATAAATAATAAATAATAAATAATAAATAATAAATAATAAATAATAAATAATAAATAATAAATAATAAATACATAATAGATATAAATAATAAATAATAAATAATAAATAATAAATAATAGATATAAATAATAAATAATAAATAATAAATAATCAATAATAAATAATAAATAATGAATAATAAATAATAAATAATAAATAATAAATAATAAATAATAAATAAATAAATATAAATAATAAATAATAAATAATAAATAATAAATAGATATAAATAATAAATAAGAAATAATAAATAATAAATAAATATAAATAATAAATAATAAATAAATATAAATAATAAATAATAAATAATAAATAAATATAAATAATAAATAATAAATCAATATAAATAATAAATAATAAATCAATATAAATAATAAATAATAAATAATAAATAAATATAAATAATAAATAATAAATAAATATAAATAATAAATAATAAATAAATATAAATAATAAATAAATATAAATAATAAAGAATAAAGAATAAATAGTCAATAATAAATAATAAAAAATAAATAATAAAAAATAAATAAATATAAATAATAAATAATAAAAAAATAAAAAATAAATAAATATAAATAATAAATAAATATAAATAATAAATAATAAATAATAAATAAATATAAATAATAAATAATAAATAATAAATAAATATAAATAATAAATAAATATAATTAATAAATATAAGTAATAAATATAAATAATAAATAATAAATAATAAATAATAAATAATAAATAAGGAATAAGGAATAATAAATAATAAATAAGGAATAATAAATAATAAATAATAAATAATAAATAATAAATAAATATAAATAACAAATAATAATTAAATATAAATAAATAATAAATAATAAATAATAAATAATAAATAAATATAAATAATAAATAATAAATAATTATAAATAATAAATAATAAATAAATATAAATAATAAATAATAAATAAATATAAATAATAAATAATAAATAAATATAAATAATAAATAATAAATAAATATAAATAATAAATAAATATAAATAATCAATAATCAATAATCAATAATAAATAATAAATAATAAATAATAAATAATAAATAAATAAATATAAATAATAAATAATAAATAATAAATAAATATAAATATAAATAATAAATAATAAATAATAAATAATAAATAAATATAAATATAAATAATAAATAATAAATAATAAATGATAAATAAATATAAATATAAATAATAAATAATAAATAATAAATAATAAATAAATATAAATAATAAATAATAAATAATAAATAATAAATAAATATAAATATAAATATAAATAATAAATAATAAATAATAAATAAATATAAATAATAAATATAAATAATAAATAATAAATAAATATAAATAATAAATAATAAATAATAAATAAATAATAAATAATAAATAATAAATAATAAATAAATATAAATAATAAATAAATATAAGTAATAAATAATAAATAATAAATAATAAATAATAACTGATAAATAATAACTAATAAATAAATATAAATAATAAATAAACATAAATAATTAATAAATATAAATAATAAATAATAAATAATAAATATTAAATAATAAATAACCAGTTACAAATAATAGATAATAAATAAATTAAAGTATAATATAAATGATAAATAATAAATAATAAATAATAAAGGAAACACATGAAAAAGTATGAAAAGACGTGATAAGGGATGAAAAATCATGAAAACGCATGAAAAAGGATTGAGAAGCATATGAAGAATGAGGCATTAGAAAGAATGAGAATGCATGCAAACTCGTGACAACTCTGGAAAACTCCTTAATAATTCAACATAATCATCATAATAACCTATAAAAACCATTGATAAAGATAACAAGTCGTGGAAACCCAAATAAACAGTAATAAATGGAGAAACCGTTAAAACCCGTCAAAACGGTCATAAAGAGACAAAAACATTGGACTCACATTAAAGGAGATAACTTATGATCCGAGAGTCCGTTTTAGATCCGCGACCTGTCAAATAAAAGATCCTGAAACAATCTTCCACCTGAAAGGGGAAGGAGTCAGAATGGACAGGCGGATCGGGTGTTATGACCATTTAAAAAAAAGCTGACGGGGAGCGGGTGCTAGAAACGAGTTTTTAAAAAACATAACAAACCCGATACCCACTAAAAAGGCCATAACATATGATCTAGGAGTGCATGTGGGAACCGCGACCAGTCAAACTGAAGCTCATGGAACGAGCTATGATCTGGCAGGTGGAGGAGGCCGAACTGACACGCGGATCGAACGTTAGGTCTGTTTGAAGACAAGTTCGACAGGACACCGGTGACAGAAACAGGGTTTTGGAGGCCTTTGGAGGGGTTTGGGGTCAAAAAACACAACAGAAGATTTCTTGTGTCAAATTTGTGCATATCTCTCTTTGCTGGCTTCGATTTGATATGTGGTAGAGCCCAAACGGACACCCGGAGCGAAATTTATGGTCGTTTGAAGTTTGAGAACTTTTTTCAACTTTCTTATAACTCTAATAAATTCCGCACCTTAGACCATCTCATGGTTTTGATTATATGTGCCTCTATATCTCTTCATGAGTCTCGATTTGACTGGTCGTGGCACTTCAACGGATGCCCAGATCATGTTATGGTCGTTTTAGTGATTTCGGGGTTTCTCGTGTTTTTTTATTTTTTCTTTTCATTTCGCGGCGGTTTTACCGAAACCGCCGCTATTTCACGGCGGTTTTTTAAAAACCGCTGCTAATCCTCAAATAAAATTAAAAAAATAAAAAATTTTATTTGGCATTTAGCGGCGGTTTTTTCACTGCGGTTTAAAAACCGCCGCGAAATGGCGGCCCGAAACGCGTTTCACGGCGGTTTTAAAAACCGCCGCGAAAAAACCGCCACTAAACGGCAGTTTTTTTATAGTGATTCTCTATCTTACAGTGGGATTTTTTATTATGCTTTACCTTATATTTTCACTTTTTCTGCAACATTCATAAATTTGGTTTACTTCTTTATCATTTTTCTACTTTTGGATTATGGTTCTTTTATTTGAACATTGATTCTAGATGTCCGCTAATATTTATATAAAAAATGTATTTTACTTTTTTTTGTTTCTACTTCAAATTATTCTTTTGATTTTGATCATGAATTATTACTTATGTATTTATTCCTACTTTTCATATTTATTTTATTTTATTTCTTCTGATTTTTCATTTATTTTTTTCTTCTATTATTAATATAAATACCTCCTTTTACGAGCACCGCCTATTTAATATATGTTCTGATTATGATTATTTTATTGTTCTACTTTTTAATCCGGTTTCACATTCAGTCATCATGTTCAGATATTTCATTTTAGATTCATCTCGAGTTGGTGCTAGAATATTTGATTTATGATATCAATGTTTTAATTTTCACTCATACTTAAAAATTTTATATTATTATTGTTTTTATTCTACCAATAATTTTATAGATTCTCGTAGCGTTACTCTTTTATTCTTTTCCTCATCATCTTATGATAATGTTTTTATGTTTACATGGACTTCTAATTTAACTTCCACTTCATCTATCATTCAATAATTATTACTTTTTCTATAACTCCTACTCAATCTTTGGAAAATGTATTTTCATATAGTTCATATCATGATTTTTGTATATGTATATGATTTCTTTTTTTATTTTGTTCTTTCTTTATATTTTTCTAATGTTTTTGTGCCTACTTTAACTTAACCATCCCCTTACACATATTCTTTCAAACATTTCATTCTTCTTATGATCTTGTTCTTACTTAAGCGTTTAAATTTAAATTTTCATATAGTTCGTATTATACTTCTTTATATGTATATGACTTTTCCATTTTTGTTTCCATATCTTTCTTATTTATTATACTATTTCCTTCTAACCCATACCATTTTCCTGGTCTACTATATTGTCAACTAAGTCTATCTATATGTCTATTTCCATTTTCATTTATTGTGTTTTTTATTTATATTAATTTTTTTACTTTAATTTTTTTCATATAAATTTTCTTCTTGTAAGAAATAATGTCCTCATATATAAATTATCTCCCAAATAGAACAATGTTTTTATATGATTATAATTACTTAGTAAATCACAGTTAATGAAATGAATGAAATTATTATTATTTTAATTATTAACTTTATAATGAGAAAATTATTTTGAAATAAATTTGAAAATATATATGAAATGAGATATTATATTCAAGAATAATCAATGTTATATTTCTTATAACAATGTATTTTTATTGATTTTTTTTTGAAATTTTTAGTTTTAGATCCTAAGGAGGAAATTTTATGGAGAGGTGGTTTTGATGGCACTATATCAAGTAGAGACAAATAATCTAAGATATTATTACTAATCCTATTAATTTATATTTTTCCAATGCCTTTTATTATTTGAATAGATATCATAATATAATGTTTAAATTCATTTATAATTTTATAGTTTATTTAATCTTATATAAAAATAAATTTAATAATATTGAAGGAGAATGGATTATCGATGCTTTAGACTACCACCTCTCAACTATAACGACATGATAGATTCTAAGTTATTATTATGATGTGAGACAACCTCCCACGTCATTTAATAGTGGTTTTTATTCATAAAAAAAGTGATATCATCCGAATCCTTATTTTTATGAATGAAAATATACTTTATATTTTATTTTTATTAAGTTGAAGTGTGTTTTTAGGTTACCTTTTCAATATGCAGGAGGTTAGTTATTGGGGGTTGTAGATTTGTTCACTGTGAACTCGAGTTCAAGTGTTGGAGGAAACAAAATCATTCATTTTATAGGGATGGATCATGGGATTGATGGTCTTGATAAGACCCACATTGATAAATTCATTTTTAGTGATCTGTACTGGTTGGGCCACCTATATGGGTTATCAAAAATACCATTCCAGAATCATCAAGGGAGGATGGGTGATATCTATGATCCCCATTATTCAATTTAAAATTAATTATGTCTATAAACTTATCATCTCACTCAGGTTATTCAATTCTTATAGACCTTAGTTTATTTATAACTGTTATTTTGATATAGATTTTATAGGTTTCAGAACTGATTGGAAAAGTACTTCTAGAAATTGACAACTCCTTAGTGAAACTTTAGATAAATTTTCCCCAAGAAGAATTGCTTATTAAATTTTTACATTAATGTAGTTTATTATAGAATTTGGATTTCATTACACACAATTGATGTGGATGCAGTACGCACTCAATTATTTTGGAATGAGTATCATGAAAACTATAATTCATTATGATAAAACAAGTGTCTTTTATTCATCGTTAAATTTGTATCTTCCTATTTTATAATGTTATTCATGTAACATTAAAAATATCCTTGTAATTGTGAATCAAAAACTATAAAAAATGTTAGATTCATATGAAGACATTGTAAATTGATATTTGATTTATTTTTTATATGTATGAACCGGCCAACCATAAACATGACATCAAATTTCTCAGTAAGATCAAATTTTCCTTCTGCCTTTCACATTATTATTAAAGAGGTTCAAAATTGATAAAATGCGTTTGGAATACCATTAAAATTGATGAATTCAACAAAGATACCATATGTCAATACAACATGTGATGTGGTCATAATGAATGAACATACAGTTTTATAAGATATAAAATTCATTAAGAACACATCAATGAGGGTTATAACTTATAAAAAGGTATCATAATGTCTTTACATCAATTTAAAATGTCAATTTTTATTAAATTTATCTCATGTATGAATAGACCACACGTCAATCCAACTTGTGGTTTTTTTGAAATAACTTAAAGTGAATTTTTATTAATTTAAAAGTAAAATAAACATGTGTCCAAAATTAAAACCTATAAAAAGACCATTAGTTGTAGTTGAATCATAATAAAATTAATGTTTTTTAATTTTTAACATTTTTCAATTGTGAATATGTCAATCTGAAAAATCGTTTTCCAAAAATGAACAGAAGTTAAATTCTATTGATTTAAAATTTAAAAAACTAATTTTGTGTCATTAATAAAAATAAAATATCCTTAATTTGTTATGAAATCATATGAAATAAATTGTTGATTAAACTTTGACATGTTTTAATAGATATCAAATTATTTTAACACACAGTTCCACTAGAGTGATTGAAAATCAATTTTCTAACTTGATGCTTCTATATTTTTTATTATTATTATACTTATTATACACTTGTTTTTGTTTCTAAATCAAATTATTCCTCTAATTTATTATAATTTATTAGGAATTATGCATTTATTTCACTTTATTTTAATTTTATAATCTATATGATATTATTTTTTAACATTTTTTTTGTTTTTTTTTATTCCTTACTTCTCACACCTCCTTCTTGTTTATAGATACTGGATTCTACTTTATGTTCTACTTCCAGGTTTTCCCCCACTTTAACATTTTAACATATTTTTCTTGTTTAATACACTAGCTTCATCACTTGCAAGATCCTTTATTTTTTATATATGATATTTTTTTATGTTTATCTTTTAGGAAAACTTTTTATAATATTTTTTTTTCTTATACCTATAATTTTGAATATTCTTGTTTCGTTCATTTATTCATGTGTTATTGCTTCATATTTTTATAATTTTTTTGTGTCTACATTGAATTCCACTTATACTTCTTATTTTATACTTTTTTTACCAGTTTATCTCTTCCTCCTACTCCGGCTTTGGAAGCTGTATTTTCATGTAGTTCATCTTATAAATCCACATATAAATACGTTTTTTAAATTTTTTATTTCAAAGTATTCATTATTTATTTATATTTTTTCCTTCTACCCATTATCATTTTTCTCATCTATATCATTTTATTATAACTCCTTATCTATGTCAATTTCAATTTTTCCCTTTATGTTTTCTAATTCCTTTTATTTTTTTCTTCTACATTTGCTTATTGTGAGAACTAATGTATTGATATATAAATGATCACCCTGAAAGAAGATTGTTATTTAGTGATTCTGTATTTTTATTTAAATCTTGGTTATTTAAATTAATAAAATTAATTTTTTGTAATCGTTAACATTATAATGGACAATATCTTCTGAATGGAAAATGAAAATATCATACAAATGAGGTACCGTATTTGAAAATAATAGGTGTATTATTACTTATAGAAATGTGTTTTTTATGAAAACAAATTTAGAAATGTTTATTTCCAAACCCTTTGGAGATACATTCTTGGTTAGGTGGTTCCTAGAGCACTATACTGAGAAACATTGAATCATATGAAATATGATTACTAAACATCCTAATTTTTATTTTTCTCATGCATTTTAATATTTTATTTAAGATCATAATATATTTTTATTTTTTTTAAAATTTAAATTTATTTTAATTAACATTAATTAAAATTGAATTTCATAAATTTGAAGTACGATGGGAAAAAAATAATTACACTAAACCCTCATGACTATAATGACATGAATGATTCTTGATTATGGGGATGACGTTAGTACAACCACCACCTCCATTAGAGGAATATGTCTATTCAATTTACATGATGATATCTTCCAAATAAATATATTGATGAATCATAATACAAATTATATTTTAATTAATTCACCTTCAAGTGTGTTTTTATGTTAACTTCTCAATTAACTATAGGACAATTTTTGGGGGTTGACGATGCGTTCCCAGTGAAATCAGGATCAAGTGGTAGCACCCCAGCCCTAGAAGCCCCATAGTCGATGTCTACTACCATTACATTGGCATGATTAAAGGAATAAAACCCTGTAGGACCAAAGATTTTAGTAGTCTTAGTAAGAAAGATACGTACATGAGTCTTATATTACAATGGAATACACTAATTGCAATATATATATTTTTTTCAAAGATAACTTTATTCCCACTTCGCATATCCTTTTATATCTTTCTAAGTACAATTATGAGATTCATGGGGAAAGGTAAAAAATTAAGGTGAGATCAAATTCTCCGTAAGGGAAAATTAAAGTGGTATAAATAGTTATTCAAATAATATAATCAATATGGAAGAGTAATAACTATAAACATAGCTTGAAATAAATAAACTAGGTGGGAGTACATAAACAATATGGAAAGGTAAATAACTGAAAACCATGCCATTTCATCTAAAAACTGATAATAAAATCCATCCGTAGAGTTTCTCAATGTGAAAACCTTATGAATACTAATAAATGAATCAAAATGAAGGAAATAATTAATTATTGAACACCAGATTTTGGAGGTACATGGTAGCTTTAACTTCAATACCTTTCACACGACGATTTATAACATACTACATGAAAACCCCATTAAGTCTAGAAAAAATTCTCATCCCATGAAACTATTGATGCTTTAATGGGACATCTATAACAAGGCCCCACCTATTCCATATATAACCAAATCATTCCTCATATATTGAATAATCGATTTGATTCATTAACAATGTGCCTTATCAAATATCCGCATTGAATAAAAGATGCTGATTTATCAATATTTTCTTACATATCAAATAACATTCAAAGTAAAAAAACCATACAAAAAATGGTATATGGTTTTGGAAATATTCATATCCTTGATAAATGATATGGATATTTAGATTAAATTTAATGGTCAATGATCACAAGAAATTTAATATTTTAAGGGGAATATAAAAATTAATCAAGGAAGTGAATTTCAATAATACCCTTGTAAAAATATCCTTTTCATTTTGAATGACATTTTGAGAATAATTTTTATTAAAAATAACTTCTAAAAACATTTTATTTAAAAATTATCTTTGTAAAATTTCAATGTAAGCATCAATTAAATGACATCATGTAATTACATATAAGGTAAATGAACATTCATTTTACATGGTGAAGATGGTAGAAATGTTCCTTGATTAGAAAAATGACAAGAATATTCATTTCAAAAAAAAAATTAAAATAAAAAAAAGATTTCCTAAATAAATAATTTGGGAAGGGTTAAGAACATTTCTAAAAATATTTCTAGAAAATATAGTTTTTAGAAGAAAATAGGTTCTCTGACTAAAGAGAGAAATGAAGTATGGTTTTCATGAAAACATTTTCTAAAACATTTTTAGTACCAATGTGTGTAAAAATGGTAGTATTACATTAAAAATTTTATTAATAAAAGAGGATAATATAATGAAATGGTTTACTGAACAACAATCACATAAATTCTAATAATGTAATTTCAAGAACAAGGAATCTATATTAGAATGACATTGTGAAATGAACCCTTAAGATAATAATAATGTTGAACTAATAATTAATCATTGAATTAACTAGGTTTATAAATATTATATCCTCAAATATGAAGTGGAAATAAATTAAGATATATTCAAAGTAATCAAAAAATATTAATGATAATGAGGAAGTAATATAATCCAATAGAAAGGAATTGAGTTACAAAATTTCTTTAACACTTGGTAATGTTAAGTTCAAATCTACTAAGATAAAATAATTCAATTTGAAACTCAAAATAACCTGAATAATTATGTATTATGATATTAAATGTAAAAAGTGAATTATATTTACTATATAGTATAAATTAGGTTTATAACCTAACAATATGCCTTAATGAAATGATATTGAGACGAAATCCCTTACAACATGGTATCTTTTGAATCATAATCCCCATGAAAGAAATGAAATCAAATGAAACATTAAATAACATTAATATAAATTTATTCATTATGTAAAATAAGTAGTGGTATTATATACACAACAAAAAAATAAATATGCGGTGAATATGGTGTATGTCTCATGAAAGTAAAAGTGAGACAGGGTACCCTTACTTTCTCTTTCATTTTGGGTGAAATTCATTTGGCTTCCTATATAATAGTTTTAAGAATGTTATTAACTTATAAAATAACCATATTTATATTTATAATATCATATATTAGTCATATATAATAGTTTTTTACCCATCCATTAATTATCTATCCTTAGTTTCACTATTTCAGGTAATAATGGATTTGATTTTCAAGTATGTTTTGACTTATTATTTTTTTCATCTTACATTGATCATTATTTCATAATCTCTAGAATGAAAACCATTATGTAATTATAGTATATATTCAGTATATATGTATTTATAATATTCTATAATTTTTGGAGATAGTTAATATAATTCACCTTTCTTTGAGACGGTAGACCATACATACGCATGAACGCTCCTTCCATTTCTTTTTCATATTTAAAAGAATGAAAAAGATGATATGATGTGTATATTATAATTTCAAATATCGTATATATCTCAAATATTTCACAAAGTTTTACTAGAACCATACTTTATACATTTCATGTATAGAGTGGATGAATCATATCGCTTTTAGGAGGCGGTAGTCTATACATCCACAAATGATGTTGTTGTATTCCCACACAATTGAAAGCATGAAGGTATGTGTTTTTAAAAAATTAAATAAATATAAATAAATTATAAATAATATATATAATATAAAATATAAACCATATCATTATTGTAACCTTTAAAGGTGTTAAATGGAAGAACGAACGACATCAGTTCGTGAGGTAGTAGTCAACACTACACACGAACGATGATTACATATTCCATTTGAAAAATGTGTGTGATATTTTAGGTTAAAATTTTAGAATAAATAATATCAGTATATTTAAGTTTATTAGGTTATTATATAACCATGATATAAAAATACTTGAATTGGTGGAGAGGTAAATGAAACAAAACTGGTCGTTGTAGAATATTACCTCTTATTCGAGTAACTATTTTTGGTTTATACAAAAAGACTTCATTTGTTTGATTTATTCCCAAAGCTATACTTCTATGATTATGGGAGGGATGTTGTGATATTATTTGGGAAAAATTTATATGATAAAAATGGTCAAATGGGTGTGAATTAGTAGGAGGGAGAATGCCTTTTTATAGTGGAGGAGGAGTGACATTCTTGTAAATATAAATTGGTAAACAGTATTGAGAGGTATCCCATACATCACGTTCCTCAAAAAATGAACTAAAAAATATCCAAGATATAATATAGTCTAAATTTGTCCATAAAATAGATTTTGGACATTTTTCTAGGTCATTTTGGCCCTTAAGTTTATGGTTTAGTCCCTTGTTAAGATTAATTTTTCCTTAATTATTGTAATTATTTTTAATTAATTTCACTAAATTTTTTCTTAAAAAAACTAATATGAACTAAATATAAATTATATATTATTATGATACTAAATATTTAATTCTTTTTTGAAAATTTCAATCATATAAGTGGTAGAAATTAATTTAAATTTAATCCCGTATACGGGACGACAAATGAGTTTTTAAAGTAAAAATGTTCAAAAGTTTAAATGTTTTATATCCCATTTCAATGTAAAATTGATTCCAATGAACTAAAATGGATTAATTAATTTCAATTTGAACTAAATATACCTTAAAACCAAATTCAAATATAATTTAACTATTTAAATAAATTTGGCGAAAAATCATTTTTAAATTAAAATTCACTATTTTTCATTATTCGTAAAAAAAATTAAAATTCACTGAAAAATAAAACAAAATTTCCCTGAGATAATTTTGACATTAATATTTCAAAAATTAAGATTAAATTTAAAATAGTTAAAAAATTTGGTTTTAAAACTAGTTCATCCTTAAAAGGTTGTAAAGAGCCTTTATAAAAATATAGCTTTTTAAGTGTAATATTGGGTTAGTTCTTTTATTATTTTAATAAAATATATTAGATAAATGTAAAATAAATTTTATTGAATATATAATATATAAATTTCAATAATATAATTCACTAATATGAATTAATTTTATTTATTAAACCAAAATACTTTTGGGATAATAAAATCATTTCCGTTATAATCAATTGGTTTTTATATTCATTTATAATTAATTGGGTACCACTAAATCTGTTTTATATTTTTGTAAACTATATATTTTCATAACATAGTTAATGCTATTCAGAACTTATAATTTAATAGCTAGGTTATATATTATTATATTAAATATTAATATTAATAGTAGTCAGTAATACCTAATCTTGCATGTAACAGAAGATACCGAAGAATGTTTTTGTTCCATGTAACGCAAGATAACTCTATTTCAGGAACATTGGAAGGAATATAATATATTGATTTTATTTCAAAATTGTGAATATATCATAAAGTATTTTGATGTTATATTCCCTTATAAAATTGGTATTGTGTGTCCTATATGGTATCAAATACAGTGTTCTTACTTTAGAATTTTGAGGCTTTACATTCTCCCCACCTTAAAAAAATGCAACCTTGCAATTTAAACATGATATCGATAATCTAGGGGGTTATATTTTCTATCTACCTTGTTGAAAAACCCACATCATAAAATCTTTTACAATATATACTCTTAATAATATTAAAAGAGAGGTACAAAGGTCACATGGGATAACAAATAACTAGGTTTCTACGTTGGAAAACATTAGTGGTAAGTGAAAAATGTTGACATAGAGGAAAACTGTAAATATTTATTAGGGTTATTATGTTAATTCATCACAAATAAGTGAATTAACAATAGAATATTGAGGGAGTCAAATCCATACATCTCTGATGATTTAAAACACCATTAGTTCAACAAAATTTATGGTATTAGTATAACATTTTATTTCAAGACAATTTTCCTAATTTTGAGTAATTCATTTACTACCTAAAATATAATAAAAAATATTACTTAATATATTTATATAAACACAATTTCATAATTTGTTTTTGCTTCAATAAATTTCATATTCATCCCTTTACTCCACTAAATTAAAATCTAATATTGAATTTTTATGCCTAAAGAACTATAATTTTCTTTTAATTGATTGTAAGATCTATAAAAAATATTTATATTTGTTTCTAACTGTTTTTACAAACTAATATATTTAATAAATTAGTCTCTAAAACTCAAAACTAATACTACTAGTTCATCATTACTATTTATCTTTCAAATTTATTAACTAAAAATAATCACACATTTACTAGGACATCACGTAGTCCAGTAGTAGGCATGAATCCCCTATCATCCTTCGATTATGGGTTTAAACGCCACCACCTAATCAGACGTAACAGGTTGTGACCATGCGTGATGATTTTCCATTTTCTAAATTATATTAATATAATTCCTAGGATGTTCCCAGAAATGAGATGGACATACTTGAAATAAGTTTAGTCACTAAAGAGAATTTTAAGTAAGGATTTCAATATAATCTCAATAAATAAATTCTTCATCCATTTTATTTCAACATAGGACCTTCCTTGGTCTAAGATTTATCCTAGGTCATTCATTTTCATTATCTATTCAAATCCTTCATAATGTTTTTAATGAAAATGTGAATTATCTTAAAAGTATCCCTAATGAGTGTCAAACTAGGTGTGTAGTAAGGCTCCTTTTTGTGTACTAGGTTACACTTGAGTCATAACCAACACACATTTTCAGATTTGTTACCCCTAAGTACATATATACCAAAACCACATCCACTTGTAGCATCCAAACAAGGATTTATTTCTAATAAAACCACAAAATCTCTATCTAACCCAAACACATGGATATACTTCTACACTTATCTTTAAATTCTACCATAAGCTTTGTTCACTAACGTATGTTTTCCTAAATCCATTTCTCAGGTTTCAACTAAACTTCTTTTGATACCAACTGTAGTGCCTTGACCTCAGATTCCCTGGAGAAGGTGTTTGTTACCATTATATTGGTATGATTACAAGTAATCATATCCAGAAGTACATAAGAGTTTAATTGTATTTATAAGGAAGATACATACGTGATACTTGTATTAAAAATTAATACACTAATTACAACATAATTTTTTTCTTGGGAAGATAACATTATTCCCACTTACTATATCCTTACATATATTTCATAATACAATTCTTGTATTCCCGATCAAAGGAAACAAAATATGGGTGATTTCAAATGCTCAGTAAGGGTAAAGTACAGTGGAAGAAAAAATTAATCAATGATAATGATCAATATAGAAAAGTAGTGACTAAAAACATGACATGAAAATAAATAAACTGGGAGGGAGTACGTAAACAATATGTCAAGGTAAATAACTAAACACACATTCCATGTAAATAACTAGATAATGCATAATTAGTACAGTTAGATAAATAATTGAAAACAATTCCATTTAATCAATAAAATGGTAATGAAAAATATCACCATATTTTGCACAGTGAAAATATCATAGATACTAATAACTAAATAAAAATGAAGGCAATGCTTTATTTTTGGATTCCATGTCTCCTACTCACATGGTACTTTTACCATAAAGATCGTTCACAAGACAATTTATAAAATACTGGGTGAAAACCCCACTAAGTCTAGGCAACCAACTCGTCCCATGTACTACAAAAGAATCAATGTGCTATCTATAACTAGCCCCACCCATGTTGTGCATGTCTAAATCATTCCTCATACATCAAATAATTGATTTAATACATGAAAAAAGTGCATTATTAAATATCAATAAATATTAAAAATGAGTATTTATGTATATTCCCTTGATATAAAATAACATTCAAAGTAAACACCATATGTAAAAATGGTATATGGTTTAGGAAATAATCATATTCATGATAAATGATATTGATATTTAGGGGAATTTAAATGTCTAATGATCACTAGAAATTGAATATTTCAAGGGGTATATAGAGAAAAATCAAGGATGTGAATTTAAATATTATCCTAGGTAAAATCAATCATAAATCATACAAATGAAGAATAAAGATGGTATTAATTCAAAATATACCATGTGTTGTAAAATAAACGGTTATTTTTTTGATGAAAAGAAATATAATAAAATATATTTTAAAATATTTCTTGAGGAAAATATTGATTTCATTTTGAAAGACATTTTGATTATCCTCTTATTTTCAAATAACTTTTATAAAAAAATCATTAAAATTTAACTTCTTATAATTGCAATGAAATATTAAATTAAATAATTGTGGGTAATTCCATACAAGGTAAAATGAACATTAATTTTCCATGGTAATGATGATAGAAAATTTCCTTCTGAAGAATGTGTTATGAATATTAGTTTGAAAAAAATTAAAATAAAAAAGGCTATTTTTTGAATAAATCATCTTGAAAATGTTATGTTCATTTTTTGAAACCTCTTTAAAAAATAGGGTTTTTAAAAGTGAATGATTACACTTACTAAAGGGATAAATGAAGTCTTTTTTTATTGAAAACATTTTTAAAAACATTCTGAATTCCAAAATGATAATGATGATGTAATATAACCTAATAAATATAATTGAGTTGTGAAATTACTTTACAACTTGGTAACATTAAGTTTAAATCCCATTATATGAAAATATTCTAATTTATAATAAAAATACAACGAATAATTAATTATTCATGATATTAAATGTAAAAATTATAGTATATACACTATAAAAAAGAAACTTGGTCTATAACATTACAATATGCCTCAATGAAACCAAATTGAGATGAAATTGCTTACCCTTTAATAACTTTTGAATCATATGACCCATAAAATAAATGACAAAAAATGAATCATTTAAATAACATGAAGATAAATTTATTCTTTATATAAAATAAAATAGGGTAATTAAATAAACAACACAAAATAAATAAGTTTTTAAAATGGAGTATGCCTCACCAAAGTAAAAGTGAGACACAAATCCCTTACCTCGTGTTTCATTAGGGTTAAATTCATTTAACTTCATATATAACAGTTTTATTAAAGTTATTAGCTTATACAAGAACCATAATTATATTTATAATATCATATATGATTATTATATAATATATTATTACCCATCCATTAATTATCTTTTCTTATTTTCATCATTTCGAGTAAAAAGTTTTCTATTTTTTAGTATGTTTAGACATGTTATTTTTTGTTCTTATTATGTAGATCAAGATTTCATCATATCCAGAATTAAAACCATGATTTAAATATCATATATTGTCATTATATATGTATTTATAATAATCTATAATTATTTGAGATAGGTAATAAATGCACCGTTCATAGAGATGGTATGTTGTATGTATTCAGGAATTCTACTTCCATTTCTTAGTCATATTTAAAAGAAAGATAATTAAATTATATATATATATATATATATTATAATTTACTGTATCATATTTATGTAATATATTTCACATATTTTTATTAAAACCATCCTTTATACATTCCATGTATAGCATGAACGAATCACATCGCTTTGAGGAGTTAGTAGTCCCACATCCACAAACGTTGTTATCATATTCCCGCAAAATGGAAAGCCAGAAGATATATATTATATAAACAACTAAATGGGGATAAAGACATTATAAATACTATATATATCCTATATAAACAATAAAAACATAATTATTCAAAACATGAATGGTGGTCAATGGACGAATAAACAACAATGGTTCACGAGGTGGTAGTCCACCATACTCACGGAAGATGATTGTGTATCCCATTTCAGGGATGTGTGTGAAATTGTATGTTAAAAAATTATATTGAAAACACCTCAATATATTTATGATTCTAATGATATTATATAATTATGATATAATATTACTTTAATTGGTGGAGAAGTAAATGAAACAAAAGTTATCAATGAAGAACGTTACCTCTTATTTCGGTAACTCATTTTGGTTTATTCCAAAAGTCTTCCATGTTTTTTTGACAAAGTGAGGACTATAGGATATGAGGAGGGAATGTTATAGATTATCTGGTTAATTTTTGGATAATAAAAATTTCTTGAGAAGTGTGATAATGTAACGTCCTAGTTCCGGAAGCCACCCAGAGGTGCCCCGTACCCGGTTGGTCACATGGCCTCAAGCTCATTTCCCCAAACGCCAGAGCCTGCCGACTAGCAGCGAGGGCCTTGGGTGTGATAGTGGAGAAACTATGCCCTCATTGGCAGAGTACATAGTGTAAGTGAACAAAACATACAATAGTGGAAGCAGCAAATATCCAACAATAATAAACAGTGGAAGACTAAAACAATAAACAACAGGAGCACATATGTATATATGAAATGATGCATGATACATATCTAGGAAAGTATCCAAACAAGTCAAAATGCTGGAAAAACACACAGTACAAAAAGAAGTACAAAGAAAATATAAACAACTCCTCAGCAACACAAGCCTAAGCTTGGTCCCATTCTCTCAAGCTCCAAAGCAATCAAGTACCAGAAGTCGAAGGGTGATTGCCCTTGTCTATACCCGCAACAACATAGTCTGTTTGGGCCCAAAAGCATGGCCCAAACAAGGTGTGAGACTAAATCCCAGTAGAAAACCACCCGAAGATCTATGCCTAACAGTCAGTGAGAATATGGCAGGTAAAAGTACAATAAGCAGTAAACAACACCAGTAACAACAAGCAGTAAACAGGGTGATATTCAATAGTAACCAATCCACAAAACAACAAGCAGTAGTGAATCAAACAGCTAACCACACAGGAACCCCTCTGGGAAGTACTCGTAGCCAACCCCTATGGTCATATCCAAGAAGTACCAACAACCCTCTGGGTAGTGCACTCAGCCTAACCCCTCTGGTTTGGTCATATGAAATTATAAGACTCTCTCGGGAAGCTCGCTCAGTCAATTACCCTTATAGTCTAGGGTAGTTAGGGACTCTCTGAGGAAGATCACGCGGTCTAACCCTATTATAGTGCCAAGGTCTAGAGACTCTCTGAGAAATCTAACTCGGTCAATCCTCTTTTAGCCTCAGGAATATCATAGACTCTCTAAGGAAGCTCGCTTGGTCAATTCCTCTTCTAGCCTGGAAAGGTATTAAAGAAATTCAAACAAACTAAAGAATCTCTGGGAAGCTCACTCGGTCTATCCCCTCTAGTCTATAATATTTAAGACTCTCTGGGAAGATCACTCGGTCTATCTCCTCTCGTATATAAAGTCCAAGAATCTCTGAGTAAGCTCACTCGGTTTATCCCCGTATAGTCTATAATATCCAAGACTCTCTGGGAAGCTCACTCGGTCTATCCCTTATAGTCCATAACACCAGGTTCTCACGGTCATGTTCCAGTTAGTCCATAATAATTCTATAAGACCAAAGTACACCTATAGAGCTACTTGGCTAACAAAAGTAAAACTATAGAGCTACTTGGCTAACCGGTCTACAACATAACAAACATTTTAAGAATAACATTCCATCTTATAGTCACAGGGCATGGAAACAGGCATAACGGCCAAAGGCTAACAAGTCCCAATGGTATAAACAAACCAAGGAATGGGAAAAACATCCAAGCACAACAAATTATCATTATACATGATCTAATTACCTCTACACAAGTATACAAGCAAGGTTGGAACATGACAGGGGAAAAATGGTAAACACCAATACCCCGTTCACGGGTATTGGTGGAATTTGCACATAAAACTCAAAGAAATTGAAAGGTAAGGCACAAACCCCCTACCAAGATCTTATGAGATCGATATAATTGAACCACAAGGATTTATTCTCATTAGAACGGAGTATATCTATGAAAACGAACAAAATGTTCAACCCACGATAACTTGAGAAATAGGAGGAATTGGGAAACGAAGCTCTAGGAGAAGAAAGAACTCACCGTTGTGATTCCGAAACACTCACTGGTGTTCGAATCAGAGGAAGGATGGAGATTTGGGGGCTCGTCCAAGATCCGCGGTCGTACATGATGATATCAGTCAAATGAGACCTAAAAGAAGACCATTCTCTCCGTCAGGCGCGACCCCGACGTGTTTAATGAAGAAAAGAAAGTACACGGTGTGCACATTTAGAGTACATAGTGCGTACAAAGTTCTTCCATAATCTGCTTTAAGAGGCCTCCACATCACCCCTACACACCGTGTGTGTGGCCTGGACACGGCTAGCACACGGCCTGGCGCGACAAGGGAGTACACGATGTGTACTAATAAAGTACACAGCATGTACTTCAAAAATTTCCAGAAACTCCTCTTTTCTAAAAAACTCCAGAAAATGGAAAAACATACCTGAAAATAAGATTTAGGTTCTCACAGAATAAGTGGTAGGGGTAAGTTGCTTTTTAAACTGAGGATGGAGTGGCGTTCTTGTAAATATAAAAAGATAAACATTATTGAGAGATCGCTCATACATCATGTGCCTCCAATAATGAACCATGTTAGATCCAGTGGAGGATATAGTCGAAATATAGCCATAAAATAGGTTTTTGAAATGTTTTTATGTCATTTTGGCCCTTAATTTTAAGGCTTAGTCCTTTGTTAAGATTAATTTTACCTTAATCGTTGTAATTAATTTTCTTTTCATTTGCTAATATTTTTTTTAAAAACTAATTTGACCTTAATAGGCATTATAAATTATGATTATTAAAAATATTGAATCCATTTTAGAATATTCCAATCATATTAGAGGATAAATTAATTTAAATTTAATCCCACAGAAGGGAAATTATGACGGGTTTCTAAAGAAAAAATAATCAAAAGTATGAAATGTTTTTATATCCAATTTCATTGTGAAATTGATTCCAACGTGAAATTGAATCCAATTACCTACATTGGATTAATTTATTTATAATTTAAATAAATATACATTAAAACAAAATTAAAAAATAATTTAACTATATAAATAAATTAGATAAAAATACTTTTCAATTAAAATTTAGTATTTTTCACTTTTCATCACAAAATGTAACTTCATAGAAACATACCAAAAATTAACCCTAAGTTTGTTTTAAAATTCTTCTTTCAAAAATTAGGTTTATTTAAAAAAATAAAACCTATAAAAGTGGAATTTTTTTAAAATTATTGCGCTATTAAAAAGAAAAAAACTGCCTTTATAAAAATATAGCTTTTTATATATAATATTAGGTTTATTATTTTATTATACTTATAAAATATAATGGATGAATATAAAAAATAGTTTATTGAATTTATAATATATAAATTTTATCAATATCATTCACTAATAGAAATTAATTTAATTTATGAAGAAAAAAACCTTTTGAGCATAAAATTATTTCCTTTATATTTAATTGATTTGTACATTAATTTATTCTTAATTGGGTACTAATGAATTCATTTTATATTTTTAAAACATATATTTTCAAAAGTTAGTTAATCTTATTAATAACAATTAATTTAACAGCTATGTTGTATCTTATTATATTAATTAATAATACTAATAGTATTCCGTAAAACTTGGACTTGCGTGTAAAAATTCTATCGAAGTATGTCTTTGTTTCGTGTAACAAAAGATAACTCAGTATCATATAAACTGAGAGCTATATAGTATATTGAATTTATTTTTAAATTTTCAATGTATTTTAATGCCCATGTATGTTAAATTTCCTTCCAAATGTGGTGTTGAGGGTCATATATTCTATCAAATTCAATGTTCTTATATTATAATTTCATGATGTTACAAGAGTACTGGTGGAAACATAATTCTAAGTATTATATAGAGGGCTGCTGATCATGATGATCATGATAGGAACCACACATCTGAAGCCAATTTTGGGGTTCTATACTGGATTGGCCACCTGGAGGAATTATCGAAACTACAAGGTTAGAGGCATCATGGGAGGAGGGGTGATATCTGTAGATCCCCGCTATGAAATATAATATTAAGTCTATATAGAATCCTATATTATAAAATGTATATTTTATTTCTTCTAGATATTGGTTTATTCATAATATTTATACAGATGTATATTTTATTAGTGTAATAATAGATATAAAATTTAATTATAGAACATGTCACTTCATAAGTAAAGCTTTAGATTCTTTTCATAGCATGAAGCATAATTCTGTAAATCATTACACTACTAAATATAATTAAAGTAGTTGAATATTATTACACTAAATTGTTGAAATTTTTTCACACTCTCGCTAAATTTGGAATGAGTGTCACCTATACTCTAATTCACTATGATAAAACCAATGTAATTTTTTCAAATTTAAATGTGTATCATCCACTTCTATATTTCTATTCTTATTAAATTGATAAACTATTGAAAAAGTGACGTTAAAAACTATAGAAACAAGATCAGATTGTTTTGAAAGCATAAGAAAATGATATTCGACTCATTTCTGATCTATATGAACTATCCACACATCAACTTGACACATAAATTTATTGATATGATTTAAAGTTCCCTTTGGGCATCAAATTCATTTTAAAGGGGGTTTAAACTGAGAAAAAGAGTTTTTATTTTCGTAAAATTTTATGAATTTATGAATATACCTAATTTCAATCTGATATTTGGTATAGTTATGATGACATAATATAATGTTTTTCTAGATTTATGTATTTAAAAATTCAATTTTGATGTTCATAACCTCTAAAAAGGACCTGCCTTTTTTAAATCAAAAAAAAATTCTATCATTTAATTTTTTACATGTAGGAACATACAATGATCATAAATAAACTTTTCATGAATAAATATTATGTCTTTTAGATGAATATTTAATACATTTCATACAAACAAACTTGAGTGTCATAAAAGTTTAGTGTCTTCGAAAACTATATAAAAATGTTCTTATTTTATGACAGATCTTTAACATCTATCAAAAAGATATTCCCACATAGTTTTCTTATTTTAAATTTCAGACATAATATATATCTTTATAATAATGAGACAGAAAACATAATAAATGGTGAGATTATATGATTAGTATGGATATGAAAGTGATATATCAATGATCATATAAGCATAAAAAGTGAAAAATGATTAAGATAACATGATCTTTACATTTGAAAACCATACCATGAATATAAAAGAACATAATCATGAGACATGGAATAAATATTGGTTATTCATAAGACATGAATCACAATTTAATCAAAGAACATTGGCCATAAGATCATAACATAGGCATAATACATGGAATTGTGGCTCACATATAAGCATAGAAATTAATTTCCATAATCGACATGGATCACTACCATTGCTATCATAGTATAATGGGTTCACTCCCGATACTTTCATAGTTTTCAAGGTTAACTCCAAAGACCATCATAGTAGACAATGTCACTTATTGAACTGAGTTCACTCCCCATTTTAGTCTCTTCCATCTCATGAGATATAAATCTTTATCCAAGGCATTGGTGGGAGACATAGGTCACTCCCATCACATAATTAAAATCAAACATATGATTTCCAAAAGATAACAAATCATTCATCATATCTCAACCCAAGAAAATAAATTGGCATCGTTAAAATTTCATCATATAATCATAGAATAAACCGTGGAAAAAGGGATGAGTTTCATAAAAATTTCATCATGGTGTAACCCATGGTAGAGAAACTGGTTTATAAAAATAATTTTATCCTAAACATAAAGCATTAAGATTAAGAATAATATTGTTATACACGGATCATATCCCCATTAAAGTATATATAATATCAAATGATGTTATCTTAGATGGAAAATGATTTTGAAATATCAACTGAATCATTTATTAAGGAAAATAGCATTTCCACTTTGAAAATCCAATTTAAAAAAAAATTCATAAAACAATTTCATAATTATTTTAAATTAAAATAACATGTGATTCTTATAAAATTATCTTTGAAGAAATTATTTGTTATTATGGAGGATTTGTTTTCTATACAAGTTAAAAAAAATTTCTTTTCACATTTTTAGCATATACCAAACGTGACGTGTTTAGAAAAAGACATTAATATTCCTTTTTTAAAGTAAAAAAAATTGAGTGAAAATATCTATAAATGGACATAGAGGATGATTAAAAAAATAAAAAAAAATTATAAAACATTGATATATAAGAAAAATATTTTTTGATCAAAGAGATAAATAAATTTGGTTTCACACAAAAACATTCTTTTTTGAATATTTTGTTCAAAAAGAGTGAAAATTAATGAGAATCATATATTATAAAGATAAAATAGGGTGATAATAAAATCAATTCTAATTATTGATAGGTAGGTCATATGATTTCAACATTGGAAACTTAATCATAAATAATCCTGAAAAATGATGATTTTGTAACATAAAACAATAACTATATTGGGTATATCTTGAATCATAATCGACTAAATTTTTTAGAAAATATCACCCAATAAAAAATTTAAATATCACTAATATAATTGTATTCATGATATAACATGTAAAAGGGGAATTATATAAACCTAATTAAAGAATATAGGTACATAACATCTCTTATATCTCTAAGAAGGAAAATTGAGATTAAAATTGTAGTACCTTAATTCTCGATTTCCATTGTACATGTTCGAACATCCTGTAGAATAAATATAGATTTATTATAAATGTATTATTGAACTACAATACTATCTATTATAACATATATGATATACATATTCACATTTATCACCAATTTATTAACAATTCTTTCTTAAAATCATTGTTTTAGATATTAATTACTTCATTTTTTATTTTTGTTATCATTCGGTGATTTTCTTCCTTGTATGTTGATCAAGGATCTATAATATCTTGAATTTTAACCATTAAATGAATTGGATATAATTTTAATATATATATTTTTTATATTTATTCATAAAATTAGTGATAGAAAAATGAATTACATTGTCCATGAGGACAACATATCGTACGTATGCATGAACATTATTTCCATTGTTTAGAAGATAAATGAAATAAAGATAAATGATTATACATATTATCAGAATCATTATGATTTCATATATTTCAAATATATTATTTAATAAAATCCTTATTAACTTCTATGTAAATCATAATTGACAAAAGAATCACCTCTTCTCACGAGGTGGTATTCCGTCGTGCACATGAACGATGTTATCGTATCTCACATAGAATGGAAAGTAAAAAAAGGAATATTTGATGTTATATTACCATAGGAATAATAATGCTAAAAATCTAATGTACATGTTTTATATTCATCATCATACCCAACCATGATAGAGGTTGATGGAAAATGAGTCACATCGATTTGCGTAATGGTGGTCTGTCACACAAACAATCAACATTATCGATTCCCATTTGAGAGAAAATTAGATAGATATAGGTCATGCCAATAATATAACAACATATTAGTATATTGAATATAATAAGGTCATTATATCATAATTTTATAGTATTATTTGAATGAGTTGGAGGTATAAATACAATAAAATCTCTTGTTCAAGAACATTACCTCTTATCTGGGTAACCTCTTTAGGTTTAAACCAATAGCAATATTATATTGATTTTTTTATCAAACTAAGTGTTATAGGATTATGGGAGGTATGTAAGGAATTTAGTTGGATACATCCTGTTCAGACCAATGGTTTTTGGATGTTTAAAAAGGATATGAGAGGGGTTGTCCTTTTACAAGTGGGGGAAAGAACACACTAGGAGTTTTTGAAAAAAAGAAATTAACCATTTTTTCTCACACTAAAAGGATAAAAAATGGAATATTTTTTAATCTTAGCGTATATAATGTCAAAATATTTCTATAAAATAATAATTACACATGTTTTGGGTCACTTTTATCCCTTATATTTTTAGTTTAACCCCCGCCGAACTAGTTTGTACCTTAACCGTAGTAAATAATTTTTTCAGATTTCACAATTCAATATGGTTAGAAAAAAATTTCCCTTGTTAAGAAATATAAATTATTATTATTACAAATATAGAATCAGTTTTTGAAATTCAATTCAAATATTTGGTACAATTTATTTTAAATTTAACGCATATATTTTAAAAAAAAATGGTTTTCCAGATGCAAAACATTGAAAACATGAAAAAAAATTATCAATAACCAATATTAAATTGATTTCAATGAAAATATTTGTATTAATTAATATATAATATAAATAATATTATTTTTAAACCCACATTATCATTAATTTGGAATTATAAATTATTTAAATACACAAATATTTTTTTAATAAAAATCATTGTTTTCACTATTTTTTAAAAAATGAAAATTTTTATAAAAATAACAAAAAGGAACCCCAACTAATTTTTATTTGAGGAATTAAACTTTGATTTTTTTTAAAATAAATGGTTGAAAATATGAAAAATTAAATTTATTTTTTTCATAAAATGAGATAAGAACATTTTTTGAGAAAATATTATTTTCAAAGCATATAATAACTTTTCTATAATTTAAGTACTTTTTATCAATATGTTTTCCTTATATAAAAAATTTTAGTTAATATTTAAAAATTATTTTTTAATACTCCTACTACTATGTTTAACAGTTAGGTTATAATTTTCATCGTTAATAATATGTTGGACTTCCTTAAAACTCATTATTTTTTGTAATTCAAGCGAATCTTGGTGTTTCTTATAAGATAATCTGTTGATGAAATTAAAATTATTCAAAAAATTTATAAAAACATAGGGTGTCACATTATATCCCCATTAAAATGAATTTAACCCTAAAATTCATCACTTTGATATAAACAAATGAGAATAATTCAGGCTCATTATATCTTCATGTTCCCATATACCTTCCTCAAATTGGTGGTTTTACTAAAAATCATTGACTAGGGTGTCATCTTGTTTTGAATAAAATTATCTCTATAATCTAGAATATCCATTTACTAATCATCATAAGACATATATTTCTCTAGTTTTATGGCTTCTGATTTCAGTACATTTGATGGATCAAATATATACTTTCTTATCATAGATGCATAGAACACATTATTTACTTGAGAAAGTATTTGAGGAAGTACTAATTGATAAAATCATGCACCTAATCAATCGAAAATATCAAAAGGGAAACTCTATCTAGGTATTAGTATTCCTTTCTTCCCAAATCTATTAACCTTCTTACATGGATAAATTCATAGAAATACCTTTTCAACAACTTCAAATTCTAAATCATTGAGAATATTATTAGCATAACTTTTTCGCTGAATCTGAGCTTCCTTGTTGTATTGTTCAATGGCCCTAAAATTATCTTCCATTTCATCATCATATTCAAGTATTAATAGATTTATTCCTCCAAATTCATCTTAAAATGTTAGAGTTCTATATTCCTTTCCATAGAGGTGTTTATAGGGATCCATCTAAATAATTTTATGAAAGTGATTGTTGTATAATTACACAACTAGAGGAAGGTATTGATATCTTCCACCATTAATATCTAGATAATAAGATCACATTATATTATATTGGTTTTGAGTTGTCATTTTAGATTGACTATCTGTCTAATGATGAAACATCTTGATGATGCTTAATTCTGTATCAAGATTTGGTTGAAGAAATGTACAGAACATTTAGGTAAACATCAGATCCCAACCAGAAACAATAAAATGTCGTATTCCATATAATCTCACCACTTACATAATGAATAATTTGTAAAGATGATCAAGATATAATTCATCTATGATAACAGTTAAATGTGATGAATTTATTAGGTGATCTACTATAACCCATAAAAAATTATTCCCTTTATATGTTTTAGGGAGTCCTGCGACAAAATACAAGGTAATGTTTTCTCATATCCATTCTGATATGGGTAATGTTTGTAACATCCCCTTATAATTTTTTCCCTCATCCTTAACTAGTTAATATACCATTCATTGAGAATAAAAATCTACAATATCTCTCTTCATTCCATCACGCTAGAAATACTCTTTCAAATCTCTATGCATCTTAATACTTCTGTGATTGATTGAGAATGAATAAATATGAGAATATTTTAATCGACCCATATTCAAATAAAGTATGTATGGAACACATAAATGGATCCAAAACCTTATCATTCCATCCTGAAAACATTGATATTGAAGAAAATGGTTTTTAGATCGAAGAGAGAAATAATGTCAGTTTTATTTGAAAACATTATTATGGAATATTGAGTACATAAAAAGTAGAAAATGAAAGTAAAACTTTTATTTTAAATAAATAACTAGATTAGATAAAAATCATGATAATTATAGAGATTCAGGTAATAATACATCAATATTATAAACTTAATAATAAATAATCCTGAAAAATGATTAGATTTTAACATTGAACTCTTACCACTTTAGGTATCCTTTGTATCATAAGCCCCCAAAATATAGAATATCATAAAATGAAACTTTTAAATATCATGAAAATGAATTTATCTATGTTATAACATGTCAAAAAGGATATTATATACACTTCATGAATGAATATTTGGCATAACATAACTTATGTCCAAAAGAAGAAAATTTCAGACAAAAAATACATTACCTTAGGCTCAACTTCCTTCATACACATTCGAACCTCCTATTAAATAAAAATAGGTTTTTTATAAATATATTATAGAATGTAACTCATATGTATCATAAAATATATGATTTACACACACACTTTAATTTCCCTTTTATTAACAATTTTGTTTAAAAATTTCTATTTTGGGTAATAATTGCTTAATTTTTCATGTTTGTTATCATTTGGTTATTTTGGTCGTTGTAATTTTATCAAGGTTTCATAATCTCCAAAAATTTTACCATGATATAATTTTTATATATATTTACTAATATACATATTAATATTTATTCATTAATGTAGATTTAAAAAATTGATTACGTCGTTCATAGAGACGGAAGGGCGTACATACACAGAAACGATACTTCTATTCTTTAAATAGATGTAAAAAAATTTAAATGATAATTAATAATTAAAAAATTATTATGATTTCTTATATATCACATATATTCATTAAATTTATCTGTATTACCTTATATTTAATTATAAGTGATAGATGAATCATGTCGCTTCCTGAGGCGGTAGTCCGCCGTACACACGAATAGCGTTATTATATCTCCCAAGAAATTAAAATTAGAATGGAATATAGGATATTATATTTGAGGAATTATAAAAAATTTAAATTTATATAATTTATATACATTATATTAATCATTATATCCAATTGTGAAAGGTGTTGATGGATAAGGAAATGCATCTGTTTGTGAGGCAGTAGTCCGTCATACGCACGATTGACGTTATAATTTTCCATTTGAGGGAAGAGGAGACATATATAGGTTATACCATTAAAATAAAAAATATCAATATCTAGAATATATTAATTTAATTATATCAGAATTTTTTAATATTATTTTAAAGAGGTGGGTAGAAATAAAATAAAAATGATCGTTAAAGAATGTTACCTCTTATTTGGGTAACCTATTTAGGTTTACATTAAAAGCAACCCTATGTTGTCTTTATAATATTACTCTCGATTATAGGATTATGAGAGAGAAGTAAGAATGTATTTTGGGTGGGAATTGTCTAAGAAAATGGGTTTTTAATGTGAGAAGGGGAGAGGATATGGGGTTGCCTTTTATAATTGGGAGAGGACCCAAATGGAATTTTTGAAAATAAATAATTCCACCCACATTTTTATAAAGACAAAATAATAAACAAATAATTTTTTTTGAAACCTTATAATATATAATGTCTAAATATGACCATATAATTATAATTTAACGTGTTTTGGGTTATTTTTAACACTTTACTATTTTGTTTAACACCCAGTAAACCAGTTTTTACCTTAGCAGTGGTTAATAAATTTTACTATTTTCAATATTCCTTATGGTCCAAAATTATGTTCATATTATTAGATCATATAAATTCTTCTCATTCCAAATACGGAATCCATTTTTATAAATTAAACTCGATGATATAGAAGAAAATAATTTAAAATGAAACTCGTATACATGTTGAAAAAATAATTTTACGAAAGAAAAAAATAAAAAGATAAAAAACTATTTATATCAAAATATAATAGCAAATTTATTCGAATGAAATAATTTGGATTAAATAATATATTGTTTAAAAAATATTAGTTCTAAAACGACATTAAAAAAATTTCTGGAAAATTTTTAAAATGAAAAGGATGTTTTAAATAAAATTTTGTGCTTTTACTATTCATCAAAAAAATTAAATATTTCATAAAAATTACAAAACATTACCCTAATATAATTTTGAAATGATGATTAAAAAATGAATTTAATTTTTTCAAATAATTATTCTAAAGGATTAAAATTTTCTTTTATTATTTTTCCTCAAAATGAAACAAATCCATTTTTTGTGAAAATAATAATTTCGAAACAAATAAAGACTATTCTATAAATTTTGTAAATTTTTATCAATATATTTTCTTTATATAAAACCATTATACTTAATATTTAAAAGGTATTTATTACTATTCATACATCTATGTTTGATGTCTTGGTTATAAAGGTTGTGTCATAATAATATACCACAGTTGATTAAAACTCATTGTTGTTTGTAATCTAAGCTAAACTACGTGTTTTGTGTAACAAAATATTTCGATGAAATTAAATTTATTTGAAAAAAATTCAAAAAAACTCAGGGTATTATAAAATTCATGTTAATTTGAATTTTTTTGTTTGAAATTTCCAAAAATGTGTTTTTATTGATTTAAACGTAAAAAAACAAGTGTAAAATAATAAAAAAGGTCTCACATTATAGTAACATCATAGGAAAATGACTAGTATTTAGTTTTTAGATGTTTTGAAATTCATCACATCAATACAATTGGATATATTCCAAAAATAAATGAAATTTTAATTTTATTTATTTAAAAGTCAAATAATGTGCATCAGAGTGTTAATATATAGGAAAAGAATAGAATTTTTTTTAAATAAAAGGACATTAATTGTAGATTATTTTTTGACAAGTATATATATACTTGAAATACATCCAAGATGAAATGTGGATGAAATTATTGAATATATATATATAAACATAAAAGAATATAAAAACGTGTATATAAAAGTCATGACCTAATAATCAACTTTATATTGTGACCTCAGTGTACATCCGATTAATGGACCATTTATTCCTTCATGTCAAAAATTAATGAACGTTTTCTATCAAATGATTTCATGATAATCTGAGAACCTTTTTAGGTTTTGACAGTTTTTAATTTGTTTATGTTTGCATGTACTTATTATTTCTTATATTTTTATTTATTTTCCGCAGTCTTATGCCTTTGGCTCATATGATCAGTTTTATGGATTGTGTTTCTACTTTTGGATTCAATTTTTTTCCTTCTACATCAACCATTAATTATACCCAACCATTTAATCAAACTTCTTTTGGGACTCTAGTTTCTATCCTCTAAATCTACTTTATTTTACAAAACCATTGGTTTATGTTTATAGTTTTTTATTTAATTCCTATATTTTATTTTTCATCTACCGTTACTTCATTCCTACTATCAACTTTTACATTATTTGTGAATCTATTTTCTGGCTACAACATTTACTTCGAATTCAATTTCCTGTTATTTTTTGTACCTAAATTAGATGAAACTGATACTTTTTCCTTATTATCTTTTCTTCTTTTAAATTTTATACTATTATTTATATTTTTTTTAGTTTTTCCGTTTATTTATAATTTTATTTCCAATTTTTCTTGTGTTTTTTATTCTACTGAATTTATTTTGACTATCACTTCTTGTACTTATGAATATACTTATATTTCTATATTCCAATGTCAGGATTCTATATTTTTTATTTCAATTTTACTTCTTCTTAATGGAATTATGTTTATACATTCATTTTAGAAATATTTCTTATTATTATACTTCTCATTTTTAGGCTTTTGACTTCTAGCATTTAATTTTATATGTATTTATTAAAAAATAATTTCTAATTTAATTTAATTTTTATATAGGATTATTTATTTATTTATTCTAGTTTTTCTTATAATTTTTTTATTTGGAGTAATTTATATATTTATTTTATGGTAACATTCGATTCCACTTTGGTTTTCCATCTTTTTTCTTCTCTATTAACTTCTAACACAAGTTTTTTCTTTTCACTATAGAAGTATTCTATATAATGTATTTGAATTTTATCCCTTCATTTATTTTTTTAAACCTTTTACATATGTATTTTCTTTTTATTCTTATATCCAACAAATACATTTTCTCTTCTACTTATAATCAACTTTTAAGCTTCTCTTCACTGAATTTTGGATTCTTGATTTTGTTTCACCTTTTACTTCAAATGCTTTCAGCACATTCTTAAATTGTTTTTACTTATTCCTATTCCTTATGCTTCTATATTTCGGTTTTTTATTTGAAATTTTATTCTAGTTCTCCTTTTAAATTTACATAAAATCCTTCTTCTAATATTTTTTTTCTATATAAAAAGATTCTTCGACTTTTTTATCATGTATTATGAATTAATAACTTATTCCTATATCTGAATTTGATATTATATTTTACCTTCGAATTTTGTTTTTATATTTGATTTTTCTTTTTCATTTATTTTCAATCTTTATTTTTACTTATCATGCCACCTTGTTTATAGATTTTTAATTCTTCTTTATCTTCTTCATCCACAGTTTCCACTAATTTCTCATTCAATCACAATTTTCAAATTTCACATTTTATCATGATTTATTCTAGGTGATTTTATTTTATATTTATGATATATATATTTTTTGATGACTTTTATTTCTATTTTTTCTTGTCTCGTTATTTTTTCTTATACCTATACTTTCAAATTTTATTATGTCTTTACATTTTTATAATGTTCTTGCATAATCTTACTCTAATGTTTCTTTATCTACTTAGAATTCCACTTTCAATTCTTCTTTAAATGTTTTCATAATTTTTCATCTCTCTCTTCTAATCAATCATTGTAAATTACATATGCATCTATTTCATCTTATCTTTCTTCATATATATATTTTTTCTTTTTTTTCTTATATATTTTATTCATCTTTTAAAACTGTTTTAGTGTCTACGTTGACATCCGTATCTGCATCCACTTCCACTTTTTCTTTTAAACATTTTTATTACTTATTCTCTTACTCCTAGTCTAATTCTTCCAACTTCAATTGTTTCTAGTTCAACATATTCTTCTATTAAAAATATTCTCCTTGAATTTTCATTTCCTACTCTTGTTTTTTAATCTACATTTTTCTTTCTAACCCTTTTCATTTTACTCATCTATTTTATTTTCTACTATGTTTGTCCTTATGTCTATTTTTCATTTTCATGCCTTTTTTTTCTAACACATTTATTATTTTATATTTAGTTATTTCTTCTACATTTTCTTCTTGTAAGAATTAAAGTCCTCGTATATTATTAATCACCCTTAAAAAGAGTGGTTTTAGGTGGAAATGTTTTTTAATTTAAATATAGTTATTTAAATAAATAATATTAATATATTTTTATTATTAAAATTTTAATAATTAATGGATTTTGAAGGAAATTTTAAAATAACATTCAATTGAGATATAATATTTATAAAAAATTGTGTATTATTTCATTAAAAAATATTTTTCTTAAGGAATGAAATTTATAATTTTTTTAATTTATACCATAGTTTAACCTTGAATGTGGAGAAAGTAACCTGAGAATTAATGAGAAAAGATGAATCACCTGAGATATGATTACTAAACCTTATAATTTTTTTTATCATGTGTTTTAATATGTCATTTGAGATCATAATATGATTTTTTATTATTTAAATTTAATATTAATATAATTTATATTAAATTAAATATAGATTAATAATTTTGAAAGATTTAATATGAAGCTTTATACTTCCCCCTTCGGACAGTGATAACATGATATATTATTGGTTATGATGATGATGACATGAAAACCAACCACCTCCATAGAAGGATGGTTGCTATTAATTTTAGAAAATCATATCTTCTAAATCAAAATACATTTTATATTTTATTTTAAGTTAACTTGAAATGTGTTTTTAAGTTAACTTTATAATACCCTAGAGGTCAGTATATTGGGTTTGTAGATGTTGTCGAAGAGAGCTCAGGTTTGAGTGCTCAGGGAAACACAATTCTTCCAATTATTGGGAGAGCTAGTGTGTCTATTGATCCTGATATGATCCATGAAAAAGAAACCTCTATTGGTGATGTCTACTGGTCATGATACCTAGAGGAATTATGGAAAAAATCGGGTTAGAGGAATATTGGGGGGAGGGAATAAATACATTAATCCTATCTATATATTGTAAATTTATGTTCGTGTAAAATTCTATCTTATTAATTGTAGTTTTCTATGATTTTTTTTCTAGATTATTCTTAATAGTTATTGAGATATAGATTTCATAGGTTTTATAATGGATAAGAAATGTACTCCATGAACATGTCACCTCCTATGAAAATCTATAACTTCTTAGTCAATAAAGAAGCATCATTTTGTAAAACAACCCACTATCAAGGCTAATTGTAGTTGTTTGAAGTTATTATACATAAGTATTAGAGGAATTATTATTAACGGTGAGTTATAATTCTATAGATAGTTCCAAAAAGTTTTTATCCATGAAATGACTATTAAACAGAAAAATTGGGATGGCGTGATATGATGTAAAAAATATTGTTCTATAGCGCACCATGGTGTGGTATGCGCCACAATAATTTTTTATTTTTTGGTTTTAAATCAATGGTACTTCCCTGTCCTCTATAATTCTACATAGCATATGACTCTAAATTTTACCTATGATTAAAGAAAACCAATTGTACATCTTCGATCACATTAACCAATCCTGACTTCATCGATAACCGCGACCCAACCATCCAAGATTATCTCAGGTAGGAAGTGCCCTATCCACTACTAGAGACACATCCACCAACCTAAAACTCTACCTTCTTCCTATAACTGAATGAAAAAAACTGGCCAAAAACAAGCTATAATATAGAATGCAAATAAATGTATTCATTATTATGTATCATTTCCCCCTATTTTTTGTATATACAAGGATTTTTTATGTATTATTATTTCCTCGTGTATTTTTTTCTTCGGATTTATTATTTCATTTTACATATTATTTTTATTCCATGCATATAAATTCTTTATAGCTCTTTTTTTATTTCTTGATATATTTTAATTGATTCTGTATTGTTTTTTTGTTGGTTTTTTATTCTTTTGTTCGTAACTTATGAGAGAAATTGTTTATTTTTTTATCTCTTTTGAGTATGGAGTATTAATTATTAACATAATATTTAATATCTGCACATATTTTAAATAGTTCAATATTTTTTATTGTTTCTATATACATGCATTTTTTATATGGACTGTATGTGAATATCAAGATGTGTTACGCGTCGTGCAATGTTCTTTTACAACCTGGGCCTTTGTCTCTATTTTTTTCATACACTATAAATAACTATGCTAGTGGATGTGGAAGAAACTCAATGATTTTGGAATTATTTTCACAAAAAAAATTATTATTTGTCATAATATCGGTCTAATTTATTCAACTTTATTTGTACATATACCAATGTTTTAATGTTATTTTTATTAGATTGCATACCAACTGAAAAATATGTTAGAAAATGTTCAACTGAGCTCAAATTGGCATGAAAATATATGAAAGTAATATTTGATTCATTCCGATATGTATGAACCAAGCTCCTATAAATCAAGAACTCGAATTTATTATTATGATCAAAAGTTCCATTTTAAAATTATATTTTTATAAAATGGGGTTAAAATTAAATACTCAATTTCATATTTCTAGGAAAATTTCTGATATATACAATTAGACCGCATATCAATCTGAGATGTGGTCTGGTAATAATGATGGAACATGATGTTTTATTAGATTTAAATTTCTGTAAAACACGTGTTTCAGGCTTATAACATAGAAAAAAACATCATATTCTAGTTAAATCAATGGAAAACATCCATCGATTAATTTTTGACTTATAGGAACAAACCACATGTCAATATGACTTTTGGTTTGTTTTAAATGACCATAAGTGGATTTTTATTTATTTAAAAGTAATGAAACACTCATCAATTAAGGAAAACCTTGAAAAAACCACATATTATAATTAAATCATTATAAATAGATATTTGCTTAATTTTAGGTATGCTAGTATATACCCCACATCAATCATACACATAATTTTCCTCAAAAGAACGAAAATATGTTTTTGCTGATATAAATTTCAAAAAATGTACATTAAATGTTTAGTACATATAAAATAACCTAAAACATTCATGAAAACACATGACTTTAATTGTTGATAGATTTTTGGAATTTATAAATATATTTGACATCAACCCAACATGAAATATGGTTAGAATGAAAAAAAATATATTTTATTGGAATCAATATTTATAAATATGCATTAAAGTGTCTGGAGATAAAAACAGATCTCATATTATGAGCTCACTGCAATCCATAATGATGGGTTGTTAGTTCCTAAATATAAAAAATTATTCAACAATTACTATATAATTATTTCATGGAAATATATGGTCATTTTCTATGTTTCATCCCATTATTATTATCTTTTTTTTTCAAGGTATTGCTTATGCAGTTTATTTTTAATTATTTTTCTTCGACGTCTACCGTATTTTATTATGATCTAGTTTTTTTCTTCTGTTTCTTCTTTCTACCCACAACTAAAATATTTTTTTTTCAAAAACCATTACTTCTCCCTCGGTATTTAGTTTCTCTTCGTTTATGACTCTAGTTTCTAGCTTCTACTTCTACTTCAGATTCAACTTCTATTTTTGGATTCTTACCTTTTCTTCTTTTGAATTTTAATTTTTTAGTCTCTTTATATTTAATTTTCCTTTATTTATTAATTTTTCTGAAAGCTATTATTTATTTATTCTACTCATTCTATTTCACCTATTTATTCCATTATCTATATACTTACATTTTTATATTTTGACTTTGTGCTTTTGAATTTTGTTTATTTTACTTATTTATATTATTCTTATATTCATAATTTTGTGTTTTCCTTATATCATTTGTTTCTCATATTACTTATATTTATACTTATTATGAATTCTTTTTTAGACATTTCTCTATGTTCATTGGTTTATATTGTACTTATAGTTATGATTTCATTAAATGTTTTTCATCAGTTTCTTGAAGAATCCACCATTAACATTTTCTTTTTTTCATTCATTTATTATTTTGGTTTTTAATTTTTATTTCATACATATTATATTACTTATTGATATAATCCATTCAATTATACCCTTTTTATTTAATTATAGGTTTGTTTTATTTTTTCTTCAATTTGTTTTTCTACATTTATTTTATTTTTATTTTTTATTTTTTTTCCTCACTTCATTTTTATTTTTATTTTTATTTTACTTATGAGCCATCTATATTTTTATTTACTCTTACTTATGATTTTTATTATGTCTTATCTCTTGTAGATTAAATTCAAACTCTATTTATTTGTTTTTTCTCTAGAATTATAATATAATATTTCATTAACATATCAATATTCATGTACTTCAATTTTTATCCTGTTGTTTATGTCCTTTATTTTTATTATTATACCAATAAAATACTTTTTTATTCTACTTCATTTCACATTTTTGAGCTTCACCTTAAGAAATTGGTATTTTTTATTCTTCTTCCCCTTTCATTACAACTTTTAGCGTAACATTAACAAATGTTTTTGAATTATTTCTTTTCTTTCTGCATTTGGATTTTGATTATTGGATTTAAATATCGATTATAGTTCCCCCTTTACATTTACATCATATACATATTCTACTTTTGTTATTTTTTTACTTAAAATTATTTTTCCACTTTTTATCATATACTATTATTATTTATTTATGAATTCTTATTATTTTTATTTTATATTCAACCATTTTTACATTTTATGTTACTTATTATATTTTCAATATCTCCAATGCATTATTACACCTCTATATTTATAGATTTTGAATTCTTTATCATCTTCCACATCAATATTTTTCCCCCACATTCACATTTGATCATCATTTTCATATTTCACATTTTGGCTTCATATCTTATTGTTGTTTTGAAACTTGATTTATGATATCTATATTTTGGGTTTCACATTTTCATCACTTTTTTCTAGTGTAAATTTTTTTATTCTACATCTGCCATTGAAATTAATTTTATCTTTCTTTCTTTATTGATTTATTGCTTCATATTTTTCTAATTTTTTTGTGAATTCGCCAACTTCCCCCTATTTCAAACATTGTGTATTGCTTACACTAGGTCTCATAGTCTATATTTGAAAATGAAATTTTCATCTAGTTCACCATGTACTTTTACATATGTATATTCCTGTTCAGTTTTTGCGTCCAGCACTTTTTTATTTCTTATACTTTTTTCCTTCCCACTCTTATCTATTTTCACATATTCTATACTTTCTAATAAACCTATCTCTATATCCATTTCCATTTTTGTTCCATGTGTTTTATTTTTCTTTTATTATTATTTAATATCTTTTTTTCTTCTAAATTTGTTTTTTTGTATCACTAATGAGATGATATATAAATGATAACATTGAGAAAATATGGGTTTTAAGTGTTCATAGCTTTATTATTCATAGCACGGTTCATTAAATTAATAAAACATACTTATTTTAATAATTAAAATTATAATGAAAAATGGATTTTGAATAAAAAATGAAATTATTTTGTAAATGATATATAATATCTAAAAATCATGCATGTAGTATTTATTCAATAATTGGGTTTTTTATATAAATAAATTTAGAATTTTTTTAATTTTGTATCCTTATGATACCCTAGCATGGTGAGGGGGTTCTCAATCCACACTAATGTGAAAGATGTATCATCTAATATATGATTACAAATCCTATTAAATTATCACTTTCTTATTCATTTTAATATTCGATTTTAGATCGTAATAAAAAATTTAATTATGTTTTTAATTTAATTTTAAATTAACTTGACTAAAATAATTAGAAGTTTAATAATTTTGATGGAGGAAATTTTGTTAGTGATTTTTTATTACCTATCTAAACAATGTTCATGTGATAGATTGTTTGTTACATTGATGATGATGGGTCAACCACCAACACATAGAGAGTGATTTCTATTCATTTTCGAAAAGGATATATTCTAGATTATTATTTTCCTAAATCATAATAAACTATATATTTTAGTTAATTAAAATTAAGTGTATTTTAATTTTTTAGTTTCCAAGAGTCAGTAGGTCCGTTTTTGGGGGGTTTTTGGTGCATTCCCAATGAAATCAGGTTTGAGTGCAGGGGGAAACACAACTCAACTTATTTTTGGGAGGGATATTGTGGATGTTTATCCCAATAGAACTCATGTATATGAGGCCACTTATAATAATCTATACTGGATGATCCACTTGGGTTTGTTATAATAACAACCAAGTCAGAGGTATCCTGTGAGAGTGGTTAAATATATTGATCCTCGATATGTAATGTAAAATTATGTCTATTCATAATCCAATCTTATAACATGGACTTTTCCATTATTCAGGATCTGATTTTCTTATTCTGATTTAATAAAAAATCTATTTCATATATTGTAAAATGGATAAGAAAATTTCTATTATATATTATCACATATAGTGAGATGTTATTGTTTCTCGATTCAAAAAGTCACCATTCTATAAAACATTACAGGGTTAAAGGAGATTGTAGTTGTTAGAAGTTATAATGCTAAATAATTATGTATACAACATAGACTACCTAGTTTTAGAATTAGTTTCACTAAGATTGTATAACATTATAATAACCCTAGTACATTTATTCAACATTAAATATAAATCTTCATATTTTTTAACATTTTTCTTACAATATTAGAAAACAACTAGAAAAACTGATTCAGTACATGATAAAAGAAGCTTGGATTGGTAAAAAATATAGAAAAATGATATTTGAGTCATTTATGATTTTTATAAACAAACCAAATATCAATATGACATCATAATCTCTTGAGATAATCAAATGTTCTATCTAAAATTCACATTCAAATTAAATGGGGTCAAAACCAGGCAAACAAGTTGATATTTACATGATTTTTTTTGACATGTATAAATGTATCACATGTCAATCCAATTTGTAATGTAGTCATAATGCCTAGAAATACATTTTTATGAGTTTTAAAGTAGTTAACAATGCATGTATCTGGGTCAAAACCTAGAAAATGACCTAATATTTTTTTAATCAATGGATAATATCTTTCATTCAATTTTTGACAACTAGCCATAGATCACATGTTAATCGAAATTGTTCTTTATTTGAAATGACCAAAAGTGTGTTTTTATTGATTTAAAATTAATAAAATATGTTCTTCAAAATGTTAATACCTAGTAAATTACAAAAAAATATAGTTAATTAATTGGAAAATTACTATCATTTTATTTGGACATGTTACCAAAAATAGTATGTAAATCCGAGAGTCGGTTTTCCCAAAATGAGTAAAAATCTATTTTTATTGATTTAAATGTAGAAAAACATTTTTAATAGGAGTAATATAGTGGAAATAAACTCACATATTCTTCAAATTTATGGATATCGATTGTTGATTATATTTTTTAATATATGAATAGACCTAATGTAAATCAGACATACATTTTGATCAGAATGACCAAAAAATAGTTATCTTGGACATGAAATTCATTAAAAACATGCATCAAGGATTAAACACCTAAAAAATACCTCATATTGTAAGCCCATAACAAATCATATTCGATTATATTATAGTCACACATGTCAAAAAATTATTCAAATTTTTTTTTCAAATGATTTCATGATAATACAAGATCATTTACTTGGTTTTGAACCATTATCATTGACTATATTTCTAGATACTCTTTTTGACATATACTAATTGTTATTTTTAATTGGTTTATTCCTTCTAATAATTTTATAATTTTTGTGTATTGTGTTTTTGTTTTTAGATTCAAATTAAATATTTTTCATTCATATAAAATTGATTCTTCTATAGCATCAACCATCACTTCTTCTATGAATCTAGATTTCAGCTTCTATTTTTTACATTAGATTCAATTAATCTTTAAGGATTCACGCATACTTCATTTTAATACACAAATTTTTTCTTCTTTCCATTTATTCTTTTCAAATTCATATTTTGTTTCATTTTTTTCTTTCTCAAATATTTCTACATTTATTTTTTATTCTTATTACATTTCTATTCCACTTATTTTTTTTGAACTATTTCTTATCTAACATGTGCATCTACATCCATTTATGTATTTTTAATTTGAAATTCTATATTTTTAATTTTAATTTTACTTATTTGTTTTTTTATAGTATTAATATATGAGTTTAGGTTATTACATATATATTCTCTCCAATATTTTTATTCTCTTATTACTTTTATTTCGATTTATTTTTACTTCTTATCCTAACTTGTGCCTAATTTCATTGGATGGTATTTCACTTATAGTTGTGATTCCTTTCAATTTTTTTATTAGAGAATCCAATATTATAACATTCAAATTTTATTTTTCATTCATTTTATCTTATGCAAATTATTTTGACTTCTTTCTTCTTCATCTACTTCTCGATTTTGGATTTTGACATCTAGTCTATGATTTTCCATCTGGTTTTGATTTATTTTTGTATTAAAACTCTTTTTATAAATATTTTATATATTAAATTTGATTTATTTTTCTTTATCTATATTTTATTATAGTTATTGTTTTTTATTTCTTTTTTAATTTTATTAGTTTTTCATTTACTCAAACTTTTAATTCCACTTCGGTCTTTTATCATAAATATTCTAAATTAACTTCTACAACTTGTTCTTCATTTTTAATGTAGAATTGTTCTACATAATTTATTAACCTTTTCATTGTTACTATGAATATTTTTTATTCCTTTTTCATTAGTTATTTTTTAATTATTATATCTAACTAATACATTTTTTCTTTTGCATTAAATACGCTTTTTAGACTCTCCTTCCAAAATTTTCATTTTCAATTCTTCATCAATATTTTTTTTTTATTTTTTATAATGCATTCCTTTTTTATTTGTTTTAATTTTTCATCAAGATTTTATTTCATATTTTTCATTCGAGTCATATAGATTTTATATTTACTCCAACATCTGATTTTTATGATGTATTCTTTCTTCTCCCTTCTCGAGTCACCTCTAACTCTTGGTCTTCCATTTTCATTATGAATTCTTCTACATAATGTATTCATACTTTACTTATTAAGGTAATTTTATATTAATTATTTTGTGTATGTATTTTTTATTTATTTTTATATCATATTAATACATTGTTTTTCTTCAACTTACAATCCATTGTTGAGATTCGCCTTTCTACTTTTAGATTTTTGATTATGCTTCACCTTCTATTTCAATTTTTGAGGATACATTCACAATATATTTGACTTATTCAATCTCCATTCACTTTTAGATTATGGTTTTTGGATATAAACATTGATTCTATAATAACTTTTACTTTTATATAAAATATTTTTATAACATTTTTTTTTGTTTATACTTCAAATTCCTCTTCTACTTTGATCACAAATTATGAATTATGCATGTATGGTTACTTATTATTTTTATTTTATATTATACCTTATAGTTTTGTTTTTTATGTTTTTTTCTTATATTTATAATCTCTCAACTCCATTCTTACACCTATTTCCTCTTCATAAATTGTTCATTCTTCTTTATATTTTATTCTACTTTTCTCCTATATTCACTTTGGATCCAAATTTTTATATTTCATATATTTTCTCCATACATATTAATTTTGTTGAATTTTTGTTTATGATATACATTTTTTCCCTTTTTCATCAAATTATTCTCTTGTTATTGTTTTTTTCATCCAATACATTTTAACATTCTTGTGGATTCCATTTTTTTATGTTCTTGCTTCATCTTTTGAGAATGCTTTTGCACTTACTTCAACTTCTCCTTATACTTCTACTTATTCTTTGAAACCTTTAACAATGTTTCATATCCTTCTCCTACTATAGATTTGGAAACTACATTTCCTTCTAGTTACATCATTTTAATTAGTATATATATATTTAATTCTATAATTTTTGTTAAAACTATTCTTTATTTGTTATAAATTTTTCTTATAACTCTTATAATTTTCCACATCTAGAGAATTTTATACTCACTCTCCTTATGTCCATTTACATTTTTTCATGAATTTTTTATATAAATTTTATTATCATTCATTTTATTTTTTTCTTTTACATTTTCTTCTTTTAAATATATTTACATGATATATAAATGATCACCTTGAGAGACGAGTGGTTTTTATTGATTGTATTTTTTATTTAAACCACACATATTTAAATAAATAATATTCATCTATTTTATTAAATTAAATTACAATGGATAATATATATTAAAAAAATTAAATTATTTTAAATTGAGATATAATATTTTGAAAATCATAGGGTAATTTTTCAAAGAGTGGTTTGTTTTTATGTAAATAAAATTTAGAAATTTTTATCCTTGGACACCTAAAAGACCCTTACATGGGGTAGTGGTTCATAGATTACTACAGTGAGAAAATATAAATCATATGAGATCTAATTAATGAAACAATTAACTTCTATTTTTCTCATTCATTATAATATTGGATTTGAGATCATTATATAAAATTTTAATTATGAAATAAATTTAATTTAAATTTAATTGATATTAATTAAAATTTAATTTAATAATGTTGAAAGAGGTTATATTTCTGAAGATATAGACTGCCCCTCTATGCTTTGATGACATGGTCGGTTATTTTTTATACTGGTGATGAAAGGAAAACCACCAATTCCATTATAGGGAAGTTCTTATTTATTTTTGAAAATTATATATAATGAATCATTTTTTTTATGAATCACAAATTTTTTTGTATTTTTGATTAGTTAACGTGAAGTTTGTTTTTATATGAAATTTTAAATATCCTGTAGGTCAGTTGTAGGGGGTAATAGATTCATTACATGGGTACTCATTTTCAAGTGATGGGTGAAAGACATTTTGTCGATTTTGGGGAGGGATAGTGGGCCTATTTATCAAGACAAGACCCAAAAAAAGAATATTTCACCGATCTACACTAGAAGGGCCAATTGGGGACATTATAACTACTACAAAATCAAAGGAATATTGGAAATAAGGGTGAAATCCATTAATCCTCACTATAAAATATAAAATTATGTCTGTGCATTATCATATCATAGGCATGGACTATTTGATTTTTCTGGATATGAGAATGATCTTGGGAGTTATATAGAATCATATTTCAAAGGTTATAAACTATATATGAAAATAACATCAAGAACATGTCACTTTTTATTAGAGATTTAGTTTATTGGTCCTACAAGAAGTGTCAATCAATAAAACATTCCACTTCTAAATAAAATTGTAGTACTTGGATTTTTTTATGCCTAATTGTTGTGGATTTAAACATGCTCACTAATTTTACATTAACATTCACTCAAACTCTGATTCTTTGTGATAATAATAATGTCAATTTTTAACTTTAAATTTCCATATTATGCTTTACTAACGTTAATATTTTAACACTGAAAAACTCCTAAAAATGAGTAATAAAATGAACTAATGATCTCAGATTGATGTAAAGATAATGTAAAATGAAATTTGTGTCATTTACGATCTATACAAACTAACAAAAAGTCAATTTGACATATTAATTTTCCATTATGATCAAAATTTACATTATAACTTCCCATTATTATTAAAGGGGTCAAAAAAAGAAAACAAATTTATATTACCACAAAAATTTATGATTCATATGAATATAACTAATTTTAGTCCAACATAAATTATAGTCATAATGACAGAACATATAATATTATTATATTTAAGTATTTAAGACTACCTAATTGAGGGTTATAGCATTCAAAATGATTTCAAATTTTTGTTAAATCAAATAAAAATGTATATCATCTAATTTTTGGCATATAAGAACATATCACATGTAAATCTAACTTGTGGTGTCTTTGAAAAGATGAATAGTATATTTTAATTGAATTCAATGTCAGAAAAGTCGAGAAAATTGGCCAAATCCTAGGAAAATGCCTAGTCTTGTAGTTATATAATAAGAATGGACTACTGTTCAACTTTTGACATGTTTCAATGGGACTCACATTAATCCAAGAGGTTGTTTTACTAAAATGAATTAAAGGATGATTTTATTTATTTAAAAGTAAAAAACATGTATCATATGGTTGACACATAGAAAAAAATACTAAATTTTCATGAAATATTATGAAATTGATCATTGATTAATTTTTTATTTGTATGAATATACCTCAATCCAATACCAAATGAATTATGTTTAGAATAAACCAAAATACGATTTTATTGGACATAAGAGTATTTAGAAACATGCATCAATGATTTAATTTATAGAAAATAATCTTATATTATGAGTTCACTACAAGTTAGATTCACGGTAAAAAATTTCCTACATGTTATAAATTATTGATCATTCATTGTGTAATGATTTCAGGATAATATGAGATCGTTCTCTATTTTTTGGACCTTTTTTATTTGGTTCTATTTCTAGATACTTTTTAAGAATTATACTTTTACATATTTTCCATAATCTTATGACTTACAAAAAATTATCATGTTTATTGATTATATTTATAATTTTTTTCTTTTACATATATATTTGATTTTTTATCTATCACCATCGTTGAATTTCACATATTTTATGTGTATAGTTTTATGCTTCAACTTGTACTTTATATTCACCTACTACTTCTGGCATTATGAAAACTTTATATTCGGCTACAAATTCTAGCTTCTTAACCATTACCCTTTATATTTTGTATTTTTATATTTATTTTCATTTTATTTATTTTCCCATTATTTAAACATTTATTTTTGATTCTTTATATTTGTTTTATTCCACTTATTTTTTTCAACTATTTATTATCTTATATATTCATTTAATTCCATTTCTACATTATCACTTTGATCATCAGAATCATTTATTTTAATTTTAAATATTTTGCTTCTAAATTTTCTCCTCATCGATATATTTTTCATTAATTTGGTCTTATTTTTTTATTTTTACATTTTACAGCTTCATATGGTTCTCGATTATTCCTTCTGGCTTGTATCCTTTTAATTTTCTTCGAGTTTTTTTTGTTTTTTCATCAGTGTATTTTTATATTTTTTTTATTTTTATACAAGATTCCTTTTTAGATTATTATTATAATTTTTCATATAGTTTTTTTCTTTTTTATTTAAAAATTTAATATGTTGCATTTACTCCAACTTATAATTATACTTATGTCCCTGGTCATCCAGAGTAACATCTAACTCTAGTTATTCTTTTTCCTCCTACATTTTTCTATATAATGTCTTCATCTTTTTGTGGTTCTTGTTCTTGTGTTTTCTTTATTTTGCCCATTTTTAGGGGTTTTTGGTTGTATATATCTAATATATATTTTCTTCTTCTTATTATCCACATTTTATCTTCTCCTTAGAACTTTTGGATTTTTAATTTTGTTACACCACATATATTGGATTCTGCTTAACCTTCTATTTTAATAATTTAAAAAATGTTTATAATTAACTAAATATGATGAAACTATTTTTTAGATTTTTCTGTCCACTATCCATATTGAATTGATGGTCCTTTATTTCAATATGGTACAATTGATCAGATTAATAAAAATTCAATTCGAAAATGTAAAAAATTAATGAAAATTGACTCCCTTATAATTACATGACAGTTTGAGTTTATTTGCAAAGTTTTGGCCCAATGATGCCTGTTTTTCATAATTTAAATCATTAAAAACTCATTTTTTGTCATTTTGATAAAAAAACATGCAGTCATAACATTTAATCTATTTATACATATCAAAAATGAAATGGTGGTCATTTTCTGTGATTTTAGGAAAATCAATTATCATTGTCTGATGATTTCATGGAAATTTGTGGTTGTTTTTTAGTATTGAAAAGTAAAAGCATGTTTTTAACATAAATAAAAAAAATATTTTTGACCATTCTGAGAAAACAAAAAACTAGATTGACATGTGGTGTATTCCAATATACCAAATATTAAATTATGGTTATTGACATATGTTTTAATGAAAATTCAAGGTTATGTTGACTATATATAATATTTTTTTATCTTTTTTTACTGTAAAAGTGGATTTTCGATTGTTATAACCACACATTACATTGAAATGACATGAAGTATATTCACACTTGTCAAAAATTAAATATTGAATTTGTTTTCATTAATTTCATGAAATCCCAAGGTCATTTTATAGGTCATAACCCTTTGATGTGCGTTTATAAAGACACACATGTCACAATTTTATTGATAATCATTATCCTTTGATTTCATGATAATCTATGGTTGTTTAGTAGGTTAGGATTATTTTTGGTATGTTTTTTAACTATTAAATCTATAAAAAACTCATATTTAACCATTCTTAGAAAATCTCATATAACATTGATGTCTCTTACAAGATTCTACCGAAGAGATGGTGTTCATTATCATGTGATGTCATCATAACACAAGGTTGTTAACTATGTTTTGACACTTTGAATTACAATTTTATTGACTTTTTAATGTAATAGGAAAATCTAGGACATTCTGAACACACCTCATGTCAAATTGATGTGTGGGTTATCCTTACATGTCAGACATAGATAATCAAACATTGCCTTATGATTTCAAAAAAATCTTGGCTGATTTTTTGGTTTTGACTATTTGTCAATAGTTTTTTTACCTAAATTAATAAAAATTTACTTTTGGTTAACTATATGTCGGTTTGATATTTGGTCTATTCATACATGTCAAAAATTAAAATATTATTGTGATATTGATATTTAATGATAATTTTATGATGTTTTCTTGGTTATGACCATTGCACACATGTTTTTTAATGAATTTTAATTCGAAAAATAGATTTTTCATTCATTACAACCACACAACATGCACAACACGTCATATTTACATGCATTCTATTCATAAATTTTAGATATTAATCAATAATAAATGTCTTTTGATTTCCTGGCTATTTGGAGTGATTTGCAATGTTTTTCCATACGATTTAGAAAATTGTTAATTCAAATTATACTACTTTTTCAATCAAGAAAACAGAACTACATGATGGAATAAAATTTTATTTATGTCAAAAATTATTCAACGATGTATTTTGATTCCATCATAATTCAACATCATTTTCTAGGTTTTAATCATTTAAAACATATTTTTAAAAGACTTTTAAATGTTATAAAGCTAATTTTCTTATCATTCAAACCAAACTATAAGTTAGATTGATCTATTTTGTATTCTTACATGTCAAAAAATAATCAATTATCAATTTACTATGCTTTCATGATAATCATATTCCTTTTTATTGGTTTAATACATTAAATTTTATTTAAATTTTAAATTAATAAATACATATTTTTTGTCAGCATTAGAGAACCCCAAATCAAGTTGATAAGAAGTATATTCTTAAATGTTATAAATGAAACTCTATGTATGAATAATTTATGATATATATATATATATATATAGAAAATTTAATGGAAGTCATTTTCCTTTTCTTTAAAAATAATTTGAGGTCGTTGCGTTGGTTTTGAACCTTTAGTGAAACATTTTCTAGATTGTTATATCTAATAAAATTATTTTTCTATCATTACAACACAAATAATTATGTGTGGTCTATTTATACATGTCACAAATTAATTAGTAATCATGTTACTGTAATTTTTACAACAATTCATGGTCTTTCTCTGTTTTGAATTTTTTAACTCCATTTTTGAACTTTAAATCCATAAAAGGAACTTCTGGTCAATTCAAGAACTGCATGTTATGTTGATGTGTAGTCTATTTCTATATATATATATAAGTGGTGGAATTTTTCTTATAGTTTCATCGAAAACCAATTTTTTTTATGATTTTTAACCATATAACCTATTTTGAAACATTTTTTATTGTAAAAAATTTTCGATGATCCTTTTTATCATATAGTACATCTAAATTAAATGAGGTATATTCTTACTAGTCATGAATTAAATGGCAGTTTATATTGTGATTTCAAGACAATATGATGTCGATTGCATGATTTTGATCATTTGATGCATGTTTTAAAAGACATTTTGTTGCTTTTAAAACCCAATTTTCATTATTATGAACTCACCTTCTATTGGATTGATGATTTTCTATTTCTACAAGTCAAAAAAATTGAAAAACGTTTTCCTTTGATTTCATGATAATTTGATGTCTTTTTCTAGGGTTTTCTTTTTTAGCCATAATTTTTCACTGTTAAATCCAAAAAATAGACTTTTTCATTATGATCGAACCACATGTCTAATTAACATGATTTACATTCCTATATCTCAAATATTAAGTGGAAGTCATTTCCATGGAATTTCATTAAAATATGACGCCACTACTAATGTCTCGACCATTTAAAATATGTTTTTAAACACTTTTTAACAATTAAAAAATATTTTTGGTTTTTTTAGAACATTTCCAGTCATGTTGATCAGCCGTCTATTCCAAAAAGTCAAAAATTATTCTAATTTTTTTAATGATGTCATGATAATTTGATATCGTTTTTGATAGGTTTTAATCTTTTAATGCAAATTTTTTATCTTTTAAATCCATAAAAACACATTTATTCCCATATTAAGAAAACCACATGTCAGAATAATATATATTCTATTAAAACATAGGAAAAACTAGATGGAGGTAATTATCTTTAAATTTCATAATAATCTCTTGTCATTTGATATGATTTGACACTTTTAAGCGTGCTTTTAAGGTCATAAATCTAATGAAAATTCTTTTTAGTCATTCCTAGTGCATCAAACATCAAAATTAATTGTGGATTATTTTAACATGTCTCAAGATTAATATGAATCATAATCCTATGATTTCAATAAAATATAATGTATTTTTCTTTGTTTTGACCATTTGATTCTAGTTTTTTGACATTAGAAAAATGGAAAACATCATACGTTGTACTGACAGATTATCTAGAATTTTTTTTCATATCATATTTTGTATTGAGAAAATTTATTATTTAGAATAATTATGATATATTTTCAATATAATATTTATTAATGGATTATTTTGATTTTTATTTTATTGATTATTTTATAAATGAAATTTTAAAATTATTACTTTTATTCACAAACTGTTTTTTTAAATAAACAAGAGAATTAATTGACACCATTAGAGGCCACTATTAGTGGTATCCAATGATAATATATATATATATATATTAAATATAAAAACTCCCATATAAGGTTTCCAAGGGTAATTTGTGATCCCCATAAACCGTGATCTCTAGGCGATCACAAATATCTTTTTCAGACCACTTTTTGTGGTTATGAAACATTAATTTTCAACTTGACAAAATTGAAATATATAATACGTATCTATAAAATTTGATGTTAGAAACCTAAAATTTAGGATGAAATTCTTATTTAATTTTATTATTTATCAAGATATTGTTATAGTAATATTACGTTTGTGAAATTTAGATTAAAGTTTTTTGATCAGACAGAAGTGTGACCTATTTTGACATATATGAAATTATATGGAGATAATTCTCCTATTATTTCATGATAGTACTTGGTTGTTGGTTAGGATTTAGACCTTCATCACATTATTTTAAATATTATTAAATTTAATGAACATATCATCCATTTCAGCCACAATGCATTGAAGTGCGGTTTAATCATACATGTCACAAATTAATCAATGATTGTTATCCTATGATTTCATGAAAATATGAGTTTGAATGGTAGGTATTACATTTTGAATCATTTTTTTGATGCTTAAGTAAATTAAAATGCATTTTTGTTCAATCTGAGAAAATTAAGTTTAACATCCTAACCCAAATGACCACTAAGTAGGTAGTCGGACTGGTGGATCACATGGCCTCAAATGCACCTCCCCTTACACCAGAGGCTATCTACTAAGAGTGATGGTCTAAGGAGGTGATATCGGGGAGACTATACCATCATGATCAGAGTAGCAGAGAGGTGTATCACAAATTAAATAATAAACAACAGCAAAATCCTTAATAAATGAAATGTCAACTACTAAAAGAATAGTATAAACATAATATAAAAGATTTAAATTCCATTTTATATAATGAATTCATGTCAATATAATGATAGCCAACTAAAATAGTTGATATACAATAGAAAAAATGATACAGTACAATGCACGAATAAAGAAAATAAATAAAATCCATGAGGTAGATCTCCATGAGCATACTGAGCTTCATCTTAGTCATGTGTTCCTAACTTCAAGGTACAATCAACAACACATGAAAATGTGAATGGTCTAGAAAACATAAGTTCTACTCATGTGACCCAGTGCATTGGTTTCTAGAGTAGGGTGTGAGATATAAATCCTAGTAGGTTATGACCCATAGTGCCTACGACGGAATCCAACCCATTAGTAAAAGTAAATTAGTGTGTATGTAGTATAAATAATAAGAAGTTATTGACAAATAAACAATACTAAATAAACCACAACCAGCCCGCTCAGGCTCCCAAAGGACACCAGGTGGCTCTACTTGCTTTGTCTCATGATAAGAATGAAATTTATGATCCAGAACTATATATATAGTAATAATATATATTGTATATTTATATATTGAATCCAAATATATGGAACAAGTGTGTGCTGATGCAAATGGCCATATACCTAGAATATTAACTGCTTGTTGGACCGGGCGTAACTCAGATATCTATAACCAGTCAAAACAAGCCTATAATCTCAAGAAATATAGTTAATTCTCTATATCCTGGTAGATTGTGAAGCATATTTAAATCAACACTCTTGATGGAAAGCGTGCTATCTTTCCAACATTGTAAAAAAGAGAGTTTGGAGTATCTACCCACATCCTACATTTTATAAATGGTGTGAGACGTCATGAAATCACTATTCGATGTAAATGGAGAATGATTTTATTCTATTCTCAATAGATCCATTAACATCATTCTACAGCCTATATCAAGGAGTAATCATATAACAATAATAATAACCAGAACCATGAGGCAGTACCTATCATGATCTATATCTATTTATCCCATTATATAGTCAAGGGAATTAATTTTAACAATAGAATGTACACATCATGCTACGATCAGTGTGTATTTTCCACCCTTTACAATACATTTAATTTAAATCATTTTATTCATTTAAGGAATGAGAACCATCGTGAAGCTTTCCTTTTAATATAATCAAGTCATAATATTTATGGAATTTAAAACATACATAAAGGAAATCCATCATGAACAAGCTATTCAAATTATTACACACAATTAAAAACATTCATGGAAACAATTCCATCATGTCAATCCATTCAATTCATTTCATTCAATTTAATTAAAAAACCATGGAAAATAATTTTATTAGATTTAAAGGGGAACATTGAAGGTCTAATGGGCAATTGGAAAATTACCTCCATGGGTAATCCCATTTACAAGCCAAGTCAAGCACATTAGAGTTTCTTTGTTAATTATAAACATTTACCAAAAGATGGGAATCCCATTTAGGAATAACCCAATAGAACATGTACTAAAAATTTATTATATCAATCCATGACATCAAAGCATTAATCCAAGAACAATATAACATACAAATCATAAATTTGTAATTTTGAAGACAACACACCTCACTCTAGCAGTTTTATTATAAAAACATGACATTATTTATCAAACAATTAATCTAAACATATGCAAACATCATATTTAGGAACCAAAATTGAATCCAAAAAACATTAATTTTAAAATAAACTACCAAACATGGAAATATAACTGAAATTTTCATCATGAAACTTAAGAGGTGCCATTATCAACTGGCTAATTGCATATGTGGGGAAATTTCATTATAAATCCAATATTAATGCTTAAATGTCGTTCTAGTCATTTATTCCTTTTGTTTTAATATTTCAATTCATGCAAGGACATCCAATGGGTGTTCTTGATCAAGTTTTACATCATTTATATACTAATCTAAGATCCCATGGGTTGTTTCTAGGTATTTTGATAAATTTGATATGAAAGAACCAATTATAAACCAACGCCCAACAAAGGCTGGCATACGGTACAACAACTCTATTTATAAAATGAAGTAACAACAATTAAAATCCATATACAACATAACTTATGCTTATTTTGTTCCACATGTCCAATATCAAGATCTGATTTGGTCTAGTTTGGTAGGAAATGATGAAACATACATTTTTCGTGAAAATAGGGAAAATGACCTTGCACCTCAATAACTTAATAGAGAAGAGATTAAATAAATAATGATTCAAAAGTAATCGATATCTTACCTATGTGGATCCATAGATACCAAAGAAGTTTATTCCCATCTTCGAACAGTGGAGATAAATCAAAGCCTAAAAGAGACTTGAGGAAGAATCCACGGCGCATAAGGAGGGAACTCACCCGTTGGAGGAAGAAGAAGGAACAATAAGAATAAATAAAAACTAAATAAGGGATGTTTTGTAAATTCACCCTCAATGTAGGTTCCCATGGTTTGGCCTCATGGTTTGGCATCATGGTTTAGCCAAACCATGCACCAACTATGTGGCACTCACTGTCTAGGGAAACCACCTCGCATGGTTGACCCACACAGTTTTATTAACCATGCAAAAACCATCCGATGAATAGTGCCTAGGTACTTCTTAAGTGTAAAAAACCTTGAAAGATAGGTGCACAGTTTAGGAAAACCATGTGTATCCGAGGTAGGGAACACATACACCCCCCTCATTTGATACATGGTTTTATACTGGGGGACCAGGGTTTCAGAAAAATTGTTCACCCTTTTTAGACCACCCAAACCATTGATTTTTGGGACTCGACGCTCCTAGAACTTGAAAAGACAGTATAGGAACATTTAGGGACTTTACCCAAGTATTAAAGCAACACATTGATGTTTTACAACTCTTTTAATTACATTCTAAATCTCGGTTAAAAGAACGACCCTTCCAATAAATTCTAAAATTCAAATTCTCATAGAATTTTACCTTGGATCATAACTTATTTCATGACAACCTCCCCACCTTAGAACATCTCATCCCCAAAAATCCTTTGAGGGAAATGAAAACATCACCCAACCTATGATGGTCATGAAATCCCATTCAAATGGCCACATTTTATTTCCAAATTCTCAATGTACCTTCAAGAATTTCTTGAGCATATGACACTTAAGCCATCAAGACTCGATCCAATGCTCGTTTTCAATCTGAAACACCAAAACAAATCTTACCTGAGACCATCTATCTTCATACATGATCAAATAATCATCCCTTTAAACATTTTGAAGATAGTTTCTCCCACAATAGATATTAACATTATAAAGGGGGGAATTCTATGTTATAGCACCTCCAGTGTTGGAATTTTATACAAACTACACACTATGGATTTTAGCAACGCTCCTGGCATGATTCCTTTAACTGGGTGAACCTGAAAACATATGAGTCTACAAAAAGGAACTCTTAGTAAGAAAATGGTTTAATCCTGATCAACTAAACTGAAACTGGTCATGCATGATTTCCTTGAAATACTCCACCAACCTTTAAACCACACCCACCTTAACAAGGAGATGTGTTTTCAAATCTATCTCTTCAACCATATACACTGAACAAGAAGGATAACAACTCAATCCATTTTGGATGACTTATCTTAAATATTCCTTATTAAGATTGTCAAAATACTACAAACTGAACTGCAATTCCTTCCTCCAAGGCATCTAGATTTTACTAAGGGAATGTTCACTGAAGTCTACACATGGATTCTAGGGACGTACCCTAATCAAACCATTACCTTAACATTAAAAACTTCCATGCCTCTAGAAAAATAATAATGTAACCCAAATCCAGCCCACTGGATTGGTTGCCTTTATGAATCACCTCTGAGCCTAAAAATAAGTCCAGGATAACCTTTAATTCATTAAAATGGATCCCAAAGAACTAACCTAAGGTAGTCCATTCTCAATGTTTATAAGTGAGATATTGGTAAAAGAAAATACATCCACATAAAATCATTAATTGGGCCCGTAGAAGCATCTTCATGGCGATCAAGTTAGAATAAATTAATTGTGTCCAAGAATCCATCCAAGGAGTTCCTACTTGGGAACCCAAGTATCGCTTAGGACTAACCATTCTTCAATAATAAAATTGTTTCTCCTATATTCAACTCTGATTAAAACCACTTATCTATCCCAATAGATTTTAAAAAATAGTGTGGAGTAATATAGATTCTCTCTTAGTTCATCACAGAAGATGTTAATATGGGTTATATTCTTGTCATGAATCCAAATATACTATGAAGGTTCTGAAGATTGCCAAGAAAATCATTTGAACCACTATTGGTCGACATCCTTTGAATGAAGCTTAGTATCACTAGTCAATGCACCATCATTAACCGATCACCAAGCCTATACCACCCTAGGTGTCCCATGATTGTTCAAGATTTATCACTACTATCCAACCAAACCAATTATATTTCTCAAAGGGTTAATACACATCTGACCTTAACGACGTCGTGTTGTTAAGCATGCACCGACATGATTCAAAACATGCAAGCCTGAAGGGAATCCAAGAAAGATTAAACAAATATAATGGTCCTCCTTGGTTGAATTCCTTCTACCATTAAGGAAACCTTTACCAGAACTGACATGACACTCCCCACCTTAGATGTGTCTTAGTCGTCAAAATAATAGACAGACCATCCGTTCATAAGAGAACTAGATCTGATTCATCTTAAACACAAACCCTTAAGTATTTGGTAAAAAACCAAACCAAAATGAAAATGACAGGAGTTCTAAATCCCCTGAGTCTCTAGAAATTACTCTCAAGAATAGGTTAAAACTTGGTTAATTTAATTCCCATGCCACTCTACTATATAGATGACCCGAGATCATACTAAGCAACACAATGCTCAACATTTACACCGAACTCAACCGGTTCATTAAATCACTCAACATCATGATGGGTACCACATATATCAACGCATACTACACCAGTATTATTAGAGAAACCCGAACATTTTGAATATTATCCATAGGATGTCCTCCCTGTACACTCATCTATCATATGGCTCACATAGAAAACTATCTCAAAGTTGTTAAATCTCATATGACTATAAAACAGACTAACTACCTCTCAAGTCACCCAAGGAAAGAGAACAGGGTTATGAGACATACTAAGCATATGACCATGCCCTTGGCATTTCTAACCTGCTAAAACCAAGCATTACTTGATGATCACACCCATAAAAAAGGTCAAGGAAACAAAAAACATGCATCCAAACAAGGCTTTCATTTTGAAGATAAGACTCGTAATAGGGACCATGACACCTGAATGGAACCAAACATCAAAAAATCATTCCATTTAACAAGTAATTTAATCTCTAAGGGTTCTACCTACTACATGATATTCCCTTACATAATCATAATCATTAACCCTATCACTAAGGCACACCAAACAAAAATTCACTAGGCTCAAGATCCTATCATTTAAGGCATTTCTAAAAGAAAAAGTCCTATAGAAAATTCTTCTATTTCCATTACAAGGAAACTCAAGGAGAATCTTAAACTACCATTAAAATAGGTTTTAAACAATGGAAACCACCCATGTTACATTGTTAAGACTTTAAACTAATAAAATTATATCATTAAACATTTTAAAGATTCACAACAGAACATAAAATACCAATTTATAAGAAAAAACAGGCATGTATTATCAAAAACACTATTTAAAAATTTAACATTTTTTTCACAACTGTTATAAATATTATTTTTCTTATAAAACTCTCCTTTATTTGTTTTCATGATTCAAAAAATCCTTACTTTTATTCTAACAGTTTTGTTAAGTGTTTCAGATTATATAAATTCTATCTTGTGCATTCAAGTATTTATCTTACGTAAGAATTTTATATTAAAAACTTTAAAGAAAATTTTTAGTTACTCAAAAAGAGAAATGACAATGTAATAATTTATCTTATGAAGTTTTAATGAGTTACTAAAGAAATACATATAGTTAATAATGGAAATGTTAATGGAATTTATTCTTATGAGAAGAATATTCACACCTAGATGAAGTTGAAGAAAATTGAATTATTCTCTAGTAACTCATTATCTTATGTAGGTGAATTATATTAAGATATGTTGAAGACCAATTATATTAAGAAGGTATGATTTTTCATCTTACGAAAATATATGTGATGATGAACAGTATATTCACCTGATATCCTTCGAACATCTGATAGTACATAATGTCATTATTATCTTTTCTAAACTCATGATAAGTCATTTTATAACTATTGAGTTCATCAAAATAAAGTTATCTATTTAAGTAAAGATCATACTATATAATACTTTCCATGAATAGGAAAATTCATTGAATGATAAAATCTCTAACATTAAATTTGCTAAAGAAATTCAATATTTGGAAGGCGTAGATACATTCTCTTATTAGCCTGTCTTATTTGGATCCTGGTATGGATCATTCCACCATTTTAATTATCATGTTATCAAGTTAAAAACTACAAATATAAGGAACTTTTGGAAAGAAAACAAAAGAGAGAAGACAAAAATAATTCTAAGAGAACAAAAAGAAGCAATTAAGGTGTGTACATATTGAAAATCAATACATCTAGTGTTAAGCCTATCAGCTCTATCAGTTTCACTGAAGATCATCCGAATATGTTCTTGAAGTTTATATTTTCTTAGGATGAATCTTCAAATACTCTCAGTTTCGGCTTCCAACTGTTCACCACAAAAGTTTCTAAAATCTTGTTTCTCATAATACTTTGTTTTCACTCAGTGAATGAGTGTGTAAGACTGTGCATAGGACATGTAAAGGTAAATCCTAGGTGAACGATCTTGAACCATTTTACTAAGTGACAACTGCTTGTACTGAGTTTGGATTCCTCAGTAAAATGGTTGTTTTGTGAAAATATCCAAGTTCGTGGAGTAGAGTGTTGGTAGATTGTACTAAGGTATTTATATTCTCCAAACAACTATAAAACTCTATATTAAATTTCCATTCTTCATGTTTTGCATTTATGCTTCACATACTTGAAAGGAAGGAGAATGAATGTACATACATAGAAGAGGGAGGTTTTAATTTTCAATATGTATTTAATAACTCAGTTCACCCCTATTGAGTTATTCAGTCAATCATTATCGGGGACAATAATTGGTATCAGATAAAGTGACTCTCAATTTCCCAACTATCAAAGGTTGTATTCTAATAATTTATTTTCAAATGGAAATTATGGATGATAACTAAGAATTTATTTCAATGGTTAGAGCTCCGTATTGTAATGGTGAAAACTATGGCTGCTGGAAATCCCACATGTTTATTCATCTAAAGAATCTTGATATGAAAGTTTATCTTAAATAAGTAAAACCTTACCAAATTCTTAAGTTAGAACATAAAACATGGGATGTTGCAACTGAAAAAAATTATGTTTTAAACTCAGATCTAGGTATGTTATCATCTATGTGTTAGGATGAGATGATTTCGATAGAATCTCTCAATGTAAAAAAGTGCATGAAATGTGGACTACTATAGCAGTAGCATATAAAGGAACTAACAATGTAAAAGCTCTCATGTATGATACAACCAAGATCAAGTTCGATACATTAAAAATAGCTGAAGGAGAGAGTATTACTCAACTAAATGGAAGACTCAAAGATATTTTAAACAACATTGCTGCTCTAGGAATGCATATCACTAAGCCAAAGAAAGATTTAAAACAACTCATAGTATTACCATATAAGTGGAGTGGAATATCTAATTCCATCAAACAATCTACAGAAGTCAATAATTTCATGATTAAAGATCTCATTGGAGCTGTCATGATATATAAAGTAGAAATGGAAACTACTGATGAGAATCCCAAAATGATCAAATATAAAAATTCTTCCTTGATAGTTTCTACTTCTAAAGATGATATAAAGAGAAGTTCACAAGATTATTAAGTTTCTAAATAATAATATTCTTCAAGAAATGTTGAATCAAATGATTAGCTTTCTCAAATTGCTCGAATGTTCAAAAAATTATATAACATGAGATGAGGATTTAGAAGACCCTTAAATAAGCAGAGAAAGAATAGAGACAACACTAAAGAGCATTGATGCTATGAATGAAAAAATATAGGACACATTAAGACTTACTATCCAAAAAACAAAGATGATAAAAAGAAAAAAAAGGATCACGTCAAAGAGATAAGATATAATACATATTAGAAAGATATGAAGGCCACCTGGAGTGCTTATGATGATCCTAGTGAATTCATATAATAGTAATAAAAAGATAAATATAAAAACAAAAATTTCTTCATATACTTTATGGAACAATCAGATGAGGTACATTATTTTTATTATGAGCATGAACAAGAATCTGAAAATAAAAATTTCACATACAAAGATTTAAATGAATGTTGAAAAATGTTGGAAATTATGTATGAAATCCAAAAAATAATAATAAATCACATTTAAATTTTTATAATAAAATCATTTGTGAGGAATAAAATACGACAAATAAGATTTTATAACTGAAAGATCATCTCAAAAAAATCTATTATTTTGAATGCTGAACAAGTCAAGCCATTTTAAAAACTAAAGAAGAAAGTTCAAAATTTAAAAGATACTAAAAGTGTTTTTACAAAATTGGAAGACTATTTAAACAAAATTCTTAGCTAGAATCAATATAGAAAATAAAAATTTGGAATTGGTAGCCAAGGTAAAAAAACTAAGCTTTATGGAAAATATTTCATGCCCTGCTCAAAAAATAAATATCTTCATAAGGTCACTTGTTTTAATTGAGGTGAAATGAGACATTTTTTCAATAATTCTATTTTCAAAAATCCTCATGTTAGTGGAGTTAATTTTATTTTCTTTCAATATATTTTTCAAAACAAATTAATAATTTTCTAGAAAATAGAATAATTTATGTATTCCTAGATATCTTATAGCTAACATATCTGGATCCAAAAATATTTGGGTACCTAAAAATTATGTTGTTTGATTTGTCATTGTAGGGAACTTGAAACAACCTAAGATTGATGTACATATAAATTACATTTCTTTTTTAGAATAATTAATAAATTACACTAATATAAACCCAAAGACCTTATTAGTTTAGTGTCTTTGGAAACATGGAATACAATCTTTTAACTTGGTGAACAATCTTCAAAATATCCCATAAAGATCTTCCCCCTTTTTTTCCTACCCTAAAACTTTCTTTATATACTGGGGAAAATAAAACATAAAAATGGTGAGCTCAATTATAAGTAAGGTTAAACATTGATAACATAGAACATACCATAAACATAATAATTTAAAAACATGAACATAATGTTTAAATATCAAAATCTTGCGTCATGAAATAAATCTTGGCAGTGCGTAAGGCATAGATCCTAAAGGAACATTAACCATGATAAAATAGCATTTTAATAAAACATGTGATTGTCGAAAATAAATAAGCACATAATAATATTTCCACAGTAGCCAAGACATTGTTTCCAAGACCATCATAGTGGACAAAGTCCATTACTGAACTGGGTTTACTTGTCGTTCCAGCCGTGCATTACTGAACCATATTTACTTGTCATTCTAGCCCTATATTAGTCAACCAGTATTATTTTTCATTCCATTCATGTATATCTCATTAGATATAAATATTTACCAAATGAATTAGAGGGAGATCTAGGTCCCACCCATCTTATAATGAAATCATTATTACATGTTCCACAAAAACATAAATCATTCGGCACAGCATAACCCAGGAAATAAATTGGGATTCTTAAACATAATTCCATCATAACATAATCCATATAAAATATCATTACATCATTAAAAAAAATCAAATCATAGTAATAATAAGGATATAAAAATAACCCTATTTAATTTTTTTCATCTTAGATGGAAAATAATTTTGATAAAACACTTGAACATAATTCCTAAGGACAATATCCTTTCTTCTTTAAAAACATTTTTTTCTCAAAATGACACGTAATTTTAAAAGAGAATAATTTAGTTAAAAATACACTTGAAATCATGATAAAGAAGATTAATGGAAATAAGGTCTATGATGATGTAAAAATCAGTTCATGTCATATAAGTTTAAAAAACATTATTCTTTAACTTTTTCTTGAAATGTCAAAAAGTACCTCGTATCGAAAACGACAAAATATTCCATTCATACCACTTAGTAAAAATTCACCAATGGGTAAAATTGAATTTAAAAATCTATACAAGGATATAAAGAATATTTTGAATTATATATTTAGAAGACAAGTACGTTGATGATAAATATACCCCTGTAAATACATTTGAATAAACAATCTTAGATAAAAATGAGATTTACATTGTTACCCCTTACCTTAGGCCTGATTTCTATTGTATGTGTCTAAAACTCCTATATAGTGGATTTGAACATATTATTAACATTTAACAGAACCCTAATAATATCTATTAAATCATATATGATTCACTTATAATTTTATATTACTAGTTTATTTATCAATTCCATAATAATGATACCTTTTGGGTAATAATAAATTTATTTATTATACACATATTAACTAGTTATTCATGATATTATTACTTAGATAGTGATTTACTTACTTCTGGAATGTAAAAAAAATATTTATATATCATATATATTCATTATATAAATATATATAATATATAGATAAATGATATGTAATACACCGTTCATGGAGACGGTAGGTCGTGCGTACGCATGAACGCGGTTTCCTTTTCCTTATTGAATTGAATGGATGAAAGTAAATGACATATATATATATATACATAAATATAGTATCATTATTATTTCATATATTTCATTTTTATTTATTATATATACCTTACAATCATTATTGAATGATTAATTTGGGGAATGAATCTCATCGCGTCGTGGAGACGGTAAGCCGTACATACGCACAAGCGACGATATCATTCCCTTGATGGTAAAATAGTATGGAATTGGATAGTATTTGAATTGTATAGAATAATTATTATTTACATTGATTATTTATATCTATTATACTCATCAATATACACATCTAAATTTGGTATTGTTGAATAACAAGTTACCCCATTGTGTGGAGACTGTAAGTTTTATGCATGCACGCATAGTGATATTGTTATTTGAAGGATGTATAAAATGAGGTATAAGGTTGTTCCATAACTATAATAAGATATCAACATGTATAAGATACTGGATTTATTACTTTAGTATAGAAACAAATTAAGAAGATGAATTATAATAAGAAAATAATTTTGAAAGAGGTGATAAAACAATAACCTCTTTTTGGGTATCTCTTTTTGGTATGCACAAAAGGACTTTTTAATATGGTTTTATGCCCAAAGGGTGGACTCTAGAATGAAGTGAGGGGAGTTGGTAGGAGATTTGTTCATGTTTTGGCTGATCCAAAGGGCTTTGGAGGTGTGATTAAAATAGAAGGATATGTTCCCTTTTATAAGATAGGGGAGAGGGACTACTCACTGAAAGGTTATGCTTGGATGAAGCATGTCGTCATGTTGTAATTGATGGGGAGGAGCTGGTTCTATAGTTTGTTCTGGGTTTTTGTTTTTGGTTTTTTGTGGGTTTTGTTAGACTTTATGGTTTCTCACTTTTCCTCAAAATTGTTTTTGAAAATTAAAAAAGTAATTTTCAGTTAGTCTATTTAATTTTATTTGTGTGGAAAATACTCTAAATATTAAATGGTTATAAATATTTACTTATGTGTTGTAAATTGTTAATAATTGGATACCTTGTGACATTGAAGACTGTATTATTTTCACTTTATATTTTATAAATATTTTTGTTATTTTTATATAATTTAATAATATTTTTTATAGATAATATCAATAGTGTCGATATTTACGTTCTTCGTTTATTTTAATTTATTTAAAATCCACACTGAAGATAAATTTGAACCAAAAATTTTAATACACTTATAACATGTTATATTTACTTAAAAAATTCGTGTAACATGTTAATTAGTATATATGATATTTATTTTAATATTTTTAAAACCATTTATTTGATATTTCTATCAATAAAATAATATCTACAACACTATTGTGTCATCATTAATGGTAATTATTTAATCTAAAAAAATTCAAAATAAATTCACATGATCTAGATAATTTTATAATAATTTTGGAGAATATTTACTTTCTATGTTTTATCATTTTTATACCTATATTAAAATTATTATACTTATAAAATATATGAGAGTAACATGTTGTCACCTTCTTTTGTTTTAATTATAATTACTTCACTTTCATAGACAAAAAATCCATTAAATGAACCAATTCTGACCCATAGGTGACATTGGTGGACGTTGATTCATCTAATTGTATTTTGGAAGGTGTTAGGGTAATTTAATCATCTTTATCATATTGTTAGTTACCCTCATTTACCTGATTTAACTTTAACTGTGGTAAATAAAAATTACCGTAATTATTATTCATAATATCCAAAAAAATAACCTATTAACTTTATTTGGACCCACTAATTCCAAATTTGGAATTTATTTATCATAATTCAAAACACAAAATTGGAAAAAATTAATTTAAAATTAATTCACGTTGTTTAAAAACAAAAAATGTGTTTTAAAAAAGTAAAAACTATCAAAAGATTAACATGTGTTTCAGTCGAATTTTAAATGTGAAATTACTTAGAATGACCAAAATTGGATTACATGATAAAAACATAATCCAATTAAACTTTAAAATAAATTAAAAAGAAAATATAACTATAAAAATAAATTAAAAGAAAAGGTAGTTTTGAATTAAAATGCAGTATTTTTCTTTATTCATTAAAATATAAATTTTATTAGAAAAATACCAAAGAATGAAACAAAATTAAATTTTGATTTCCCATTACAAAATAAGAAGTTTATTTTTTCAAATATAATATATAAAATTATTAAAATCTATATTTAAAATTTTTGTGCCATAAAAAGGCATCAAAACTTTATTTTTTTGGAAAATACATCTTTTATCCAAAAAAATGAATTTGTTCTTTTATCATGTTCTGTAAAATACATAAGATGAATGTTAATTTTACATAAAATTAAAATTTTTGTTAATACTATTCATAATAACTAGTTTATATCCCATTAAATAATAATATTTTAATAATATTTCATTTTTTAGTGAAACTTGGTATTGCATACAACGCAAGCTATCGAGGAAGGTCACTATTGCGTGTAATGAAAGCCAAGTTGGTGTTGCGTGTAGTAAAATATTCCTTTGGTATTGCATATAATATAATGCAAACATAGTTCTTTTATACATTGAACAAAATCTATACTCAGTGTTGTGTGTATCTTACGCCAACTCGATATTGCTGTGACGTACGCCATATTGGTTTAGTGTGAAAGGAATGTATGACTTAGTGCATTGAAAGATATAAATGAAAAATTTAAATTATTAAAAAATGGTCCTTAAAAACTCAGGGTGTTACAAAACTGGGAGTATGAACAGCTATACAAAATGGTTTATGGATTCTATTGTTTAAGGCCTATGAGTGGAGACTACTCCAATTTTCATTATTTATCTAAATAAGATGGACGATATGTCACATTTGTAGATAATAAAAAAGAAAAGATAGTTGGAATTTTTTTGGTTGGAAATCCACAGTCAATACTCATCAACAGTGTACTTTAAATGGAATGCTTAAAGCACAACTTGATAATTATTTCTCAACATTGTGATGATAGTTATTCTATTGATTTTTTAAACAATGTCTTCATAGTTTTTAAATAAAAATTTCTCAAGTATAAATCACCCAAGACAAATAATTTTTACACATTAGATATTAACGAATTATATAGACAGAATTTAAATTGTTTAAAAGATAAAGTCGATGAATCATGGATTTGGCATAGATGTCTTGGACATTACAATTTTTATGCCATGATAAAATTTTCAAATAAGTATTAAATTTCTGACTTTCCTAATGTTAAATTGTATATAATGAAAAAATGTCATTCATGACAAATGGGAATGCAATATAAGTCATATTTCAAACCAATTAAATAAGTTGCTACATATAGACCTCTTGATATTATCCATATAGATTTGTTGAAACCAAGTAGAACCACAATTCTTGCTGGTAGGTTATTTATTTATGAATTTATTAACGATTTTCAAGATTTAAATGGGTTTACTTTTTTAAGACATAAAAGTGAAGCATGTTCAATATTTATTAATTTTAGTAAACTGGTGAAAAATGAGAAAGATGTCAAAATCATGTCTCTGAGTAGTGATCATGGAGTATAGTTCAAGAATCATAAAGTTAATTCTTATTTCTCTAATAAAGGAATTAAACATAAACTATCTTCCTCTAGAAAGCCTCAATATAATGGTGTTGTCAAAAGGAGAAATAGTACTCTGTATGAAATTTATAGGACTATGTTATATGAATATGACATGCCCACTCATTTCTGGGTTGAAGCAGTTAACACAACATATTATATCATTAAATGAGTACTCATAAGATATTTTTTATTGAAAATACCCTCTCAGTTGTGGAATAATATAAAACCCAATGTAGGATACTTAGAATTATTTGGATGAATGGATTACATCGTGAACACTAAGGATAACCTTCTGTAGTTCAATCCAAAATTTGAGGAAAGTATCTTCCAAGGCTATTCTACTAATTCCAAAGCATATAGAGTTTTCAATAAAATATAAAGTATTTTTAAAGAATAAAACCATGTGAAATTTAATGAAATTGATCCCTTGAGTCACAAAATGACTCCAATTGATGATCAAAATGATTCAGTCAAAAATATGAGACCTGAACCTCACTTTCATGACAATAAGGATGATAACTGGGAACATGATTATCTTAAACCAAATACAATAAGAATAGAAACTATTAAATCAAAAACGATATTTCCAAAAACCCCTAAACACCTTAAATTCCATACTTTAGAAATAGTTATAGGAAACCTAGATGAAGGTGTGAAACTAGAATAAATTTAGGAAATTTAGTATAATTATCTGCCTTTTTATCCTAATTAGAAACTCAATATGTAGAAGAAGCCTTATTCAATAGGGATAGGTCTTTTAAAATAGTTTTTTTCTTTAGTTAGATGTCTTTACAGTAGGAATAGAAGATCCTACAATATTTAAGAAAACTTGTTTTTATGCTATTTTTTAGTATAAATATATTTATATTATGTTATTTTCAGATGAAAAAATCAAAAATTATGATACCATTTTTCAAAACATATGAAAAAATAATTTAAAATGAGAAATATGGGAGAACTAAATTATTTTCTAGGATTACAATTTTATAAAATATATTTTGGAAATATTTCAAATCAAATAAAATACATACTTTAATTTCTTCGAAAGTTTGGACTTGAAGAGAGTAAGACCAACTAAACTCCTATGAGTTCCTATATCAACCATGAATCATATGAAACTAGAGAACCAGTTAACAATAAGTTATATAGAGTAATCATTGGAATTTTATTGTATCTTTCTATAAGTAAACCATAAATTATGTTTCTAGAATGCCATTATATAAGATTTGAATACAATCCAAATGAATCAAATTTAAAGATAGTGAAAATAATTTTAAGATATTTCAAAATAACCATAACTCTTCCTATTCTTCTTCCCAAAACCTCCGATTTTAATTTAGTTTTATACTTGGATGTTGATTTCGATGGATATAGATTAGATATAAAAAGCTCTTAAGGAACCTAAAATTTTCATGGAAAATCTCTCATGTCTTGGTCAATTAAAAAGAAACATTTTATAGCACTATTAACTATTGAAGCTGAATATAGAGCCACATGAAGTTATTGTGTGTGGGTACTATAGATTAAACATACCTTAATGAATTTTGGATTTATGTTCAATAATATTTAAATAATATGTGATAATAACAGTTTTATGAACATCTCAAACAATAAAATAACCATTCAAGAACAAATCACATTGCATTAAGACATCATTTCTTAAGAGATCATGTGCAGAAAGGTGATATATCTTTAGTATTTTTTTTGCATATAAAAACAATTCTTATATTTCTTTACTAAACCCTTGTCTATTTATATATTTTATTTTATTAAATCATAATTAGGTATGTTCAATTTTACAAAGTAATATTTTAGTGACAACATTATTTGATTTATTTAAATATCTCGTTTTTTTACTATTTTGAGTAATGATCGCATCTTTTAGGTAGTTTCACCTATATTTAGTGATAATTACTCTGACATTACTGTATAACCCTTGGATTATCACAAATAAAAAAGTGGGATTGAGTATCAACTCTACGTGTGAAATGACTCATATGTCCTTTGAACCCTTCTGTGTCCTTTCTCATAACCTTGTTACCCTAGCCCTCTGACCTTACAATCCATCAACCCTCTATAAATAAAAAAACTGAAAGGATCCGATGATTATTCATCTAGAATAATGAATCACAAATGATATCAAGAAACATTTTGAGTGGTAGATCAATCATTTTAAAATGGTTAAACAGAACATATATATTGTTGATGAAGTTTTTCAATCATCAAGGATTGGATTTTTTTGATGCATCATGAACCCCTATAGTTTTTAAGAAATAAACTCATGAGTTTGATGAGTTTTTTACTTTTAAATTTGGGGAAGATAAACACATATTCATTGCAACCATCAACCAGAGGAAGATGTCGCTAACATTGGTTAAGCTGACTGAAGCTTTAAAATTTCCTCATGAAGAATATTTGTTCTTCTATACATCTCTATCTTTCATGGATGGTGTTACTCTTACCGAAATCATGAAATCACTCATTAGAACTGATTTTATCGAGAAAAATCTAGTGAAGAAACTAGAGATAGAACAAAAAGTGTAGATCAAATTTATTCAGTCTGGGATCACCCAAAAATGGTGAGTTTGAGAAAAATATTTTTCAAGATATTTCATTACATTAATTATTAACATTAGAAAAACTTATCAACATAGCATTATATGTCTTGTGATATATAAACCATCTGAAAAATAAGTCCCTAAATTTCTACCCATATGACGAATCATTAACCTAGTTTTCTAAAATGCGTGGGTTGTTTTGGATGACAATGATGCAACATCGCGTTATGGTATGATGAACCTGACTGCAAGTGTTTTAGAAAATAGTGGCTTTAATTGGAATTTTTCTTTGAAAAATTCGATTTCTTATCATTTGATGCCTGAAATGTACCCTTCATAGATTCAATAGGAGTGTTCCAGTTTGGATAAGACACCAATTATACTAGAAAAATCGTCTCATCGTTCCGAGACAAGAAAATATAGTGATGAAAAAGAGAATCTATTAATCTAAGAAGAAGAGTTATGGTTGGAATTAATATAAACCCTAAAGATATTGATTAGGAGAGAACCCTTCCTACTCCTGCCTCTCCAGCAGTCTAAAAATAAAAATTAAATGATAGAAACAGCTCTCACTTGGATGTTCACCATCAACCAAGATAAGAAAATATCTATAAATCCAAGATTGTATCCTCTTCTTATTTAGTCTCAATATTAAGTGATGGAGAGAATGGATAATGAAATAATCATAATAACTGATTCACAATAATCACATCATGATGAAGTCATACCCAATGCTATAGAAAATCAACCAATTCAAGAATAGAGTGTTGATGTTTAATAGGAAATGGATTTCCATGTTCCTCAAGAAACTCGAAATCAAGAAATACCATAAAATGAATGGATAATTTCTAAAATACCATAGAAAATTATTTGCAAGATAGAATCTGATGTCGAGCTCTTTTAAAAATTGATTCTTTTGTGTACATAGTTTTTCAAATACATGGGAGTAGGCTACCTGGACCTTAAATTTTTTATTACTACCTATATGCATCTCAGTGTCTCAAATAAATCTATGATGTATCAGTGAATAAACCAAGGGAACACTAATTGTTTCTAATATATGCATATTTATTTTTACCTAAACCATTATTTAAAGAAACCTTTACTCGTCTAGATATCATTGGCATGGATAGGGTACAAAAAGATACGCACAACATTCAGTTAACACCAGTCATGTTTTTTTATTGAAGATTGTGATGGTCTTAAAGCATCATTACTGATATTAGGCAATGATTTTGGGATAATAGTTGACGTTTCTCTGCCTTTATATTCATTACCTCATGACCAAAACCTCTCGTCCAAGAAACCACCTTCCAAAATCCATTTTCATCAAAATATTTGATATTTATCCCTCTTGAAGTTCATGAAGTTTATTGCCCAACGGTTGGGACTTTCTAAAAAAATATTTATGCCATTGTTTTTATAGATTTTAAACATTTTCTTCAGTTTACTTTAACATTTATTCTATATGATTATGTTATATTACCCTATTATTTTATTAAATAATCTAGCAACTCAATATTTCTTATAATTTTTATAAGATTTTTATCATTGTTAAGCCTTTACTTTTAACATGTTTATGCTTTTAGATCATAATTTGTTATACAAATATCCCAATTCTTCATTATGACCTCTATTATCTACCGAAACTATGTTCTGTTAACATATATTTGTGTGCATATAAGTTTTTATTTTCTATACTTCTTTTTGATTTCACAAAAATGTGGTGAGGAATGGAAAATACAAATATTCACTTGTATGTAAAAATTATTTCTTATTTTAAAAGGACATGTTTTTCTGGAAGAAATTAAAAATATATTAATTTCTAAGAAGTTAAAATAATTTATAGTAATTTTTTTCTTTTCCCGTCACATGAATGTTTTTAACATAAAAAAATGGGGATATTATTGTCAATTTTATTGTTTCAATATATATATGATTTATGTGTTTTGAATATTTAAAAAATCCCTTCTTTTATTCTAAAAAGTTTATTATGTGTTCCATACTATATTCATATTATGTTGTGTGTTCAATTATATATCTTACAAAACAATTTTATCTTTTGAAGTTTACGGAACATATTTAGTTACTCATAAATAGAAATGACAACATATGACTTTATCTTATGATTTTCAAATAAGTAACTCAAGAAAGAATTCTATTTAGAAATGAATATGTGAAAGGACTTTATTCTTCAGAGAAGAATATTCATAGCCAGAATAAGTTAAATAAGAGTGAATACTACATCAGTAACTCTTTATCTTAAACTAGTGAATTATATTATGATACGTTGAAGACTAATTATCTTACGAAGACAAGGTTCTATATATTTTGAAAAGATATCCGATGATGAAAAATATATACATATGATATCATTCAAAGATCTGATAGTACAGAACATCATGATTAGCTTTTCTAATATCATGATAATTAATTTCATAACTTTTTAGAACATCAAAATAATATTATCTACTTAATGAAATATTTGACTGCACAAGACTTACCGTGAATAGGAAAATTTAGAAAATGAAAAAATCTTTGACATTACGGTCTCTAATGAAATTCTATATTTGGAAGGAGTAGATACATAATCTTATTATCCTATCATATCAAGATCACTTCGTGGATCATTTTACCATTAGAATTATGTTTCCCTTAAGTTTAGAACATTATATATAAGGAATAGTTGGAAACCACACAAAAAGATAGAATAAATGAAGTATGTGAAGAGAATAAAAAAACCAATTGAGGTTATGAACATATTTAATATCAACATGTCTATGTTTAACCCTATCAACTATATTAGTTGTAGTAAAGATCATCTCGATATATTCTTGAAGTTTATCTTTTCATAGGATGAATCTTCATCTACTATCAATTTAAGATTTCAACTGTATACTGCAAAATGGTTCTCAAATCTTGTATCTAATTCTACTTTGTTTTCACTTTGTGTAAGAGTGTATAAGGATATGGATATGTATTGTAAAGGTAAATCCTAGTTTAAATATCTTAGACCTTTGTATTAAGTGACAACTGATGGTACTCATCATGGAAGCCCCGGTAAAAGGGTTGTTTTTGGAAAATCACCAAGATCGTAAAGGAGAGTGTTGATGGAGTGGACTAGGGGATTTGTGTTCCCCGAACAACTATAAAACTATGTGTTCAATTTCCTTTCTTCGTGTTTAAAATTTTTACTGCACGTACTTTCCGGGAAGAATTTTGAACATACATACTTCGAAGAAAGAGGTTTTATTTTCAATAAATAGTTAAGGACTCAATTCATCCCCTCTACAGTTATTCATTCAGTCATTATCTAGGAAAAAAAATCCAATCATGGTTAGGAAATTTATCATATAAATTCCTTTTAATATATAATGCGGCCAACAAGGGGCCCATTAAACTAACATGGTTTCTGTAGAAATAAACCCAATAGTAGTTGTTTAATCATTAAAACTGTAAACACCTAGAGCAGGTTATCTTATATGAGACATTCCCCAACTAACCCTCTTGGTCTAGTTGTTTATTTCAAATGTAAACCAAACTGGTCATTAATACTAAGTAAAAGAGTTACAGGCCTTAATTAAGCATCCAATTCATTCCATATTCAAATTAAAAAACCTTTAAATTTATAACCATTTCAAAATATAACATGGTCATATATCATGGATCAGTAATATTAGTGGCCATCTACCAATCCATAAAGCACCCATACACTTTACAGGTTTTCATTTGTCTTTTGTTTAATCTAAATCCTTCCACATTAAAAGTTTATAATTTAGGAGTCTTGATATTTTTACAAAATTATCTAAATATATAAAACCTCAAATGATAGTTTGAGTATTCGGGTTACCTTTACCCAAATATAAGGTGCTCATACACCTTATAACTTAAAAGTTTCACCCATTTAATGATAACCACTATAATTAGCCAAAAACAACCATTTATATATATCAATATAAAAATTTATCATGTTATCAAAATCAGTAAAAATAGAAGAACGTGCTAAATAAATAGACAATGTGGCATATAATCAACTAAGCATTGAAATATTTTAACATTATAAATAAGTCACCCAAGCATGTTATATCATAATTCAGGCAAAAGAAAACAAAAATCCGGGAAAAACAATCAAGGAACGCAAACCAAATTAGTGGGCGGCCTATAAATACAATTACATGGAATGATAAGTTTTATGTTCCTATGATGATCCATGTGATGCTACTTTCGTTACATAATGGTAGGAGGGTAAAATATCATAAACTTCATAAATCAATAAGTAGTGAAAAGTACACCAATCACTAAACGTGCAATAAAAAACATCTATAATATCAAACAACACAAATTTTAATCCCATCCCAGGACACTTGGACTTTTCCCCATGGGTGGGGTGATCAGTCATAGACATGACTGTTTACTAAGTGCCAAAAAATTCTTTGTCTCTTGTGTGCTAGACCAAAATAGAAAGGAAAGAGAAATAAAGGCTCTGAAACCACTTTGTAACATCCTGACCTGATAGACCACTAAGACTGTATCTATAATGGGGGGTCACATGGCTTCCAGCATGCTTCCCCATGTTCCATAGGATTATTACTAGTAGTGAGTGTCTAAGGAGGTGATATCCGGGATATTATACCCACATAGTCCGAGTAGCACCTCAATTTATCAGAAGTTAAAGATCATAAAACAACAGGAGGAGTCATAGATGAAAGATAAACAAGTGAAAGAATTGTATAAATTGAATATAAAAGATGGAAAATCCATTGTATACAGTGCATGCATGTTCAGATAATGATACAAAACTAATACAGTAGACATACAATAGACCACATGATTCAGTACAACAACGAAATAAATAAAAGAAATAAAATCACGGGGGGAGATCTCCAGGAGAATTCTAATATAAAACCCAATCATTTGTTCCTTACTCCCAGGTATAAGCAACATCACATGAAATATCCCACTGTCCAAAAAACATAAGATCTAATCAGGTACCTTAGTGAAATGGCGGCCTGATCAGGGTGTGAGATATAAATCCTACCATGTTACCACCCATGGTGTCTATGATTTAATCTAGTTCATCAGTAAAAGTACACCGGTTTGTAGGTATTATGAATAATAACCCATTCTAAACAAATATACAATATTGAATAAACCACAAACAACATCGTCAAGGTCCCATAGGATGCTTGGAATCTCAACCATCTTCGGCTCATGGCCTGCATGAAATTTTTGATCAGGAGCTCTATATATATAGTAATAATATATATATATATATTATATTAATATATTGTATCCATATATATAGACCATGGGTGTGCCAACAACAATGGCCATATACATGAAATACTAACTGCTTGTTGGATCAGGTGTAACTCAGACATCCATAACCAGTTAGAATGAGCCTATAAGCTCAAAAAAATAGGGTATATGTCCTACATCCCAATAGAGTGTGAGACGTATTGAACTTAACACGTGACATGGTGAGTTTAACATCATTCTAGCACTATAAACAATGAGTGTGGAACCTTTTCCCACATCCAACATAATATAAATGGTGTGTGATGTCATGAACTCAACACCCGATGTATGGGAGTGTGATTTTCTATCATGCTCAACAGATCGCTTACCATCATTCCGTAGCTTATAGAAAGTTGTAATCAAATAAGAATAATAATAACAAGAGCCATTATTAATTACCTCTCATTCTCTATATTCATTAATCCCATTATATAATCAAGGGAATCACTTTTAACAATAGCATGTACTAAGCATTCTATGATCGGTGAGGCCTTGCCACCATTTACAATACATTTAATTTAAAACATTTAATTCAGTTAAGGAATGAGAACCATCATGAATCATTCTATTTAATATAATCACGTCATAATATTTATTCCATTTAAAACATTCAAAAAGGCAAGTCATCATGAACAAGCTATCCAACTTATTACAGGGCACTATAAACATTCAAGGTATGCAATCCATATTGTCAATACATTCCATTTATTTCATGCCATTTGATTAAAAAATTCATGGAAATTCATTTTACTAGATTAAAAGGGGAACTTATAAGGTCTCGTGTTTAATTGGAAAATTACCTACATGGGTAATCCTATTTTCAAGGCAAACTATGCACTTAATAGGTTCATTGTTCATTATAAACATTTATCAAAGGAGTGAAATATCAGTTCATAATAACCAAAGAGGCCATGTACTAAACATTCCTGAGATCAATCCATGAAATCAAAGCATTAATCCAAGCACAATATAACCTATAAATCATCACTTTGTAATTTCGAAGACAACACACCTAACTTAAGGAGTTTTATTGTAAAGACATAAATTTTTTTATCAAATAATTCAACTAATCATTAGAAAACATCACATTCAATAACTATAATTCAATTCAAAAAAATCATTTTAAAATAAACTACTAAACATAGAAATTCAAATTTAAGGTTCAACATGTGACTTAAGAAGTTCCATTATCAACTAGGCAATTTTCTACATGGGTAAATTTCATTATAAATAAAATATAATTGCTTAGAAGTCATTCTAGGCATTTATTATATTAGTTATAATTAGAAAATTCAAGCTGGAACACCGAAGGAGTATCCCTAATCGATTTTGACATCCTCTATATACTAAAAAAGGACAATAAGTGTTTCTTCTAGGTGCATTGATCAATTTTATATAAAAGAACAAATTATAAAGCAACCTGTGGAAAAGGCCAATGTGTGGCGCAATGTTGCTATTTATAAAATGATAAAAAATGATGAAAAAGTTATAGACCACCAACCTTATACTTAATAAGTTCCACTCATATACTATCAAGGTCCGATTTGGTTTTATTTTCAAGAAAATGATGAAACATAAATTTTCACTGAAAATAGGGCAAATAAGATTGCACCTCGATAACTTAATCAACATGAGATTAAATGAAGAAAAAATTAAATTGAACTGAGAGCTTACCGAAGAAGATCCATAGAGACCGACAACATCTAATTCAGTCTTCAGATGGAGGAAAAACATCAAATCCTACAGTAGGCATGAGGAGGAATCCATTGTGTCTAAGAAGGGAGGTCAACTACTGGAGGAAGAATAGAAAAATAATTGGAGAAATAAAAACCCATTAAGGTAAATTTCATAAATTCACCCTCAAAGTATGGTCTCACGATTTGGAGACATAGTTTTTTCAAACTTTACACCAACCACATAGCACCAACTACCTAGGAAAACCACCTCACACGGTATAACCCTCACGGGTTTCCTAATTATGTGAAAATCATGTGATGAATAGTGCTTAGGTACTGTCTATGTGTAACTAACTATGAGGGATAATCGCACGGTTAGGGAAACTTGTTCCCATACTATGAAAGGAAAATATTATTTCCCTCTAATTCCACATGGTTTTCTATTGGGGGCCGCATGGTTTTTTACAAACCAAGTGTCCTTTTCAGACCACCCAAACCGTTGATTTCTAGTACCCAACACTCACAAACAACACATTGAAGTGTTCCAACTAGTGGAATTTTTTTGATTAAAAGTTCAAAGAATTACTTGTCAATTAAAATCCATAATTCAAATTCACATGTATTTTAACCTTAGCTCAAAACAAGTGTCATTACACCGATATTTATACATGATCTATTTCTCTATTAGAAATTAAATGGTGCATTTTTCATGATGATTTCATAACAGTATGAGGTTTTTAAAGGGTTTGATCATATAACCTATTTTTCACTCATATTTTACTATAAAAATAATTTTTGGAGAATTCTGACCACACAATATATAATAATGACCTGTTATCTATTCCACCATGTCACAAATTAAATCTAGAAATTTTTATGTAATTTCAGGACAATATGAGGTTGTTTTCTAGGTTTCAACCCTTTGATGCACATTTTTTAAAAACATTTTAAATCTTTTTAAAAGAAAATCTCATTATTTAAAGATCACCACACATTGGATTGATGATAAATTTTTTATTTTATTATAATTTGAGGTCTTTTATTAGGTTTTGACCCTTTGATTCATGTTTTTTGATTTTGAAATCCATAAAAATAGACTTTTTCATTCTAATCAAACCACATGTTGATTGAGGTGTAATTTTTTAAAACACAAAAAAATTAAATATAGATGATGACCATGTTATTTATGGATAATTTGAGGCCGTTTTTTTATGTTTTGACACTTTGATGCATGTTTTTATAAGCTTAAAGTTTGAAAAAAATAGTGATTTCAACCGCAACACATTTCAAATTGATATGTGAGCTATTCATACATGTCAAAAAATAATCAACAAGAATTTTCCTATTATTTATTAAAATTACAAGACTAGTTTCAAGGTTTTGATGTTTTGAGGGTAAATTTATAAAAACTCACTTTGGGTCATTCTGATCAAACCACTTGTAAGAGTGACGCACTATATTTTTCTATATATCACAAATTAAATGAAGATAATTTTATTATTATTTAACAATATCCTGAGACCATTTACTAAATCTTAATCATTTAAATCATGATTTTAAAGAATATTAAATATAATAAAATTCATTTTTCAGTCATTTTGAAAACACCACATAATGGATTACCATTATGTTTATTCTCATATGTATTAAATCATTCAATGATCTTTTTCATATAATTCCTTGAAAATTTGAGGTGATTTTCATGGTTTTTGAACCTTTGAAACAAGTTATTTAACTTTGAAATCAATTGAAATACTATTTTTTAATCCAAAAAACCACAAATATGATTATCATGTGGTCTACTGCTACAGGTACAAAATTAAATAGTGGGTTTTTTCAGTGATTTCACAAAAAATCTTAATATTTTGTTTTAATTTGATCATAAACCCTGTTTTTATTCAATTTTTTTACATTAACATTATTTTTTTATCTTTCTAACTAGATAGCTTATCTTAATGAAATGTAGACTACTCATGTCTGTCATAAGTCACCTAATGATTGTTTCTATGTGATTTCATGAAAACACGATGTCATTTGTAAGGAAGTTTCTCTTTGAAGCGCATTTTAAAAAACATCTAAATATTTAAAAAATTAATTTTAGTTATTTTGATGTCAAATTGTTTTATATTGATAGGTAATTTGTTCTTATATATAAAAAAATATATAACAATAATTGTTCCATGATATCATTATAATCATATATATTTTTCAATGTTTTTAACCTTTTTCATTTTCATGTTTTAATAGGTACTCCTTATGAATTCTAAAATTAGTTATATTTCATAAGATTAAGCAATATCCTAATATGTTCATGTTTATGGATTATTTTTATACATTTTTATTCAACATATATTCTTTATTATATGACTACCATTAATTATTTCCTAACATAAATATTCTATTCTTTAATGACACTATATTATAGACTCTATTTATAATATAGATTCAACTACTACTTCTGGCTTCTTTCCTACATTTGAATCAATAACTACTTTTAGAGTCTTTTATTTAAATTATTTAATTTAGTTTTTTATTTTTATTTTTATTTTTTCTTTTCACTTTGTTTCTATTTATTTTGATTTATTTTCCAAGCTTGCTCCATTTCTCATTGTTTAAGCTTTGGAATCATGATATGTTTCCATCAATGTTAGATTATTTTTTGTTTCTAATTCAACATTTTATTTTTTGTTATTATTTCTTCGATCACTTTTAAGTCTTCTAGAATTTACCTTTACTCCTATTTTGGATTCTTCTTGTGTTATATTTCTTCTATATTATATATTAACTTCTAACAATGATTAATAGTGTTTTCTCAATCATTATTCAATTTAATATTTTCAAAAAAATTCTTGTTAATGTATATATATTTTATTCCATCATCATTATTCCTTATTTATTATTATACCCTACTAATACAATTCTTCATATAATTCCAATATTCTTTTTCAATTCTACTTATGAGTTTTTAATTTTGTATTCTGTTTCCCCTTCTATTTACACTTTTGTTGTTACACTCACAATTTGTTTTAAATTCTTCACTCTATGTGTGCTTCTAGAATATGGTTTCTTGATTTTAACAATGATTATAGTTCTCCTTTTACTTTTACACATAATCCTTCCTCAATTTTGTTTTTATTTCAGTTTAAAAATCATTTTATACTTTTTATCATGTATAATGACTTATGTTTTTATGACTTCTTATGATTTTTGTTTATATTATAACTTCTAATTTTATTTTTTATATAATTTTTTGGGTTCTCTTATATTTTAAATCTCTATCCTTTATTTTAAAACCTCATTTTTGTAGATTCTATTTTCTAGTACATAATTTTCTTCCACTTTTTCCACCACATTCACTTTTTCTCATAATTTTCAGATTTAACATTTTATCTTCATCTTTGGTTGGTGAGTTTACTTTGGGTTTATGATATCTATGTTTTGAGTTTGACTTTTACATAAACTTTTTTTTGTTATTTTCTTTTCTTCTTCCTCTAGTTTTTAAAATATTTGTGGATTTAATTTCATCTTATATTTTTTAAATATATTTTTCCAATGTTTTTTACTACTTCAAATTACCCTTACACATTCACTTCAATTTTCAATCATTACATACTCCTTTTGGTTTTTCTTATACTATAGTTTTGAAAATTATATTTGCATCTAGATCATCATATACTCTTGTATATGTATATGATTTTATTTTTTACTATTCTATTGCATCATATTTTTCTAATGCATATGTGTATACTTCGACTACCCCTTCCCCTCCTAATTATTCTTTCAAACTGTTCATATTTCTTCTTCCCTTGCTCATACTCAACCTTTGGAAATTTCATATCAATCTAGTTCAACATATAATTCTTCATATTTATAAGATTTTTAAATTTTTTTTCTTCCAATTATTCAATATTTTTTCTATTTTTCCCTTCCAACCCTTGTAATTTTCCTTACATACTACATTTTCTATAATCTCCATCCATTTTTCTATATCCAATATAATGCCTTTTGTTTCTACTTAATTTTGTTTTGTTTTAATTTTTTTCTTCAACATTTTCTTATTTTAAGAACTAATATTCTCATATTCAAATGGACACCCCAAGAAAAGAGTTCTTTTAGGCTATGGTGGTTTTTTACTTAAATCACTATTAATTAAATAAGATCAATTAATTTATTTTAATTATTAACATTACAATAGAAAAATTTATTTTAAAAAGAAATTTAAAATAGTATTCAAATAAAATATCATATTTCAAAAATATTATTGTATAATTTCATCGAGGGTATATTTTTACGTAAATAAATTTAGAAATTTTTATAATCAGATTATTAGGAAACCCTTTCATGGAGAGGTTGTTCCCATATAACTGTAGTGAGAAATGAAAAGTCATCTAAGATATGATCATTAAACCTCATAATTTATATTTTCTATATTCATTTTATTATTTTATTTAAGATCATAATAATAGGTTTAATTATGTTTTTAATTTTATTGAATTCAATTAATCTAAATTAAAATTAGATTTAATAAAGATGAAGAATTATGGATTATAGAATCATTACACTACCCATGTTACGAGTAATGACATGGTAGATTCACAGTCATCTTGATAACTATAATAAAAAAACCACCACCCTTGTAGGGTGGTTGCTATTCATTCTCCAAAATGATATCTTCCATGTCCTTATTTTCATGAATCACAATACACATTATATTTTATTAATGTTAAAATAAAGTGTATTTTTAATATAAATTTCTAATATCAAGTTGGTTAATTTTTGGGGGGGTTCAAATGAATTCCCAGTGAACTCATTTTTGAGTGTTGGTGGAAAAAATAATTTTCCCTATTATGGGGAGGGATAAGGGTACTAATGATCCTTATAATATTCATGCAGAAGATGGTGATTTCAATGATCTTTACTTATTGGGATACATAGAGGCATTACTCACGTATCAGGTCGGTGGATTCTTGGGATGATCGGTGAAATACATTGATTCTCACTATGTAATATAAAATTAATTCTATACAAAACCCTATCTTATTTGATGGGATTTTTAATTCTTATTGATATGATTTTATTCTAAATAGTTATTTTGATGCATATTTCATATATTTTAGAATGGAATGGAAATCTATTTCAAAAAATTTCACTTTATAAGAGAACTATTAGTATCATGATCCACCAACATTCATCATTCTACAAAACATTCCACTTCTAAAGCTGATTATAGAATTTGTAATTTATTTTCCCCAATTGTTGTTTATGTAGTGAAAAGTCACTAATTTTGGAAATAGTTTCACTCTAACATTGATTTTCTATGACAAAAATAGTATCATTTCTTCAACATAAAAAGTTATTCTCTCAATTTTATAACATAATTCTTTTCACATTAAAACACAATATGAAATGGGGGGGTCCAGAACCAAGTAAATGAGGTATGATTTTTGAGAAAACATAACAAAATTATATTTGAATCATTTCTAATTGGTATGAACCCACAAACTATCTATATGACATAATAAATTATTATTCTAATAGAAAGTTACATTTTTCTAGTGTATTCTAATTAAATGGGGTCAAAACGTAGTAAACGTGTTCATATTTCCATGAATATTTATGAAATTTACAAAAATATTATATTTAAACCCAACATGTGGTGAGGTAATAATGAATGAACATAATGTTTTAATAGATTTAAAATTCATTAAAAATGTGTGTCTTATTTTCATAATATTTCAAAATACCTTACATTTTCTTTAAATCAAAGGAATATTTGTTCCATTTTTTTACATATAGTAACATACCACATATCTATCCGACTTGTGCTTTTTCTGAAATTACCAAAAGTTATTTCTTATTAATTTAAAAGAAAAATTATTCATTCAAAGATAAAAACTAGAAAATAATTGTTAAATCACAATAAAAATATTGTGGAATAGTTTTTAAATGCTTCAATATAGTGTACATCAATCCGATATGCGAAATTTCTAAAATGAAAAGAATCAAGTTTTTATTGATTTAAAAGGAGAAAAACCTGTGTCATGGGGTTAATACATAGAAAACATCCACAAATTATTGTGAAATCACATGACATGGTTATTGATTAATATTTTACATGTTTTAATAAATATGATGTCAATTTAAAATGAAGTGTATTTTAAAAGACCAAAAAATCATTTTATTTGACATAAATGTCCTTAATAACATGTGTCAAAGAGTTATGATCTAAAAAATGAGGTTATATTATGGGATTATTGCACAAAATGTTGATGGTTTTTCTATTACACATATCAAAAATTATTCCCCAATCATTTTCCAATGATTTCATGATAATCCAAGATCATTTTTTGTGTTTTTATACTTTTTATTTGGATTTTATTTATAGGTATTATTTTGACTTCTATTTTAACACATTCTCGTTGGTTTATTATTTCTAATAATATCTTCTTTTTTATATATTATGTTTCCACTTTTTGATTCAATATAACAATTTTTTCTTCATATACCATTACTTATTCCCCCTCATCGACATTCACTACATTTTTTACTCTAGATTCAAGATTCTACTTCTACTTAAAATTCGACTACTACACCCGGATTCATTCCTATTTCATATTTAACTGTCACTTTGGTATTATAGCCTTTTATTATTTTTTATTTTGTATTTTTCTTCTCATTTTTTCATTTTCCTTTATTTATACTTGTATACTCGATTCATCTAATTTTTTCCAAATACTTTTTCAACAATTTCTACTCTTATTTAGGAATTTACTTAAATTTATTGATTCTAATTTAAAAGGATTAAATTTTTTTATTTTACTTATTTTGATTTGTCTACTATTTATAATTAGTTTTATATTATTATTTATGTTATTTTATTTTAATATTTATTTCTCCTATTATATCTTTTATTATTTCTAATGAACTCTTCTCTTAGATTGCATCTCTACTAGTTGGTTCAGATTTCATTTCTAGTTATAATTTTTTGTAATGTCTTGAACATCCCTGGTCCATTAAAATTTTAAAATCTATTGTTTAAGGTGTTTTGGGAGGTAATGGTGACTACTTTCAGATGTTTTCCAAAAACCTAGTTTTTCCAACGGTAGCTAATCTAACAGTGGGTTATCCATAGGTAGGTCCCAAAAGTGAGTCGCATCGGTGAATAATAGTGGTGAATCACTATAGATAGGTGGAGTTAGTAGATGGATTTTTTATGTGGCATCAGTAAGTGGCATCGGTAGGTGGTGTCGGTAGGTGGTGCCAATAGGTGGCATTGCTGAGTGGCATCAATGAGTCACGTCGATGACATATTGATGGTAGATCGTGTCAGTGAATCGTCCAATGGAGAGTCACCCAAAAGTGACTAAACCATTCGTGACTCAACCATCAGGGACTCCGTAATCATTGACTCAACCAATGGTGAGTCATTTCCAATAGTTTTTCAAATTTCGAGTTTTTCCAGAATCGCCCCTTTTACATTTTATTTGAGAAACATTGAGTATAAAGCCATGTTTATGTTTTTTTATGTCATTTCAAAGGATGTAAAATATATATTTAATTTCATAATGCTCTAGAAGATTTAAGTTTGTTAAAATGCATAGTCAAGATAAAATTTTAATGGATATTTCAAAATGATTTCATATCCCTGAGTCTCGGATCAGGTCCTTCAATATCATAAACCTTTCCTTTATTCCTTCCTTCTATTTTCCCTTGGTACCTAGGCATCCTATAACCCTTATTACCTTAGTGATCATAAATTTGTGATGAACCCCTTGGATCATGTTTCCCTATAGGTTCCTACTGCTTCTTGAACACCCCCAATTTTTGTTCTAGGAGGTGTTTTCGGTCGTCTATTATTTTAGGTAGGTATAACTTCATATCATTTACTTTTTGTATCATGCAGGGTGGGTGTATGAATGTTCTCTTATAAATATATCATAATTCTGAATAAATAAAGATAATCAAATCTATTTAATATCGATATAAAGGGTATGGGGAAAAGTGATACATGCTTGTATTTTATTGTTTATTGATGTTGTGTTCTATATGTGTTATATTCCTACTGAAAATCGTAGTCATTGGTGGTTTTTGTTTATGCACTCGGGATGACTTGTGATGTATTGTTGTTTATTATGTATGGAATGCATATACATACATACATTCATATATATATTTAATTGATTAACCACCTAAATTTGGTTAAATAAATGGATTCCCCATGATCTAACTAGTTCCACGATAACACCTAAATTATCAAAGTGTAATTAAAGAATGAGTGTTTGCTAAATCTGAATACACCCTTCCTTGTTTGGTGTGGTTGTCTGTTGTGTGTGGTTTTGTTCTTTCATGTTCCTTGTCTAGTTGTATAGTTCTGGGGTTGAGAGACTAGCTATTACTGGGGTGGTATAGGTGGTGTAAAGAAAAATCAGGTTGATATTTTGGATAATTGTGGAATGGGTGGTAAATGTTCAAGCAGCGGAACTGCAGGTTCGGTCTATTCTATGTTTCTGTTATTTGGTGTTGTGTCATTATACAGTAGGGATGGTGGGTTGGTTGTGATGAGGTGTGTTGTGGGTTTTGGTTGCATGTTGGGGTTTTTATTATCAATGGGAAGGATATGTTAGAATTACTTTGAAGAATGATGATTCCAGTGGTCGGTATGGGTGTTAAATAGAGTGGAGATACGAAGTGAGTTTTTTTATTGTGGTTCTTTTTCCCTTCACATGGTTTATGTTTTGTGTCTTATTGTGTGTTTTTGTTGGTTGTTTCCTGGGTAGGTATGTAATGAATAAATGTCCCCTTAACATAGAATTACAATTGGTTAAATGTGTTGACAGGGGGGTATGTTTGAGTTGTGGCTTGTTGTGTATGGATTTCATTTATCAACTTCCGAAGTGATAGATTATGGTGTTAAGTAATACATTTATAGGTATTAGAAAAGTTGGTAGTATTGTAGGTTAGTTTGTTATTTTATTGAGGACACATGGGTTAGGCTTTATTGTTTGATACTATATATACATACTTGAGTTTTCCTTGTGTTTTCTATACGCACCCGACCGTCCTTGAGAACTATGTTCCGAACACCACCATTTTCATAGGGGAGGGTGTATTTATAAAATATCACAATGGGTGGATATATTGATGGCCACAAACTCTTCCCTCATCCCTCTTCCAGGTCATGATAACCCAAGATTCATCAGGCAGGTAGTGGTTTGTGAGGCCTAGGTGTGTGCGAGCGAGTTGTGTTTTCCCAGGTGTCTTCGGAATGAGATGAGATGTGGTTTCCTAGGTGTCTTTGGGATGAGATGTGTTGTGATCCCCCTGGTTTTTTAGGGACGTGTCATGGTATGTGGTCTAGGTTTCTACAGGTGGGATGTGGTTGTGAGGCCCATCTGTGTTCGGGTGAGATGTGATGAGTTTCATTTTCCTTGGTTGTCGTACTAGCTGTGAGGCCCAGGTGTGTGCAGGCAGGTTGTGACGTGGTACATTCAGAAGAGGTGGGAGCACCAATACATTTTCCATTAGGTTGTGATAGTGGTTAGTCTATGGTAAAGTGGTGTGGGGTATCATATCATCGATGTTCTATATATTACTTCACTTGACTTGCGTTATTTGGTGAGCGTTCCGTTGGTGATGTTGGGGTAGCTAGTATACATTGTTAGGGGTTGTTGGTTTCTACTGTTTTCTCATAGAGGAATTAATATATTTCTCCACTTGTGCATGAGAGAATTTGTTTTTTCCTACGGAGTATAATTGTATGCTCACCCTATGTTATGAAACTGCTTTCAGGTTTCCAGGAAGATTAGAGGAATGCGTTCGGAATTATGAGCTTGGACTTTGGGACAGCTGTTGTGTCACCACTTAGATTTGTTCTTTTGGTATTTACTTTGGATATTTTCATTTTATTTCTAGTATTTTTACGTTAAAATATCTTTTGGGATGGATTTTGGATTCTTTTATATATAGGAATTGGGGTTTTTAAGGTTGGTACATCTTATCTCTCAATCTTGGTTACTATAAAAAGTGTAATACCACCCATTTTGGGAGTTTATATATCATTGGTGTCGTTCACCACCCCAGGGTCTACTGGAGACAGGACTCAGGGGTCATTATCCCTCTTCCTTTGTTTCCAGCTTAAGAGGGGCATCTTTCAAAGGAGGGGGTCATTACAGAATTGTATCAGAGGACGATGATTGAGAGATAAGATGAATTTTGGAGTTAGGAATAGTGAGGAATGCATGGGTAGGTAGGGAAATGGTTCCAGGTTATCTTGGTGCATGACATAGGCTGGGGAAGACTGTCTAGGAATTGGGATCTTATATCCCCCATGATCTGATGAATGGAATATGAGTATACCAAATGACCACGTGAGGATACACCGTTTGTAGGGTAGAGATCATAGAAAAGGTATATACATCAAAATTTTTTGTGTTCTTGTTTGAGTTGGGAATTTTAGGAAATTTGAATAAATAATGAGTTAAAATGAATCTAATTTAAAATTTCATACTACTCGGTATTTGGAATTCCTTATTTTCTCTTCATCTATGGAACTCAGTCATCGTCCGCATTTAGTAAATGGCAGTGGAGGCTCAGCAGTCCAACCCAGTTAATCGACAGGAGGAGGACAACCTGTGGAAGGAAACGTTTCATTCCTTCCAACGATAGACTCTAGGGAAGTAAAAGGTAATTATTTCATACATAGAGATAGAAACTTGGCTCTAGGAGCTTGTGACCACCCTCATCTTGATCCGGGCTCTAATGGGGTGATGGGTTTTTTTGGTGGTGAGCCAGATGTGGGGATCCATGTGTTAGTGGTGGATGTTATACCTAGGATAGAGGGAAGAGGTTCATGTTTTGTGGGATAACTATGAGAAGGTATTCCAAGCGGAAATCCTTTCATCCACCATGAAGGATAATAAGAGTCATGAGTTACTCTCCCTCTAGTACGAGAGTATGTCGGTAAGGGATCGGGGGATCAAATTCAAGGATCTCATTCGTTTAGCTCTGGATCTCTTTCCGTATGAGGATTATCATTTGATATTCATGTGGGAGGCACGTTTTCCTTCTCTCGAGTACGCGGTTACTCCCTTTACCTTGTCGACATAATTGGAGGTCCTGAAGAAGATAGAGGTAGTTGTGAGGATGCACTCGTTAGTAGGACTACTGATAAGTCTATTTCATGAACACATTTTTGAGGAGTTTAATGTGTCAGTTTTTCTATTAAATTGACCAATCATTCCAATTTGTGGTTAATTTGAGTTGCTTTATATTTGTTGGCAGGAAATGATTAATATTTGAAATAGGAATGAAAATATATTGAAAACGGAGATAAGATGTGCGAGACCGGATTTTAGAAGATGAAGAGAAGCTAGAAAAATGAACAAATACTGGTACAAGTCGTGTACCTTCAGTACACATCATGATTTCATCAGATAGGAATTATCCATCCAGGATAATCCGTGACATGAAAACACGCTGTGAATGAAGATTACACGTCGTGTAACCCCTGTACACGACGTGACATCTTTCAGGACACATTTTTGGAGAGGATTTTTTTCAATATCTGTGGATCTAAATATTTTTAAGGGTAAAAGTCATGTATCCCCAGTTAACGATGTGACAGTAGTCAAAATCATAATTTATGAATGCGATACCTTCAAGATTCACATAGACGCAAATGCAACGTGGATCTGAAGTACATAATGTGTACCCTAGGTACACTTCGTCATGATAGTAATGTATAGAGAAAATGCAGGCAACGCAGGCCGTGGGGTTTAGATGGGAACACCTATAATAGAAGACCCCCCAGAACACCATTTTGAGAATTCTGGATGGAGAAAGACACCAAAAATCCTGCGGATGAAGGCACACCACCTACTTCTCCACATTATTTAGGATTTTCTTTTATTTATTTTCTACACCTTCTCGTGATTAGAATGAGTGGGTGATTTATTTGTGTCGGTGCAAGCGTGATAAAGGGGGATTGAATGTAAGGTCTTTTATAATTGAATGAAATTTATGGCGGGATTTTATATTTGTTCTTAAAATTTATCTTTTTCCTAATTTCTTCTTGCATGACCATTTTGAGCGGAGTTAGGGATTGAGTTAATTTATTTTTCTCTTTGATCATGACCATTTCTGAGATTGATTTAATACATTTGTTTAATGTGAGATATAGGGTCTTGACTTCCACCATGAGTATTTGGTTTGTCATGTCCCTATGTTTAAATAAGGATTCATGTTACCCATAGCTTACGATTTGAAGTATCGGACAATGAAAAAAAGTGATTTTGGGATGGAGTGTGTTTATCATGACCATTAAACTCGCTAATACCAAATTCCAACGACTACATGATTGTCAATTAATTATCTTATACCTTGTAATTCTTGAACCTATAATCATTGTTACATGACACCCTTTTTATATTGTCTCCTCCCACTTTGTAAAAAATCCATGCTCGATAGTGTAGATTTTAATTTATTCAAATCGAAATTAGTTTAGTTTTATCTTATTTAATTAATATTTTCTCCTACCCTGTCTTTGTTGGCTCGACCATAGACTTTCATTTCTTTTACTACCCAGTACATTAGTAATTTATTTGATTCATGTTTAAAATTTTCTAAATTCGGTACCCTGGTAGGAATTAATGATGCCCGTCAGGCTATCAAATTTATGGCATCGTTGCTGGGGATAGGAGTGGAGAATTTGTTGAAAGAATAATTTAGACAAAATATTTTCTCACCTTTTATATTTCCAGATTTTACCCTAGGATTTTTATATTTTTATTAATTTTTACCGCACTGTGTGTTTTTGGTTTTTAATGAAGGACTAGAAAGTTAAATGACTGCCATAGATAGGTTCTCTATCATACTTGATGATATGGCGCAACTAATCATCAATCTTAAAGAAATGAGAAGTCAACCATATGAGTTCATGCAGCTATACCCATACACTAAATACATAACACCCCATAGAATAGAGCCAGAATTATATGAGGATCACTATAATCAAAGAAGAATGGGCCATGAAGCATAGGTAAGTAACACATCTAATGCAAATATTTATTCTAATAAAGATTCCCTTGATTTTTCCGGCATAGAAGATGATGAAGAGGGTGACCTTGTTGCTGAAATTGAGTGGTTTGAAGCACATTGGAGAAAACAACTGCAAAAAGAAGAGAGAAAGTAAGGATAAAAAGAAATTAAAGAGAGAGTAACCTTAGTTGATGAAATTCTATAAATCTTACTCACAAAAATAGAACCGCATCTAAATGAAAAAGATGAATATGGAGAAGAAGAGGAAGAATGGATGACGATTGCTGAATTTATGACATAGTTTTTTAGAAAATTTAAGTGAACTGAATGAAAAGGAAGGAGTAGAAACATAAGAAGTTTAAGATCTTGAGGCTAAAATAGAAGTGATCATTGAAGAAACACCACACATGGAGTCACCAATTGAAGAATAATTTTACCGAGTTTGGATAGATACTAAAATTTTTTTGGCGATACTCATACTGGTCAGACTCTATTCACCACATCGGAGATCATCTCCAATTAAATGGAGGAAAAGTCAAGATGATCAGGGAGGATGTCAGTGGAAAGATAGGGTAAACACGAGATGGTTATCACTTTTCCACACACCCATCATCTAACCCAGGTATGGTCGAGCTAAATGACCATTAAAAAAGAGTAGCTTCCGGGAGGCAACCCTGGTTTATTTACTACTTTATAAGAATTTAGATTTATTACCTTAATGGGATTTAATTTTATATTAGCATTTAGATTCAATTACCCATATATTTTTTGCCATATTGAAATTCCTTGAACATTTACTTGTTTCTAGTTATTTTTTAGGTCCATCAAAGGAACAATTGGAAGGCAGAAGCAATCATCAAATGAAGGAAGAGACATTGTAAGAGCATTTAAACATCATGAATCTAGAAAAGGAAGTATATGTGCATCCAACATTGAACCATCAACTGTAAGGGGATTAATATTTTCAATTCATAATTTTTCTATTCCCCACTATAAAAATGTTTTAGATCTTTAATTTTAAATTTCATTCCTTCAATTGATTCATTCGTAGCACACCTGAACTATGAGACATAAACTAGCTAGGTTATTTACCATGGCTTGTATCTAAATTTATTTTTCAATAAATTTGAATTATAAAAATGGGGAAAAAATTAGTAGAGATAATAGTGTGTATTAGGATTCAAAAAATCATGATTTAGAGGATCATGTTAATCATTGTAGATAAAATTTTTCTTAGATTTTTCCCTGTTTTGATTTTCTGATGTTTTTATTAATTGATTTAATTATTCATATGCATTTTCAAGAGTAATTGACCCAACCATTCATCTCATTCATGAGACATCCCCTGAGCCAATATTTTCCATTCTTTTATTGTAAATTTATTGAGAAACTAGGGAATGTACTCTTTTAGAACTTTTTTTGTATCCTATCAAAGGTATGACTGCACAAGCTTACTTTTAAGATGATTGAAGCATTTTTTGTTAGCCCTTATTCTGAGAACCACCATACATTAATCCATTTTTAATCCCATTGAAGCCATGAATTTCCCTATTAATAATTGAGCAGTGTTACAAGCCTATTTTATCCATTCCTACCTTCCCCTAAATTTTTATCATAATATTTTAATGAATAAGTATGGGGGAAGAATATTTGGGTGTATCGGGATATACTTTATTGTGGATATTTTGTTGGGGGTTTTTCCTTATGATATGGGGGGAGGCCATGTATCATTAATTGTATTATATTTTTCACCTGCATTTTTAAACAAAACACAAAAGAAATATTTGAAAAAAGAAAAAAGAAAAAAATGGGTTATGTTTTTGGGGGATCAAAAATCACCGTTTTCCAGACCGATAATTTTTTATCGTATGTGGTTAGGTGATGAATGATATATTTTTCCTAGTCATATCTTTTAAAAAAGAAAAAAATTATCAAGAGAGGTTGATTCTGTCATTTCACATACATGTATCATGATCCCACTTTGATATTGGGGGGGGGAGATAAAATTTGTAAAGGGAAAAAATTATTGAGCTTATCGTATGTTATCGTGAAAAGTAATTTGGAGTCAAACCTCCTTTTTGAGCTTTAATTTTTATATCAATTACTTACCTACCCTGAAGCCTCATAGTCATTTGATATTTATCGGTGAAGCCCTCTGATGTGGCCTTAAAAACACATGTTTTTCCATATCTTTTTAATTAATTTCTATCAATTTAATTATTTATTTTAACACTTTTAATAAATATTGGTTTATTTGTATTTATATTATTAAATTTATCAATTTAATCAATTTTTTGTAATTAATCGTGTATTATAAGATTTAAAATAATTAATTTATCTCTTGCTTTAATTTTATAGTCTAGTGTTTTTTTTACTTTGACGGTTTTGTCTACATAGTTAATAATTTAACATTAGTTAGCTAATTGATTAATTCTGCTTTTGCACTAAGATAATGATGCTTTTATTTAACATTGATTGTATTAAAAAATTAATTAATATAATCTAATTATCATATGTCTTTTAATAATTCATTAATTACTAATTTAAGTTCTTAAAAAGACTAAATTTATTCAAGCATTATAATTTAAAGTCTTAATCCAGCCCAACAATTCAAAAAGATGATAATTAATTATCTAGTTTAATTAATTTTTTTTGATATAGAAACATTAATTCCACTTTGTTTTATAATTATTTAAATTTTATATGTCTTTTAATATTTTAATTGTTTATGAATTCAATTTTTAGTGCAGTAATATTTTAAGTTATGCGAATTGAAGTTATTAATAACTTAACTTAAGTTGAATTGGTTTTATTAATTTATTTATGTTTACAATGTATTTAATTTTTCAATTATTTTGATTTAGTTTTATTTTCAATTATTTTGATTTAGTTTTATTTTCAATTAATTACTTTGTTAATATTTTAGTTAAGTTTTAATTTAATTATTTTAACTTGTTTATTTTTTCCTGGTTCGCGGTTTTATTCCGGTCACGGTGTCTTCACAGCCACTGTATCTCTTACTGTCTCATTGTAATCCTTTTATGGTGACACAGCCACTATAAACCCTCTTTACGTTCTCACCATAACCACTTAATACGGTCTCACTGGTTTGAGTCACGGTCACACCGTGACACTCCTTACATGGATGCATTGTTTCCCTTCCTTTTCTTCTGTCCCACCGCTTATTCACTCCCACCATAATACTTCACTGTCTCACCATTTCCAATTGGTCTCATCATGTCTTCGTGCACACTGTATTCCCTTTCATCGTATCAAATCATGTGGCACCGCTTTATCTCCATCCCACAGAATGGTGTTGCACCGTATCATCTTCCTCCTTCATTGTGTGACCATCCTTCTGCTATTTTATCCCCTCAACACTGCAAACTCCACTACTATTTCTCATCCTTGAGAAATCAGAACTCTATCTCACTGCTTTCCATTCTCAATCCTTGATCCAATTAAACTGCACATTCAAAAACACAAATTATTCCTCTCATCAATTCACAGTCACCACTTACACAAACAAAGAAACATATTTACAAACTCAAATCCGAACTACATCTAGACTCAATGTGTGAAATCAAATTCAAACAAAAAAATGAAACCTTAAACCAACCCAGATGCAAATCAGAACAATAGTTTACATGTTGTGAGGGTGTACCCTCATCGTGATCTAAAGGATGACTCTTAGCCAAGGATTGTTCCATTTCCACAAGTTGGCACTGAGCTGTGAGGCAGAGCCGATCCACAACGCGTTGTCGGCCGTCGCTCATAGCTGGAGAGCTAAGGGTGACACCATGGATGCTGGAGGCCGTGATCTGAGATGTTGCGCCATCACCTGAGGAGAAGCTGAAGCCGATGCTTCTGGAGAAGGTTGCCACAAGAAGAAGCCCTGCTGTTCGCTGTGGTTTCTTCTCCGAATAAGACGGGCTGAGGATTTCCCCCTGCAACGCCAAATTTTGGGGGATAGATAGGTTTTATATTAAAAAAACACAACAAAAAATAAAAAAAAATAAGAAATATAATAATAAAATTTATTATAATAAATTAATAGTTAATAATTAATTAACCAAAATATTAAACTAATTAAATTAACTAATTAAGCTAATTTTTATGTTAATTTAACTTTTTAAAGTAATTGATATTGTTCTAAATTAAGAATTTAACTAATTATTAATAATACTTATTTTAATAAAATAAATTAATCAATAATAATAAACTATGAACTTAATAACTTCATTTAAATAAAGATTAAATAATAAATCGATAACTATAATTATAATAATTAATTAATATGTAATAATTATTACTATTTAACTTTTTATTAATTAATTTTAGTTAACTATTAATATGTAATATAACATTAATTTAAAAAGAATACTTCTTTTCTTTCTTTGTGTATTCATTTAATTATTTTCTTCTTTAACATTGTAGGTTCATTCAAGAGACGGGTAAACGTCCATATTCATCTAACCAACTTACCGGGGATTAGTTACAAAGGGATAACTAGTGAGAAGTGCATGTCGCGAATGAACACACATGTGTGGTGCACAACTGAGGGACTTTTGAAGTCAATGGAAGTTTTCGGTGACATGAATCAGATGAAGGAAGATATAAAATAGATCAAGGAGCATAATTTTTGTAGAGCTTCATTCATTCGACGAACACACCAGACTCAGAGCAAGAACCTTGTAGGCGAATTCTGGAGCAACTCTCGGAGAACCAATCGTTGGATACCCGAGGTCCAACAACAGTAATTCATGCGAGAAGATGGGGTTTTCTTCCTCTGTTCTATTTCAATTCTCTTCCTCTATAATTGATTGAAAATAGTTTACAAAATAGAGAGGATGATAGGATAAATACTTAAAGTTCGGGGTAAAAATTGTGTCTACTGGTTATCGTCCTTATCTTTTATCACTATCATTTTAATGTGATCGGAATTGATCGGTGAGGTCACTTTTGATTACATTCAATTGCAACATACCACCTGTGATTAATCTATTATTTCCAAATTCATACGGTGAGTTTAAATTTGGATTAATTTTATTGAACATTTAAATAGAAATAAAATACTATAGGACATATGACGATTTAGTTCTGTGATCTTCTCAAACTAGAATTTACATGTTGATTAACCGAGGAGTGGCGAACTCCACATTTAGTCGGCTTGAGTGATATATCTCTTGGTGAGAGAAATAAATCACTCTTTTTCAGTGGTATTCGTTGTAATCAATATCGTGAGAAGGAATGTTTTCAAAATCAGTAGAGTTGATATTTTCCCCAGATGTATTTCTTTAGATCGTTCTCTCTTCATCATTTTAATCCTTTGTTGCTGTCTTTAGACTGTTTCTTCTTTTGTTATAGTTCAAAGTAAAAAACTGAAAAAATGTGATTTTTCATTTGTTCCTTATAATAAATACAAAAAAAATTATAAAGATAGAAATTCAATCCCTCTGTTGACAATAGTAGGGACTTTTAGTTTGTTTTTAGAATTTTTTTTTGAGAATTGCGATCAATTTTACAACTCTTTCATTATGAAATTTTATCCTCAAAGGTTAAAAAGCAAACATAACTAGTTTTTATCAAGAGGATGGAGAAGATTTTCTTGAAGTTTGGGATAGATTCAGGGATCCTCTTAGGCAATGTCCCCATCATCAACTCCCATCACACCTTCTTATGGATACATCCTATGAAGGTTTTCCTTCTATAGATAGAACCTAGTTGATAAAGATGCTGGGGGTAATTACAATGATAAAATAGATGAAGAACTTATAAAAATCTTTAATAATCTTGCACTTAATTCACAACATAAAAATTCAACAAGAAAAAGAGTCAATAGAAATGTTAATTCAGACACTGGTTCAATAAATGAAACTCAATATCAACTTGCTGGAATCACCAAACAACTTCAATAATTAATGATCCATAATTCAAAAAAAAAACTGTTAACCAATTAAGTTGTCAAAATATCAACCAATCCTTAATAGAACAGTGTGTCCAATGTGGTATGTTTGGGCATACTGAGAACTTTATTCCTAACTTTTATATACCAGCCCAACAACAAGAAAATTCAAACTTTGTTAACTATGGTCCTATAATGCCTCCTAAAGAAGATCCTTTTCCAAACAATTACAACCAAGGCTATAGGAACCATCCAAATCTGTCCTGGAAAGATCAAGGCTTAATTAAACAATCCACTACCCCTAATTACTCTAATCAACCAAGACCAAACATTCAAAATCAATAGATGGTTGAGTCTTAAAATACACAAAGAAACATTGATAGTCACATGTCTTCTAAGCTTGATCTAATCTTGAATCAACTAATCAAGCATCAATATAAATATGAGTCCGATAAAATGCAAACTGATGTTAGAATGAAAAAAATGGAAACATAGTTAGGCCAACTAGTTATAGATTTGACTTCTAGGGATATAGGTAGGTTGCCTAGTACAACTGAAGTTAAACTTAGGGAGAATATCATGGATTTTGTAACTAGAAGTGGGATTAATACTCAAATTGTTTCCGAAAAAGACCATGAAAATGATCAAAATGAAAATCTTCTTGATTATGGAAATAAAAATCTGTTTTTCAAACATGCTGTAAATTCACAGAAAAGTAATGAAAATGATCTAAATATGGACTTGTCACCTGAAACTCAAGATGAAACTTCTTCTAAAAATCAAAAGAATTAAGGAAAAGAAAAAGCTGTGGAAGAGGTGAGGGATTTTCCTACTATCCTTAAAAAATTTTCCCCACCCTTCCCTTTCCCAGAGAAGCTGAAACCTCAAAGTAACACCAGGGCTGAACTTCTTTAGTTCCTTGGTCTTCTGTCCAAGCTATAAGTGAACATCCCTTTCATACAAGCCTTAATTCAAATTTCATCATATCTGAAATCCTTAAATAAAATTATTTCAAACAAAATGAACCTTGAAGAATTTTCTACCTACATCCTCACTGAAGAGTGTAGTGCTGTACTTCAAAAAAAAATCCCATGAAAATTGAAAGATCTTGGTAGCTTTGGCATCCCTTGTACTCTAGGAAAATTCGGTTAGCTCAACTGTCTATGTGATCTAGGTGCTAGCATTAATCTTCTCCCGTACTCACTGTTTTGACAGTTGAGGTTGGGTGATATTCAACCCACCACAGTCATTCTCCAATTGGCTGATAGATCTTTCACTCATCCTGTGGGAAGGGTCGATGATTTGTTAGTTGAAGTCGGGAAGTTGTTTCTACCAACTGACTTTCTTGTCCTAGATATGGCGTGTAATCAAGAGGTACCTATCATCTTGGGAAGGCCCTTTTTAGCCACATGTGGTGTTGTTATTGATGTGTCAAAGGGTCAGCTGATATTCAAAATTGGTGAACAAGAAGAAGAATTCAATATTTTTAAAAATATTAAGGAACCGACTTATTCTGAAAACTGCTCAAAAATAGAGTTTGTTGATGCTGAATGTTCTTATAAAAATCAAGATGAACACAATGAAGAATATGAAAACCAATTCTCTGTTGAAGAAGTTAATCTGGAAATTGAAAATTCTCCTGTAACAGCCAATCTGGAAAATCTTCCAAATCTGGACAACTATCCGGTTTCTACTATAGGAGAGTACTCTGTTTCTAAACTTAGATACATTCTGAGTGAAATTGAGGGTGTTTTTGTTAGAATTAACACATCTTAGAACATTAATATTGATGAGGAAGAACTTTTGAGACAACATGATGATTCTTCTTTTATTGAGATGTTAAAATATGGTCGGGAAAATATTGGACAGTGTGATGCCCACTTTGGACAGTATCACTATTTCTTCTGAATCTGAGCATGAAATTGAAAACCTTTCATCATTTTATACTCCATACAAGAAATATGTTGAAGATCTTGGACCTCCCAGGTCAAAGAGACTTCCTTCGAGTGTAGAACCACCCACTCTTGAACTAAAGCCCATCCCTGCCCATCTTAAATATTCATTTCTGGGTGATAACTCCACTTTGCCTATAATAATTTCTACTGAACTCAATAAAAAACAAGAGGAAATATTGTTGAATGTCTTGAAGAAGTTTAAATCTGCCATAGACTAGACAATAGCTGATATTAAGGGTATTAGTCCCTTATTCTATATGCACAAGATACCTATGGAGCGTAACCATAATCCTAGTGTAGAATGTCAAAAAAGACTAAATCCAAACATGAAAGAAGTTCTGAAAGAAGAAGTAATTAAAATTCTAGACACTGGAATGATTTATCTCATTTCCGATAGTGCTTGGGTCATCCCTGTCAAGGTTTTCCCCAAGAAGGTAGGTTTCACTATTGTTAAAAATTAAAAAAATGAAGATGTTCAAGTTAGGAAAGCCACAAAATGGAGAGTCAGTATAAATTTAAGGAAACTTAATGAATCCACTAAGAAGGATCATTTTCCAATTCCCTTCTTGGACCAATGCTTGAAAGGCTTACTAGAAATGATTTTTTCTATTTTCTGGATGGGTATTCTGGTTACAACCAGATTCTTGTTCCTCTAGAGGATCAGGAGAAGACCACTTTCACAAGCCCCTTTGGGACATTTCCTTACCGGCGGATGCCCTTTGGGTTGTGTGAGGCTCCATCCACCTTTCAAAGGTGTATGATGGCTATATTTTCTGATATGATTGAGAGAATTATTGAAGTTTTCATGGACGACTTTTCTATTGTGGGTATTACTTTTGAAAATTGTTTAGGAAATCTTGAGCTAGTGTTGGAGAGATGCATTGAAACCAACCTTGTTCTTAATTGGGAGAAGTGTCAATTCATGGCCACAGAGGGTACTTTTCTTGGTCATAACGTTTTAAAGAGGGGTCTAGAAGTTGATACTACTAATATTGATGTTATTCAAAAACTGCCACATCCTATTAATGTCAAAGGTTTTAGAAGTATCTTAGGGCAAGCTGGTTTCTACCGGAGGTTCATACAATATTTCTCTAAAATAACTAATCCCTTGTGTTCATTGTTGGTCAAGTATGTACCATTCAAATTTGATGAAAATTGCATGAAATCATTTAATCTGGTTAAGGAGAAACTCACTATATCACCCATCATTATTTCTCCTGACTGGAAGCTACCGTTTTTACTTATGTGTGATTCTAGTGACATGGTTCTAGGTGTTTTCCTTGGATAGATGAGAGATAAGAATCTGTGTGTGGTTTATTATGATATCAGGCTGCTAGATGAAGCTCAAAGTAATTATACTACCACTGAAAACGAATTATTAGGTGTGGTGTTTGCTCTGGAGAAGTTTAGGCAGTATCTGTTAGGCTCAAAAGTCATCATTTTCACTAATCATTCTTCTTTAAAAGACTTGATGTCTAAAAAGGAAACAAAACCCAGATTGATTAGATGGATTATTCTATTACAAGAGTTTTAATTAGAGATTTGGGATAAACAAGGATCTGAGAATCGAGTTTCTAACCATTTATCCAGGCTACCTCACACCCATTCTAAAGATCCAAGGGAGATAAATTCTTCCTTTCCTAAGGAGAAGTTTCTATCTGTTTCTGTTCAGCAGTCTGCTTGGTATGCAGATTTTGATAATTTCTTGGCAGTAGGAGCCTTTAACAAGAATTTTTCCAATAACCAAAGAAATAAATTTATCTCCAAATGTAAATACAATCTTTGGGATGATCCTTTCTTGTTTAAAAGATGTACTGATGGAATCCTTAGGAGGTGTGTACCTGAGGAAGAGATGATTTCTGTCTTAGAATGTTTCTATTCCTCACCTTGGGGAGGTCACCATGGTGGTGAAAGAACCACTCAAAAATTCTTACAATCTGGTTTTTATTGGCCTACACTCTTTAAGGATGCTATATGTTTTTTGGTTGGTTGTGATAGGTTCCAGAGGCTGGGAAATGTTGGTAGGAAATAGGAGTTACGCCAAAAAGGAATTTTGGAAGTTGAAATTTTTGATGTTTGGGGTTTAGATTTCATGGGTCATTTTCCATCATCTCATGGGAGTGAGTATATTCTTGTTGCTATGGACTGTGTGTCTAAGTGGGTTGAGGCAGTAGCTCTGCCCAACAATCAAGAAAACAGTGTAATAATTTTTTTGAAGAAAAACATTTTTACAAGATTTGGAGTCCCAAGAGATTTTATCACTGATAATGGAAGACATTTTAAGAACTATAAATTTAAAGCTTTAATGGGAAAGTATGGTTGTGTTCATAAAACTGGAACTCCTTATCATCCACAGTCCTGTGGACAAGTGGAAATTTCAAATAGAGAGTTAAAGAGAATACTTAAAAAAACTATGTCGAATTCTAGGAAGGACTGGTCACTCAAACTAGATAAAGATTTATGGGCATATAGAACTGCTTTCAAGACCCCAATAGGTATGTCTCCTTACAGGATTTTGTTTGGTAAATGTTTTCATTTACCTATGGAGTTGCAACATAAGTCTTATTGGGCAGTTAAGGCTCTAAACTTTGATTTTAAGAGTACTGGTGAGAAGAGATTACTTGACCTGAGTGAACTTGATGAGATTAGGAGAGAGAGTTTTGATAACTCAAGAATTTATAAAGAGAAGACTAAAATCATTCATGATTATATCAATCAAACCAAATAATTCAAACCTGGAAAGTAGGTCTTACTCTTAAATTCTAGACTCAAACTCTTTCTTGGAATGATGAAGTCCAAATGGTATGGACCATTTATTGTTGTGAGATTTCTTAAGAATGGGGCTTTGGAAATTATTGGTGAAGAGAATAAACTCATGTTAGTCAATGGGCAGAGAGTGAAAATTTATTTTGAGGGACAACCAAAGGGCTTGGCTGACTTTACTATGCTAGAAAAATGTTCTTGAATGAAGTCTGGCTTGGGACTTTAAACCTAGCACTGCATGGGAGGAAACCCATGGTCTTTGTTGAGTTAATAAATAAATAAAAATTGTAATTATAAAAATTATAACTGAAGACTTTAAATTCAGTGCTTCATGGGAGTCAACCCATGCTCTTTCTTTGTCTTTACTTTGTTTCTGTTTAACATTGAATAAAATGATGCTCCTGTGTTCTGTTTTTGTGGAATACTTGTTACAAATTTTTCTTTGTTCCTGGGTTACATGTTCTGTTTTTAGGTTGTTGTTGCTTGTGTTAATAAAGAAGTAGAATTCCCATGATCATTTTTGGACAAGAATGTAGTCAAGGAAGTACTTCAACTTTCTGCTTGTATTTCTGCTCCTATTTTTTCTAATAAAATTTTTCTTACTAAAAAAAATTGCTTGTCTAAGAAATTATGTTACCTGTGTATTGAAAATTCTGTTATATATTTTCTGAAAATCTACTGCATATCTTGCATTTATTAAAAAACTTTTTTTGCTTGTCACTAAGTTGAATTAAAAAATCTATATTTGCAAGTTGCTTAGAACTGAAATGTGCTGTTTAAAACCCATACACTACATGAAATTAATTGTTGGGGGGTACATTCTTGTTGGTTAGTGTGTTTTTCATTAAAATAGTTTTTCTAAGGGGTGTTAGAATGAATTTTTCTGTTATATTGAACATTCCTTTGAACAAAAAATTTCTGCTACAGCCTATCCACTCTGCACCCATAAGTTGATTGCTTGTTTGACCTTTAATTGAAATTTTTTGTCACTGGACATCAATGTTAATGAATATACTTTATAATAAACCTGCTTTTAATTTATTCATTATGGAAAACAATATCTTTTATCTTTAAAGTGACATTTATACATGTCATAAATCTACTTAGTTGAAAATCTATTTTGAATCTTAATTGTTACATTGTTCTTCTCCACTTTAGTAGTCAACATTGGGGAAAAATTGGGTTTTAAGTGTAGGGGAGGGGGTTAATTCTTGATTGTGGTAAACTGTTCTTAATTTAAAGCCAATCAATTCCCGCTGAAATTCGAAATTTCTTGTAAAAAAATGGTTAACATTTTTCAAAATTCTTGCATAATTTTAGGCTTTAGTCTGTTCTAAAATGAGTTTTTCCTTAGGAAAAGTACCTTTATGGTTGTTAAGAACGGCTTAGAGCCTCAAATTGATGATGTTGGATGATTTCTAAGTGTTCTTAATTATTGATTTGATGGGAATTCGGTTTAGAACTTATTTCTGAATGTGATATGGGAACCCTTTTAATGGAATTATGATTATAAATCTTAGAACCGAATGTTTGATTCTGATTCTAGGGGCCACTTTCATCTTTTAATTATTAAAATTATTTGATTTAATGAGCCGATGTAAATGATTTTTGATATAAATGTTTTGAAACTAGATTAATTTTGGCATCTGGGATCCCACGGTGAGTCTCTAAGACCCTAGATGTTGTGTGCATTTCTGTTTACTATGAGCCCTCTGTTCGTCTTGAATAAGTGCATTTCATAGTGCTTAGAACATGATACATGGTTTGGGAAAAATAAATAAAGAATATAGGGTAAAAAATGAGTTCATTAAGGTGAGGGGAATGATGAAGGAAAAATGAAGAAGGGTTCAACTTGTTTATATGGGAATCATTTAGGTTGTTTCATTAAAGTGATTCACAAAAAAATAATTTATTTTTGGAATCTAGATGAAAAAGTCAATGTAAAAAGTTCCTATTGTTAAGGCCTTAATTCCACATAAATTTTACCTTTTGTCACTCTTGTACTTTGGACTTGAGACTGGATTGAAGTTAGTAACTAAGCAGTACCACATATGAGGCATGACACTTTATTTTCTTGGTGATTCATTACTCTTTTAACTACCATTGAGAATTTTTTCTGACCAAGATTCATTTGTGTAATTTATTTTCTAAGCCTAATGACATTTTTTTGTCCTTTGCTAAAAATTGTAGGACATGTTACATTTTGAGAAAATCACTAATACCATTTTTCTATTCTCAATGTTAATAAAACATGGGATTGTATGAGGAAAAAAAATGTTTAATTGTGGGGGAATTTGATATGGCCTTAAAACAGATGTTTTTCCACATCTTTTAAATTAATTTTTATCAATTGAATTATTTATTTTAACACATTTTAATAAATAATGGTTATTTTGTATTTCTATTATTAAATTTATCAATTTAATCAATTTTTGTAATTAATCGTGTATTATAAGCTTCAAAATAATTAATTTATCTCTTCCATTAATTTTATTGTCTAGTGTTTTTTTACTTTGACGATTTTTTCTGCACAGTTAATAATTTAACATTGGTTAGCTAATTGATTAAAAATGCTTTTGCACTACAATAATTAAGCTTTTATTTAAAATTTCTCGTATCAAAAAAATAATTAATAAAATCTAATTATCATATTTATTTTAATAATTCATTAATTACTAATTTAAGCTCTTAAACAGACTAAATTTATTCAAGCTTTATAATTTAAAGTCTTCATCCAACCCAACTATTCAAAAAGATGATAATTAATTATCTAGTTTAATTAGTTTGGTTTGATATAGCAGCATTAATTTTACTTTGTTTTGTAATTATTTAAATTTTATATGTCTTTTAATAATTTAATTGTTTATGAATTCTATTTTTAGTGCAGTAAAAATTTAAGTTATGTCAATTGAAGTTATTAATAACATAACATAAGTTGAATTGGTTTTATTAATTTATTTAAATTTATGTTGTACTTAATTTATCAATTTTTTTGATTACATTTTAATTTTAATTAATTACTTTGTTCATATTTTATTTAAGTTTTAATTTAATTCTTTTACGTTGTTTATTATTTCCAGGTTCACAGTTTTATTTCATTGAAGGTCTCTTCACAGCTACTGTATCTCTTACTGTCTCACCATAATCTGTTTATGGTGACACAGCCACCGTAAACCCTCTTTACAGTCTCACTATAACCGCTTAATACGACATCACCAGTTTGAGTCACGGTCTCACCGTGACACTCCATACACAGACGCACTGTTTCCCTTCCTTTTCTTTTGTCCCATCGCTTCTGCACTCCCACCGTAATACGTCACTGTCTCACCATTTCCAAATGGTCTCATCATGTCTCCGTGCACACCGTATTCCCTTGCACCGTACCAAATCTGGTGGCACCGCTTTATCTCCATCCCACAGAATGGTGTTGCATCGTATCATCTTCGTCCATCATTGTGTGACCATCCTTCTATTGTTTTATCCCCTCGGCACTGTAAACTCCACTACTGTTTCTCATCCTTGAGGAAACAGAACACTATCTCACTACTTTCCTTTCTCAATCCTTGATCCAATGAAACCGCACATTCAAAAACACAAATTATTCCTCTCATCAATTCACAGTCACCACTTACACAAATAAGGAAACATATTTACAAACTCAAATCCAACCTACATCCAGACTCAAAGTGCGAAATCAAATTCAAACTCAAAAATGAAACCTTAAATCAACCCAGATGAAAATCAGATCAATAGTTTACCTGTTGTGAGGGTGTACCCTCATCGCGATCTAAAGGATTAATCCGAGCCAAGGATTGTTCCATCGCTATAAGTCGGCGCTGAGCAGTGAGGCTGAGCCGATCCACATCGTTTTGTCGTCCGCCGCTCACAGCTGGAGAGTCGAGGGCGACGCCACTGAAGCTGGAGGCCGTGATCTGAGATGATGCGTCATCACCTGAGGAGAAGATGAAGCCGATGCTGCTGGAGAAGGTTGCTTCAAGGAGAATCCCTACTGTTCGCTATGGTTTTTTCTCCGAAGAAGACGGGTCGAGGATTTTCCCCTATATCGTCGAATTTGGGCGGAGAGAAAGTTTTTATATTAACAAAACACAACAACAAATAAAAAAATAATAAATATAATAATAAAAATGGTTATGATAAATTAATAGTTAAAAATTAATTAACCAAAAATTAAACTAATTAAATTAACTAATTAATCTAATTTTTATTTTAATTTAGCTTTTTAAAGTAATTGATATTAGTCTAAATTAAGAATTTAACTAATTATTAATGATACTTATTTTAATAAAATAAATTAATGAATAATAATAAACTATGAACTTAATAAATTCATGAAAATAAAGATTAAATAATAAATCAATAACTTTAATTCTAATAATTAGTTAATTTTTAATAATTATTACCATTTAACTTTTTATTAATTAATTTTAATTAACTTTTAATAAGTAATATAAATTTAAATTAAAAAGAATGCTACTTTTCTTTCTTTGTGTATTCATTTATTTATTTTCTATTTTAACATTGCAGGTTCATTCAAGAGACGGGTAAATGTCCATATTCATCTAACCAACTTTCTGGGAATTAGTTACGAAGGGAAAACTAGTGCGACGTTCCTGTCGAGAAAGAATGCACGTGTGTGGTGCACAAATGAGGGACTTTTAAAGTCAATGGAAGTGTTCGGTGAAATGAATAAGATGAAGGAAGATATAAAATAGATCATGTATCCGAATTTGTGTAGAGGTTCATTCATTTTACGAACACACCAGACTCGGAGTGAGAACCTTGGAGGCGAATTCTGGAGCAACTCTCGGAGAACCATTCCTTGGAGACCCAAGGGCCTGGAGTAGTAATTCATGCGAGTAGAGGGAATTTTCTTCCTCTGTTCTATTTCAATTCTCTTCCTCTGTAATTTATTGAAAATAGTTTACAAAATAGAGATGATGATAGGCTAAATACTTAGAGTTCAGGGTAAAAATTGTGTCTACTGGTTATTGTCCTTATCTTTTCTCACTATCATTTTAATGTGATCAGAATTTATCGGCGAGGTCAGTTCTGATTAAATTCAATTACAACGTACCACATATGATTAATCTAATATTTCCTCATTAATACGGTGATTTTAAATGTGGAATAATTGTCTTGATCATTTAAATGGAAATAATAAACTACATGACATACGGTGAGTTAGTTCTGTGATCTTTTCAAACTAGAATTTTCAAGTTGATTAACCGAGGAGTGGCGAACTCCAAGTTTAGTCGTCTTGAGTGATTTATCTCCTAGAGAGGGAAATAAATCACTCTTTTTGAGTGGTATTATTTGTAATCAATATCGTGTGAAGGAATGTTTTCAAAATCATTAGAGTTGATATTTTCCCCGGATGTATTTCTTTAGATCGTTCTCTCTTCAGCATTTTAATCTGTTGTTACTCTCTTTAGCATGTTTCTTCTTTTGTTATTGTTTAGAGAAAAAAAACATAAAAAAATGTGTTGTTTCATTTGTGCCTTATAATAAATAAAAAAATTTATAAAGATAGAAATTCAATCCCTCTACTGATAACAGTAGGAACTTTTAGTTAGTTTTTAGAAGACTAGTGGTCAAAATAGCCTTCCCTATGGGTTTGACCCTACTTGCAACATATATTGTAGTTAGTCGGAATATAAATATTAAACTTTTATCTACTTCAACAATGTTTTAGGTCACCCTCATTATTAATTGTGATCTTTGTATTTACACGGTGGAGATGTTAGATGCCTTGCAAGCCTATAGAAAGTTACATGTTTTTCATGTATGTGCTGAATTAAATTTTCATTTGTACATTTATTATGATATGAAAATACATGTGATGTAGATTTCAAGTGGAATGAATATTAATAATGGATGGAAAATGAAAATGGATGAATGATGAAACTTGGTTATTTTAAAAGGGGGAAGAAAAATACCTGGTTGATTAGTTTCATTAAAAAATGTTGTGTTGATTAATTTTCATGTGTGATGCTTGAACATTTAATTTTCCATTTGGTAAATTAATTTTATTGAAATTTAATTTAAATCATGGTATGGTTAAATTTTTTCATAGTATGTTGAGATTCCATCCTTGAGGCAAGGCTGAATTCAAGTGTGGGGAGTATTTGATAAGTCTTTTTCATGCACAAATTTTTGAGTATATTGCAAGTGGAATGAATATTAATAATGGATTGAAAAATGAAAATTTATGAATGAAGAAACTTGGTTATTACAAAGAAGGGAAAGTAAAATACATTTTTTATTTGTTTCATTGAAAAATGAGTCATTGATGAATTTTATTGTGTGATGCTTGAACATTAAATTTTCCATATGATCAATTTCTTTTATTGATATTGAATTTAAAGCATGGTAAGGTTAACATCCTTCATAGTATATTGAGATTCCATCCTTGAGGACAAAGCTTAATTCAAGTGTGGGCGTATTTGATAAGTCTATTTCATGCACAAAATTTTGAGTAGTTTAATGTGTCAATTTTTGTATTTAATTTATCATTCTCGCCAATTTGTGAGTAGTTTGAGTTCTTTTATATTTGTTGGAAGGAAATGTAAAATATTTAAAAAAGGAATGAAAAGTGATTGAAAATGGAGATACTTGGCATGAAACCGTGTTTTTGAAGATGAAGAGATGCTAGAAAATGAAGAAACAATGGTACTTGTCGTGTACCTTCAGTACACGTCGTGACATCATCAGAGAGGAATTATCTATACAGGACAAGTCGTGACACGAAACAGGCTGTGAATGAAAAGTACATTCTGTGTATCCCCAGTACATAATGTGACATCTTTTGGGGCACGTTTTTGGAAAATATTTTTTTCGAGATCCATAGATCTAAATATTTTAAAGGGTACACATCGTGTACCCCCAGTACACAACATGACGAAAATCAAAATCTGAATTTATAAACATGATATGCACAAGATTCACGTGGACATAGAGGCAATGTGGATCTGAAGTACATGAAGTATACCTAAGGGACATGTTGTGATGACGGTGATGCACAGGGAAAATGTAGGTGATTCGGGACACAAAGTTTGTATGGGAAAGCCTATAAAAGGATACCCCTAGTGCACCATTTTGAGCATTCTGGACTGATCAAGACACCAGTAAGCCTGTGAAAGAAGGCACACCACCTACTTCTCCACTTTCTTTAGGATTTTCATTTATTTATTTTATACACCCACTCATGGTTAGAATGAGCAGGTGATTTATTTGTGTCGGCACAAGCGTGATAAAGGGGAATTGAATGTAAGGTATTTTATAATTGAATGCAATTTATGTTGGGATTTCATATTTTTTCTTAAAATCTATCATATTCCTAATTTATTATTACATAAACAATGGGAGTGGTGTTAGGGATTGGGTTGATTTATTTCTCTCTTTCAGCATGACCATTGTCGAGATTGATTGAATACATTTGTTTAATCTGAGAACTAGGGTGTTGACTTCCACCATGACCATTGGGTTTATCATATCCCTGTGTTTAAATAAGGGTTCGGGATAACCATCCTTTACGATCTTAAGTAACCGAACCTAATAAATGGCGATTTTGTGATAGAGTGTGTTTATCATGACCATTAAACTCGCTAACACTCAATTCCGATGACTGCATGATTTTCAATTAATTATCTTATACATTTTCATTCAAGAACCTAGAATAATTGTTTCCCCACATCCTTTTTATATGGTCTCCTCTCATGTTCTTAACAAATCCATGATCGATAGTGTATATTTTATTTTTTTCAAACCAAAATTAGTTTAGTTTTATATTATTTAATTAATATTTTCTCCAATACAGTCTTTGTGGGTTCGACCTTGGACATTAATTTACTATACTACTTTTTAGTTTAGTGATTTGTTCAATTTGTGTTTATAAATTTATAAATTTGGTAACCTGGAGGGAATTAATGATTCTCATATGGATATCATATACCGCGATAGGGAAGTCAACCTAGTTATTCAAAGGGAAAGGTTATCCGCAATAGGTCTAAGTCGCCAGGGCCATCAAGGTTCCAACTAGTGGGGATATCACCTTAGCAGTTTCTGTTTCAACCTTTTGTTCCTTGTGCCTATCATGTGGGCCTAAGGATGGTGTGTTTTATCTATAGATTATGTGGGAATCTCCCGAGTCAGTGCCTCACATCCATTTAAGCTCATTATGGTTGAGGTGGGCAGGTCCATCACCCGCTTCAGCATTAGTTTCCAGCAAGGCAATTCCAGCAGCAGTGACAATAGCCTCACACTCCACCGAGGGGAGATGGAGAATGTAGGGTTAAAACATAAGGTGTTCCTCAGGGATCTATACCCAAGCATGGTTGAGGATACAGTCATCATCAGAGGGGAAGAGGAGTTTTATTTGGATAGTTTCACGCTGCAGAGGTAGCAATTCCAGCAGGGCTAGAGATCGTTGAGGCGCGATCAGCTTTTTTAATACCCTTTGTTGTGATTTGTTTGATTTAGGAGCTTCACACTCCTTTATTTCTCCTTGTCCAACCCATGTTTGAGGACTATATGGTGAGTGTCTTCCTATTACCCTGGCGTTGAGCACACTAGTCAAAGGTCAAACCATCTTGTTTGATGTATGTCGGGGATATAGACTCATGATGGGGTCTTATCAGTCCCATGGGGATATTTTTCTATTAAATATGAAACTATATGATTTCATCCTTGTAATAGACTATTTATACTCTATGTATGATTTTATCGACTTCTTCTGAAAGAGATTTGTGTTTTCAGATGTGGATGGCCAGCGTGTAGCTTTCTTTGGTGATCAGAGTTTTCACATGGGTAGTCGGTGTATGGAGAACCTTCTTTCCTTTTTGGTTGACAAGTCAGTGGAATCATTGGATGCTGAGATGGAGGAGGATCCCATCGTTTTTAGGGAGTTCTCGGATGTCTTCCCCGAGAATGTTGCGAATCGAGCACCTCGATGTGATGTTGAGTTCAGGAAAGACTTGTTGCCTGATGTTTCTCCAAATTCGATGGATCATTATTGAATGACACCTTCAGAGATGCTGGAGTCGAGGATTCAGATATATGATTTGAAGAAGAAATGATTTTCATGGCCCAATGTTGTCACCGAGGGTTCTCTTGTCTTGTTTGTGAAAAGGTGGATGGTGGTCTAAGGTTGTGCATAGACTACCAGAAGTTGAATTAGGTAACAGTCAAGAACCGTCACCCTCTCCCAAGGATAGAATATCTTTTCAACCAGCTAAGGGGAGTAAGTTGTTTCTCTATGATTGATCTATGGTATGTTTATCACAATTTGAGGGTGAAGGAAGGTGATAACTTGAAGACTTATTTCAGGTGCAGTTTTGGGTACTTTGAGTTCATGGTTATGTCATTAAGTGTTATGAACTCACCAGCCATGTTCATGGGCCTCATGAACTCTTTATTTGATGAGTTCCCCGATTGGTTCTTCATCATATTCATTGATGATATCCTGATCTAATCAAACTCATAGATGGAGCTTACTGAACATCTCAGGACTATCTAAAAGGTTCTTCGATTCCACCAACTCTATGGAAATCTATCCAAGTGTACGTTATGTATGTGAGAGGTGAATTTACTTATACATGTGGAGTCGCAACAGTGTGTAGAAATGGACCTATCGAAGGTAGAGGTATTCGTTTCTTGGGAGTCACCCAAGAATGTTGTGGAGGTTCAAAATTTTCTCAGTTTGGTAGGCTAATACCTGAGATTCATACATGATTTTTCTCTAGTAGTAGCTTTGTGGACATCCTTGACCAGGAAATACCTGACCTTTGTGTGGAGTGGGAAGTTTCAAGTAGTATTCATCTACCTGAAGGTAAATATGATCAGTACTTCAATGCTCTGGTTTCTAGAGGAAGGGGTGATGTTTGAGGTATTTTGTGATGCCTCCCATTTGAGTTTGGGATTTGTATTGATGAAATAGTAGGGATTTATCTCTTATGGGTCATGGAATTTATATCCCCATGAACATAAATATTCCACCAATGATCATGAGCTAGCGGCAGTCATGTTTACACTAATTTTGTGGGGACATTAACTTATTGGGGAGTGGTTTGTGGTCTTCACAGATCAAAAGATCTTGAGGTATATATTTTGCCAACGAGATCTGAAATTGAAATAGTAGAGGTGGATGGAGTTTCTCTAGTACGATGACTTCAAAATCTCTTACACCCCAGGAATGGGAAATTTTATAGTTGATTCTTTGAGACAGAACTCACAGAAGTTCAAGAATCCGTGGATTCCTGGAAGGTGATGGAGGAGTTAGTCGCCTTGCACTTGGATGTAGGAATGGTTGGTGGAAGAGGCTTCGTATTTTAAATGATAGTGCAGTCTTCTCTGATGCAGTAGGTGGAGAAGTATTAGTGGTGGGACTTAGATGTATAGGTGATGTACAATCACGTTGACCACGGTGATGCTCTGGAGGGATGGTCAGAGGATAGTCTGAATCAAATGTTGTTCTTTGGAAGGATGTTTGTTCCAATGGTGATACGTGGTGGAGCTCTTTGTGAGTTTCACATCTTTCCATTAGAAGTACACCCAAGAGTTTCCAAGAAGTACCATTGCTTGAGAGGTAAGTTTTTGAGGCCCGGGATGAAACAGGTGGTGAAAGAGTTTGTGGTGAAGTTCTTAGTGTTCCAGTAGGTGAAGGCAGATCACTGTGTTCCTGAGGGTTTGATGTAGCCCTTAGATGTCCCTGAGTGGAAGCGGGATGAAATATTAAGGTATTTCATCACAGGTTTACCCAGGTCAGGGGTAGGATGCGATTAAATATGGGTAGTGGTGGATCGCCTAATGAAATCGGCTCACTTCCTAGCGATTAAGGAGCCAGGAACAGTGGATTCCTTGGCTAAGATGTATGTGGATGAAGTGGTGAGGCTACATGGAGTTACGAGATCCATTGTATCGAGTCCGGATACACATTTTACTTCATAAGTATGTAGGGGATTGCATCATGATTTAGGAACTCATTTACACCTCATCACTGCCTTCCAACCTCTGAAAGATGGGAAAACATAACGAATTATCTAGACATTAGAGGATAGGTTGTGAGCATGCGTCTTGGACTTTGGTGGATCATGGGTATGACACATAACCTTGATATAATTTTCTTACCATAATTGCTATCACTATTCTATTGGCATGTCCCCATTTGAGGTGTTGTATGAAATATAGTGTTGTTTTCCTTTATATTGGACAGAGGTTATGGTGACAACTATTCTTTGTCCTGAGGTTGTACAGAGCACAAGAGAGAAGGTTCAGCTTGTCCATGAGAGGATAAAAGCATCACATGACTGTAAAATGTAATATGTCGATTATAGGAGGAGGCACTTGGAGTTCACGTATGGAGACCATATGTTCTTGAATGTTTTACCTCTACATGGGAACCAAATTTTCGACAAAGGGGGTAAGATTTCTCCCCAATTCATTGGACCCTTCTAGGTGTTGGGATGAGTAGGAAAAGTGGCATATTGTTTGTCATTTCCTCCATAGTTTGAGAGGATCTATGACATATTTAATTTATCTCATTTTCTTCGATATCTTTACAATGACTCTCATGTCATTGAATGTGGAGATTTTGATTTCGAATATGACATGATGTCTATGGAGTATCCCATAGAGATCCAGGATCATCAAGATAAGTTTCTACATGGACGTACCATTCCCTTGGTTCATGTGTTGTGGAGGCATGGTGTCCTAGAGGAGAGTACTTGTTAAAGGGAGACGCATATGTGTGCCCAGTACCAAGAGTTGTTCTGAGTTTTTCCTTATTGTTATTTAATTTGTAATATAATGCCTGAATTTTTTTTAATGAGATCTGTTGTTTCCTATTAATGCAATTTTTTATATAAGCATACCATATTAAGAGGGGAGGACATGATTCCTAATTGAGATTCATTAATGAGAATGTGATTAAACGTGTGAGGGAAAGTTAGTGCTACCCAAAAAAGATAGTATCATGACATGGAGGAATGAATTCCATGATTCATGTGTTCTAGATGGCATGGTTGTTGTGCTTTTGTGGTGTGTCTTATGGTCGGTTGGGTAGTAGATTTTAGAGGAGGTGTTCTTGAATGTTTAGGATTCACTCCATCTTCTAAACAAGATAAGGGGGTTTATCGTTGAACCTTAGTATACTTAGTCAGTAGTGGTGTTTCAAGCATAGTGGGAACCTTGAGAGGTATCTCACAGGGTGTTTGTTTGAACCCTACTTTTACTTTGTGTCGGTTTTGAATTCTCAAGTATGAGAATAGTTTGGGATATTTCTCATGTAATGGCTCAGATCTCCCCGGTCCATTACTTTTCGAAAATATAGTCTTTAAGGTGTTTCCAGAGGTAATGGTGATTCATTTCCAGAGTTTTTTTAAAAATCTATAATTTCCAACAGCAGCTTTTCTGATGGTGGTTCATACACCGGTACGTCTCAAAAGTGACTCACGTTGGTGACTCGTGATAATGAATCGCTAACGGTATATGTTGTTGGTAGGTGACACCAGTAGGTAGCATCAGTAGGTGCTGTTAGTTGGTGGCATCGGCAGGTGGCATTGGTAGGTGGAATCGGTAGGTGTCATAAGTAGGTTTCATCAGTAGTTGACGTCGATAGATGGCATCAGTGAATCATATAAGTGACTTTCTAATGGTAGGTAATGTCGGTGACACATCCAGTAGTGGGTCACCCAACGGTGACTCAATCATCGGTGAATCAGCCATCAGTGACTCATCCATCGGTGAATCAGCCAATGATGACTCATCCATCGGTGACTCAACCATCATTTACTCACCCAATGGGGAGTTATTTCCAACAATTTGTCAAAATTCCAAATTTCTCAAGTTTTTCCATATTCACCCCTTTTACATTTTATTTGACGTTAGATGAGTATAAAAACATGTTTAAGTGCTTTTGAAGATGTTTCAAAGGATGTAAAATATATCTTTAATTTCATAACTCTTTAGAGGCTTTAAGTTAGTCAAAACATGTAGTAAAGATCTACTTTTAATGGGGAGTTCAAAACAGTTGTATATCCCTTGAGTCTCAGATCTGATCCTTCACATATGGACTCCATTCATCTGTTCCATTCTTCTCTTTTCCCTTTGTACACGGTCATCACATAACCCTTCTTACCTGAGTGGTCATGTGTTTTTGGCTATCCCCTTGGATCGCATCTCCCTAGCGGTTCCTCCTACTGCTTGAGCACCCCCTGTTTTAGCACTAGGACGAGTTTTTGATTGTATGTTCATTTACGTAGGGATCCATTCGTCTATTTTTAATTTATGTGTCATGTTGGGTTGGTTTATGAATGTTATCATTTTAAAATAGAAGAATTATATATAAATAAAGATAATAAAATCTATTTAATACCGATATACAAGGGCTGGGGAAATGTTATGAATGATTTTGTTTTATTATTTATTGATATTTTGATCTATATGGGATATATGCCTACTGAAAACATGGTTGTTGGTAATATTTATTGGTGAACATGGGATGACTTGTGATGTCTTATTGTGGATTATCTGTTGAACACACACACACACACACACACAGATATATATATATATATATATATGAAATTTATTAACCCCGTAAATTCGGTTAAATAAATAGATTCCCCGGGATCTTACTTGTTCTGTGATAACACCTGAATTATCGAAGTGGAATTAAAGAATGTGTGTTTGCTAAATCTGAATTCACCCTACCTTTTTTGGTGTGGTTGGGTGTTGTATGTGGTTTTTTTCATTCCTGTTTCTTTTGTGGTAGTATGGTGCTGGGGTTGAAGGAACCAGTGTTATTGGGGTGGTACAAGTGGTTTAGTGGAATCTCAGTTTGAGAGATTGACTGATTGTGGAATGGATGGGTAGTGTTCAAGTAGTAGATATGCAAGTTTTGATTTTGATACGTTTATGTTACTAGTTTTAGTTTTGTTATATAGTAGGGATGTGGGGTTGGTCATGATGAGGTGTGTTGTGGGATTTTTATGTAATTTGGGGGTTTTATTGTTGATAGGAAGGATAGGATATAATTAATTTGAATAATGATGATGGCATTGGTCAGTGTGGGTGTTAAACGGAGTGGAAATATGACGTAAGTTTCCTTACCGTAGTACTTTTTCCATAGAATGTTTTATGTTGTGTGTCTTGTTGTGGGATTTAGTTGGTAGTTTTTCGGGTACGGTTGAAATGAATAAATTTTTCCTTAATAAATATTGATAATTGGTTAAATGAGTTGATAGGGGAAAGTTTAATTTGTGTCTTGTTCTGGATGGATTTCATTTATCAACATCTGAAGTGACTTTTCCTGGTGTTAAATAATTCATTTATAGGTTGCAGTGGAGTTGGCAGTATCCTAGGGTGGTTGGTTGTTTGATTGAGAACACATAGGTTGGTCTTGAGTGTTTAATATTATATAAAAATACCTGAATTTTCCATGTGTTTTCTATATGCACCCCACCCTCATTGAGAACTATGTGAATAACACCCCCTTTGTCATGGGGGAGGGTGTCTTTCCTAAACATCCTGGTGAGATGATGGATAACTGGCCACCCAATCTTCCTTGCTCCCACTTCCAGGCATTGATAACCCAATAATCTTTATGCATGTAGTAGTTTTTGAGACCCAAGTGTGTGTGGGTGAGTTTTTTTTCCCAGGTGTCTTATGGATGAGATGAGTTGTGGTTTCCTAGGTGTCTTTAGGATAAGATGTGTTGTGATTTCCCATGTGTTTTTTGGATGTGAAGTGGTATGTGGTCTAGGTTTCCACGGGAGGGACGTGGTCGTGAGCCCTAGGTGTGTGTGGGTGATATGTGATGAGATTCATTATTCAAAGTTGTATGACTAGATGTGAGGCCCAAGTGTGTGCAGTCGTCTTGTGATGTGGTACTTTTGGAAGAGGTGGGAGCTCTGAGATGTTTGTCTTTAGGGTGTGAGAGAAGGTAATCAAAGGGAAAGTGGTGCAGGGTACCCAATAATTTATGTTTTCTATATTACATTTCTCGACATTCATTATTTGGTGAGTGTGCCTTTGGTGTGGTTGGGGTGTTTAGTATACCTTGTTAGGTGTTATTGGTTTCTTCTGTTTTCTCACAAGTGAATTAGTATTATTCTCCACTTATGTATGAGAGACTATGGGTTTTCTACTGAGTACACTTATATTCTCACCCTATGTTATAGAACTACTTTCAGGATTCCAGGAAAATTATGGGGACAGTGTTGGGAATTATTATCTCAAACTTTGGGACAGTAGTCGTGCCACTGCTTATATTTTCTCTTTTGGTATTTACTTCAGAGATTTTTATTGTATTTTTCGCAGTTTTACTTTAAACATGCATGTGGGATGGATTTTGGATTCATCTGTATATATTTCATAGAGTTTTTTGAGGTTGATACATCTTATCTCCCAATCATGGTTACTTTAAAAAGTTTAATTCCACCCACTTGGTGATATTTCTATACCCTTGGTGCTAGTCTCCACCTCAGGGCCTATTGAAGGTGGGAATCGGGGGGTCATTATCCCTCTTCCTTCATTTATAGCTCATGATGGGAATCTTTTGAGTGAGGGGGTTGTGACATTTCATTTTATGTTTTTCCATCTGATGCTTCTATCTTCAACCATTTATTGATTCTTTTTCGTTCATTTTTTCTTTCCCATTACCATTTGACTTATTACTTATTCTCCTACTTCTCGGTTTTATCTTTCATATCCAAGACTTTTCTTTTACTTATATTTTTTTATTTTTTATTTAAATTTTTTTACTTTTAGTTCTAATTTAATATTAGATTCTTTTTTTTTCTTCGTATACTTTTTCTAGAGTTTTTGTTTTTTCATTTACTTTGGAGTCTTCAATATTTTCCATTTACTCGTACTTTTAATTATTCTTTTTTCTTCTCTGTTATAGATTAACATAAGTCTATAGTTCTTCATTTTTAATCTAGTATTATTCATCCAAATTTCTTAAACCTTTCCTTATTCTTAGACTTATATTTTATTACTTTTTCAAATGTATTTTATTTTTACTGTCATATCCAATTACTAATTTTTTTTATTTTACATGTAATCCTCTTTTTGAACTTCTAATTGAAAATTCTATGTTTTTGGATTATTAATGTAATTTCATTTACACTTTTGGCACTACTTTCTCAATTTTTATTGACTTATTCATTATCCTTTCACTTCTGAATTATGCTTTTAAAATTTGAGCTTTTATTCTAGTTCACCTTTTACATTTATATAAAATCTTTAATTTACTTTTTTTAATAAATATCAATTTATTCTTCTACATTTAACTGTGTATTATGAATTTTTACTTTATTTATTCATTCTATTTTTCTTTATATATTCTACCACTTTACATTTTTAATTCATTACACTATTTTAAATCTCTCTACTTCTTTCTAAAACCTCAAAATTTTATAAATTTTTTATTTCTATTTTTCTTCCATTTATACTTTTATCCCAATTTCAAATTCAATCATTATTTTAATATTTTTCATTTTATAATCATCTCTTATTTGTTCTCTGACTTTTAATTTATGACATATATGTTTTTGTTTCACTTTTTCTTCACCATTTTCTACTATTAATGTTTTTTATTCCACCACTACTTTTGAATATGATTATGTCTTGTTTTTTCTTATGTTCTTTATTCAGGTTTTGGTAATATTTTAGTGTGTCCTTGGACGTCCCCTTACACTTAAAATTAATTCAAACATTATTTACTACTTCTTATCTTAATCCTATGCATTCTTTTTAAATTTCATTTTCATTAAGTTAATCTTATTCTTCTTTATATTTATATTATTTTTTAATTTTTACTTACCAATTTTTTTATTTCCTCGGATTTTGCCCAACTAAATATTATCCATAGCCTCATCTAATCAATTTTCTACAAACTCTATATCTATATCCTTTTCTGTTTTCATATAATTTGTTTTATTTCACATTAAATTGTTTTTCTTTTTATTTCTTCAATATTTGATTCTTGTTAAAAATAAACTGTTGATATAAAAATGATCACCCTAAGAGAAGAGCGTTTTTAGTTGTTTTGGGTTTTTATTCAAATCATGATAATTTAAATTATTAATATAATTTTTTTAATAATTATAATGATAATTAAAATTGTAAATTGAAATTAAAATGAAATTAATTTGGAAATGAGGTATTATTTTTAAAAATCATTACTGTAGTATTACTTAGAAAAATGGGTTCTTTATGGAATGAAATTTATAAATTTTTTTATTCGAACCCTTTCATGTTGAGGTGGTTCCCATGAAACGGTAGAGATCAAAGATGAATAATCTATGATATAATAACTATCCCTCTTAATTTATATCATTCCCATTATTTTAAATATTTGATATAATATTATAATAAAAATATTAATTATGTTCTTAATTTAATATTAATTTAATTTTCCTTCCGTAAAATTAAATTTGACAATGTTGGTGGAGAATGGATTGTTGAAGCTTTACAATTCCCTCTCTCAACTATGATGACATGATTAATTCAAGGTTACCCTAATGATGATGGTAGAACCACAACCTTTATTAGAGGTTGATTTCTATTCATTTTCAAAAAAGATATCCTTTGGATCCTTATTTCAATGAATCACAATACACTATATATTTTAGTTATATTAATAAGATGTGTGTTTTTATGTTAAATTCCCAATATTTTATAGGTATGTTTTTGGGGGTTGCAGATTCATTCCATGTAAACTTGGGTTCAGGTATTGTGGTCAAGGAAAATCATCCAATAATGGGGAGTGTTGGGTGTCTGCTTATCCTGATCGGACCCACATAGATGAAACTTTTTTGGTGATCTACACTAGTAAGGGAACTTGGGAGTGTTATCTAAATTACTAGGTTAATGACATGTTGGGTGGAGTAAAACCAATTGATCCTAAATATGTAATGTAAAATTTAGTCATTGAAAAATACAATATTCCGACTTGGACTTTTCTATTCTTATTCATACAAATTTGATCTTAAGAGTTATTAAAATGTAGAATTCATTATATAAATAATGAATATTAAAGGTACTTATATAACTTTTCACATTCTATGATAAGTTATAGTTACATGATCTAGATAAAATAATAATCATATAAAAAATCCACTACAAATTATTAATATAGAAGTTGGATATCGTACACCCAATTACAATGAATGTACCACACACTCATTGATTTTGGAATTAGTTTCACTTAAATTTCAACTCAACATGATATCACCAGTTCCATTTTATCAATATTTTATGTGCATATCCCTATTTTCTTATATTATTCTTCATTAATTTTTAAACACCTAAAACAATGGTGTCAAAAACCAAGAAAAAAGGATTATATTGATGTCAAAACTTTAGAAAATGATATTCAAATCATTTAAGATATATAAAACCAACCATAAGACAATATGACATTAGAATTACTCGGTATAATTGAATATGTCATTTAGATTTCTTGTTCTTATTAAATGGTGTAAATATTTAGAAAATGAGTCTAGATTTCTATGAAAATTTATGGCAATTATAAATAGGACATATGTTAATATAAAACGTGGTGTGGTCATAATGATCAAACATATAGTTTTAGTACATTTAAATATATTTTACAATGTGTGTTTGGGGGTAATAACCAATAAAACGTTCTCAGATTGTTGTTAAATACAAGGATAATATTAATCATTTAATTTTTGACATGTAGGAACATTCCAAACAATAATGTGATTTGTGCTTTTTTTGAAATCACTGAAAGTTAATTTTTCTGATTGAAAAGTAAAAAAAATATGGGATGGAATGTGAAAAACTATAAAAAAATATCATATTTTAGTTAAACAAAAGGAAAATTACCATTGATTAATTTTTTCAATAGGCCCTACATCTATTTGATTGCAATTTTCCCAATATGAATAAAAGAACATATTAATTGATTTACAAGTAGGAAAATATTCATTAGAGAGTCAATAAAGATAAAATGACATTGAATTATATTGAAATAATAGGAAATAAATTGTTTATTAATATTTGACATCTATGAATAAACCTTAAATCAAACAAATATGTAGTGTGGTCAGAAAGAATGAAAACTAGTTTTGTTAGACTTTAGATTCTTTAAAAACGTATTTCAAATATCTAAGACATAAAATCATATTTTGAGCTCACTAAACATCAAACATTTCAGTTTATTTTACTTCAAGGTACTATTTACAACTTTAACTTTTTTTTACTTTGGCATAATGATTCTCTTAATATTCTCATGTTTATAGATTATACTTCTATTTTTGGATTCAGCATCTATATCTTCTTATACATGTTCCATTTCTAATCCTATGTAATCAGATTTTACCTCTTTTAATACTATAGATTTTATATTCTAATTTTACATCATATTTGAATACTAATAATGGATTCTTGCCTAAATCATATTCAAATACTATTTTTAGATTGTACCATTTCTTATATTGGATTTTGGATTTTTTTATTTAAAATTTTTCCTTTTCCCTTTATTTATGACAATTTTAATTTTTTTGTTACAGCTATTTTGTTAAAAATATTTATTCTCTAACTTATGAATCTATTTTAATTTCTTTACTTTTACTTCGAGCTTCTATATTTTTAATTTAAATTTTACTATATTTATTTTTATTTATGTTTATACAGGAGTATATATTTTTACTAATTATTTTTTCTTCTGAATTTTATTTCTCCTATTAAATTTATTTCTATTATCTTTGAATTATTTTCCTTGATTGTTCCTCAAATAATTTTTTTATCATTCACTTCTAGTGATTCTACCGTTTAATATTTTTTCTTCTTAAGCTCTCAACTTCTACATTTCACTTTTTTCATTCTTTATCTCCTCTCATTTATCTTTGACTTCATGCTTCTTCTTCTATGTCTTGTTTTTTTATTTTAACATATAGTATTTTATAATACATCTAATTTTTTATTTCTTCATTATATACATCTAATATAAAAATTATATTTCTTTTTTTTACTTCTTCTATGTTTTCTTATTGTTTTTGTTTTTTCATTTACTTTTGAGACTTATCGATTTTTCATTTACTCGTACTTTTCATTATTATTTTGTCTTTTGATTTCTATTATAAATATTATCCATAAAATTTGGTTATTAATTTTTTCCTCTAACATTCTTCTACCTTATGTATTCATTTTTTCATTGTTCGTATGCTTCTATATTTTTATTTTTGCATAAGAAATTTCTTTTTATTGTTATATTAAACTAATAAAATTTTTATTTTTCTCCTAATATTCATGTGATGATCTTAAAACTACCTCTGTATTTTGGACTATGATTCACATTTTTTTATTTCTATATTCGAATTCATTTTTTATTCTTTTACTTTTTCTTTTACTTTGTGTTTATTCTTTTTCTTTTGAGTCTTATAGGTTTTTAATTTAATCATACTTCTAATTATGCATCATTATTTTGTCTTCACTCTTCTATATTAACATCCAATTCAGTTTCTTCCTTTTCTATATTGAAATCCTATACCTAATGTATTTATATTTATTTTGTTCTTGAACTTTCATTTTCATCATTTTATTTAAGTATTTTCTTTTTATTTTAAAATCAAACTAATACATTTTTTCTTCTTATTAAAATATTATTTTGAGCTTCTTGATCTAATATTTGGATTATTAATTCTGCTTCCCCTTTTATTTTTACCTTTTACATTATATTCACAATTATTTTTCACTTATTCATTTTCCTTCTACTTCTATATTATTGTTTTTTATAGGAACATTCATTCTAAAACTACTTTTACATTTACATAAAATCATTTTTCTACATTTTTATCTACATCAAATTACTCTTCATTTTTTCATATTTATTGACCTATATATGTATTAATACTTATTATTTTCATTTTTTTATACCATTAATTTTTTAAAATTTATTTTTTGTTTTTTCTTATATTTTCAATCTCTCTACTACATTTGGGAATATCCATTTGTAATGGTTTTGGATTTTGATTCATCTTTTGCTTCTTCTTTTTCTCCCACATTTTCATTTAATCATCCTTTTAGGATATCAAATTTCCTATTCATAGCTGGTTTGTTTTTTTTAATTTGATTTATGATAAATAAGTTTTGAGTACTATATTTTGTTCACAATTTTCTGGTGTTATGTTTTTTCCTTCTACAACTACTTCTATATATTCTTTTAACTTTAATTTTTTATGTTATTGCTTCATCTTTTTTGAATGTTTTTGTGTCTACTTTGACTTCTCATTTCACTTCAACTTATTCTTTGAAATACTTCTTACTTCTTCTCCTAATCATCCTAATCTAGCATTGGAAAATAAATTTTTATCTAGTGCAGCATATGATTCTTCATTTGTATATATTTCATTCGATTTTTGTTCCCAACTCTTTATTATTTATTATACTTTTTTCCTTCATACCCATACCATCTTTCCTATCTACTTAATTTTATACTACTCATTATTTATGTCAATTTATTGTTTATTGTCTTATATTATCTCTAACATTTACCTTTTATTTTTTATCTTTATTTTCTTCTTATGAGACCTAATGTCCTAATATAAAAATAATTTCCCTGAGAGAGGACTGTTTTTAGGTTATTCCGGATTTTATATAATTAAACATTAATTAAATTAAAAGAATTACTATATATTAATTATAAATATTATAGTGATTGATAGATTTTTAAATCAAAATGAAAATATATTACAAATGAGATATCATATTTTAAAATCATTAATGTAGTATTTCATAACGAATAGTGTTTTTATGGAATAAAATTTAAATATTTTTCATTTTAGACACAATGGATACAATTTTATGGGATGGTGGTTCTGAGAAAAGTATAGTGAGTAAAGAAGAACCATCTAAGAGATTAATTCTAAACCAATTTATTTATTTTTTATTCAATATTTTTAAAATTATATTTTTGATAATATTATAAAGGATAATTTTGTTTCTTATTTTATATTAATTTAAGAGTCCAAATTAAAAATAAATTAAATAATGTTGAATGAGGATGTATTATCAATGATTTAAAATAACCCCACTCAGTTTTGATGACATAATCAATTCATGGTTATGCCAATGACAATGAGTCAACCACCAAATCTATTAGAGGAAAAAATATTCTTCTTCAAATATGATATCTTCTGGATCACTGTATTGATGAATGAAAAAAACATTATATATTTTTTAATTAAACATGAAGAATACTTTTATATTAACTATTCAGTGACTTATATGTATGTTAGTGGGGGTTCAAAATATGTTCACAATGAAATTGGGTTTGATTAATGGGGAATGAACTGTTAGTCTGATTATATGGTCAGATGGTAAGCCTATTTATCCTAATAAGAACTACATAGGCAAAGCCTATTTCATTGATTTTTATTGACTTATCCACATAGGGGAATTTTTTGAACTACCAGGTTAGAGGAATCTTGGGGGAGGGTGAAATCTGTTGATATTCACAATGCAATAAAAAATTAAGTCTACATGGAATATTATATTCAAGTTGAACTATTCTATTTTTCAAAATATTAGTTTGTTCATGAGAGTTATTTTGAGAGAAATTTCATAGGTTGTGGAATAGATAAGAGAAGTGCATCAAGAATGTGTCACTTACTAGGTGGAGCTTTAGTTCCTTTAATAAAAAAAGAATGATTTTGTAAAACATTCCATTTTGGAAGATGATTGATGGAGTTGAAAGTTATTACATAGATATTTTTTGGATGAAACACACACTCATTGATTTTTGAATGAGTTTAACTCAAACTCAGATTCTTTGTGATAACACTAATTTTATCTTTTCAACTATAATTTTCCATCTTATACTTTACAAATTTTATTCATTTTATCCTGGAAAATGTGGTTTATCAACTGATAAAATGATCTAGGATTGACACATAAAAATTATAAAATGATATTTGAGTCATTTCTAATCTATACAAACTAACCACTTGTCAATTTTATTTCTGATATTCATCCAATCATTGAATTTTTCATTTTACCAACACATTCTTATTAAAGGGAGTCAAATATGGGAAAAAAATTTAGTATTTCGAAGAAAATTTATGATATTTTCAAATAGATCATTTGTTAATCCAATATTTTGAGTGGTAATAATGATTGAACATGTATTTTTATTAGATTTATGTATTTTAAAATGCGTTTTATAAGGGTCATAATCTAAAAAAACTAAGATTTCTTTTAAATCATACAAAAATGTTCATTGTTTAATTTGTAAAATGTAGAAACAATCCATATATCAATTCGACATTTGGTTTGTTGAAGTGATCAAAGGTGAATTTTTAGTAATTTACATGTAAAACAATGAGAATCAATGGGTCAAAACCAAAAAAACAATGGATTTTAGTTAAAAAGTAAAAAAATGATTATCGTTTAATTATCGACATGTTGCAACCTGTCCCATGTCCATATGATTGGCGGTTTTCCCAAAATGAATAAAAGTGTTTTTATTAATTTAAAAGTAAAAAATTGTTTTCACAATGTTCATACATAGAAAAAAGATCATGAGTTGGAATAGAATCACAGGAAATCTATTGTTTATTATTATTTGACATGTATGAAGTGACCTCACATCAATAAAATGTGTTGTGTGGTTAGATTGACAGAAAATAAAATTTTATTAGATGTAAATGTAATTAAAAAGATGCATCAATGAGTCAAGAACAAACCAATATCATCATATTGTTATCTCACCACATGTATGACTGATCGTTTGTCTATTCATACATGTCAAAAATTACTTTTCAATCGTACTCCAAAAGGTTCATGATAATCCATGATCATTTTCTTAGATTTAGAAATTTTTTATTTTCTTATATTTTTAGGTACTCCATATAACTTATGTTATTTATTAATTTTCTTCATCATGTGAATTATACTAAAATTATCTTGTTTATAACTTATGTTTCTTCTATTGGATTCACATTCCATATTTTCTTATCTGTCTTCCATGACCAACAATGACTTTCACTTTTTCTATAATCCTAGTTTCTAGCTTCTTCCACTACTTTAGATTCAAATAATATATCTTGATTCTTTCTTACATCAGATTCAATTACAACCTTAAAATTCTTATATTTTCTTCATTTTTATTTTTTTATTTCTGGTTTTGATTTTGATTTTTTGATTTTTTATTTATTTCTACTTCTATTTACAATTCATTTATTTTTTTTAAGTTAACTTATTTGTTTCAACTTTTTTTTCTTTTAATTAAAATTATATATTTATTTATTATTATGAAATTGAGATTTTTAATTTTTAATTTATATTTTATGTCTTTTTCTTCTAAATTTTCATGACTTGGATTTCACTTTCATTCATTTTCTATTATGAATTTTTCTTTTGACTTCTAAAATCTTCTTTTTCTTCCTGATTTTTTCTCTTTTACTTTTAGTTTTGTTTTATTTTTTAATCAAAGTATTATTTAATTTTTTTTTATTTTAACTTTGGACTCATTTTTTCCTTATTCTAATTTTTTATTATTTTTTTTCTTTCACTTTCAAGTATTCTAATTTTTTCATTTACTCCAACTTTAGATTCTAAATATTTCTTTTATCATCTCTATTCCATTTTAACTTCTAGAATTAGGTTATATTTTTCTTTATGATTTTTTCTACCTAATGTCTTTATCTTTCCCTTATTCTTGTACTTTTATTTTCTCCCATTTGTATAAGTTTTATATTTTAATTGTTATGTAAAACTAATAAATTTGTTATTCTACTTCAGCTCCACTTTTGAGGTTATCTTTCTTTCTTCTAGGTTTTGGATTCTAATTCACCTTCTATATTGGATTCTGCATCAGCTTTAATTTTATGCATTTAATTTATGATTTTAATGACTTAAATTTAATAAAACAATTTTTTTATTTTGACCACATAAAATGTCAAATTGATGGTCCATATGTTCCTACACGCTACAATTTATCCAATTGATATACGGTTAGTTCCTAAATGTCAAAAATTAATAAGAAGTCATATTCTTATGATTTCTTGACAATTTTAGGTTGTCTTCTAGGTTTAGACACATTGATACTTATTTTTTGACATTTAAATCAATAAAAAAAACTTTAGGTCATTTCAAGAAAAACCTAAGAAGGATTGGAATGCAACCTATTCCCATATTTCAAAAAATAAATGATGCTCATTTTCTTATAAATTTATGATATTAAATGATCATTTTCCAATTATTTCATGGATATCTTAGTGCATTTGTTGAGTTTTGAACCTTAAAATCGTTTTTTTACTTAAATAAATAAAAACACACATTTTTCCATTATGAGTAAACCATAAGTCGGATAGACATATATTGTATTTATATATTCCAAATATTAAATAATTGATGTTTTTTTGTGATTTAAATACACATTATGAACAATTTGAATGCATAGAATATTTTTTGTCATTTTTTACTGTAAGAATGTTTTTTAAATCATTTTATCCACACAGTTTTATAGATTTTCATGTGTTATATTTTCACATGTCACATATTAAATGGTGGTTATTTTCTGATGATTTGATGAAAATCCGAATACGTTTTCTAGTTCATGACCCTTTGAAGCATGTTTTTCAAGACCTAAATGTATTACATTATTAAATAATTGTTTTCTTATGATTTCACAATAATATTTAATCATTTAGGGACTCGCATTTAATAATTTTGAGAAAACTCTATGTGGGATTGGTTTTTGGTCTCCCCCAACATTCCAAAAATTAAATGGATGTCTTTATCCTTCGATTCCATGGAATGCGAATGTGTTTTTTATGTTTTAAAACCGTAAAAACATTTTTAAATGATTTTAAATATAATAAAACATCACTATAGGTCAATACAACCACACTTCATTTCAGATTGACAGGTGGTCTATCCTTACATGTCATAAATCAATCCTTGATTATTTCTTGTGATTTTATAAAAATTTAAGGTCTTTTTGACTAGTTCAAACATGTTTTTTTTCTAATAAATCCATAAAAATGGATTTTTGGTTATTTCAAGAAACTTGTATATTATATTGATGTATATTATATTCATACATGACACAAATTTAATGATAATTGTGTTCCTATGATTTAATGATAATTTTAGGTCATTTTCTAGCTATTAAAACTTTGACAGAAATTTTAAATGACTTTTTCCTATAACAAAATAGATTTTTTTAATCATTCCAACCAAACTTCACACACCAAACATCGGATTAAAATATAATACATTCATACCTTTTAAATATTAATCGATGGTTATTGTCTTGTGATTTCATGGAAATTCATGGTCGTTTTCATGGTTTTGACCTTTAATGCATTATTCTTTAACTTTTAAATCCTTAAAAACACATGTTTGGTCATTTAAGGAAAATTATATATTTTAATGACATGATATTTTTTCATACATGTTACAGATTTATAATATTCCATTTTCCTTTAATTTAATGATAATTATAGGCTTTTCTAGGTTTTAAACATTTAAAACATGACTTTAAAGACACTTAAATATAATAATAATACTTTTTAGCCATTCTGACCATACTAAATGATAGATTGAAGTTCGATAAATGTTTCAAATTAATCAATGATGTTTTTATATTTCACAAAAATTTAATTTTTTTTCGATGGTTTGACCATTTGATGAGGGTTTTTAATGAACTTTAAATCACACACAACTCTTTTTTGGTCATTCAACCACACGAAATGTCTGATTGACAAGTTTTGTATTCATAAAAGTAAAAAAATCAATCAATGATATATTTTCTATGATTTTGTTATGATATAAAGTTAGTTTCTGGGTTTTATCCTATTAGCACATGTTTCTTGACTTTTAAATTAATAAAAATTCACTTTTAGTCCTCACAAGAAAAACACTAGTCAAATTAACATGCATTTTATTCCTAAATGTCATAAATTAAATAGTTAGTCCAACAATTGAGTGATCTAGTTAAATATATCAAATATTAAATGATAGTAAAATTCCATTAGTTTCAGGATAATATAAGGTTTTTGGTTAGGTTTTAACCCAATGACATAACTTTATAAAGATTATTGAATCTAATAAAATTATTTTTTCTATCATTCCAACCACATAGTATTTAAGTGAACTCTATTCATACAAGCCAAAAATTAATCAATGGTCATTATCATATAATTTTCAAAATAATATGAGGTCATTCCTAGATTTGAATATTTTTACTGATGTTTTTTAACTTTTAAATTAAGAAAAAGGAACTTTTGGCCATTTCAAGAAAACCACAAGTCGGATTGAAATCTATTTTATTTTTACATGTAACAAATTAAATAATGGTTTTTTCATATAACTTCATAGAAATATGAGTATTTTTCTAGGTTATTAACATCTAATATATTTTCAATAATTTTTTACTCAAAAATCTTCTTCTTTGATCTGTTTGACGATACAGTATATCAAAATGAAATTTGGTATATTCCTACATGATAAAAATCAAACAGTGGTCATTTTATTTTGAACTCTAAAAATATGAAGCCATTTTATAGGTTCTTATCCATTTATACATGTTTTATAAAGTCTATTTAAATAATTGAAAACATGATTTTTTTTCTATGATCATATAACATTGTATTGATGAGATGTCTATTTATATAATTAAAAAATTACTTAAATTTTTTTTTCCTATGATTTCATAAAATTTCAATGTCTTTTTCTATTTTTCGACCACCTGATGCATATTATTGGATTTTAAATATAAAAAATCCACTTTTTTGTTATTATGATCAAATAATATTTCTAATGAACATTATTTCTATTCATACATTTCATAAATTAAATAAAATTAATTTACTTATGATTTCCAGATAATATGAGGTTGTTACCAAGGTCTTGACTTTTTGAAAAAAGTTTATAAACAATTTTTATTCCTTAAAAATTCATGTTTAGTTATTCTGAGCTCATCTACTCTAATATTGACAATTCTTATGTTCCAATATGTTAAAAAATTATTCAACAATCATTGTGAAATTATTTCCAAATGATTTGAATTAGTTTTTTTCTCAATTCTAACCTTTTCCCATAAATTTTTAGACTTTTAAATCCATTAAAAATAAATTTATTAACATAAAAGGAAACTACATGTATGATTAATATGTTCAATATTCAAACATGGGAGAAATTATACTGATGTAATTATCTTGTGATATCATTAAAATATGGGGTTTATTAAAGTTTTGACACTTTGAATCTTGATTTTAAAGAATTAAATCTAATGAAATTTCTATTTTGGTCACCCTTAACATATTGCACGTCAGAATGAAATGTGGTTTATTCACACATGTAAAATATTGATCATCATCCATTATACATGATTTCCTAACATCTTGAGTTTTTTTTTTCTATGTTTTGGTTATTTGATGAATGTTTATTTGTCTCATGCTAAATGGATTTCATCGCACGTTAGAATAATGTGTCATCTAGAATTCTCCTTGTATAAATTATTTTTTATTGATAATATGGATTACTAGGAATGATTATTATATATTAATATTATTATATTAAATATTTTATTTTGTTTTTTTAAATTTATTTATGTTTTTAATTAAATTTGAAAAAAATTATTATTTTTATTAGTGTTAATATTTTAAAAAAAGTGATAAAATTCATCACAACCATTGGAAACCTTCATTGGATGTCACCTATGATATGAATTATATATATATATATATATTAAATAGTGTAAATTCTATATACTATCTCAAATTCTTAACTTCAACCCCGTTAAATGTGAGCTCTAAGCGTCCACTAATAACTATTGGTGACTACTTTTTGCAGTTGTAAAAGATCAATTTTATTATAGTCAAAACTCATATTTTAAAACCCACTCTATTAAATTTAATATTCAAAACCAAAAATTTAGGATGAAATGAATTTGTACATTGATTATTTACTTATATATAGTGATAATTATATTATATTTTCCAAATTACGATTAACGATTTGTGATTCAGACAGAAGTTTCATGTGATTTTTCATATCTCAAATTAGATGGCGGTCAATATCCTATGATTTCACAACAATATGAGGCTGTTGGATAGGTTTTGAACCTTTGAAACAGGTTTCTAAAGGTATTTAAATCTATTAAAGAAAATCAAATCATTCCAACTACACCATATTATTGTGTGTTCTATTCATAATGTTCACCAATTAATCAATGATAGTAGTCCTATGATTTCAAAAAAAGATCCATGGTTATTTACTATATTTGAATTTTAACTCACGTTCTTTTACTTTTATATTAATAAAAACACACCTTCGGAATTTATGAAAAAATAAATGGTTGTATATTTTCCATTTATCTATCAATAGTAAAATAGTGTCTGTTGTTTAATGATTTTATGAAAATATGTGGTTGTTTCCTACATTTTAGTAGTATAAACTATTTTTAATCTTTTTTACTGTAAAACTTCTTATTTGATAATTTTTTTAATAAAATATATAAAAATGACGTACAAACTATTACTATATTCAAAAAATAAATTATGGTTGTTTTTCTATGATTTCTTGAAAATCCAAGTTCATTTGACGGGATTTAACCCTTTGACACAAGTTTTTTAAAAACATTAAAAATATTTTAAAACACATATTTTATTAATTTGAGCTCACTACAAATCGAATTGATAATGAGTGTTTTCTTATTCGATAATTTGTGGTCATTTGTTTGGTTTTGATATATTGACAAATGTTTTTTAAAATATAAAGCCATTAAAAACACTTTTTCTCATTTTGAGAAAATTACATATTGAATTGTTGTTTTCTCTATTACCATATATCGAACAGTAAATGGAGGTTTTTGGCATTAAATTTCATGGAAATTTGAGGTTTTTTTCTATGTTTATACCGTTAGATTTGTGTTTTTTAAAACTATTAAACATGTTAAAATTATTTTTTAGTCATTTCAACAATAACACACATCGTATTGACATGTGACCATTTCAGACATGTCAAAATGTAATAAATGATTATCATCCAATGATTTCATGAAAATATAGGTTCATTTTATAGGTTTTTATGCTTTTATGTTTAATCAATAACGACAACCATTTGGTCATTCTAAATAAACCACTATTGGGAAAAAATCCCTCAAGGTAACAATGCATCATTTTTTGGTTGATTGTGTTTGTTGATGTCGCAAATGTTTTTGGCACCGCAATGGTTTTTTTCATCGTGAAGTTTTTTGGCACTATGAAGGTTTTTGGCTCCATGAAGGTTTTTGAAGGAAATATCCATGCTTATTAAGAGCATTGAGAATGAGAAATTTCTATGGGTCTTCACGAAAAATGAGAGTATCACAAAAGAAATTAATGGGCTTCGCGAAATGGTGATGACATGGCCCAGAAGGTTCTAGAATCAATGGAATTCTTATAATTAGGCCTCTACCCCTTAGAATAATTATCAAGACTAAATAATAATTCTATGTCTCTGAGTTTGTGAAGGTGGTTCATGATGGGGGTTCCCGAAAGGATTTTATGTGAAGAAGTTCACAAAGGCTAAAATCCAACTGAATGTTCTGAGCATTGTGAGAGAAAGTAATCCACGAAGACTATAAAATTAAACCGAATGTTTTGAGCTTCATGAAGTCTAGTAAAGCTTCCCAAAAGTGTGTTTCTTCACGAAGGCTAGTTTGAGCATGGTGAAAGAAGGAGCTTCACAAAGGCTATTGAAGCTTTGCGAAAGAGGTTTTCTTTGAAAATGATAGTTTGAGCTTCACAAAAGAAGGATCTTCACAAAGGATAGTTGAGCTTCAAGGAATAGAGAGCTTCGTGAAGGAAGCGTGCTTTGAAAAGTGTTTTAAAGGGGTTTTACCAGTGTTTTGTGATAATGTGGTATTTATCAGTGGATGAAAGTGGTACATCTATATAGAATTTTCATTCAATGGAGGATGCATTCATTAGTGACAAAAAAGTGGCCTAAAGGTCTATAAACTCTGAGTGGATCTTCTGAAGAAGTAGTGAGAAAAGTTCTATTGAGAGAGGAGTGGGATTTCAAATTGTGTTTAGTCATAAACTAGCAGGGGCAGTGAGTCCATTCCGAACATTGTAAACAGTAGTGCGCTTTTATTGAATTTGGTACATCAACATATTGTCATTATATGCTCCTTGTACATAACCCAGTCATGGTGAACAAAGTTAAATTGTTGTTTCTTGTGAATGATTTAATTTCTATCCACACTCTACTACAGGAAACATAAAGAATATAGTTTTCCTTAATAGTGAAACAATATCCAAAGGGGAAGTGGTTTTAATCTTTCATACAATGATTCCCCCCCTTAGGGTATTTGACCAAGTGGGACTAAAAAATGGTACCAAAGTGAATTTTTAACTTCTATGTTTATCTCTTAATGGAGTTCATCAATCACAAAGGGATCCCAATCTTAGATGGGAATAATTTTTAGTTATGGAATAATTAGGTGCAACATTACTTCTGATCTTTCTGAATGGATGTGTTTACAGTAGTGATGCATGGTATGTTAGCCAGTATCAATAGTGGTGCTTTATCTGAAGTTGAAAGAAGGTAATTGGATGTTGATGTCAAGGGAATAAATGCTTTAGGGGAGAGCTATATCTAATGAAATATATAATAAGGTTATGTCATGTAAAACATCACATGTTATTTGGGAAAAGATATTGAATATATATAAAGGTGATTTAAAGGCCAGGGAATAAAAGCTTCGGGTATTATGGAACAAGTACGAAGATATGAGAATGAACCCAAATGAGTATATTGATTCATTCTGTGATATATTAAATATTGTAGTGGAAGACATGAGTGGTCTTGGGGAAGTCATATAATATGTAAAGATTGTCAAGTGTTTTTTGAGGAAACGTTCACCTCGATTTCATCTGAAAGTTTCAGTATTGGAAGATAATGATATGAAATATCTGACTTTGGATAACTTTCATAGTACCATTGTAGTGTATGAAATGAGAAATTATGATAAATATGTTGTGAAAAAGGGTAAATCTAAAGATGTGGTATTCAAGGCCATAAATAATCTCACCATTGGATATTCTCAGGAAGAAGAAGAGATAGATGAGGTTATTCCATTCCTTTCTTCAAATCTACACAGAGGAAATGGAATGTTCAAAGGGAAACTTCCACTTGATTTCTTTATATGTGGAAAGGATGGCCATCTTACATCAAGATTCCTGAAGAAGTTCTAAGAAGATGATGAGGATAAATTTGAAATCCCTATGAATAAGTCATCAGCATACCTGAAAGGAAAAAAAATTTTATGAAAAATTTCTTTTAGAAAAAGAATATTCTTTCACAAGAATTTGATAGTTCATATGAATCTGATATTGATGAGATTTAAGAAATAGAGAACTAAAAATTTCATGGAGAAAATTTTGTGCTATTAGTCGTAGGAAGCACCTAAAAAAGGGAAGAGAGTGAAAATGAAAAGAAGAAGTTGATGGAAGAGTTTATATGGAGGCAGAATTAGAAACAAATCTTCAGGAGATAGATGTTTTGAGAGACAAAATGAAGAAATCCAACAAAGTGGTTCATGATGCCAAACTCTATATGTGACAGTAGGAAGGAGATAAGTCTGAGCTGATGAATGAAATTGGAAAACATAAGTCTTTAATGCCAGAGAGCATAGAAAAGGCTGTTGAATAGAAGCTAAAAATAGAGGAAGAGAAAATTGAAATCGATGCTTTGAAGAAAACGTAAATATAAAAAATCAAATACATTTAAGAACTAGAAGAATATGTTGTCCTCCTGTAAAAAAAAGTTATGAATCAAGAAAAACTCTTGACTCTTGGTGTGAAATTGGGAACGAAGATCATTTAAAAGATGAAAAAGGTTGAAGTGGAGTATAGAATTCCAATATAAAATGAAAAATAAGTCAAATTTAAATTATAAAGCAAATATGGGGCTTGATAAAAAAATCACCCACTGTTATAGTCCGACCCCATGAATATGCTTCGAGAATGAAGGTTTACTTGGGTATGTAGAAAAATCCGAAGATTCAGAGAACCCATGGGAAAACCGGTTGGGTAGAACTGACATGCAGAAATGCACCTCACATCAGATTTTATTGATGTGGAAAGATGGGACATTCAAAAAATGCGTGTTCCATAACCAAGAGATGCATAAGGGAAAAATAACAAAAATGGCAGCCAAATAGAGCTCAATACTCTAGAATATCTTTTGAATGAAATTATTTTTTTGTGTGGAGGATTTGGGCACATAGCTAGATATTTTACATTGATCATAAAGAGGAATGTGCCAAAGAAGAACCAAATTTGGAACGCCCCGACCCTCGTTACCAAGAGTCGATGCATTATTACATAACATTAGCATGATCACAAGGGATCAAATCCCAATATACCGATCAATTTAGTAGACATGGAAGTACTAGATACATGTATATATTTTACATCAAATCATGAAATAAAAAAACAAAATTAATTCCCCTTTGAACACACTCATATTCTTTAGCTTATCCCTGAAGGTAAATCATAATATACTTCTTCGCATCTTGGGAAAAATAAAACATAGAAAGGGGTGAGCTCAGATGCTCAGTAAGGACAAAAATATATTGGAAACTATCATAAATAAGAATAAACATTTAAGAAAAGGTATAAGAATAAAACAAAATACTTTTAAACATAAAAATCAGTATAATACGGAAAATATAAATCAAATAATTCCATTTACTTACTCACGTGGATATTCTACTAGTCGAATAATCACATGTAATATCTATAGCCAATTTCATAATGATGGAATGCATAATGTCGGACATCATAACCACATAGTCAAGGCCTCATCCCAAGAATACAAATAAGATTTTGTCAGGGCCTTGTTCGAAGACACTAGTTTGTCTCATGAAACCTACCGATGCATAGAGGAGTTATAGCGTGCTCTACCCATCACTTACTAAGTCCAATGCATTTATCATATGAAAAGGTTGTAAAATAACATAAACATTCAAATTAAAAATAGCATACGAAATGTTAATAATTTAACAATAAACCATGAATGGTATAAAAATAACACATATACAGTCAAACATATCACAAAACCTTGAATACAATATGGAATATTGTATCATAATAAATCAACTTCAAATAAGTATAAAATCCATCAAAGGATTTTGACATAGATGTAATCAATCCTCTTTGAGAGGAATATCTATTTCTATTGTGAAAAAATTTAAAAGTCACATAGTTATAAAATAAAAAATTTATTTTAAAAATATTCTTATAATCTTGTAAGGGAAGCTTCTAAGGTGTTATAACGGTGAAAAATAGCTGCACCCGTCGTATATGTTTAAAAAAACATTCTTACCTTAATTTTTTGAAAAGGTCATAAAGTACCTTGATTGGATATCGAATGAAAGATTTCATTCAAAGAATTTTATAAAAATTAAAACAAGGGTATAAATGAATCTAACCCGTAGTCTAGTACATAGTAAAAATGTTTTAAAATACATGTGTAAGAAACACGGATGTGGTTGATAAAGAGGTCCCAGCAGATTCTCATGTATAAAAAACCTCAGATAATAAAGTGATTGTAAAATTAACCCTTAACTTGTACTTTTACTTGGTCGAGGATACGTCAACCTCCTGTATAACAGTTAAATCATTGTTATTAAATTATAAAATAACCACATACATAAATATGATATCATATATGATCTTTTAATATTACTTTTTTAATAATATTTTAGTAGTGTCATGGTTTCGGTTGTTAACTGATTCATTTTACTTTATATGTTTTGTTAAGTAAGTCATGTTTGTTATTGATAGTATGTATTTGATTCATATCCAGAATTATATTAAGTTATTAAACATTATTTCTAATCATAAAATGAAATTTTTTCTTGAATGGTTACTATGAGGAATGAATCTTATCGCGTTTGTGGAGACGGTAATCTCTGCGTACACAGGAGTGAAAATATCATTCTATTGATGGTAAAATCATATGTAATTGGATGGTATATCATATATACATAATAATTAACATGTTATATTTACTATGTACATCAATTATACTCATTATTATACCCGTCCAAACAGTGAAGTGTTGAATAACAAACTACACCATGACGTGGAGACGGTAAGCCATACGTACTCACGTATGGCGACTTTTCATTCATAAGATGGATAAAATAATGAATATGGTTATACCATATTTATATAGCATCATAGTATTTAGAAGGTACTGGAGTTGTTATTTTAGTATGGAAACAACAAAGAAAGAGGAAGTGGAAGAAGAAAAAAACGTTGTAAAGAGGTGATGAAATTATTACCTCTTCTTCGGGTGCTTCCTTTTGAGTTGATCAAAATGGATCCTTGAGTTGGATTTATAATCAAAATAAGGCCTCTAGGGTGAATTTAGGGTAGTTGGTAGGATATTTTAGTATGGTTTGGCCGAGCCAAATGGCTTTGGATGTGTGATTTTGAGATAAGGGGAGGTACCCTTTTATAAGAGAGGCGAGGGTAAATTTAGGAAAATCTTGAAATATTATTTTATTATAAAATTATATTTGGTTTATAATGGCTCCAAATAGATTTATTTCAAGTATAAGGTGAGTATGGGTCAAGAACCTCTCAACCAATAGGTTTTAGACAGGTTTAAGTCAATATATTAACCTTATCTTTTAGATTTAACTCTTAGTTAAATAGTTTAACCTTTACCATGTAATCTTGTATTATTATAATAAATGGTTAATAAACTTACTATAAAAAATCCAAGAGACCACCAATTGGTTAATTATTAATATATCTAACCTTATATAATTCCTTTATATGAACCTTATATTTTTTAGTAATATTATATCAATTAATAATATAGTATTTGTTTTAAAAACTTATTTATGTCAATTTTGACACTATTTAGTATTTGGTTTTTTTGAAAGTAAAAAAAACATGATTACATAGAAAAAAAATAAATTAAATCAATAATAAAATTTCATATTAACCTATAAAATTAGTGGAATGCATCAAAAGTCTCAATTTACATTTATTTGGATATTTATAATATCAATAATTTTAATCTTTCATTAATAAGGTAATTACTTCATCATCATTGTGTCAAAAATAAATTTAATTATTTAATGTCTAAAAATCATAAATAAAATATAATTATGTAGGAAATATTTTTATATTTCTAATAAATATTTATAGTCGAATTTATCTTATGTATAACCCTATATTAAAAATGTTTTAGTTGTTAAAATTTGAATTTAACACTTTTAATTCTTCTTTAAATAAAATAATAAGAAATGTCATATTCTAATACAAGTGGATAAAAGAAGATCATATTTTAATCATAAGGTTTATTTTGGTCGAAATAAACTTATCCAATCAAACTAGGACATGTGTTAGGGTAATTATTATATCATTTTTACCTTTAATTACCCTATTCAATTTTAAGCGTGGTAAATAAAATTCAAAAGTTACTATTCACCAAAAATTATTTTCATCTTATTGAACCACATTTTACATAATTATGTCAACCTTGTCTCTCATAATTTTTAAATTCAATTCACAGAAGCGGTAAAATTATGTTTTGTGTAAATTTGAAAATGTGCCTAGAAGGTGAGAAAAAGACGTTAAAAATTTCAATAAAATTTTATACATATTATCTAATTATAAAATGACTCCAATGAATTAAATTGATCTAATATAGGTATTTTGTATCAATTTTTACATAAAATAATTATTTAAATAAAAATCTGGTTTTAAACAATAATTTAGTGTTTTTCACTATTCATCAAAAATTGAAAGTTTTCAGAAAAATACCAAAAATTCACCCTAAGATAATTTTGATATTCCAAATCCAAAAATGATGTCCATTTTTAAAAATAAAATTTATAAAATTCCAAAAATTGGGTATTACTATTCATAATGGTTTGTTTGACTGATCGTAGTGTGCGAGAACACGAAGTTGCATACATCAAAAGCTATTGTATTATTAAAAGAGAAACTAACCATGGAAGCTTGTTACATTCTCCCATCCATCAAATAATTTCATCCTCAAAATTTCAATAATATAGCTGCATAAAAAGATTCGGGTGGTTCTTCATCATAAGTTCCTCCGGTTCCCGCCTTGCCTCTTCCATTTTATGGTTTCTCCATAGAACTTTCACAAGACGAGTTGTCCAGTTTCTCAACACTTGTTCTCTGGTATCAAGAATCTTGATAGGCTATTCACAATAAGAGAGATTTGGTTCTAGTTCTATTTCTTCATATGTGAGTACATGTGTTGGGTCAGGCACATATTTTCTCAATAGTGATGCGTGGAACACATCATAAACTTTGGAGAGACTTGGAGGCATTTCCAAATGGTAATCTATAACTACAATTCTTTTTACTATTTCGAATGGTCCGATGTACCTGGGTCTTAATTTACCCTTCTTACTAAATCGTATAACACCATTCTATGGATATACCATCAAGAAAACATGATCTCCTACTTGAAATTCCAAATCATTCCTTCGATTATCGGTATATCTATTTTTCCTACTTTGAGTTGCTTTGATGTGGGTTTGGATAATATTCACCTTTTCCGTTGTTTCCTCAACAATTTCTGGGCTTATGAGTTTTCTTTCACCAATATCAACCCAACTTGTTGGTGTGTGACATATTTTTCCATATAACCCTTCATATGGTGCCATCCGAATACTTGAACGGAAGCTACTGTTATAGGAAAATTCTACCATAGGTAAATACTGATCCCACATACCATTAAAGTCAAGTGATCAAGATCTCATCATGTATTTTAAGGTTTGAATAGTCTGTTCTGATTGTCCATCGGGTTGAGGGTGGTAGGCGATGCTGAAATGAAGGTCAGTATCTAGGTCTTTCTGAAGACTTTTCTAGATTCTTGATGTAAAATGGGGATCACGATCAGAAAAAATCAATAGGGGTACTCCACGAAGTCTTACAATTTCATTAATATATATTCTTTCTAAACTTTTAAGTGGTAAATCATATCTTATAGAAAGAAAATGTGCTGACTTGGTAAGACGATCAATAGTGACCCATATTGCATCATTCCTTCTAGGAGTCTTTGGTAGAACCATAAAAAATTCCCTCATAATATCATCACATTTTCACTCAGGTATGGGAATAGGTTGAATGACTCCTCTAGGATGTTGTCTTCTGGCCTTCACCTGTTGAAAAACCATACATCTTGACACATAATCAGTAGTTTCCCTCTTATTGTTGTCCCACCAAAAATGTTCCTTCAAATCTCTATACATCTTACTGATATCAAGGTGTATAGAGAAATTGGAGCTATGATCATCATCCAATAATTACCTTTTAAGATCAGATACGTCAGGAATAAAAATTCTCTTCTGAAATTTAAAACAATTTATCTTCATATACAAAGTCAATCAATCTCCCATAATTCATAGCTTTAATTTTCTTTTGAAACTACTCATCATCAGTCTGAGAACTTTTTGTCCTTTTTAGTAAAGATGGTTTTGAAACTATTTGAAAAAGTATTTATGTTTCACCTTCCATGATATTTCCTATATCCATATTTACTAGATCCATGAACATAGGATCCCTTTCAACTCTCATATTGTACAAAACACCATGATCTTTTCTACTCAATGCATTTTCCACCTTATTTTCCTTCCCTATGTGGTATTGTATAGTGAAATCATAATCTTTGAGTAGTTAAAGACATCGTATTTTCCTAATATTGAGTTCTTTTTGTTAGAAAATATACTTCAATCTCTTGTGATCAGTTTAAATCTATCATTTTTCACCATAGAGATAGTGTCTTCATATCTTCAAAGTGAAGATTACAGCTTCTAACTCAAGATCATGAGTAGAATAGTTTTATTCTTGAATTTTTAACTGTCATGATGCATAAGAAATTACTCTATCATTCTAAATGAGGACACAACCAAGTCCTTTCTTTCAAGCATCACAATAAATAACAAACCCATCATTCCATAATGGGAGAGTCAAGATAGGAGCATTAACTAATCTTTTCCTCAATTCTTCAAAACATTCTTCACACACTTTTTCCAAACAAATTTAACCCCTTTATGTGTGAGATTAGTTAATGGGTTATCCAATCAGGAAAAATTCTAGAAGAAATACTGATAATAACCTGCTAAACCAAAACAACTATATACCTCAGTTATACTCATCGGTGTTGGACATTCTTGTATTGCTCTTGTCTTAGAAAGATCAACAAAGATTCCATCCTTAGAGATAATATGCCCAATAAAATAAATCTACTGAAGCCAGAATTCACACTTGCTAAACATACCATATAATTCATTTCTTCTAATAGTGTTTAGAATAGTTCACAAGTGATTTTCATGATCTTCATAGATTTTGGAGAATAACAAGATATAATCAATAAATACGACTCAAAGTCACCAATATATTCCTTGAAAACTCTATTAAATAGATCCATGAAAACAGAGGGTGCATTAGTCAGTCCAGAGGGAATTAATTTAAAATCTTAATGCCCATACCTAGTAAAAAATGATATCTTCGGAATTTATTCCTTATTCACACACAAATGATGATATCCAGATCGAAGTTCAATCTCTGAAAAATATTGATCTCCATGAAGCTGATCAAATAAATAATCAATGTGAGGTAGGGGATACTTTTTATTTATTTTTATAGAATTGATCACCCTGTAGTCAATACACAACCTCATAGATCCATATTTTTTCTTATAAAAAAGAACAGGTTCTCCCCATGGAGACACACTGGGGAAAAAAAATCCATTATTAATCAATTACTCTAGTTTTTTCTTTAGTTCCACTAGTTCTACAGTGTCCATTTTATAAGGGGTCTTCGATATGGGCATTGAACCATGAATTAAATCAATGGAAAACTAAATTTCTCATTATAGGGGATGTCCTGGTAAATCATATGGAAACACATCAACATATTTATGCACAATAGGTATGTCCTCTATTTGAACATTACTATCCTCACCCATATATGTTTCATTCTCTTCCACCCTAATAATTGGATTTAGTAGAGCTACTAGGGTGGATCTAGATGAGAATCAGATGGTGATGTTTCTGCTCTAATAATAAGGCACTCATTATCATCATCAAAAATTGTAACCTCATTATTCTTAAAATAAATTTTCACATCATGGTCTGAAATCCAATTCATATCGAGGATTATATCGAATTCAATCATCGGTATGATGATGATATCAATAGATAAAGCAAGTTTATATGCCCTAATGGGAACTGATTGACCAAACTTTGTTGTAATGATACTTTCATTAAGAGATTTGACTAACAACTCCCTTTTTAAATAAAATAGAAAATATCTGATTTTCTTAGAAAACTGGGATGATATGAACCAATGTGATGATCCCGAATCAAATAAATCATTTTCTAAATTTGAGGAAACAATTAAATTACATGCCACCACATCATTCGGAGCTTCAACCTCATCAATAGTGATCGCATAAGCTTGTCCTTACTCCCTTGGCATTTTCTGAGGTAAGTTTCTTTGGAGCTTAGGACATTCATTTTCATTATTCCCCATTTCTCTACAATTGTAGCATTCAACATTGACATCCTCTTTCTTTCCCTTGCAATCATGAGCTAGGTGGCATTTTTCACCACACTTGTAATAAACTCTCATTCCCTTCAAGAAAGTACCATGGTGTATCTTCGCACATTTACTGTAGTATGGATATACAATTTTCCCTTCTTCCCCTTATTTCCATTTCTAGAGTGTTAAGTAGATCTATTCTTCTCTTTCTTTAATTTAAATTTTTAAGACATAGGGAATTTATTTTTAGCCTTGATAGTACATGAGACTATATCTTCGTATGATGAGAAGGATTGGGAGACTAATGATCAATGGAGAAATGGTTTTAACCCATAAAAGAATCAATCAATCATACTCCTTGGGTTACTTATATAATATGAAGCGTGCCTTGCTAACCTTGTAAAGTATGCCTCATACTTTGCGACATTCTCATCCTCATTTTGCCTCAGTATCAGAAATTGACTTCCCATATATTCTCGATGTTCATGAGGAAAGTATATTTCTAAGAAAAGATCTTTAAACTCCCTCCATTCCATATTTGATACTTCATCATCTTTCTTTGTGTTTTTAATCAACGAACACCATTGATATGCATCTCTTGTGAGGTGATAAACTGCTATGACAACTTTTTCCATTTCGCTACTCCCAAAGCATGATATATTCTCTCTAAGGAACTTATGCATTGGTCAGATATAAATGGATTTTTATTCTCATTAAATGTTGGTGGTTTTTGCCTCATGAAGTGGTATAACATTAATCCTCTATGTTTTGGATCAGGGGGCTCCATAAGGGTAAGGTTATTATTCATAACCTCAGTGAGTTTTCCCTGTATGATTATAAGTTGTTCAGCACCAGTTGCATCACCAGCTCCACTATAATTACCTTGAGTAGGTGGTCAATCCCTATATGGATTACGTGCATTGATAGGGTTTCCATTCCTTCCACTAGGCTCTATTTCTAAAAAATGGTATGCACTATATTAGTTTATGAATCCCAATACGTAATTCCAAAGTAGTAAAACACCTAACATAAATTGAACAGTTTATACATATAATCCATAATTGTGAAAAAAATGTTTTCTTTGAGGAAGTATTTACTCATAAATCCTTCATAATGTTATGTAAAGAAAATGTGAATTATCCTTAGCATATCCTCCGGAAGTGTCATAACTAAGAGTGCAGTGAGGCCTGTTATCATGTACCAGGATACCTCGGGTCAAGCCTGAAACTCCTTGTCAGAGTTTTCACTCCTAGGTACCACTGTTCTAGAGATGCCTCTACCTTCTCGTATCTAAACAGGAATGTATTTCTTGTAAAATAAAAAATTCCCTACATTACCAAAATTCTAGTAAATTCTTCTATACTAATCCTCAATGTTTATATTAGGGTAATGTTTATTAATCAGAGTTTTTCTAAATATAGCTTCCAAGGTTTGAACTAAACTTTCGCTGATACCAAATGTAATGCCCCGACCCTAGTTACCCAGAGTCGGTGCATTATTAAATAACATTGGCATGATCACAAGGGATCAAATCCTGAAAGTCTGTTTAGTTTAGTATCCTTATAAGTACTAGATACATACATAAGTTTTACATTACATCATGAAATAAAAAACAACATTGTGTCCCCTTTGAACACACTCATATCATATAGCCTATCCCTGAAGGTTAATAATAATATAATTCTTTGCATCCTGGGAAAAACAAAACATAGAAAGGGGTGAGATCAGATGCTCAGTAAGGGTAACAATATTGCGGAAACTATTATAAATAATTGTAAACATTTAAGGCCATGTATAAGACTAAAAAACAAGCCTTTTAAACATAAAATTTAGCATAATATGGAAATGATAAATCAAATAATACAATTTACTTATTCACATGTATATTCTACTAGTTGAATAATTACATGTAATATTAATAGACAATTTCATAATGATGGAATGCATAATGTGGGCATCATCACCAAATAGTCAAGGCCTTGTGCCAAGACTACAAATATGATTTTTCAAGGCCTTGTGCCAAGACACTTGTTTGTCTCATGAGACCTACCGATTCATCGAGGAGATATAGTGGGCTCTATCCGTCACTTACTAAGTCCAATTCATTCCTCATATGAAAAGGTTGAAACATAACATAAATATTTGTATTAAAACTAGAATATGAAATGTTAATACTTTAATCATAACCCATTAAGGGTATAAAAATAACACATCCACATTCAAACATATCAAAAAACCTTTAATACAATATGGAAGATTGTATCATAATAAATCAACTTCAAACAAATGTAAAATCTATTAAAGGATGTTGACATAGATGAAATCAAAACTATTTGAGAGAAATATATCTTTATATTTTGAAATCATTTAATAGTCACATAATTATAAAATAAAACATTTATTTTGAAAATTTTATTATAAGATTGTATGTGATGCTTATAAGGTGTTATAACAGCAGAAAATAACTGGACCTACCGTATAAGTTAAAAAACATTCTTACCTTAATTTTTCAAAAAGGTCATAAAGTACCTAGTTTGGAAAGTGATTGAATGATTTTTTTCAAACCAATTTATAAAAATTAAAATAGGGGTATAAATGAATTTAACTTTTAGACTAGTAAATAGTAAAAATGTTTTGAAATACACTTTTAAGAAACACAGATGTGGATGATAAAGAGGTCGCAGAAGATACAAACATAGAAACAACCTCGGACAATAATGTGATTGTAGGATTAACACTTACCTTGTAATTTTCCTTGGTCAAGGGTATTTTAACCTCCTGTATAATAGTTAAATAATTTTTATTATATTATTCCAAAACAACATACATAAATATTATATCATATATGATCTTCTAATATTTCTTTGTTAATAATATTTTAGTAGTATCATTGTTTCATGTGTTAACTGATTTGTTTTCCATTATATGTTTTGTTATTTAAGTCATGTTTTTTAGGGATATGATGTATTTGATTCATATCCATAATGATATTAAGTTCTTAGAAATTATTTTTAATCATAAAATGAAAATTATTATTGAATGGTTACGATGGGGGATGAATCTTATCGCGTTCGTGGAGACGGTAATCCGTATGTACACACGAGCGACAATATCATTCTATTGAGGGTAAAATCATATATAATAGGATGTTTTATAATATATAAAGAATCATTAACATGTTATATTTATTATTTAAATCAATTATACGCATTATTATACCCACCCAAATAATGAAGTGTTGAATATCAAACTACACCACGACGTGGAGATGGTAAGCCGTACGTACGCACGTATGGTGACATTGTCATTCATAGGATTGATAAATTAATGAATATGGTTGTACCATATTTATAATAACATCACATTTTTTAGAAGGTACTAGAGTTATTATTTTGGTATGGAAACCACAAAGAAATTGGAGGTGGAAGAAGAAAAGAATTTTGAAAGAGGTGATAAAATTATTACCTATTCTTCGGGTACTTCCTTTTGATTTGATCAAAAGGGCTTCGTATGTTGGCTTTATTATCAAAGTAAGGCCTATAATATGAATTTAGAGTAGTTGGGAGGATATTTGAGTGGGTTTTGGTAGAGATAAATGGCTTTGGAGGTGTGATTTTGAGAGGAGGGTAAGTACCATTTTATAAGAGAGGTGGTGGTCACTCTAGGAAAAGCTTGAAATATTATTTTATTATAAAATCATATTTGGTTTATAATGGCTCAAAATGGATTTAGTTCGAGGCTACAGTTGGTATCATGTCATAAATAAATTTAGTTATTTAATGTTTAAAAATTATAAATAAAATTCCATTATGTAGGAAATATTTTTAGCTTTCTAATTAATGTTTATAGTCGAATTTATACCATGTATAACCCTATATTAAAAATGTTTTAGTTATTAAAATTTGAATTTCATACTTTTAGCTCATTTTTAAATAAAATAGAAATAAATGTCCTAAGCTAATCCAAGTGGAACAAAGAAAATTATATTTTATTCATATGGTTTATTTTGGTTTAAATACACTTATCTAAAGGAATTAGGACATGTGTTAGGTTAATTATAATATCAATTTTACCTTTAATTATCCTATTTACTTTTAACCGTGGTAAATAAAATTTAAAAGTTACTATTCAAAAAAAGTATTTTCGTCTTATTAAACCACATTTTACTTACTCATTTCAATCGTGTCTCTCAGATTTTTGAAATTCAATTCACAGAAGCGGTACAATTGTGTTTTCTACAAATTTGAAAATGTGCCTAAAAGCTGGGTAAAAGACATTAAAAAGTGCAATAAAATTTTATACATCTAATCTTATTATAAAATGACTCTAATAAATTAAATTGAACTAATATAGGTATTATGCATCTATTTTGACTTAAAATAAATTTCTATAAAATAAATAATTATTTAGAAAAAATCTTGTTTTAAACAATAACGCAGTGTTTTTCACTGTTCATTAAAAATTGAAGGTTTTCAGAAAAAATACCAAAAATTCACCCTAAACTAATTTTGATATTTCGAATCCAAAAATGAAGTCAATTTTGAAAAATAAAATTTATAAAATATTAAAATGTGGGTATTACTATTCATAACGGCTAGTTTGATTGGTCGTGGTGTGCTAGAACTCGAAGTTGCGTACAACACAAGATATTGTATTATTCAAAGAGAAATGTACTGTGGAAGCTTGGTGTGTCACAAAAGTGGTTTCAAGAAGAAAATCAAAGATCCAATGGGTGAGTTGAAAATGGAAAATCGATTTGCAACTTTGTAAGATGATTTTAGTCCATAATACTCTGAAGAAGTTCAAGATTATAGATCTACACTGAGTGTGACATCAAAAATATGGATCAAAAAGAAAAGATCTAAGAAGGAAGTGGTTGTAGAAATTTCCCTTTAAGTGTCAGATCGCTCTGTTCTATGGATCCTTGATAGCGGTTTCACATCCCATATGATAGGAAGTAAGGATCTTATTACAGGCATAAAATTTGACAAATAAGGAGTTATCAAATTTGGAAATGATGAAGGCCTGAAGATAATGTTCTCAGGAAAGGCCAGGTTTGGGGGTAAAGAAATAAGATGTGTGGATGTCTGGGTAGTAGAATGTCACTGTCACAACTTGCCCAGTGTCAATAAACAATGTGACTCATGTCATTATATAATATGTACCAAGAAGATTTTTATCATCAAAGTAAGAGATGATATGGTTGTTATACAAGGAAAAATGACATAGGGAAACCTATACCTTGTAAGTAGTGAATAAGATATATGCTTTTTATCCAAAGAGGAAGAAAATAAGTTGTTACACAAATGACTTGGTCATCTATGTCAACCATCTCTGGAAGATCTGGTAAAGTGTGATTTAGCTAGAGACCTCCCTAATCTATCACTAGATCACACTCATACATATAATTCATGTTAACAAGATAAGGTCATTAGAAAAATGTACAAGGAAAAGGAACATAAGTTAACAGAAGTGCTTGAATTGGTGCATACTAATGTATGTGGACTTATCTCACTAAGATCAATTGATGGGAAGATATATTATGTTGTTTTTATTGATGATTATAGTATAATGTAATGGGTATTTGTCATTTACCATGATTATTATGTGTTTGGTTGCATAAAATAGTATCAGAGGGAATATTGAATGATTCAAGGAAAAAAAATCTGAAATTTTGAACTAATAATGGTACAGAATTTACAAATATTCAAGTGGTGGGCTATCTTGAGAAACATGGGATAAGTAATCAATTTTCTTTATTGATAATTTTCCAATAGAATGGAGTGGTTGAGAGGAGAAATAGGATCATCAAAAACATGGCCCGGATGATGCTTATTCAAAAAGTCCTACCAGGGAAATTTTGGAAGGAAGCAGTCTTGACATCAGTCTAAATTTCTAACAGAGTTTTATTGTGTACAAATAAAGGAAATACTTTGTATGAGATTTGGTACGGAAAGTAGCCAACTGTGTAATAGTTTTTAATCTTTGGAAGTAAGTGATTTATTCACAAAAAAACATAGGAAATTTGAGACATTTAGGGATGATGGGATATTTCTTGGATACTCAGGAAAAAATAAAAGCATATAAATTCTTGAATAAGAGTATAGGAAAATTAGTTGAGAGAAAGGATGTCACTATAGTGGAAAATGAAGATAATATTAAACAACATAGTGCACAATTTCTGATGAAATTGATGATAAGGTAATCAACACATGGGGTTCAAAAGTGGTAGATATTGATTTAGAAGAAGTCACTGATGATGAGAAGGAGGAATTCAATTCTGTGTATACATAGAAGCCAAATAGTTGAGCCGAAATTGATAGGTAAAATATCATTGGTGACCAGATAGCACATATTCAAACAATAATAATGAATTCATTACAACATGCATCTTTCCTATCTTAGGAAGAGTCTAAATGTTTTTTTTGAAGTTGTTGGAGATGAAAATTGGTTTCATGTAATGAATTATTAGCTAGAACAAATTGAGAAGAATCATACATGGTTGATTATTTCGAGGCCAATAGATAAAAATTTCAATGGGACTAAATGTGTCATTCAAAAGCCGATGATTAATATGGTGTAGTGATTCGAAACAAATAATGACTAGTGTGTAAAGGTTACTCCTAGATAGAGAGTATCAATGTCAATGAGATATTTTCCCCAATTTTGTGGCTAGATTTAATCAGATTATTCTTAGACATTGCAGTGAAACGGAAGTTCAGCGTTTTCCATATGGATATCAAGTCACAATACTTGAATGTATTTCTGGAAGAAGAAATGTATATAGAGAAGCCCGATGTTTTTCTAATTAATGAAGATGAGAAAAAAGTGTTTAGGCTTAATAAGGCTCTTTATGGGTTAAATTAAGCACCAAGAGTATGTTATTCATGACTATATCAGTATTTAAAGATACTTGGCTTTCATCTTTGTGGATTTGATTACAATCTATATGTCAAGATGATAGTAATAAAAGGATTATGGTGTTGGTTTATATCTATGACATAATATTTGGTGGATCAGTTGAAAAGAAATACAGACATTTTTCTGAATTCATGAAAAGTGGGTTTGAAATGTCAATTATCAGTGGGCCGAAATTTATACTTGCTTTACAAGTGGCATAAGGAATTAATGGACCTTTTATTTCTTAATCTTAATTTTCCAAGGAGGTTCTGAGAAGATTTGAAATGGAAAATTCCAAGGAGGAGAAAGCTTCGGTTGCTACCCAGCCAAAACTATCAAAAGATAATGGTAGAAAGGTATTTAATATCATAGAATATAGGTAAATAATTGGAATCTTATTGTACTTTTTAGTGAAAATACTTGATATTGTTTATGTCATATGCCAAGCAGTGAGCTATCAAAGAAATCCCAAGGAAAGATGAATTATTTTAGTGAAAAAAATACGTCAGTATATCAATCTAAATATAGATTTTAGTTTAATATATAATGAAAAATCTTAGCCATAAATATTGGGATATATAGATGAATATTGGGCCGGTTCAGCAGATGATAGGAAATAAAAATCATAAGGTGATTTATATCTTGGTGGATTGTGTATTTCTTGGCTGAGTAAGAAACAAGATTGTATTTCATTGAGCACCAAAAAAGTTGAGTATATTGGGGCTACTCAAGAATGCATGTAGTTATTATGGATGAAGCAGCAGATTGAAGATATGGGAGTTGATGTAAAGTCTCTTATCAGAATCCAATGCGGTAATTCAAGTTCTATCAATCATAAGAAAAATCCAGTACAACACTCAAGTACAAAGTAAATTGAAATGAAGTATCACTTTATCAAGGAGAAATTGGAGAAAGGACTTGTGAATTTGGAGTATGTTCCTATAGATATAGAGGTTGTAGACATAATGATAAAGACGTTACCCAAAGAAGCATTTAAGAGGCATCGACTGGCTGTGGGTGTTCAGTCGACTCCTCACACTAGAAAAGTATGGATGTGGAACCCCCTCTCCCTTAGGTATAATCTGTTTTTATATACTATATTGATCTGTGTTCCTTACTCTATTTCAAACCAAAAATGAGTGACATTTGGGTTCATTGAAAAAGGGGGAGAAATTAAGGCTATTTAAAGGGATAAATTTTCTTAGTCAAGACATAGGGAGAAGCTAATAGGTGGAGAAGTGAGATAGGGGGAGTAGTGTGATAGGGGGAGTATTAAATCTTACAATGCTAGAAGTGGTCGATTAGAGATTATATATCATGACAGCTAAGGTTCCTGATGAAATTAGTAGTTTGGTTTCAATAATTTGTGTCATGATTGAAATGTAGTGATTCACTGATGGACTTTTCATACTGCTCTTTTCCCATACAAGGAATTTCTCTTGTGGGATTAGAGTATTCCCTGAGTAAATCTTTGATCACTATCTGAATCACAAGAGGTGAATAGTGGAAGAATATGGAAAAGATAAAGTGGTATCAAATTATGAAAGATTTTTCAATAAACCCAATGGGTTAGATTACTAGGAAAAAAATCATCAATGTAACATTGCAGTATTTTTGGGTTGATTGTGTTTGTTGAAAAAGTAGGTTTCTAAGGTATTCTGTGGAGATACAGATATATTTTTGATAATCCATGTTTTAAAAGACCCAAGAAAAATGAATGTACACTCTAGATGTAGTACAAAAGATCATATATAAGTTGGTTTCATCTTACATTGTTTTCTAAATTTTTGTTGTCCAAAATTTAGAATATATATTTCATTATGAAAAGTGTATTTTCTTAAAGGCCATATTAAAATATGATAAATTCATGAATTTCGTGAATATTTGATTTATGAACAGTGTTTCAAAATTAATCAAAGAATTAATATGGCGATCGCCATGAATAGAGACAAGGTTCACGAATAGAGATGGTGAGGAGCATCGCAGAAGGTGTGTCGCAGCGCTGTGAAGGTTTTTAACACCGTGAAGTTTTTTGATGTCATGAAGGTTTTTGACGCCATGAAGGTTTTTAAAGTTGTGATGGTTTTTAGAACCATAAATCATTTTGTCTCCATGAAGGTTTTTTGTTATGTGAAGGTTTTTTGCGCTGCGATGGTTTTTGACAAAACTATTCGTGATTACGATGAGCATTGCGAATGGGAAATTTGTATGGGTATTCATTAAAAAAGAGATAACAAAAAAAATAAATGAATGGGCTTCACAAAATGGTGTTGATGTGGCCCGAAAGGTTCTGGAATCATTGTAATGCCTAATTAGGCCTATACCCCCTTCAAAATAATTATCAAGACTCAATGAGAATTCTAAGTCTCCAGGTTCGTGAAGGTGGTTCATGAAGGGAGTTTACGAAGGGGGGTTATACGAATATGTTTACGAAGGATAAAATCCAACCAAATTTTCTGATCATTGCAAAAGAAATGAATTTGTGATGGCTATAAAATTTGACCAAAACTTGTGAGCTTTGCGAAGGATAGTTATGCTTCACCAAAGTGGGTTTTTTCATGAAGGCTATATTGATCTTTGCAAAAGAAGGACCTTCACAAAGGATAGTGAAGCTTTATGAAAAATGGTTACTTCACGAAGGCTAGTTTGTTCTTAGAGAAGGAAGGAGCTTCACAAAGGCTATTTGAGCTTCAAAAAATAGGGATCTTTGTGAAGGTAATGTGTTTTGAGAAAGTGTTTTAAAAGGGTTTACCCAGTGTTTTGTTGTAAAGAGGTATTAATCATTGGATGAAAGTGGGACATCAATAGTGCATCTACATATAGTGGAGGATGCATTCATTAGTGATAATGAAAGGACCTATGGGTCTATAAACTGTGAGTGGATCTTCTGAAGAAGTAGTGAGCACACTTTAGTTGAGAGAGTAGTGAGCTTTCAAATTGTGTTTGGTCGTAAACCAGGAGGGACAGTGAGTCTATTCTGAACATTATAAACCAAAGGGCACTTTTAGGTGATTTGGTACATCAGTACATTTTTTATTGTATTCTCCTTGGGCATAACCTTGTGAGGGTGAACCAAGTAAAATTTCTATTTTTTTTCATGATTTAATTTATGTTCATACTTTTCTACTGGAATGGGAGAGAAGAGAGTTTTTCTTAACAGTGAAAAATGATCCAAAGGGGCAGTGGTTTTAATCTGTCATACCCTAATTCACCCCCCCTCTTAGTGTATTTCACCTAGTAGGACTAACAACCACCATGTCTAACTAATGTAATATATATTCCTATATATCTTAAATTAAATAGAGATTATTTTCTTATGATTTTATAAAAATCCAAGATAATATAAAAATTTATATTAATTTACACATGTTTTAAAGGAAAGTTAAATATAGTAAAATACTTTTTTCAGTCATTTTGACTATACCGCATGATGAATTAACAAGTTTTCTTTTAGTATATGTCCCAAATTAGTCAGTGATAATTTTCATATGATTTAAAAGAAACCAGAGGCCATTTTATTTGTTTTGAACCATTAACAATTTTTTTTTATTTTTAAATCAATAAAACACACTTTTTTCATTCTGATAAAATGTCATGTATGATTAACATGCAGTCTAATCCTACATGTCACAATTTAAATAGTGGTTTTTTCTATGATTTCATGAAAAATCATTTTTTAATTTGATTTTGATCATATAACCTATTTTTAATAATTTATTACTATTAAATATTTTTTTCAATCAATGTGATTGGATAGTGCAATAGAATGACATGCACCCTACTAATACATGTCACAATATAAATACTAATGGGTTTTTTGTGATTTCATGAAAATATGATTTCATTTTTTAGGTCTCAAATCTTTTAAGAATATATTCAAACTCTTATAAATAATTAAAAATTTACTTTTGGTTATTCTGAGCTCACCACATGTCTGTTTGATGGTTCATATCTTCCTACTTTTCAAACAGTATTAAAAAATATTTATGTAATCATTTCATGATAATCCAATATTGATTTCTTGGTTTTGAACCATTTTTATTTTATTATTTTTCTAGGTACTCATTATGACTTCTAATTTTAGTATTTTTATTTATCTTGTGACTTCTGATAATATGAATATGTTTTTGGAGTATGTTTTTACTTTTGGAGTTAACTTATATATTTTCCTTTTTGTCTACCACTACTTCTTCACACCATTGACTATCACTTTTTTATTACCTGAGATTCTTAATTTTACATTTATGTTTGATTAAACTATTACTTATAGAATCTTTCCTACTTAAGATTCAACAACTACTCTCAGCTTCTAACAATTTATTCTTTTTTGATTTCTAGTTTTCTAATTTTCATTTTTCATTATCTTTATTTACATTTCTTATGAAATCCTTTCCTACATTATTCCTCTTTTCATTGGTTCAGTTTTCACATTTATTTATCCTTTAATTTAATCGTTTTTTTATCTGATTCTCCTAGTATATACCTATGACTTATTCCTTTTCATTCATTTTCTCTTATACCTTTTTCTGAATTATTTCTTCTTCTTCTTCTTTTTTATTTTTGGTTATTCTCTTCTAGACAATGCTTTTAATTATAGTTTTATTTTATTTTTTCTTAAGAATATTTTTCTATTTTTTATAATGGATTCCTTTTTAGTTTTTAAAAATTTTTCTTCTTGTTTTCATTTTTTCATTTACTTTTGGGGGTTATAAATTTTTCATTTAATCATACTTTTGATTCATCTTACGTGTTCTATGTTCTCTATTCTATATTAACTTCTAACTTTTCTTCTTTGTTTTTATTCTATTATTACTCTAGAAAATACCTTCAACATTTCTTTTGTAACGCCCCGACCCCAGCTACCTAGAGTCGGTGCATTAATTACATAACATTGGCATGATCACAAGAAAGATCAAATCTCGAAAGACCGATTGGTTTAGTAGCCTTGGAAACACTAGATATATTCATAAGTTTTACATTACATCATAAAATGAAAAACTAATACAACAACATAATGTTTCCACAATCCACACTCATATCCCCACATAATATCCCTGTAGTTCATTCATAATTTACTTCTTCACATCCTGGGAAAAATAAAACATAGAAAAGGGGTGAGCTCAAATGCCCAGTAAGGATAACAATATAGCAGAAACTTTCACAAATAAGAATAAACATTTAAGGCAATGCATTACTAAAACAAAAGCCTTTTAAACTTGAACTTCAACATAGTATGGCAAAAGTAAAAATGAAATAATGCCATTTACTTATTCACATGGATATTCTACTAATCGAATAATCACATGCAAAAATCAATAACCACTTTCATAATGTTGGAATGCATAATGCCAGACTATCATAACCACATAGCCAAGGCCTCGTGCCAAGACTACAAATAAGATTTTGTCAAGGCCTTGTGCCAAGACACTAGTTTGTCTCATGAGACCTACCGATGCATCGAGGAGCTATAGCGGGCTCCACCCGTCACTTATTAAGTCCAATGCATTCCCATATGAAAAGGTTTAAACATAACATAAACATTCGTATTAAAACTAGCATACGAAATGTCAACAATTTCACCATAAACTATGAATGGTATAAAAATAGCACATCCACAGTCAAACATATCACAAAACCTTCAATACAATATAGAAGTTTTGTATCATAATAAATCAACTTCAAATAATCTTAAAATCCATCAAAGGATGTTGACATAGATGAAATCAAAATTCTTTTTAAAGAAGTATCTCCTTTTATTTTGAAATCATTTAAGATCCATATAAAATAAAACATTTTCTTTGAAAATATTCTTATAAGCTTGTAAGGAAAGCTTCGACGATTTTATAACGGCGGAAAATAACCGCACCCGCCGTATAAGTTAAAAAAAACATTCTTACCTCAATTCTGTCGAAAAGGTTAAAAAGGACCTTGTTTTGAAAACGACGGAAATATTCCTTTATAAACCTCTTATAAAAAGTCAAACAAGGGTATAAATGACTTTAACCCATATTCTTGTAAATAGTAAAAATGTTTTGAAATACATTTTTAAGAAAACATGGATGTGGATGATAAAGAGATCCCAGTAGATTATTACGTATATACAACCTCGGATAATGAAGAGATTGTGAAATAACCCTTACCTTGTACTTTTCCTTGGTTGGGGTAGGTTAACCTCCTGTATAATGGTGAAATAGTTGTTATTAAATTATACAAGAATCATATATATTAATATGATATCATATATGATCTTTTAACATTGATTTGTTAATAATATCTTAGAATTATCGTCGTTTCGGGAGTTAACTTACTCATTTTCTTTTATATGTTTTGTTACATAAGCCATGGTTGTTGTATCTTATTCATATCCATAATGATATACAGTCCTTAAACATCATTTTTAAATCATCAAATGATAATTATACTTGAATGGATACGATGGAGAATGAATCTCATCGCGTTCGTGGAGACGGTAGTCCGTACGTATGCACGAGCGACAATATCATTCTTTTGATATTAAAATAATATATAAATGGATGGTATATCATATATACAGAATCATTAACATGTTATATTTATTATTTACATGAGTTACACATCATTATTATACCCATCCAAATAATATTATATTGAATAACAATTACACCACGACGTGGAGACGGTAAGCCGTACGTACGCACGTATGGTGACATGTTATTAAAAGGGTGGATAGAATACTGAATATGATTGTACCATACTTATAATAACATCACAGTATATGTGAGATACTGGAGTTATTATTTTAGAATGGTAAGAACAAAGGAAGAAGAAGTGGAAGAAGAAATGAACTTAGAAAAGGGTGGTGAAATCATTACCTCTTCTTCGGGTTCTTCCTTTTGATTTGATCAAAAGGGCTCCTTAGGTTGGCTTTCTGATCAAACTAAGGCCTCTAGGTTGTAGTGAGGGATGTTGGGAGATTATTTGGGCAGAGTTTGGCCGAACCAAAAGGCTTTGAAGGTGTGAAGAAATGAGAAGGAGGAGTGCCCTTTTATAAGAGGGGTGAGGGGCACCTTTGGAAAAGATAGAAATATTAATTTATAATAAATTCATATTCGGTTTCTAATGGCTCCAAAATTGACTATTCAAAGGTTAATGTGGGGATAGGTCGAAAAAAACTCAACCAATAGAATTTAGACAGGTTTGGGTACTTATATTAACCTTATCTTTAAGTATTAACTCTAAGTTAATTAGTTTCACTTTTACAATGTCTCTTTGTATTTTTATTTTATATGGTTAATAGACTTACCATATACATACAAGCGACCCCCAAGTGGTCCATTAATGATTAACCTATCATAATATAAGTCTCTTGGATGAACCTTAGATTTTTAGGAATTTAATATCAATTAATAATATAATATTTGTTTTAAGAACCCTTTTATGTCAATTTTGACACTATTCAATAGTTGATTTTTGTGAAACTCATAACAGATTGATTACTTCGAACAAAGTCCATTAAATCAATCCTAATATATCATATTAGCCTAGAAAATTAGTTTAATTCATTAAAAGTTTCATATTATATTTATTTGGGTATTTATAATATCAATTATTTTAATTTTTCACTATTATAGTAATTACTTCATCATCATTGTGTCATAAATAAAATAACTTATTTAATGTCTAAAAACTATAAATAAAATATCATTATGTAGGAAATCTTTTTAGCTTTCTAATGAATATTTAAAATCTAAAATCCAACATATATAACCCTATGTAAAAATTGTTGTTCTAAAAGATATATGCTTGTGTCATTTTTGTATTCATTTTAACTAAATTAAAATAAAGTGTCATTATCACTTACAAGTGGATCAATGGGGTCCCAAAATAGACCCAAAGATTCCCATGGTCGACCATGTATCAACCAATAGGGTTAAGACACGTTTTAGGGTAATTTAGTATTATTATAATATTATTTTTTTAACCCTTATTTACCGGATTTACCCTTTAACCATGGTAAATAAAATATTTACCGCAGTAATTATTCAAAATGTGTAAAAATAAAAGTTACCTATTTAAATAATTTGGACATCCTGATTCCAAATATGGAATCCATTTTCCTAAATTCAAAACACAGAAGTGGCAGAAATTAATTTAAAATTAATTCCCGCTGTTAAAACAAAAAGCGTGTTTTTAAGAGATAATAACTATCAAAAGATTGACACTTGTTTATGTTCGGTTTAATTGTAAAATTATGTCCAATGACCAAAATTATATTAAATGGTAAAAATATATTCTAAATATACTTTAAAACCACTCAAATTCATAATTTATCACTATTACTTATTTTGATTAAAAAAGTTGTTTTTAATTAAAATTTAGTAATTTTTACTATTCATCAAAATATAAAAGTTATCCGAAAAGTACCAAAATTTCACCCTAGGATAATTTCGATATTCCGAATCCAAAAATGAAGTCCATTTTGAAATATAAAATATATATGATTTCAAAAAGTAGTTATCACTATTTACAACGGCTATTTTAATTAGTTGTGGTGTGTGTTAGAACTCGAGGTTGCGTACAACACACGCTATCGCATTATTCGAAGGGAAACGTACCGTAGAAGCTTGGGGTGTTACATTCTCCCCTCCTTCAAATAATTGCGTCCTCGCAATTTCTAGGGTATTACTGCATAAAAAGACTCGGGTGGTTCTTCATCATAAGTTCCTCGGGTTCCCACGTTGCCTCTTCCATCTTATGATTTCTCCACAAAACTTTTACCAGACGCGTCGTCCGGTTTCTCAGTACTTGTTCTCTTGTATCAAGAATCCTGACGGGCTCTTCACAATAAGACAGATCCGGTTCCAGTTCTAATTCCTCATAGGTGAGTACATGCGTTGGGTCAGGCATGTATTTTCTCAACAGAGATACGTGGAACACATCGTGAACTTTGGAGAGACTTGGCGGCATTGCCAATCGGTAAGCTACAGCCCCAATTCGTTCTAGAATTTCGAGAGGTCCGATGTACCTGGGACTCAATTTATCTTTCTTACCAAAACGTATGACTCCCTTCCACGGAGATACCTTCAGGAAAACATGATCACCGACTTGAAATTCCAAATCCTTCCTTCGATTATCGGCATAGCTCTTCTGCCTACTTTGAGATGCTTTAATGTGATTTTGGATTACCTTCACCTTTTCCACCGTTTCCTCCACCAGTTCTGGGCCTACATGTTTTCTTTCACCAACGTCATCCCAACAGGTTGGTGTACGACATCTCTTTCCGTATAACGCTTCATATGGTGCCATCTGAATACTCGAATGGAAGCTATTGTTATAGGAAAATTCTACCAGAGATAAATATTGATCCCACATACCCTGAAAATCAAGTGAGCAAGATCTCAACATGTCTTCTAAGGTTTGAATAGTCCGTTCTGATTGTCCGTCTGTCTGAGGGTGGTAAGCAGTGCTCAAATGAAGTTCAGTATCCAGGGATTTCTGAAGACTTTTCCAAAATCTTGAAGTAAAACGGGGATCACGATCAGAAACAATCGATAGGGGTACTCCATGAAGTCTCACAACTTCATTAATGTATAGTCTTGCTAGACGTTCCAGGGGTAGATCTTCTCTTATAGCAAGAAAATGTGCTGACTTGGTAAGACGATCAACAATAACCCATATTGCATCGTTCCTTCTAGGAGTCTTCGGTAGCCCCATGACAAAGTCCATCGTAACATTGTCCCATTTCCACTCCGGTATGGGAAGAGGTTGCATGACTCCTCCAGGCTGTTGCCTTCCAGCTTTCACTTGTTGACAAACCATACATCTTGACACAAAATCAGCAATCTCCCTCTTCATGTTGTCCCACCAAAAATGTTCCTTCAAATCTCTATACATTTTGGTGCTCCCAGGGTGTATAGAGAAATTGGAACTATGAGCATCATCCAGCAATTCCCTTTTTAGATCAGGTATATTGGGAACACAAAGTCTCTTCCCGAATTTCAAAATTCCACCTTCATACGCAAAGTCTCTCAATCTCCCATCATTCACAGCTTTAATCTTCTTTTGTAATTCTTCATCATTGGTCTGAGAACTCTTAATCCTTTCTAGTAAAGATGGTTTGGCAACCATTTGAAAAAGCATTGATGTTTCACCTTCCCTGGTTATTCCCATGTCCATCTTCTCTAGATCCATGAAAATTGGGTCCCTTTCAATTCTCATCATGTTCAGAACTCCATGGTCTTTTCTGCTCAAAGCATCTGCTACTTTGTTTGCTTTCCCCGGGTGGTAGTGTATCGTGCAATCATAATCCTTGAGTAATTCAAGCCATCTCCTTTGCCTCATGTTGAGTTCTTTTTGTGAGAAAATATACTTCAAACTCTTGTGATCAGTATAAATCTCACATTTTTCACCATAGAGGTAGTGCCTCCATATCTTCAAAGCAAAGATCACTGCTGCTAACTCGAGATCATGAGTAGGATAGTTTTGTTCATGAATTTTCAACTGTCGTGATGCATAGGCAATAACTCTATCATTCTGCATAAGGACACAGCCAAGTCCTTTCTTCGATGCATCACTATAAATAACGAACCCATCATTCCCCGATGGTAGAGTCAATATAGGAGCATTGACTAATCTTCTCTTCAGTTCTTCGAAACATTCTTCACACTCTTTTGTCCAAACAAATTTAACCCCTTTACGTGTGAGCTTCGTTAATGGGTTTGCCAATCGGGCAAAATTCTGGACGAAACGTCGATAATAACCTGCCAAACCAATAAAACTACGTACCTCAGTTATACTCGTAGGTGCTGGCCATTCTTGGATTGCCTTGGTCTTAGAAGGATCAACAGAGATTCCATCTTTAGTGACAATATGGCCAAGAAAAGAAATCTCCTGAAGCCAGAATTCACACTTGCTAAACTTTCCATATAATTCATGCCTCCTCAGAGTCTTCAAGATAATGCGCAAGTGATTTTCATGATCTTCATAGGTTTTGGAGTATACCAATATATCATCAATAAATACTACCACAAATTCATCGAGATACTCCTTGAAAACTCTATTCATCAGATCCATGAATACAGAGGGTGCATTGGTCAATCCAAACGGCATTACAGTAAACTCGTAATGCCCGTACCTGGTTCGAAATGCTGTTTTCAGAATGTCTTCCTTCTTCACACACAACTGATGGTATCCAGATCGAAGGTCAATCTTTGAAAAGTATTGAGCTCCATGCAGTTGGTCAAATAAATCATCAATACGAGGTAGGGGATACTTGTTCTTTATCGTTATAGCATTGATCTCCCTGTAGTCAATACATAACCTCATAGATCCATCTTTCTTTTTAACAAAAAGAACAGGGGCTCACCATGGAGAAACACTAGGGCGAATAAATCCCTTATTACTCAATTCCTCTAGTTGTTTCTTTAGTTCGACTAACTCTACAATGGCTATTCTATAAGGGGTCTTCGATATAGGCCTTGATCCAGGAATCAAATCAATAGAAAACTCAACTTCTCGTTCTGGAGGATGTCCAGGTAAATCTTCCTGAAATACATCTACAAACTCTTTCACAATAGGTACATCCTCTATTTGAACATTCCTTTCCTCACCGATAGTTACTTCATTCTCTTCCTCCCCAATAATTGAATTAAGTTGAGCTACTGGGGGTGGGTCTAAATAAGAATTAGGTGGTGACGATTCTGCTCTAAAAATAAGGTGCTCCTTATCATTATCATCATGAATCGTAACCTCTTTCTTCTTACAATAAATCTTCGCATCATAGTTCGAAAGCCAGTCCATACCGAGGATTATATCAAACTCATTCATAGGTATGACGATGAAATCAGGAGATAAATAAAATTTATGTGCTCTAATGGGGACTGATTCACAAAACTTTGTTGCAACGATACTTCCCTTAGGAGTTTTAACTGACAAATCCCTTATTAAATCAAATTGGAAATATCTAATTTTCTTAGCAAACTGGGAAGATATGAAACAATGCGATGATCCAGAATCAAATAATGCATTTGCTAAACTTGAGGAAACCATTAAATTACCTGCCACCACGTCTTTCGGAGCTTCTACCTCAGCAGTAGTGATAGCATAAGCCTGGCCTTGATCCCTTGGCCTTTTCTGAGGTAAGTTCTCCTGACGCTTAGGACATGCATTTGCATAATGCCCCATCTCCCTGCAATTGTAGCACTGAACGTTGGTAGCTTCCTTCTTCCCCTTGCAATCATGAGCTTGGTGGCCTTTTTCACCACACTTGTAACGGACTCCCATTCCCTTCAGGCAAGCACCGGGGTGTTTCTTCCCGCACTTACCACAAGATGGATATTCAACCTTTCCCTTCTTCCCCTTATTTCCATTCCCAGATTGATCAGCAGGTCTCTTCTTCTCTTGCTTTGCTTTAAAGTCATAAGACTTAGAGAATTCCTTTTCGGTCTTGATAGCACATGAGACAATGTCTTCGTACGATGAAAAGGATTGTGAGACTAATGCTCGACGGAGAAATGGTTTTAACCCATCCAAGAAACGATCAATCTTACTTCTTGGGTTGCGAATATAATCTCCAGCATACCTCGCTAACCTTGTAAAGTTAGCCTCATACTTTGTGACATTCTCATCCTCCTTTTGTCTCAGACTCAGAAATTGTCTTTCCATATCTGCTCGATGGTCGCGAGGAAAGTATTTTTCTAAAAACAGATCTTTGAACTCCCTCCATTCCATGTTTGATACTTCATCATCTTCCTTCATGTTTTGAATCAATGACCACCATTGATCAGCATCTCCAGTGAGGCGGTAAACTGCCATGGTAACTTTTTCCCTTTCACTACACCCCAAAGCCTGAAATATTTTCTCTAGGGAAAATATCCATTGCTCAGCTACTAAGGGATTTGTACTCCCATTAAACGTTGGTGGTTGTTGTCTCATGAATCGATCTAACATTGATCCTCCACGCTGCGGATCAGGGTGCTCCATACGGGTAAGGTTATTATTCATAACCTGAGTAAGTTGTCCCAGTACGGTGATTAGCTGATCAGCACCAGTTGCATCACTAGCCCCACTATAATTATCTTGAGCAGGAGGGCAATCCCTACATGGAGTGCGTGCATTGATACGGTTTCCATTTCTTCCACTAGGCGCCATTTCTAAACAATGGCATAAACTAGATCAGTTTATGAATCAAAATACATAATCCCATACTTATAAAACACTTAACATAAATTGAACTATTTATGGGTATAATCCATAATCATAAAAATGTTTTTCTTTGAGGAAGTATATACTCATAAACCCTTCATAATGATTTGTAAAGATAATGAGAGTTATCCTAAGCATATCCCCCGGGAGTGTCGTAACCAAGAGTGCAGCAAGGCCCGTTGTCGTGCACCAGTTCCCGTTCGAGTCTAGCTCAAAGCGGTGTTTTCGGGTTTTACCCCTAGGTATATCTGTGCCAGAGCCGCCTCTACCTGCTCGTATCCAGACAGGGATGTATTGCTCGGAAAACTCACAAAATCTCTACAATACCAAAATTCTAGGAAATTCTTCTATACTAATCCTCAAAGTTCATCTTAGGTCTATGTGCTCTAATCAGAGTTTATCTAAATCTAGCTTCCAAGGTTTGTACTAAACTTCCTCTGATACCAACTGTAACGCCCTGACCCCAGCTACCTAGAGTCGGTGCATTAATTACATAACATTGGCATGATCACAAGAAAGATCAAATCTCGAAAGACCGATTGGTTTAGTAGCCTTGGAAACACTAGATATATTCATAAGTTTTACATTACATCATAAAATGAAAAACTAATACAACAACATAATGTTTCCACAATCCACACTCATATCCCCACATAATATCCCTGTAGTTCATTCATAATTTACTTCTTCACATCCTGGGAAAAATAAAACATAGAAAAGGGGTGAGCTCAAATGCCCAGTAAGGATAACAATATAGCAGAAACTTTCACAAATAAGAATAAACATTTAAGGCAATGCATTACTAAAACAAAAGCCTTTTAAACTTGAACTTCAACATAGTATGGCAAAAGTAAAAATGAAATGATGCCATTTACTTATTCACATGGATATTCTACTAATCGAATAATCACATGCAAAAATCAATAACCACTTTCATAATGTTGGAATGCATAATGCCAGACTATCATAACCACATAGCCAAGGCCTCGTGCCAAGACTACAAATAAGATTTTGTCAAGGCCTTGTGCCAAGACACAAGTTTGTCTCATGAGACCTACCGATGCATCGAGGAGCTATAGCGGGCTCCACCCGTCACTTATTAAGTCCAATGCATTCCCATATGAAAAGGTTTAAACATAACATAAACATTCATATTAAAACTAGCATACGAAATGTCAATAATTTCACCATAAACTATGAATGGTATAAAAATAGCACATCCACAGTCAAACATATCACAAAACCTTCAATACAATATAGAAGTTTTGTATCATAATAAATCAACTTCAAATAATCTTAAAATCCATCAAAGGATGTTGACATAGATGAAATCAAAATTCTTTTTAAAGAAGTATCTCCTTTTATTTTGAAATCATTTAAGATCCATATAAAATAAAACATTTTCTTTGAAAATATTCTTATAAGCTTGTAAGGAAAGCTTCGACGATTTTATAACGGCGGAAAATAACCGCACCCGCCGTATAAGTTAAAAAAAACATTCTTACCTCAATTCTGTCGAAAAGGTTAAAAAGGACCTTGTTTTGAAAACGACGGAAATATTCCTTTATAAACCTCTTATAAAAAGTCAAACAAGGGTATAAATGACTTTAACCCATATTCTTGTAAATAGTAAAAATGTTTTGAAATACATTTTTAAGAAAACATGGATGTGGATGATAAAGAGATCCCAGTAGATTATTACGTATATACAACCTCGGATAATGAAGAGATTGTGAAATAACCCTTACCTTGTACTTTTCCTTGGTTGGGGTAGGTTAACCTCCTGTATAATGGTGAAATAGTTGTTATTAAATTATACAAGAATCATATATATTAATATGATATCATATATGATCTTTTAACATTGATTTGTTAATAATATCTTAGAATTATCGTCGTTTCGGGAGTTAACTTACTCATTTTCTTTTATATGTTTTGTTACATAAGCCATGGTTGTTGTATCTTATTCATATCCAGAATGATATACAGTCCTTAAACATCATTTTTAAATCATCAAATGATAATTATACTTGAATGGATACGATGGAGAATGAATCTCATCGCGTTCGTGGAGACGGTAGTCCGTACGTACGCACGAGCGACAATATCATTCTTTTGATATTAAAATAATATATAAATGGATGGTATATCATATATACAGAATCATTAACATGTTATATTTATTATTTACATGAGTTACACATCATTATTATACCCATCCAAATAATATTATATTGAATAACAATTACACCACGACGTGGAGACGGTAAGCCGTACGTACGCACGTATGGTGACATGTTATTCAAAGGGTGGATAGAATACTGAATATGATTGTACCATACTTATAATAACATCACAGTATATGTGAGATACTGGAGTTATTATTTTAGAATGGTAAGAACAAAGGAAGAAGAAGTGGAAGAAGAAATGAACTTAGAAAAGGGTGGTGAAATCATTACCTCTTCTTCGGGTTCTTCCTTTTGATTTGACCAAAAGGGCTCCTTAGGTTGGCTTTCTGATCAAACTAAGGCCTCTAGGTTGTAGTGAGGGATGTTGGGAGATTATTTGGGCAGAGTTTGGCCGAACCAAAAGGCTTTGAAGGTGTGAAGAAATGAGAAGGAGGAGTGCACTTTTATAAGAGGGGTGAGGGGCACCTTTGGAAAAGATAGAAATATTAATTTATAATAAATTCATATTCGGTTTCTAATGGCTCCAAAATTGACTATTCAAAGGTTAAGGTGGGGATAGGTCGAAAAAAACTCAACCAATAGAATTTAGACAGGTTTGGGTACTTATATTAACCTTATCTTTAAGTATTAACTCTAAGTTAATTAGTTTCACTTTTACAATGTCTCTTTGTATTTTTATTTTATATGGTTAATAGACTTACCATATACATACAAGCGACCCCCAAGTGGTCCATTAATGATTAACCTATCATAATATAAGTCCTTTGGCCGAACCTTAGATTTTTAGGAATTTAATATCAATTAATAATATAATATTTGTTTTAAGAACTCTTTTATGTCAATTTTGACACTATTCAATAGTTGATTTTTGTGAAACTCATAACAGATTGATTACTTCGAACAAAGTCCATTAAATCAATCCTAATATATCATATTAGCCTAGAAAATTAGTTTAATTCATTAAAAGTTTCATATTATATTTATTTGGGTATTTATAATATCAATTATTTTAATTTTTCACTATTATAGTAATTACTGCATCATCATTGTGTCATAAATAAAATAACTTATTTAATGTCTAAAAACTATAAATAAAATATCATTATGTAGGAAATCGTTTTAGCTTTCTAATGAATATTTAAAATCTAAAATCCAACATATATAACCCTATGTAAAAATTGTTGTTCTAAAAGATATATGCTTGTGTCATTTTTGTATTCATTTTAACTAAATTAAAATAAAGTGTCATTATCACTTACAAGTGGATCAATGGGGTCCCAAAATAGACCCAAAGATTCCCATGGTCGACCATGTATCAACCAATAGGGTTAAGACACGTTTTAGGGTAATTTAGTATTATTATAATATTATTTATTTAACCCTTATTTACCGGATTTACCCTTTAACCATGGTAAATAAAATATTTACCGCAGTAATTATTCAAAATGTGTAAAAATAAAAGTTACCTATTTACATAATTTGGACATCCTGATTCCAAATATGGAATCCATTTTCCTAAATTCAAAACACAGAAGTGGCAGAAATTAATTTAAAATTAATTCCCGCTGTTAAAACAAAAAGCGTGTTTTTAAGAGATAATAACTATCAAAAGATTGACACTTGTTTATGTTCGGTTTAATTGTAAAATTATGTCCAATGACCAAAATTATATTAAATGGTAAAACTATATTCTAAATATACTTTAAAACCACTCAAATTCATAATTTATCACTATTACTTATTTTGATTAAAAAAGTTGTTTTTAATTAAAATTTAGTAATTTTTACTATTCATCAAAATATAAAAGTTATCCGAAAAGTACCAAAATTTCACCCTAGGATAATTTCGATATTCCGAATCCAAAAATGAAGTCCATTTTGAAATATAAAATATATATGATTTCAAAAAGTAGGTATCACTATTTACAACGGCTATTTTAATTAGTTGTGGTGTGTGTTAGAACTCGAGGTTGCGTACAACACACGCTATCGCATTATTCGAAGGGAAACGTACCGTAGAAGCTTGGGGTGTTACATTCTCCCCTCCTTCAAATAATTGCGTCCTCGCAATTTCTAGGGTATTACTGCATAAAAAGACTCGGGTGGTTCTTCATCATAAGTTCCTCGGGTTCCCACGTTGCCTCTTCCATCTTATGATTTCTCCACAAAACTTTTACCAGACGCGTCGTCCGGTTTCTCAGTACTTGTTCTCTTGTATCAAGAATCCTGACGGGCTCTTCACAATAAGACAGATCCGGTTCCAGTTCTAATTCCTCATAGGTGAGTACATGCGTTGGGTCAGGCATGTATTTTCTCAACAGAGATACGTGGAACACATCGTGAACTTTGGAGAGACTTGGCGGCATTGCCAATCGGTAAGCTACAGCCCCAATTCGTTCTAGAATTTCGAGAGGTCCGATGTACCTGGGACTCAATTTACCTTTCTTACCAAAACGTATGACTCCCTTCCACGGAGATACCTTCAGGAAAACATGATCACCGACTTGAAATTCCAAATCCTTCCTTCGATTATCGGCATAGCTCTTCTGCCTACTTTGAGCTGCTTTAATGTGATTTTGGATTACCTTCACCTTTTCCACCGTTTCCTCCACCAGTTCTGGGCCTACAAGTTTTCTTTCACCAACGTCATCCCAACAGGTTGGTGTACGACATCTCTTTCCGTATAACGCTTCATATGGTGCCATCTGAATACTCGAATGGAAGCTATTGTTATAGGAAAATTCTACCAGAGATAAATATTGATCCCACATACCCTGAAAATCAAGTGAGCAAGATCTCAACATGTCTTCTAAGGTTTGAATAGTCCGTTCTGATTGTCCGTCTGTCTGAGGGTGGTAAGCAGTGCTCAAATGAAGTTCAGTATCCAGGGATTTCTGAAGACTTTTCCAAAATCTTGAAGTAAAACGGGGATCACGATCAGAAACAATCGATAGGGGTACTCCATGAAGTCTCACAACTTCATTAATGTATAGTCTTGCTAGACGTTCCAGGGGTAGATCTTCTCTTATAGCAAGAAAATGTGCTGACTTGGTAAGACGATCAACAATAACCCATATTGCATCGTTCCTTCTAGGAGTCTTCGGTAGCCCCATGACAAAGTCCATCGTAACATTGTCCCATTTCCACTCCGGTATGGGAAGAGGTTGCATGACTCCTCCAGGCTGTTGCCTTCCAGCTTTCACTTGTTGACAAACCATACATCTTGACACAAAATCAGCAATCTCCCTCTTCATGTTGTCCCACCAAAAATGTTCCTTCAAATCTCTATACATTTTGGTGCTCCCAGGGTGTATAGAGAAATTGGAACTATGAGCATCATCCAGCAATTCCCTTTTTAGATCAGGTATATTGGGAACACAAAGTCTCTTCCCGAATTTCAAAATTCCACCTTCATACGCAAAGTCTCTCAATCTCCCATCATTCACAGCTTTAATCTTCTTTTGTAATTCTTCATCATTGGTCTGAGAACTCTTAATCCTTTCTAGTAAAGATGGTTTGGCAACCATTTGAAAAAGCATTGATGTTTCACCTTCCCTGGTTATTCCCATGTCCATCTTCTCTAGATCCATGAAAATTGGGTCCCTTTCAATTCTCATCATGTTCAGAACTCCATGGTCTTTTCTGCTCAAAGCATCTGCTACTTTGTTTGCTTTCCCCGGGTGGTAGTGTATCGTGCAATCATAATCCTTGAGTAATTCAAGCCATCTCCTTTGCCTCATGTTGAGTTCTTTTTGTGAGAAAATATACTTCAAACTCTTGTGATCAGTATAAATCTCACATTTTTCACCATAGAGGTAGTGCCTCCATATCTTCAAAGAAAAGATCACTGCTGCTAACTCGAGATCATGAGTAGGATAGTTTTGTTCATGAATTTTCAACTGTCGTGATGCATAGGCAATAACTCTATCATTCTGCATAAGGACACAGCCAAGTCCTTTCTTCGATGCATCACTATAAATAACGTACCCATCATTCCCCGATGGTAGAGTCAATATAGGAGCATTGACTAATCTTCTCTTCAGTTCTTCGAAACATTCTTCACACTCTTTTGTCCAAACAAATTTAACCCCTTTACGTGTGAGCTTCGTTAATGGGTTTGCCAATCGGGCAAAATTCTGGACGAAACGTCGATAATAACCTTCCAAACCAATAAAACTACGTACCTCAGTTATACTCGTAGGTGCTGGCCATTCTTGGATTGCCTTGGTCTTAGAAGGATCAACAGAGATTCCATCTTTAGAGACAATATGGCCAAGAAAAGAAATCTCCTGAAGCCAGAATTCACACTTGCTAAACTTTCCATATAATTCATGCCTCCTCAGAGTCTTCAAGATAATGCGCAAGTGATTTTCATGATCTTCATAGGTTTTGGAGTATACCAATATATCATCAATAAATACTACCACAAATTCATCGAGATACTCCTTGAAAACTCTATTCATCAGATCCATGAATACAGAGGGTGCATTGGTCAATCCAAACGGCATTACAGTAAACTCGTAATGCCCGTACCTGGTTCGAAATGCTGTTTTCGGAATGTCTTCCTTCTTCACACACAACTGATGGTATCCAGATCGAAGGTCAATCTTTGAAAAGTATTGAGCTCCATGCAGTTGGTCAAATAAATCATCAATACGAGGTAGGGGATACTTGTTCTTTATCGTTATAGCATTGATCTCCCTGTAGTCAATACATAACCTCATAGATCCATCTTTCTTTTTAACAAAAAGAACAGGGGCTCCCCATGGAGAAACACTAGGGCGAATAAATCCCTTATTACTCAATTCCTCTAGTTGTTTCTTTAGTTCGACTAACTCTACAGTGGCCATTCTATAAGGGGTCTTCGATATAGGCCTTGATCCAGGAATCAAATCAATAGAAAACTCAACTTCTCGTTCTGGAGGATGTCCAGGTAAATCTTCCGGAAATACATCTACAAACTCTTTCACAATAGGTACATCCTCTATTTGAACATTCCTTTCCTCACCGATAGTTACTTCATTCTCTTCCTCCCCAATAATTGAATTAAGTTGAGCTACTGGGGGTGGGTCTAAATAAGAATTAGGTGGTGACGATTCTGCTCTAAAAATAAGGTGCTCCTTATCATTATCATCATGAATCGTAACCTCTTTCTTCTTACAATAAATCTTCGCATCATAGTCCGAAAGCCAGTCCATACCGAGGATTATATCAAACTCATTCATAGGTATGACGATGAAATCAGCAGATAAAGAAAATTTATGTGCTCTAATGGGGACTGATTCACAAAACTTTGTTGCAACGATACTTCCCTTAGGAGTTTTAACTGACAAATCCCTTATTAAATCAAATTGGAAATATCTAATTTTCTTAGCAAACTGGGAAGATATGAAACAATGCGATGATCCAGAATCAAATAATGCATTTGCTAAACTTGAGGAAACCATTAAATTACCTGCCACCACGTCTTTCGGAGCTTCTACCTCAGAAGTAGTGATAGCATAAGCCTGGCCTTGATCCCTTGGCCTTTTCTGAGGTAAGTTCTCCTGACGCTTAGGACATGCATTTGCATAATGCCCCATCTCCCTGCAATTGTAGCACTGAACGTGGGTAGCTTCCTTCTTCCCCTTGCAATCATGAGCTTGGTGGCCTTTTTCACCACACTTGTAACAGACTCCCATTCCCTTCAGGCAAGCACCGGGGTGTTTCTTCCCGCACTTACCACAAGATGGATATTCAACCTTTCCCTTCTTCCCCTTATTTCCATTCCCAGATTGATCAGCAGGTCTCTTCTTCTCTTGCTTTGCTTTAAAGTCATAAGACTTAGAGAATTCCTTTTCGGTCTTGATAGCACATGAGACAATGTCTTCGTACGATGAAAAGGATTGTGAGACTAATGCTCGACGGAGAAATGGTTTTAACCCATCCAAGAAACGATCAATCTTACTTCTTGGGTTGCGAATATAATCTCCAGCATACCTCGCTAACCTTGTAAAGTTAGCCTCATACTTTGTGACATTCTCATCCTCCTTTTGTCTCAGACTCAGAAATTGTCTTTCCATATCTGCTCGATGGTCGCGAGGAAAGTATTTTTCTAAAAACAGATCTTTGAACTCCCTCCATTCCATGTTTGATACTTCATCATCTTCCTTCATGTTTTGAATCAATGACCACCATTGATCAGCATCTCCAGTGAGGCGGTAAACTTCCATGGTAACTTTTTCCCTTTCACTACACCCCAAAGCCTGAAATATTTTCTCTAGGGAAAATATCCATTGCTCAGCTACTAAGGGATTTGTACTCCCATTGAACGTTGGTGGTTGTTGTCTCATGAATCGATCTAACATTGATCCTCCACGCTGCGGATCAGGGTGCTCCATACGGGTAAGGTTATTATTCATAACCTGAGTAAGTTGTCCCAGTACGGTGATTAGCTGATCAGCACCAGTTGCATCACTAGCCCCACTATAATTATCTTGAGCAGGAGGGAAATCCCTACATGGAGTGCGTGCATTGATACGGTTTCCATTTCTTCCACTAGGCGCCATTTCTAAACAATGGCATAAACTAGATCAGTTTATGAATCAAAATACATAATCCCATACTTATAAAACACTTAACATAAATTGAACTATTTATGGGTATAATCCATAATCATAAAAATGTTTTTCTTTGAGGAAGTATATACTCATAAACCCTTCATAATGATTTGTAAAGATAATGAGAGTTATCCTAAGCATATCCCCCGGGAGTGTCGTAACCAAGAGTGCAGCAAGGCCCGTTGTCGTGCACCAGTTCCCGTTCGAGTCTAGCTCAAAGCGGTGTTTTCGGGTTTTACCCCTAGGTACATCTGTGCCAGAGCCGCCTCTACCTGCTCGTATCCAGACAGGGATGTATTGCTCGGAAAACTCACAAAATCTCTACAATACCAAAATTATAGGAAATTCTTCTATACTAATCCTCAAAGTTCATCTTAGGTCTATGTGCTCTAATCAGAGTTTATCTAAATCTAGCTTCCAAGGTTTGTACTAAACTTCCTCTGATACCAACTGTAACGCCCTGACCCCAGCTACCTAGAGTCGGTGCATTAATTACATAACATTGGCATGATCACAAGAAAGATCAAATCTCGAAAGACCGATTGGTTTAGTAGCCTTGGAAACACTAGATATATTCATAAGTTTTACATTACATCATAAAATGAAAAACTAATACAACAACATAATGTTTCCACAATCCACACTCATATCCCCACATAATATCCCTGTAGTTCATTCATAATTTACTTCTTCACATCCTGGGAAAAATAAAACATAGAAAAGGGGTGAGCTCAAATGCCCAGTAAGGATAACAATATAGCAGAAACTTTCACAAATAAGAATAAACATTTAAGGCAATGCATTACTAAAACAAAAGCCTTTTAAACTTGAACTTCAACATAGTATGGCAAAAGTAAAAATGAAATAATGCCATTTACTTATTCACATGGATATTCTACTAATCGAATAATCACATGCAAAAATCAATAACCACTTTCATAATGTTGGAATGCATAATGCCAGACTATCATAACCACATAGCCAAGGCCTCGTGCCAAGACTACAAATAAGATTTTGTCAAGGCCTTGTGCCAAGACACAAGTTTGTCTCATGAGACCTACAGATGCATCGAGGAGCTATAGCGGGCTCCACCCGTCACTTATTAAGTCCAATGCATTCCCATATGAAAAGGTTTAAACATAACATAAACATTCATATTAAAACTAGCATACGAAATGTCAATAATTTCACCATAAACTATGAATGGTATAAAAATAGCACATCCACAGTCAAACATATCACAAAACCTTCAATACAATATAGAAGTTTTGTATCATAATAAATCAACTTCAAATAATCTTAAAATCCATCAAAGGATGTTGACATAGATGAAATCAAAATTCTTTTTAAAGAAGTATCTCCTTTTATTTTGAAATCATTTAAGATCCATATAAAATAAAACATTTTCTTTGAAAATATTCTTATAAGCTTGTAATGAAAGCTTCGACGATTTTATAACGGCGGAAAATAACCGCACCCGCCGTATAAGTTAAAAAAACATTCTTACCTCAATTCTGTCGAAAAGGTTAAAAAGGACCTTGTTTTGAAAACGACGGAAAGATTCCTTTATAAACCTCTTATAAAAAGTCAAACAAGGGTATAAATGACTTTAACCCATATTCTTGTAAATAGTAAAAATGTTTTGAAATACATTTTTAAGAAAACATGGATGTGGATGATAAAGAGATCCCAGTAGATTATTACGTATATACAACCTCGGATAATGAAGAGATTGTGAAATAACCCTTACCTTGTACTTTTCCTTGGTTGGGGTAGGTTAACCTCCTGTATAATGGTGAAATAGTTGTTATTAAATTATACAAGAATCATATATATTAATATGATATCATATATGATCTTTTAACATTGATTTGTTAATAATATCTTAGAATTATCGTCGTTTCGGGAGTTAACTTACTCATTTTCTTTTATATGTTTTGTTACATAAGCCATGGTTGTTGTATCTTATTCATATCCAGAATGATATACAGTCCTTAAACATCATTTTTAAATCATCAAATGATAATTATACTTGAATGGATACGATGGAGAATGAATCTCATCGCGTTCGTGGAGACGGTAGTCCGTACGTACGCACGAGCGACAATATCATTCTTTTGATATTAAAATAATATATAAATGGATGGTATATCATATATACAGAATCATTAACATGTTATTATTTATTATTTACATGAGTTACACATCATTATTATACCCATCCAAATAATATTATATTGAATAACAATTACACCACGACGTGGAGACGGTAAGCCGTACGTACCCACGTATGGTGACATGTTATTCAAAGGGTGGATAGAATACTGAATATGATTGTACCATACTTATAATAACATCACAGTATATGTGAGATACTGGAGTTATTATTTTAGAATGGTAAGAACAAAGGAAGAAGAAGTGGAAGAAGAAATGAACTTAGAAAAGGGTGGTGAAATCATTACCTCTTCTTCGGGTTCTTGCTTTTGATTTGATCAAAAGGGCTCCTTAGGTTGGCTTTATGATCAAACTAAGGCCTCTAGGTTGTAGTGAGGGATGTTGGGAGATTATTTGGGCAGAGTTTGGCCGAACCGAAAGGCTTTGAAGGTGTGAAGAAATGAGAAGGAGGAGTGCCCTTTTATAAGAGGGGTGAGGGGCACCTTTGGAAAAGATAGAAATATTAATTTATAATAAATTAATATTCGGTTTCTAATGGCTCCAAAATTGACTATTCAAAGGTTAAGGTGGGGATAGGTCGAAAAAAACTCAACCAATAGAATTTAGACAGGTTTGGGTACTTATATTAACCTTATCTTTAAGTATTAACTCTAAGTTAATTAGTTTCACTTTTACAATGTCTCTTTGTATTTTTATTTTATATGGTTAATAGACTTACCATATACATACAAGCGACCCCCAAGTGGTCCATTAATGATTAACCTATCATAATATAAGTCTCTTGGCCGAACCTTAGATTTTTAGGAATTTAATATCAATTAATAATATAATATTTGTTTTAAGAACTCTTTTATGTCAATTTTGACACTATTCAATAGTTGATTTTTGTGAAACTCATAACAGATTGATTACTTCGAAAAAAGTCCATTAAATCAATCCTAATATATCATATTAGCCTAGAAAATTAGTTTAATTCATTAAAAGTTTCATATTATATTTATTTGGGTATTTATAATATCAATTATTTTAATTTTTCACTATTATAGTAATTACTGCATCATCATTGTGTCATAAATAAAATAACTTATTTAATGTCTAAAAACTATAAATAAAATATCATTATGTAGGAAATCTTTTTAGCTTTCTAATGAATATTTAAAATCTAAAATCCAACATATATAACCCTATGTAAAAATTTTTGTTCTAAAAGATATATGCTTGTGTCATTTTTGTATTCATTTTAACTAAATTAAAATAAAGTGTCATTATCACTTACAAGTGGATCAATGGGGTCCCAAAATAGACCCAAAGATTCCCATGGTCGACCATGTATCAACCAATAGGGTTAAGACACGTTTTAGGGTAATTTAGTATTATTATAATATTATTTTTTTAACCCTTATTTACCGGATTTACCCTTTAACCATGGTAAATAAAATATTTACCGCAGTAATTATTCAAAATGTGTAAAAATAAAAGTTACCTATTTACATAATTTGGACATCCTGATTCCAAATATGGAATCCATTTTCCTAAATTCAAAACACAGAAGTGGCATAAATTAATTTAAAATTAATTCCCGCTGTTAAAACAAAAAGCGTGTTTTTAAGAGATAATAACTATCAAAAGATTGACACTTGTTTATGTTCGGTTTAATTGTAAAATTATGTCCAATGACCAAAATTATATTAAATGGTAAAAATATATTCTAAATATACTTTAAAACCACTCAAATTCATAATTTATCACTATTACTTATTTTGATTAAAAAGTTGTTTTTAATTAAAATTTAGTAATTTTTACTATTCATCAAAATATAAAAGTTATCCGAAAAGTACCAAAATTTCACCCTAGGATAATTTCGATATTCCGAATCCAAAAATGAAGTCCATTTTGAAATATAAAATATATATGATTTCAAAAAGTAGGTATCACTATTTACAACGGCTATTTTAATTAGTTGTGGTGTGTGTTAGAACTCGAGGTTGCGTACAACACACGCTATCGCATTATTCGAAGGGAAACGTACCGTAGAAGCTTGGGGTGTTACATCTTTGTTCTTGTATGTATATTTTCTTTATTTTTTTATAAATTTTCATTTTATTTTAATAACCAAATAATAAATTTTTATATTTTGTTTTTTGATTTTGTTTCTACATTTTTATTGTTTTTATTCTATTTTCAATATTAATAATACATTATATAACCTCTACCATTTTTATTGATGTTATATTATGCTATATATTCTACTTCCCATTTTCTCGCACTTTTATATTTGATCATCAATTTTATATTTCACATTTTAGATTTTACTCAAGTTAGTACATTGAATTTTGATTTAGGTTATCTATGTTTTGAGTTTCACTTTTTCTTAAACATTATCTTATGTTATTTTTTTTATTCTACCTATAATTTTGAATAATTTTTTATTTATTTTGTATGTTCGTACTTTATCTTTAAATAATGTTTATATGCCTACTTTGATATCTCTTTCCCCTTCCACTTCTTCTGTCAATATTTTCTTACTACCACACTTCTTGATATTACTCTAGCTTTAGAAACTACATTATTATCTTGTTCAAATTATTATTCAATATATGTATATCATTTTTCAATTTTATGCCGACTCTTCTTCATTTATTCTACTTGTTTCCCTTTTAAATCATATTATTTCCCCACATAATTCATTTTTTTACAAGCATTATCTCTATATCTATTTTAATTTTTTTCCTTCTTCTTTCTATTTCTGTATTTTTTACATTTTATTTTTTACTTATAAATTTTATTCTTTTTATCACTAATGTCCTAATATATAAATGATCAACTAAAGAGAATATTTTTTTTTTGTGATTGTGGATTTTTTTAAATCAATGTAATAAAAATTAATTAAATATTTTTTAAATAATTAAAAATGGATTTCGATAAAATAATGAAAATATATTAAAAATGAGATATCATATTTGAGAATCTCCATTGTAGTAAATTTAGTAGGGAAATGTGTTTTTATGGAAAAATTACAATTTTTTAATTTCAAAACCTTATGAGACCCTTTTAGGGGAAGTGGTTCCTAGATAAATACATGAAGAAAAGATTAATCATATGAGTATTATTATGAAACCAATTAATTTCTATGTTTCTCATGCATTTTAGTATTTTATTGAGATAATAATATAATATTTAATTATGTTTTTAATTTAATTATTATTGAATTTTTATAAATTAAAATTATATTTAATAATTTTGAAGTATGATAGTTTATCAAAGATTTAGATGGACCCCTCTCAGTTTTGACGAGATGATCAATTCTATGTTATGCTAATGATAGTTGGGAAACCATCATTATTTTTGGAGAGTAGTGACAATTCATTTTTCAAATTGTTAACTTCTAGATGATTATTTTGATAAAAAGAAAATAATTTATATATTTTTTTAAGTTAACTTGATGTGTGTTATTAAGATAACAAATCAATATCCTAAATATTATTTGTTAGGGGATGGTGATGCATTCCATATAAAACCAAGTTCGAGTGCTAAGGGAAAAGTTTAGTAGTTTATTTTGTGGGGGTTTCATATGAATTCCCAGTGAACTCGAGTTCAAATTTTGGAGGAATTTTTTCATATTATCTATATGGATAGTGAGTTTGTTGATCATGATAAGACCCTTGTGTAAGATGATCATTTATATGATATGTACTGGTTGGGACACCATGGGGTATTATCATAACTTCTGGGTGAGAGGCATCATGGGTGGAGGGGTGAAATCCAATGATCACATCTATGTATTGTAAAATTAAGTCTACAATGAATCCCATATTATAAATTAGTATTTTCTATTCTTTTTTATTTGAGTTTATTCTTATCAGTTATTTAGATGTATATGTTTGAAACTAGGTTAAGGCCTACAAAATAATAAGGGTAAAATTGTCTTTGTAGGGGAAGTCTGTTTGGTGGTGTGCAAGCTAGGTCTACATTTTTTAAAATAGAGAGGGTAAAGTTGTTATTAGTGGGGAATGGGGAGAGAGCAATATGGATATAGCAATCCTATTGTGAGATTCATAAATTGGTTGGGGCGGGATATTCTTGGGTATTTTTTATCCTCCTTCAACATATTATTTTCTTTATCCATTTTAATTTTGTTACTTTTCTACAATATATAAAAGAAAAAACTTTTATTTTGATGTGTGAGTGAAGGGTTTTAGATTACCATTCTCTCGCACATGTTCCTATATTTTTTATCCAATGGATAGAGATCGTTTTTTCACTACCAACAATCATCGATGATGGCTCACTTAAGCCGACATGTAGTTTCACATTCATCATACAATAGAACCTTTGAAACTCTCCCAGGGTCAATTTAGCATGGAAGGAATCACCATCTTATGGATTACAATGTTGGGTGAAGTCCTTCCAAATTCCTTATATTCATTTATCAAGGATGAGTAGATTAATGGATTCCATGGTATAGAGAAAAAAAATACTTATGAATAATTAATTTTCTAACATTATAATGTTTTCATTTCATAATATATCTAAAAATTAAATTTCTTAGCCTCCTTGGTTCCTTGGAATCCCATCCCATAGTACGTGGGGTCCTTTTTACTTAGATTTTGAGAGGGAATGTAGAGTTGGGTGTGAGTTAAAAATATGGAAACTAACCTATAAGTAATGAATCTCACTCTCCATGTCAGGATGATTTTCAAGAGAGGAATAGATAATCAGTTACAAAGTGTTGGATAATGGAATTTTAACAAGGTACGTGATGTTGAACCCAGATAGCCACATGACCATCAAAGGACAAACATGATAAAAAACCCCATTATTCCCCCTATCATATCGAAGAACTATACCAAATGTGAAGTTCAACGTGATATTTACTATTATAAAACATAAATTGGGAGAGTGATTTAGCATAATATTACTCAAGAGTGGGCGATAATATGATCCTACAAACATTTTTTTTATTATAGGCATCCCTATTTCCCCATGCATAAGTGTACAGTTCTAAAAGAAATAGTGATGTTGATGGGACAGTGGGATGGTATCTCTGTAGATAGGAACTTGGGGTTAGCCATGGCTGTAGATCAATACAACGAGGCACCAAATCCATTTATTGAGTCATATGTAAAAGACTAGTTTCTTGGGGCTATGAGGGTTAAAAATGGGTTAAGTCCTAGGGAATAATGAGTTTAAAACTATATTTATTGGGAAATTCTATTTTGGGTGGGTGGACTAAATGGATCACCACATGTAAAAAAAGTGAGTGGGTGGAGTTTTTATAGTTGAGGAGTAGGGAGATAGTTATTGGAGTGAGGAAATCTGTTCTGAGAATTGACCTCTTGCCTTGGGTGAGTTATTCATAAGGAATTTCTTGAACCTTATCATCTCATCTTCTTCTCCTTCTCTAATTAATTATGGATATTATATTGAAATACATATAAATAAGACTATTCTTGGTATATTGGGTGAGTTTGGGAGCTTTTCAATAGATTATATAGGGCGTATAATGGACATGAAAATTATTTTATGGACTTTCCACTTCCACTATAGAAGATAAATACTATAGTAGTTGGAAGTTATTACCCCAAAGTTTTGTGGATGAAGTGTACACTAACTAATTTTGGAAAGTGTTTCAACTAGACTCTAATTTTTTGTGACAAAACAAATGCAGTTTATATATATTTGAATCATCATCATAAACAATGCTAACACTATCTTAATTACAATATTAAGATCTGGTTCATTCATGTTATACAGTTGTCACTCCCCTCTTCTCAAAAGCCTTAATTCTTGCATTAATTGTTTTTGGATAATTACCATCTTTGAAAGAAGGATGATCACTATTACTTGGGATGAATGCTATAATCCCATCAATTCTAGTGGATTGAGTATTAAAAACATCACCTATTATAATGATGTTTTGTATGTTCACTTTATGTGGAAGCTCAACATTGATAATTACGAATCCCTTCACTTCCTAAAATCCATATTCTTACTAAAAATCAAGAATAAAAACATTAAATACATGATATAATAATTAAGGCTAACCTTCAATATTATTTCTCTACTATCCTATATACTTTAAGATGGATACCTAATAGGGATTCATATCACAAATTTTTGATGGAAAATGAGGCATCTGCATCTCTTATTCATTACTATTATAAAATTTTCCCCCTTTAAACCACATGTCACTATCAAGGAATTTTTGGATAGACATCCCTGTAATTAAACTAGGGAGATTAAAAAATCATTAATAAGTTTTCTTTTAATCCCTGAAAAGATATGATTACATGGGATCCCAATATATTTGGCCAACTCACATCTATTATATTTTATCTCATTAAATTTGGAAATTCTAGCTTGGTTCTTTCATGGATTCACAATTTTAACTGACCTATGATAAAACCTTCATGATTCACCCATATTTGTAAACTCTCCCATGGTATAAATCCCATGGTGGTATAAATTTATCTATTTGGAATATCTTAATATTCAAAATAATCTCTTTGCAACTAACATAGAGAGGTTAGAAAACAAATATTTTTAATATATGCTTCAACCTCAGTCCATAGGATAGATCTTTTTGGTCTCTATTACACCCCTCAATATAATTTAGCCTCTATTGAAGTCATGTTTTCCAACTACATCATGTTACATATTTCATCACAACTCCGATACATTTTCTAGGCTACTGTATTTGAGAAACTTTATATCATATGGGGAACTCAGAACACCATAATTCGTGGTTAGTGTAGCTTCAACAATTAAACTTCATTATCAGAACCCATATACTCTATCAGGGGTTTGGAATACATTTAAATTGGATTATTTAATAACTTTATACAAGAATTTATTTTTATCAAATGCCTTGGTATCCTTGGAAGCCCCATAAATTATTTTGGAACATTTTCAGTTACATGGGATCCTCAACTACCAAGTTGGGTTAAATCTAATATAGATGGAGCTTCTAAAGTTAATCCTCATCTCTTGGGTTGTGGTTCCATCTTTAGAAATCACACTGAGTAAATCCTTAGTTTATTTTTAATTGATTATGTTACTAACATTTATATTGATGCTGATATGGTTGAAGTCAGAAATATGATGGACATGGATAAACAAAGAGGTTAGTAATTTATATGGTTGAAGTACGACTCCACATTTATAGTGCATGAAATTAGAAAAAAACAACACATACGTCTCATAGATATTGATGGATCAATGGATGGACTACCTTGAGTTCCTGGACTCCATTAACTACATTATCACTCATTTATACTGGGAGGCAAACATGGTTGTAGATATTCTGGCCAATAAGTGTATAGGATGAAATGGATTTATCTAGATGGACTACCTTCCCCCGGAATTGTAACATCTATCCGAAATATATTTCTTTCAAAATACCCTCATTACACTATTTTAATCTTGTTTTAATTTCAATAAATGAGTCTTGGAAACACCCAAGTGTCCCCCTTTCTAAAAAAATGAATAACTCCAAGAAAAGAGGGTCAAAACCATTTATGGTTTAAAAAAGTAAACAATATCATATATTGGGTAACCATAAGAAAAATGATGTATTAACTATTTCTCATTTGTACATATCTACCACATTTCAATCTAACATCTGAATTTCGCAATATAATCGAAAAGGTCATTTAGTTTTCACATAGATTTTAATGTGACCGAACACCGAAAATGGGTCAAAACCAAGTAAACATGTTATTATTATAATGGAAACATAGGATAGTGATCCTTAAATCATATTTGATATATTAGAATCAACCACACATTAATACGATTGTCATGATTCTTGGTATTATCCATAGTATCATTTCACCTTTATATTTTTGTTAAAATAACATATCACCCATCAAGGGGTTAAAACTGAGAATAAAACATTACATTGACATAGAACACATTACATTGATCTCGGAGTGATTTTTTATATATATAAATCCTTCACACAAAAATTTGATTGATAAAATTCTCAGTATGATAGAAAGTAAAAATTCATATTGTTAACACTTATAAATAAACAAAAAAATAACACATGTAAGAGTCCAAATCGAGGAAATGAGATCGTATATGAATAAAAACATAGTAAAATGATCTAAGAGTCATTTATGATATGTATAAACCATGAAAACATCAATCAGGCTAGTGAATTTCTTGTTAAGATCGAACATGTCATTTTACCTCCACATTATTATTAAAGGTATAAGTCACCTAATTGTTGTCAAAACTAAGAAAAGGAGTTCATTTTTCTATGAAAAAATTAGATCATGATTCTCGATGACTTTATGTTTTTAAAATAAATTGTTTATTAATTTGATGCCTTTATATATTAGTATGTTCAAAATTTTATTTTCTCCATGAATTTTTTTAAATATATATTATCCATCAAGGGGTAAAAACGTAGTAGATGACTTCAGATTGATTAGGAAATATAGGTTTATAAACCCTGAGAAATTTTTTATTTATAGAAATAAAAATTGCATCAATACCATGATTTCATGATAATCTGAGATCATTTGTTGAATTTTTACCCATTTTTATTTTCTTATATTTTTAATTACTTCTTATGAATTTTATTTATTACTTACTTTTATCTGTCTAATTCTTTCTCCTAATATTCTCAATTTTACAGCTTGTGAATATTTTTTATATTCTACATCTATAAATTCTTTTTTATTTACCATTATGTATTCCTGAACATTGAATCCCAACTCTTTTATGAATTAAATTTGTAGATCTTACTTCTAATTCAAATTCAAAAAATAATTATTTCATATTTCCTATATCAGATTCAAATTCTACATTTTTATTATTTCATTTTCTTGTTTTTTATTTCATAATTTTTATATTATTTTGTTCCTTATCCTTTGTCTTATATTTTATTATATGATTAATATTTTTTTATTACACTTATTTTGTTTCAAATATTTCTTCTTTAACTTATCCATCTACTTTTATTTCTATATTCTATCTTTTTTTTGGATTTTATATTTTGATTTTAATTATTTTGGTTTTTCAAATGTTTATACTTATTTTTATGATGTTATTTATGTTTTTTTGTTCTAAATTTTCTTTCTTTGTTCATATAAATTTATATTTCTTATGAATCCTTCTTCTAACTTTCACCTTTGTTCATTGGTCAAGCTTTCACTTCTAGTTATTCTTTAATTTAATCTTTTTTTCTTTTCATCCTCTCAACATCTACCATTGACGTTTTCTCTTTCATTTATCATACTTTCTACAATTTTATTCGACTCTTTCTTCATCCTCTACTTCTCAATTTGTGATTTTGGCTTTCATAATTTTCTTTTTCTTCTAGTTTTTTTACTTTTTCTTCAAATAAAATTTCTACTTTTAGTTTCATTTTTTTATTGCATCATTTTTTATTTCATATTCTATTATTTCATATATTTTTACTTTTTTATTTTTCTTTTGAGTCTACTATACTTTTAATTTAGTCTAAATTTTGATTATGATTATGCCTTCTATATTTTTTCATATATATTCTAGATTGACTTGTAACTATGGTTCTTCCTTTTGCATCAAACATTCATCTTACAAATGGGTTCAACTTCTCCAATTTCAAGTACCTTTATTTTTTTATTTCGTGTAATTACTTGAATTTTATTATTATATCCAACTAATATATTTTTTATTCTATTTAAATCTCACTTTTTGGGATTTTCCATGGGACCTTTTGATTTTGGATTATAGATCATCTTTTATTTCAACTTTTAGCACTACTTTTATAATTGTTATTGACTTATTCCTTCTCCTTCGACTTCTAGATTATGGTTTTTTTATTTAAAAGTTTGTACTAGATATCCTTTTGCATTTATATAAAATCATTCATCTACATTTATTTTCATTTTTTAATTGAAATTTTTATTATACATTCATACCTATATTATTAGTTATGAATTTATGCCTCTTGATTTTTCTTTTATATTCATCCTTCATATTTTTTTTAAATAATTATTTTATTTTTTTCTTATTTTTTAAATCTCTATACTTTATTCCAGACACGCTTTATTATATATTGATTTTATATTCTACTTTATCTTTCACTTCCCTTTCTACCCCTACTTTAACATTTGATCATCATTTTCATATTTCACATTTTAGCTTCATCTATTGTTGGTCCTTTGACATTTTATTTGTGATATCTATGTTTTGAGTTTCATTTATGCTTCAACTTTTTAAAATGTTTTTTTATTTTATTCTATATATACCATTAAATATTCTTGTGTCATTTTATTTTTTTATGTTTTTGAATCATATTTTAGTAATTTTTATGTGTCTACATTGAATTCCCCTTCCACTTCCCCTAATTTTAAACTTGGCTTACTACTTCAACACTTACTCATACTATAGTCCTGGAAGGTTCATTTACATCTAATTCATCATTTTGTTTGGATTATGTATGTTATATTTCAATTTCTGTTTCTAATTATTTGTTATTTCAAGCACTTATTTCCTTATAACCCATATCATTTTCCTCATCTACTTCATTTTCTGCTAACTTTATATGTATATCCATTTCCATTTATGTGCATCAATTCTATGCTAGGATTGATCGGTATGATCCAAAATATCTTTGATCCATGATATTTTAATGAAAATAACTTATGACCCATTGATGGGTCATAACCGAGAAGACAACATCATATTAACATGGAAATATAAGAAACTGATCCCAAATACATTTATGAACTGGATTAATCAGTCGCACATCAATCATATTCCTTGAATGCTTTGTCTGATGATAGCTTTGATTTATTATTGATAATATTTATTAATAAATTAAAATAACTCTTGCAGATGTCAAGACGAATAAAATGTGTTCTGATTCGAGTGAACATATAAGAACAATATCTTCATTTCATTTATGAAATGTACAAAACAACTGCATGTCAAACTGACACATGAATTTCTTGGTATGATCAGAAGTTATGTTTGGACTGCACATTCACAAGTCACACCAAAATGTGGTCAAAATGGAAGGAAATTGGTTCATATTTATATGATAACATAGAAGTATTATCATAAAAAAATTGATATATAGGAATCAATCACGCATCAATATGATGCATGTCTTTTCAATATAATGAAAAGTATATTTTCATCATGATATTTTTATTAAAAGGGAATATCATCAGTTAAGGGGTAAAAACCAAGTAAGAAACTTTCATTTGATAGGGAAACATTAACTAAAAAACCATTATTCATTTTTGATCTATAGAAATTATATGCACATCAAACCAATTACAAAATTTCTTGATAAGATGGAACTGAGATTTAAAATTATTAATGCTTATTAATAATGGAAAATTCACAAGTGGTGATGTAAAAAATGAGAAAATTAGGCCATATTGACATCAAAACATAAAAAAAATGTTCTTTGAGTATTCTATGTTATTTATGAACCAAGAACATGTTAATTTGAAGTCTGAATTGATTGGTATAACCTAGAAAAACAAGTTTAGATTGTTCAAAAAAAGGTTGTCAAACTCATGATCCAACACATAGGATCATATGATCAAACGCTCTTAGAATCCTCCTCAATTATAATAAGTTCAGAGTATCAGTTCCATGTAGGATATCCTGGTTGAACATTACAATTCAATGATATCATAGTATTGTTGGGTCGTCTGAGGTATCTGTGGAGGGAGATATTCATATGGATTTAGTTTTTTCTAAAAAAAAAATCATTGAATTGATAAACTACTTGATGTGATGCTGCCTTTTGATGCTATCAATAGCTAATGCTTCTCTATGTCTGATAAACCACTAAGAAGAAGACATATTCATCCACTGATACTAAACCAACTTTTTTTAAAGAAAACTTTTTATCGAAATGGTAAACCAATTTCTATTCCACTGCCTCCCAAGGATAAGGCTTCTCTAAGTTCAAACAACTATCAGGAATAAGAAAGGTTCTTCTAAAGACACTTACACTTTTTTGGGATGAAAAATAGTTTGTTTAAATTTTTTAATTTTCCCTTTTTTTATTTCGCTTATTTTTATACCTTATTTATAATCATTTTTTCTATTTTTTTGGTTTTTCGTTGTGTGGGTAAAGTAAATTGTATCATTGTAATTTTTTATTCTAAATTTTTTGGGTTCATGATTGTTTTTTTCTTTTATGTTTTTTTTACTTTTTTATATCTCATTTTTTGTTTCAAATTTTGTATCTTTTTTTAATTTTCATTTAAGATAGATATATAATTATGTAATATTATTATTATATTTTATTGATTTACCATTATAGAAAACTGTATAAATTATATATAGTGATATAATTTTAAATCTTATGATCTTGATTTGATCCAATGATTTATGAACCCCCTTGATTTGATCCTAGGGTAGTATCTCGATTTAGATAACCATATCCTTAAAAATTTATCAATATATTGAATTCATATGTGATCTTTAAGAATAAACATCTAATTAATTAAATTATTATATTTCTTTGTATAATTCATTATATTATTTCACCTTGGTATTTTTAGTAAATTAAATATCACTCATCTATTGGTTAAATCCAATAGAAGGTCATTTGACACATTTCTTTTAATGAGTTTTAAATTTTTTACAAACGCACTTTTTATTATTCCAATATCACCACACATTAGATCGATTAGATATCCATCTCAATAAATCAAATATTATTTGACAAACATTTTCCTTTGATTCTTGATAATTAAATTCCCATTTGTAAGTTTTAAACCTCTGAAACATGTTTTTTTGAAATTAAAATCCATAAAAACACACATTTTTTCATTTTGAGAAAACCATGTTTCAAATTGATGTGAAGTAAATCCTATAAGTATAACAATAAATGAAAGTTTTTTCTGTGATATTTCGTGATATTTAGAGTTCTTATTATATTTTTTGAGCCTTTTATTAATTTTTTAAATTAATTTTAAATTTAATGAAATTTCATTTTCAATCATTAAAACTACAACATACTTCATATTTATACGTGATCCATCAAAAATTTCAAAAAATAATCAATAATCATCAATTATTTCATGAACAATTTGGATCATTTGTGTGGTTATTACCATTTTATTTCATATAAATAAAAAAACTTTTTTCATGATGAGAAAACCACACTTCAGACAGGTGTGCTATATATTCTTATATATCACAAATCAATTGGTGGTTGATTTCTTGTGATTTCATCATAATATGTGATTTTTTAATGTATATAACCATTTAAGGCATGTATTTAATGACCATTAAATGTAATAAAACATTGTTCAAAATCATTCGAACTAGATATACCAACAAATTAATGTATGAACTGTTCGTGTATTTTATAAATAAATCAATGATCATTTTACTGTGATTTCAATACAATCTATGGAAATTTTCATGGTCATTCAAGTAAAACTACAATATAGATTGATGTGATATATATATATATACATGCCAAAAATTAATAAATAGTCATTGTTTTTTGATTTCATGATAATTCAAGGACATTTTTATAGTTAAGGTCCTTTGATGAATGTTTTTGAGGAGTTTAAAATATAATAATGCTCCCATATCGATCATTCCTCCATCACCGCTCATTGAATTGATTTCTAGTGAATTAATACATGTTAAAAATTAGTCAGCAATAATTTTCTTATTATTTCGACAATATACATGTTTTTATAGGGTTTTACTCTTTAAAGAATTTTTTTTAACTTTTAAATCAATAAAAACACAATTTTTTCATTATAAGGTAACAACGAGTCAAATTAATGTATAGTCTAATATTAAATTTTAAGATATATGGTCATTTTCATATGACTTCATGATAATATTAGGCTATTGGACAGGGTTCGACCCTTAGACAGATATTTTTAAATATTATTAAATATAATAACAAAATTCATCTATTTGAACCACACATAATTGAGGTGTGGCATATTCAGAGTTGTGACTAATTAAGTAATGATAAATTTCCAATTATTTCTTGAAAATATATGTTTATTTTTTATGTTTGAATTTTTTAGCCATGTTTATTGATTATTAAATCAATGAAAATTCACTTTATTCATTCTAAGAAAATTGTGAGTTTTATAAGGTCTATTTTTATATCCCAAATTAAATGGTGGTCACTTTTTGATGATTCCATGACAATCTAAGGTTGATTTCTAAGTTTTGATCATATAATATATTTTCAATAATTTTTTACTATAAGATTGCTTATTGTTCTGGTGTAACTACACAATACATCAATATGACATATTGTTTATTCCTACATGTGAAAAATTATGTGGTGGTCATTGTCATGTGATTTCAGGGAAATATGATGTCATTTTCTTAGTTTTAATCATTTTATGGAAGTTCTTAAATAATTAAAAAATCTTTATAAACACAATTTTCATTACTTTGAGATAATTTTACATTATATTTCAAACATGTTTATGATCATATCATAATTTAAGGTCGTTTTTTATGTTTTGACCCTTTGACACGCATGTATTGTGTGTAAAATCCATAAAACACACTCTTTTCCATTTTGAGCAGACCACATGTTGAATTGATATAGGATCTATTCCCACATATCATACATTAAATCTAGGTTGTTTCTAGAAAATTTCAAGATAATTCATTGTCATTCAATTTGTTTTAACCCTTTGATGCATGTTTTCTATGAACATGAATATGTGAAAATATATTTTTTCCATTTCAAACCCAACACATGTCGAATTGACATGTGACATGATCACACATGTGAGAAATTAATCAAAGACTATTATCCTATAATTTCTTGATAATTTGGTATCAACTGTCAAGTTTTGAACCTTAGATGTTATATCAATAAAAACACATTTTTTTTCATTCATAGAAAACAACAAGTAAGGATAATGAAATATGTATTCCTATATATCATAAATTAAATATTTTAAATTTTCATATAATTTAAAAAAAATCCGAGTTCATTTTATAAATTTTTATAATTTGATGAATGTTTTTAATGTCTTTAAAATCTAAATAAACTGATTTTTTAGTCATTTATACCACACCACATGGTAGACTATCATGCAGTCTCTTCGTATATATTTAAAATCAATAAATTATCATTTTTATATGATTTCATTAAAATATTGTGGTTTTTTCTTAGGTTTGAACCATTTATATATGTTTTTGGATTTTTAATTCAATAAAAATGAAATTTTTATCATTTTGAGAAAACTAGATATATAACCATATATATTTTACTAAACCCTTCCTTTTTGCATTTTGGTAAGATAGCTGGTTCAAGGGGAATTTCATAAATTTTGAAGTTCTTGTAAAAATTATTTGGAAAATTTCTAAGTGGTCTTAAAATAATATCGAAGGTCAAGGAAGTAATTTTGTTGTGATGAAATTTTATTTATTAGTTCAATATTTGTTCCATGATATTCAAAAGTTTTTTATAGTATTGAAAGTAATAATAAAACTTTTTATTAATTAATTATAATTTATTTGAACTAAAAATGTACTATTTTGAATGAAATATTTATCATTACACATGAAAATGTTGTTTCACAAGGGAAATTATTTTTTACAAAGGCTTCATATCGGTCGGGTATAGTTTCCTTGAGCTCTGTAAGGGTATAGGATAGCATTATTGGCTTCATAAAGGTATTCCTCATCTCACATAAGGGTAAACCTTATTTTCTAAAGGCTATATATTGATTTTCTTTTTTTTTAGAAGTTACATAATGATGAATTGGAGCTCTTATGCACTATGTAATGTTAGACTAATCCTAAATTATGTTTAATAGGATAGTTTTTTAAAGGTAAAAATTAGTTTCCTTTATTTTTTTAAAATTAGAACTGAAATACTTAAGGTCATATAAGGTAACATGCTTAAGATTACCAACACTCATAAGTTTCATCTATAAATTGTGAAGATCGTGTAAGCGTAAGAAAATTATTACGTAAGGGAAAGAAATTTTTTCACTGTGCTGCATAACAGCACCATCAGATTTTTTAAAGGTAAAGGTATGTTCTTGGGGATTGTGTAAAGGCCCTTTAGATTATATGTAAAGTTCAAATGATTTTTATTTTACTTATGTAAAGGTAACATGGGGTGTAATCAAAAAACTGTGTTACCCTTACTCAATGGGTATGTCTCACAAAAGGCTATAATATTATTTCCAAAAAACATGATTTTTTTCTTTTTGAAATATTTTTAATGAATTTTTATTTTAATAAAATGGGAATAAATTTGAATTGAGTTGCCTTTCGCTCGATTAAAATTTTCCAATGTGATATTTTGAATCTTCCTAATTTTACAAGGTATAAATTGTTTGTATGGAATTATTTTGGTGATAAGTTTATGAAAATTTAATATTCTTGTGAAACTTTATTTGTTTGTTTTAAAATACATAATCTTACCCTTCGATTAATTTTTCTTTCACAAGTCCTATAGATTCAATACCTTGACATTGGTGTTTTTTGAGTCTTCATAATGTTATGTGTGGCTTCTTCTCATTCCAGACCTGTATTTTTCCTTGTTTAATAAATCATCCACTATCCTCAATTTTGGATGTAACTTGTGATGTCTTCTTCAAAGAGGTAGAGGATTTGTGACTACTCCTTACATTTATACTATTCACATGTGAAATTATTATTCTTTAGAATCCTTTTTTATATGAATTAAATTAACCATAATTAGATAGTAATAATTTAAAATAATCTCATAAGGAATAGATATGCAATAATATGGAAATTTATAAAAGAGGAGAATAAATTAATTTTCATGAGATCCTATTAAATATTATTAATTATAGATTTTTTTAATGGAATATTAACTCATGTAGTATAATTTCTCTTATTAATGATGGAATTTAGTTATTTATAATTATTGTGTTAATATTGTTTCAATAAGGGAAATCGAGGTTTAATTCTTTCAAAAAATAGATTTCACGTGATTTTTTAATTTCAAATGTTGAATTTAAAATTATAATACTTATGGTGGAAAAATAATATTACATTTCAATATGGAAATCACATGTGGAAATAAATATACATATTTAATACTTATGTTTATAATTTCATAAATGGAGTTTAATTATTTACATGTACATTAGATAATAATATTTTTTAATTTGTAGGCTTATCAAAAGAAGAGAAAATAAGTATTTAGATGATTTAGATTAATCATAATTTTTATTGAAGTTAGTCAAGTGAGAGAAATAAATAATGTCATGTTTCTCTGTTAAATTTCTTAAATAATATTAATGAGGATATTTTGATAATTCAATTTACCATAATATTCAAATAGTGATTATCGTGTGATATAATTTAACTAAATTATTGTAACCATAATTAGTATCAAAAGTCAGAAAATTAATATTAATAGGTGAATTTTTTTTGATATGTGATCACATGTATTTGAGATATTTTTTTCCTACATGATTTACTTCATTGTATTCTATGTATTGTTTTTATTGCTAAATATTATTGATATGCTTGGAAATAAAATAACAGTTTAAAACACTTAATGCTTTGGTTATAATAGAGGAGGAGTGTTGAAAGGATTATTTACAATATTGATGATATATATAAAAAGGGAACCTTATAGTAGAATTCCAGATTAAATAAATAATATTTAGTCTTAAAATATATAATTTTATAGTTTTTGAGATTTATTATTAATAAATTATTTATTTAATTAATTCTATGGAAAATTAATAATTGAATAATCATTACTTGGAAACAGAGCGTGACCGACATTTTAGGTAAACGCTAGAATTCCTTGTTTGTGTTTTTCCATAGTTTCTTTTGAGATTATATTTTTAATAATATATTTAATATATATTTATTCTCTATGGATTTAGAGCCTTGATGTGATTGAATTATAACCCTATATGGTTGGAATATAGGGGGATGATCAAAGTTGTTGTAGTGGAATGGGATTCTAGTGACATGGTATCAGAATGGGATGTGTGATATGATGTTATGTGCAGAGCTGTCGGAGTTGAAAAAATGAGTGATAAAATGGGTTGAAGTTGGTGTCAACCATTATTGAGGTGGTAAAATATAGGATTCTTGTTTAATGTAGGATGGTCAATTGATATTCATATAATTATATTTTAACTATTGGAAGCAGTTAATTATATAAACTATGTGTGAATCTATATGTGGTATCTTGGGATGATTTCAAGAGTTACCAGATGATTATAAAATAATATATTAATTAATTAAAGAATAGAGTTAGTTCTTAATTCTTCCTTATAATGATGAAATATTTATGTATTATTTAATTGAATTAATAGTGTCATTGAAACTTATCTTAGAATATTAGAATGATAATATTAGAAAAGAAAAAGGGAAAATATAAATTAATGGATAACTAATTAATTAATGTTGATCTGGATGCTTTTATTATTATGAATCATATGCCCTAGTAGTTGTGTCCATGAGTCTCATACGATGTTAGCAATAGATTATTCTAAGGGTTGGTAGTTTCACTTAGTGTGGTTGTGATCCATATATATGTGTTTTCTATTTTATCAATTCATATGCTACGCTACCCATATTGAAAGGGTGACTGACATCCAGTGGACTCTGGAAGGGTTTTCTTCACAACATATTGGTTTTTAAGGAAAATATAACCAACTGCCACCTTTGACCCTAATCCATTATTCTATTAGTATTATGTACTAGTATATGAAATGCTTGTCATTCCCAATATATGTGTGAAGAGGTATACAATTTTTTGTAGTTTTTTCAAAAATACATGTCACTGGATATACTATCTTAATGGTTATTATAAGTTTTTTTTGTGTATGTTCTATGATGGATTGAGGTATAATACATGATTTATGAGCTATGGGGGATCCCAAAAACTACATGGTTATTATGTGGATATGTGGTTGGGATGATGAGATAATTTGATACATGAGGTACATGATTTATCCCAGCTCTCTTTAGGAGGGATTTCTTTAGCCCAACTATATTTAGGATGGATTTTTGAGAGATATGGTTAAGGATGTGAGATGTTGGGGAAAAAAAGTATTCCAGTGGAAAAGGGGATGTGGGGTACAATTATTTTAAATTATATTGTATATTAAATGATTACTTGTATGTGAGACCTAATGAGTGATCCATGGTAAGGAGGATAAAATAATAGTAAAACTATTTAGTTAATGAGTTAGTTTTATTTATTTACTCAATAGGATTTAATATGCTTTATGTAAATTCTACAGAAGATATTTTAGGGAGAATCCTACTGAGTATACCTGTTATAATCACCCTATATATATATAAAATTATTTTCAGGTCAACAAGGGCTAGTTGGTGATTGAGCTGGTCATTTCAAGATCATGGTGTTTTTTAGGACTTTTGGAATCTTTATGGTCACTACCAACACTTTTTATAGTGTTTTCAGTAGTTTAAATTGGAGGTCATTGCATTCATATCATATATTGGGATTGAATATTATTTTGTTATGAGTTGGAGTTGTTTAGTGGTTTATTATAACTTATCTCTATCGTTTCTCATTTATTAAAGGGTAATGTATCCCATAGGTTTGTATGATATACCCTCGGTGTGTTTCATCAACATATATCCTATTGGAGTCTAGATTCAAGATTCATTATCTCACTTCTATAATTTTTATCCTAGGCGGGGTAATTTAGTTGACAAGGAGTCGTGATAGAGTATTATTATAGGTCATGGTTGAGGGATAGGATGAAATCTATAGTTAAGCACTTATGAGGATGTATGGGTTAGTAGAGAAACAATTTCAGTTGGGATTTTAATTTTCTATGATCAATGGAGATGAGTTAGGACATAGGATTATAGGAACCACTATGGTCTAACATAAATACTATAAGTTTACTTGATATACTAATCAATATGAGTCTTATAATGACCAATAATTTTATAAATAGAATTTTCATTCTAATTATTTTGTCATAATAGTAATGAAGTATAAAGAAAATAAAACACATAACGAAAAAAATATAATTTTTTTCTATACATTAATATAACAAAAATGGAAATAATAATTAAAGGTATTAAAATTGGAAAAAATTAAATTAATAATATAATAATAAGAAAAATTGGATCTTCTCAATCCACTTGAATTATCACACCAATGAAAAACATTATAAAAATTAGTTATAACATTTGAAATGAAATATGCATTTTGGAAATGAAAAAATATTTTTTTTAGAAAATAGATGTTATTTAAGAAAGAATGAAATATGAGGTATTTATAGGAATTAAGGAACCCAAATGACCATTATAAATATGATTATTAGAAGAGTAATACAACCGTCAGAATAGTAACTTGATCGTTGAAATATTAATTTGATCATTACAAATAGTAACATGTTTTTTAGAATAATATCCTCACCTATGGGAGTCTAAAATACAATTAAGTATCTTATAAAATGAAAATATGAGGTATTCATATTATGGTAAATATAAATAAATGGTTTAAAAAAGATAAATTATGTGTTTGTATTTGTGTAAAACATAAATTTTATAATTATCCATTTATAATAAATATAATGATTTAAATGAAATATTATATTCAAAAAATGGATATATAAATTAATATTACTTTTTATTGTAATGATAATATAATTATATGATATCGTAAATAATTTTTCAAAGGGTCAGAAAATTAATCACAATATTAAAAATGGTATTTTTGAAGAAATGTGTATTTTATTTAAAAAAATATCAAATTTAGAAGAAAAAAATCATCAAATTTATTTAATATTTTATATACATAATTATAAAAATGGTTAATTTTAATTTTTGGTATTTTTATAGAATAATTGATTTTTAATGAAAATTTAAATACTATAAAATATGGTATTTAACATTATAAGCCAAATACTTAAATTATTGAGTCATGCATTAAATAAGAATTCATTAGCTTAAAATCACATGCACTATTTACTATTAATATCTATAAGAATAAAAATTGTTAATTTTCATGAGACAAAATAATAAACATATGGGTATAATATTAAACAAAATACCCCTCTCTACCCCTTATAAATATCACCCCTCCCCACCCCTACTCCTCAAAACTTATAAAACATAGAGATTTACAAATTCCCTAACTAATCCTCTCCCAGACATATTAGTGCTACTTGTCTCACAATAAGAGCAATTACAACCACTTTAAGGATTTTTTCAAGGAAACAGCATTCAGGTGGACAAAATCTCAAATTTTCTGTTTTAAAATTATTTTCTCTTCAAAGTCACTCTTTGCCACCATCCACCCATATAACACAATTAATCCAGAATTGTAAATATAATATAATGTTATTATTTTAATTGGATATAAACCTTATACTCTAACCTCATTTGTTTCAAAATTGAGTACATTTTTTACAATATGATAGGTTAACCGCCTCCATGAACAAAGTATTTCATTTTTCCCACCACCTTCAGGAATGGTTATGGAAACAATATAATGGTTAAATATGATTTTAATATGTATAATATAACTTATTCTAATTTATATAATTTTTAAATAATTGTATAATTAAATAAAAAGAATCTTGTTCATGATTATAGGTAAAATGTCTTAAATGAACTCAACTTGTAACATTAAAATTTTTATTAAGTGAATCCTCCCAATGTCAGAACACAGTAGGATATTTTTGACAAAATAACATACTATAATTATTTGAATAACATTTAATTTTACTTTTAGTGGTTTAGTCACATTTGACATGAACATCAATATCTATTCGCAAGAGATCCGACCATGGTACAATGACACAAACGCACTCAGAAAAATGAAATTTAAATTTATATCACATTGAAATGGTTATAAATGAACATAATAAAAGTATATTAAATATATATATGTAAAAGTATATGAAGTTATTAAATAGTCTATTAGGTTATAAAAAATATGAAAATTACCATTGATAAGCCAGATTAAAACCTAGAGACTCATATATTAGGATATACGTTTCATTAAAAAAATTTCTCTTCTATGTTCATAGTTTCCCTATTTAAGTATTCTCATCCATATGTTCATTTTTGATATAGTAAATTACAATATCCATAATAAAATTGTTAAATGGGTTATCATTATCAATTCACAACATTAAAATGTCATATATGATAATATTTATACACATTTTTTCACATCCTACAAGTTTAGGATAATTATTCAAACACTACCTTAAAATAAGGGGGTGGAATATTCCATGAGAATAATAAAGGAAGCCACAATTTTATCCCAATTATATAAATCCTCCCTTGTTAATATTTTTGGACTGAACTTCCTAGTAAATATTTTCTTACAACCTTTAGTAGATTTTGATACTATATTGGGAATGGATTTCCTATCCATATATAAATCTAAAAATAAACTATAAGGAGAGGGAGATAACAATTCACTTGGAAAGTCATCCTATTTATTTACAATTGTAAATAAAAATATGAATTTCCTTTGTAATATTTATCTCAAGTGTGGATATTATTTCCTTATGAGAAATAATATGAAGATCAAATGATGAAGCCAAAGAATATAATCGTTATTGAATAAATTCCCATTTTGAGGGATTATATTGATGTATTCCATAAAGAGTTACATAGTTGTCCACCTGAATAAGAGTTTGAGTTTTCAATTTAAATTATTCTAGGGTCTATGCCTATATCCAAGACTCTATATTGAATGGACACTATTGAGTTGTAATAACCAAAGAAGAAATTAAAAGAGAATCATGAATAGTTTTTTTGTATTCTTGAGTGCTCCACAATGGGGTGTGATGTTCCTGTTCTACAAAGAGAATGATGAGTCAATGTGCTTCTTCATTGATCATTGTGATCTCAAGAATATCAAAAGAAATGACATGTATCCCCTTTTATAGATATATGACTTGTTTAATCAACTAAGGGAATCCCATTACTTATCTATGGTGGACCATTGGTCAGGATATCACCAATTAAGGGTGAAGAATGAAGATATTCCATGGACATCAATTTGAACAATGTTTGGAAAAAATGGGTTCATAGTGATTCCCTTCAAACTCACCAATGATCTATAAATATTCATGGAATTAATTTATAGAGGCTTTAGAGATTACCTTGAAAAATTTGGGGTATTTTTATATATGATATTTGGATATACTTTATATAATGGAGCATGAAGAGAATTTAAATATTTTGTTAATGATATTGATAAAGGAGAAACTATATGAAATGTATAGTAAATTTGAGTTCTATATAGAGTAATTATAATTCATGGGGAATGTTATCACCATCAAATGGATATTTTTGAACACTTATATGAAAAAATATATTGAGGAGTGTCCCATACCAATCCTTGTAAAGGATATCCATATTTTACTGGGAATAGGTTGGTATTACTGATGATTTGTGAGAAATTTCTGATAATTATCTAACCTAAAACACAATATGAATTTTATGGGAGTAAATATTTTATATACTGATGAATTTAAGAGATCTTCAACGAATGGAAAAAGAGTCTTATCACTACCCCAATCCAAATACTACCCCAAAGTGGGGAAATGTTTTTGGTATACATTGATTCTTCAAATAAGGGATTTGAATTTGTATTGATAAAAAATAAAAAATTGATAGAATATTCCTGAAGGAAGTTTAATTTTTATGTTTAAAACTATCCATATATGATCAGGAGTTACTTCATTGATCTTTTTATTGGAAATCGTGTGGAATTATCTCTCCGAGGAATTTATGAGATATATATGAGTCATAGGTGCCTTAAGTATATATTTTTATAGATGTATTTAAATATAATTTGGTGAAGTTGGCTAGATATTGATAGGGATTATTATTTCTCAACCCATTATAATCCTAGGATGGAAAATCATGTGGTAGATGCTCTAATTATAATGTATCATGTGACTATATCAAATATGAGAGTTGAAAATGATCCAATATTCTTATACTTTCAATGAATGTTATAGATAATCATAAAGTATAGAATATCATCATTCTTTTCTCAAATTATTATTTAATTATTCTTTCTAGAGAAGATAGAGTATCCTCAATGGTGTGATATATAAATTAGAGAAATAAGAAATCTATAAGAAATCATAAACCCTCATAATTCAAAATTGATGATGGAGTAGTATGTTTTGGGTCACAAATATGTGTACCATCAAATACTAAGATAAAGATGCAGTTGTTGAATTATGCACAAAGCTCGACCTTCTCCATACACCCAGGGTGAATGATGATGTATTGAGATATCCCAGAGAACTATTGGTGGGATAATATAAAGAAGGAGATCGTGGAATATAAGTTAGTGTTCCTGGTACGTTAGGAAGATAATTCTAAGAGGAAAGACCCATTTGGGATCTTGCATCCATTTCCCGTAACTATATGGAAATTGGAAAACATCACCATAAACATTTTCACTGGTTATTTAAAAAAATATAATGGAAATAATTCTATATGTGTTATGGAATATTATCTATCAATGATTGTTCCATTCATTTCAATTAGAGAGGGATTATCACTCGATCAATATGAAATTATATACATCATAGTAGTGGTGAGGCTATATGTAACACCAATATTAATTATATCTGATCGAGACCAAAGATATAACTCCATGTTATTGAAGAGTCTTTAACATTCTCTATACATTGACTTAATAATTATTACGGATTATCACCCCTATACTGATAGATAATGTAAGAATACTATACAGATACTTGAGGATATTTTAATAACATTTTATATGGACTTAAAATGAAAATGGGATCAACATAATCCTCTATATTTGTTCTTATACAATAATAGTTTCCACTCTAGAATTAAAATAAATCCATTTTAATCACTTTATGGGAAGATATTTTGAACACCTATGTGTTTGTATGGAGTTGGTGAACACAATTTTCTATGACCTAAAATGGTTAAGGAGATTTTAGAAAAGTTTAAGATCATTCAACAACACATCAAAGTAGCATAAAGTGGAAGGAAGAGGTGTGTTAGAAATCAATGATGAGACAGGGAGTTTGAGGTTAGATATAATTTATTTCTCCATATTTCCCCATGAAAGAGATAAATGATATTTTGGAAAAAGTTAAAGTTATATCCTAGGTATATCGAACCCTTGGAGATTTTTTTATCACATCAGAGGTATAACCTATCAACTTACAGTCCAACCAACCCTATCTCAATAAATCGATATATTCCATGTATCCCTCTGAGGAAGTACATAAAGATCCCTCAAACTTACTTAATTCATATGTGTTAATGTTGGAAAATGATCTCTCTTATTAATAGTAACTAGTGATGATCTTGGGCCACAAGATAAAGTTATACTCAATAAGAAAACTAACTTATTAAAAGTAAAATAGAAAAATCGTATGTACAAGGAGGTTCCCTCATAACTGGATGAAATAATGAAGTAGTATTACACTCACCTATTATTATCCATGGTATTGAAACAAAATTTCAAGGGAGAAATTTTATAAGGGGTGAAGTATGTATCGACACAAAATTTTAACAATGGAATTCGCATTCATATAATTATGTCTTATATAGTAATAAGGTATAAAGAACATAAAAAAATGTGAAGGAACTGAAAAAATGTTATATTAATTTGAACAATAAATTATATAATAAAAATTTCTATAAGAATTTAAAGTATTACAATAGGAAAAAATATAAAATAAGATTACATTAATTGGAAAATATGGATTTTCTCAATCCCCTAGAATATTTTCACTCGTGAATGAAACTGTAGAAATGAAGAGAAATATTAGAAATTAATTATAAATTTTTAGGATAAAAATATATAACCTTTATATAAAATATATGTTAATGATAAATGAAGGAAATATGAGTTATTGATATGAAGTAGGGAAACCATATGATCGTTATAAGTAAGATTGTTGGAATAGTAATATAACCATTGGGATAGTAACCAAACCATTGGATTCGTTATCTGAACATCAGGAATAGTAAATGTACAGTTAGAATAATATCCTCACCTATGGAAGTGTCAAATATGATACAATTATTTCATAGTATAGGTAAATAATTTTATTAAAATGATAAATTATGTGTTTTTATTTTTTATAAAATTTAAATGTTTTAATAGAAATTTATAATAAATATATTGATTTAAAATAATTTTTATTTGGATAAAATAGATTTATAAATTAATATATTTTTTTATAATAATGATAATATGTTTTTATTAGAACATAATAATTTTTTATACTGACATAAAATTTATCATAATAGGAAAATTTCTATTTTTTGAATAATTGAGGTTTTATTTTAAAATTAAAATTATCATACTCAGAAAATTATTTTCGTGAAATAGATTAATTTTTTGAAATATAAACTTCAATAATTGGTTAGGGTGATTTTTTTTATTATTCTAATTTTTTTTGAATTATTTGTTAATGGTAAAATATGATAAAGTACATTTTTTACCATTATAAGATGAATACCTGAATTTTTTAGCCATGAATGATGTAATAACACATTAGTTAAAAAAGCATGAACCATTTAGTGTATATAGTCAAAATATTCAATCCTATTGGTATTCTTGGTCCAAAATAATAAAATAGTGTATATAATGTTCTAAACACCCCTCACATCCCCTTATAAATACCGCCCATCACCACCGATTCTCCTCAAAACATATAAGCCTTTATGCTCAAACCATTTTTACCCAATTACATTTCTAATCATATCCCCCTTTTCTTGGTGCTATTGGATTCACCAAAATACCAATTCCAAGTTACATATGGATTTTTTCAAGGAGACAACATTCAAGATGTAAAATTATCAAATTTTCTCTATTAAAATTGATTTCTTATTCTTACTGCTCCTCACCTCCATTGTCCAACATAAATAATTTATTTATTATTAAAAATATTATATAATGTTATTTTTTATTGGTATATTCATCTTAGACCCCAAATTAATTTTTTTATATAATGAAAACATTGTTCACAATATCGTTTTTTCATCGCCTCCACGAACAATATACTTCATTTTTCTCCACTGCCTTCAAGGCTCATTATAGAATAGTATTATTGAAAAATATGATTATAATAATTATATTGTAATATATATATATATAATGTTTCTAATGATTCAATAATATTTTAATTAAATAAAAATAGTCTAGTTTGTGATGATCGGTAAAACGGACTAAAAGAACTAACTCGATAAAGTTAACATTTTTTATAAGTGAATCATCCATATGTCAGAAAAAAAGTATATTTGGGAACATTTTAATTTATTCAAGAATATTAATGACATTTAATTTCAATTATATAGTTTTTTATCAATTTATAAGAACATCAATATTTATCCACAAGTGATCTGACCTTGGAACCCTGAAATGAACGCTCTTGGAACAACAAAAATGAAATTTATATCTCATTGAAATGGTCAGAAATAAATATATCAAAATTATATTAAATAAAAAATATATGAAAACTTTTCTTAATTAATTAATTAATGAATTTAATTTTATTATTTATGACATTATGTGAAATCATAGAATAATTCTAGAACAAAAGTTAAGAGATCTCTCTAAACCACCATTTTTCTTTGGGTTATAAAATTTTCTTCTCTAACTCACTTTCTATATAAAAACATATATATAATTCTTCTAATTTATGTATACATGTCTCTTAAAAATATAACTATATTATTTTCCTTTATATTCATTAGACAATACATGATTTAAGTTCCCCTTAATTAGGAAGGATTATGAAACCAATTTCATCCCATGGGTAATTATGATGTTTATACAATGTGACTGATTTTTATTTATATTAGAAATATGCATGTATATGTTAGGATGTGTTCCCTAAGATAATACTCTAATGAAATGGATAATATTTTTGTCTCACGATATGATCTGTATTGGATTTGGGGGTGAACCCAATCTATGATGGGAATTTGTCCACCATGTAGTGTTGTCTTGGTATTTAACATTAACTTATAATTATGTCATGTTATATATTTCTTCCAATTTCCTATATTTTCAAGACCTTATGGTCCCATGTTTATTTTTTTATTCCTCCATATGATTATTCATGTGCCTTTTCATTTAGGTTATCATGTTATGACTTCTGACTTATATGATATACTTCATTACCTTGTTTATTCCCATATAAAGATTTATATAACACACATTAATTTTAAGTATCCCCTAGGTTATCTGATGCAGTTTTAGGATCTAAAAGGGTTTTAGGATCTCATTATAGAGAAAAAAAATAAAAAAAACTGTTCTCATATTCTTTTCTATGTATTACTAACCGAGTCATCCAAAAACAGAAGGAATCTCGATATTTGGGTTGTATTTACTAGATATTTATTTTAGAAATACTGTAATGATATGTGTAATATGATTGGGTCTCGATTGAGAATAATGTGGGGTAGAAACCTCAGAAGGGATCATGTATCGTGCTTTTATTTTTTTGTGTCTAAAAGAGACCGAAAATGGGAAAATTTTAAAAATAATAAAACTAAATTTCCTTAAATAATATGTTTCCCAGGTTAAAAGTGCATAATGTTATTCTTTTCTAAGAGTGGCTCCAGGTTGACATACCCATAAGGTTCATGAAATTCAAAAATATATGTTAGAAAATCACTTATAGTTGAGGGTGATAATGAAAATTCTCAGTGGAGGATACTTTAAGAGTTCCATCTACCAAGTCTATATAATTCTAAGGGATTTATTTCGGGTTTGGGATTGGGGTTTGGTTGATAGAGGTGTTCATATAATTTTGTTTTAATTGTTCTCAGAGGGGCCAATGATATTTTTTAGTTGTGATTTTGTTTTGTGGGTTATATCAATAGTAGTGGATCTTTCTCCTTGTGGTTTGTGAGGACATGACTATTTTATTGAGGGGTTTCTAAGAAATGTTTCCAGGTAGAGTTTCTTCCTTAAACCCCAAGATTATAGGATATTCATTCAGTGATGTTTTCTCTAGGTTATGAGATTTATGGGCACTCCACTTTATTTGTGTTGAGTCCATTTAATTTACTTTTTTTTCAAAGACCCTTCGACTGTAAGACACTTAAAGTGAATGACCACGTTTATCATCATTCATCGATTCCTATCCCTTCATAATGAATATAGAGAAACCTCCTCATTCACATTATTTAAACCTAACTAAAAAATCATTCTACCATGATAATTTTTATCGATATACCCTTTTTTTAACCCACACCTAATTGGATTCATATATAGTATGATTAACTTATTCAATAATATTGGAATTGAGATGGAGATTTTACTTGGGGAAAAAATTTCTATGAACTTATTTATATTTTTATTTTACTCTCCCATTGTCCCTTTTTTATTATAAAGGTATGGTTCATTATCATTATGTGCATCATATAATCCTCTCTCAGGCCTGTTATGAATGATATTTGTTCCAAAGGAAGAGATTATAGTATTTCTTCCATTTTTTAATCAACAAACTCCTCAATCGACCCATGTGATATGGTCCCTAGTTTAGGGAAAGGTGAAGATTTTATGTATTCCTTTAATTTATTTTTTCATAGTATTAGACTTATTTCATTATCTATCATGAATTTAATTCATGTATTATATGAATTTTTCATGTGGCCTTGTATATTATATAGTGGTGTCCCGATGTACATACATCCTCAAAATGGATTTCTATCATACTTTTTCACATATTTTATCTTATTGAGTATATAATGGGATGGGATACCCCAAATATAATGATGTGTTATATTATGAATCATTTTAAAACATTGTGGTTGATTTAGTTATTCCCAAACAAGATAATATCATGGTATAATGGATGGGTTACTTGACATGTATCTTGTGGTATCTCTATTAATCGTGGTGTATCTAGTGACTAGGGAATGTTATGTGACATTGATATAAAACTCTTTAATTTAATAATTTTCAAATTGGTGTAAATGGTAAATGGAAGTTGGGTAACTAAATTCTTTGAATAAATTTCATGTGTGTTCCCTTAGTAAATAAATGTTTTTATAACAAACATGGAAAGTATTTTAATGTTAGATAATGTGGTTAGTTTAAAACTAAGAGTTGTTTTTAATGGATGTCATCTGTTAATTTTGAGTACCAAATATTTTGGATGGTATTTATAGTGATATTAATTTTATTAAGAGTGTGGTAAATCTATCTTAGTTGAATAAAAATATTTTGATGAAAGCATGTAACTTGGCCATGATTGTGATATCAGTTTGAATTTTTCTCTCATTTTTTATGTTTAAATCACTAAAAATAAAAAAAAATCCATTATAACGAATTTTAATTTTTAATTAATATATGTTCAATATTTATGTTACAAATTAAAAAGACTTCGGTGTTTTATGATTTTAGGATACTATGAGGTTATTTTCTAGGTATTAATCATATAACCAAAATGTAATTATTTTTACTCTAAAACTGATTATTTAATTAGAGCATGAAAATATTAAAAACAAAAATCTTCTCAATCAATAATCCTTGATATATTCCCGATCATACTTGAACCAGTTTTTCTCTTTGCATGAGACAATTTTTTCTTTTATTCCATGAAAATTAGTCTGATTTATATAGCACCATATATTTGGTCCAAGCATATATAAGTAGTACAACTATCCATAAACATATCTTCCATACTTTTAGTCAAAAGAATTATTAATATAACCTTGAAATAACTCAATTATGAATATCTCATTAGTACGAATAGATCTTAGCAAGAATAGATTGATTAAGATCAGTATTTAACATCCATTAAATTCACAATTAGAATGGTATAAATACAAATTAAGTATTTATCTTATGTGAAGAGATTTATCTATTTATAAATGTATTCTATATTGACACAACATTTATATATTCCACTTTTACGGATAAATAGATTATAGTGTTTCCTCATCAATATGAAAAGATTCTCGCTAACATGAGAAACACACTCTGAAAATATTTAATTTATCAAATAGAATACATATGAGACAATTAAACTTATAAGAACTCAGTTGCAACAATATCAATCTTTCCATTACATCTCCAAGGACTGTTAGGATCAATGAATCCTAGTTCCATTCTATATCAACTATGATACAAAAAGAATCTATATAATTTCATCATGATAATATAATCATAATGTATTTAATTATAATTCACACTTAGTGTATATAACCCAAAAATTGTATCTCCACCTTCATCCTACAACACTTATTTTATTAGATTCATCAATAAAGAATATATGGTAATGGGGTTACCTAAATTATCCTCATGTTTTAGAACATGATTGATTCTTTTGGACTGACCCCTTACATCCAATATACTTACAAATATTTATTTGAACAAAAACATTTGACCAAGCTCCCCTTTTATTGTATGTATGTCACCCCTTTTATCTATATGTTCTATAATACAATTATTTTTTGAGAATAACTTTAATATGACATTTTCTCTTTATAAATTTGTGATTTGTGTTGTTTTTTCCAGGTCTTTTTATAAATATTTGGTTTTTTTCCATCCATGTGGTTTGTTGAGTATGTATTAGCCATAGGATTTTGTGAACCCCTTTTTTCCATTCTTCATATTCATCTTCCAAAGAATTAAACTTATTATTTAGTGAATCCAAATCCTTTGTATTTTGAGTTCCTTTTATCAAATGCTTCTTTTCAATTCATTGTGAATGTTTTGAATAAGTCATTAGATATACTTGAGGATTCTTATTCTGATTTCTTCTCTATTAATAATAGAGAATGTTGGGTCTTGTTTTAGGTGAATCAGATCTCTCTTTAATCTGAAAGAAGTTGTCTCTAGGTAAGAAATATTTATCCCTTCTCCAACCAAACTCTATATAATTATAGGTCAAAAGGATTTGAGCAGCTTCGGTGGTGGCGTAGTAGTGAAGAAGAGGGGTACAACATCACCGTTCTTTGGGAGGTTCAGGGTTCAAATTCTGAGAGTCTGCCTTTAGGGCGAACCTCTACCTCGAGATCCCCCTGCCTTTCCCTGTCACTTGGTTTCTGACTGGGTGGAAAAAATGAGGCGCAACCCAACCGTGATGACGGATTTCTTAATGAACCATCGTCACCCAAGTTGTCACCCTCCGAGATGCTCTACCATCTCGGATGGCAACGACTTCTTCTCGGCTGGGGATCTCTCTGGAGTGACCTCTTCATGGGGAGGGGGGTTTCTTTTTATGGAGGGTTCGAAAAGTCCACACATGGGATTTCCATTTTTTAAGAAATAGGATAAAAGGATTTGATCTAATGATTTTTATCCTTGTTAAGTTATACATGTCCACATGACCATTTTTAGAACAAATATCATGTTATCTAATAAAACCGTACTCGATTTGTTTTTTTATTTAAGCCTACATTGATTGGTTCTTCCTTTATCGTTAACCAATCATGCTTCATAATAGACACTCACATTATGTCTATTTATCTCACAAAAAATAGTATTTCATCACCATGTTTTATAGAAATATTCTTAATTCATTTACATTAGATATGTAAAATATTTTTCTCGGAATATGATTGATTTTATTCAAGCTAATATATGTAATTTTTAGAATAGTTTCATCATTTTTTGATATCATCATTATGATATGAATATCCTTACCAATCTTTGTAATCTATAACACTTTTTCTTTTAGTTGTTTCTCTAAATTCAAACCATGATAATTCCTTTAATTGTATGTTGTATTCCCATATCCTTTATATTGTTCCTTGAGAATAGTTATACAAACCTAACATCATTTCTTCTTTTACACACAAGCTTTCATTTCGTTCATCAGTTCATTAATAACAACTCTTTTTCTATTCATCATCATCTTCTTCTCTATTTCTTCTGATCCTTTTGTGAGAGAACAATACATCTGTGATTTAGTCTTTTGGAGTTGCACTTCATTTTTGAAACCTAGAATGTATTTTTTTTGTTTCACCAATAACCTATATATTTATTACATGATGATGTTGTTTCATTTCCAATATAATAATTTGATATAAAATTTAAATCCTCATATTTACACATAGCATCTTATATATATTAAAAATTAAATATACATATTGATACACATTTATTTACCAAGATAAAAGTACCCACATTCTTTATATCATTATTCTTAATCATCTTCCTTTGACTTTTAGAAAACTAATATTCTTATTTTTTTGAAATAAATATACAGATCTTCAAATGATTTATGAACATAACCTGAAACACCATGATTTTATATCTTCAACATAAATGTGTTTCCATACATCTCTTAATGTCTCATCCACATGACTTTATAGAATTTGAAATCATAAATTTTTTAATATACCTTCCCCCAAATCTTCCTTTAAGAACTTTTTCAACTAATTAATAATTTTCAAATTCCATTGGTCTGATTCATACACAGCTCCATGTCCTCTCAACAACACAAATCTATCTAATATAATTCAAAAGGGATTCTAGTATGACCTTCCATATAGGATATGAATTCCCTTTTTCATTTTGGAAAGAAAATTCCATAAAATAATAGAGACATATTAAATGAATATATATCAATCACTATCTTCAAAATAGGATAAAAAAATGAATCAGGTTAAAAAATCATATAACCATTCTTTAAAAGCACTTATTGGGACTTGAGATTCTGTTATTAGTGGTGGGGGTAAATCTGATTTTTTTAGTTTTATATTATTCTATCCTTAATATTTTATCTTCTTCACTTTATAAATGAATAAATATTCCACTATTTATTCTACATGAATTCAGAACACACACAACATGGACATGAAATAAATATATCAAGACACCAGAAATTTACATGGTTCACCCAAATTAGCTAATCTAATGAACACCCAAATACAATGTTTTGTTGTCCCTGGATGTAATATTATTAAAAGTTTCATTAAAATGATTTGGAAGGTCAAATTTTTTATATAGGTTTAATCCCTTTTCACCACTCCACTCACTAAGTATCTTAAGGACAAGGTTAGTTTATTGACATGACGGTCTCTTCGTGATCTTAATTATAATATTGGAATTTCACATCACTATTACCAGATAGATGCACCATCATTATCAAAAATGTTTCAATTTTTCTTCTACAAAGAAGGTTTACTCAACTCCTCATTGATGATTTTTGGGAATGTATCTATCCATGAACTACAACACCCCTTCTTCTATAGAACAAAAATGTATCAAAACATGTATGCATCTCCCTCACTCCTCGCTTCTTCTAGATGTGAACTATATAAGAACCACTTCAACCTTATTTTAATTTTATACATAGAATCTATAAGTGTCAATATATATCTTCTTCAATGTAATTATCATAGAAACTAGTTATTCTATAAACCCCCTCCCCATACATTCCCTCTTATATATGATATTGAAATTCATCACCCGAAACTCTCTAGGTTTTTTGAGTATATATATATATATATATATGTCATTTCATTAATAACCTCCCATTGAACATGAAGTAAAAAATGACTCTTTTTCTTAAATAACCAAATATTCTATTTTTCCTCTAATTAATCTACCTGGAATATAAAAGCATCCAAATATTCATCATCAAATAACTCTATAATATTTGGCATTGATCTGCAATTATCATGATCCTAAAGCTTCCACAAACAATTTTACACTATTCTATCCTTTGTCCCTATGATTCTTCAGGAATCAGACCTTATAAATATATATATTTAACAATACTGAAATCTTATTTTAATCCCTTATAATTTGTAGCCTTTAATTTAACTTAAAATACAGTCTTTTGAATATGAATAAATGATATCATTTGAGTTAATGTCTCTATCGAATGTATCATTCCATGGAACACATTTATTCCTTATGAAATGGAAAAATTAATCCCATATCAAGTATTTAAACCATTCCGAGGAAAACCCATGAATGTAAGTGCATAGAAATTAGTATGTCTTACCCCTGTAACATGGGAAACAACCTATAGCACGAAGAATCTATTCATAGTTTTCTAGGGATCCAAAACAATATTTTTCTCATCGTGTAACATATTGATGTTTTTTAGAGTTCTATTTATGATATTGAAATGATAATTATACTTTCTTTAGTTGTGGCATGGAAGTCCCATATGTTATTTCACCATTAAAAGATTTCTAGATCCACTAGTCATTTACATTTCGTCAATTCAAATGTATTCATAATGAAACTAAATGAATGTAACTCAACTCATACGACATTCATCTTCATTATATATTGGAATTAAACCCTATTAATATCAAAATATATATAAAATTTAAAAAAAAATATAATTTGTACAATCACTGTGAGTGTCTTGTTTATCGTGATAAACAAATCTTCAAAATATGAATTGGTTTCTTTACCATTCAACATATATCCAATTTTTATTCATGCAGACTACTTCAAATCTATTTCAGTATAGCAACATACATGTCACAACTTCCAACATCCCTTGAGCATGAACATCCTCCAATTTTTAATAAATATTAACTTATTATTAATTTTTTTTATTTTCTAAAAACCATATTACTTCCATTTATTAAATTTGTCTATTCAACATCTTCAAAAAATTAAATTATTCTTTCATGAACCCATGTAATACACTACAAACCAATTATTATCTCTTTATTGTATATTTTTAATAAAACATGCCATGCCAAAATATTTTCAATAAATTAAAAAAATCAAACCTTTTTTGAAACAATATTAACCTTTGGAATGTTTTTACTATATATCTCACAATTGTTCCTCCTTATTTGTTAATAAAATGAACATGATCAATCCTAATATTTTGGACTCCCCCAATGTCAAAAAAATTTCTTGAACTATATAATTCAATATAAATCATAACATCATCATATATTTAAAAATTAAATTTTTAGAGAAAGCTAAACCCCCTTAATGTTTAACTCAACATTCCTCTTTGTCTCTATGTGTTTATTTGAATTAAATACGTTAATGAGTTGATCTTATAGAAATCAATTAAAAATAAATAATTTAAGCCTAAAGAGTTAGATCTTCGTGTGTGAAACAAGAGTCTTTGTAAACACAATACATGTTTTAAATTATTACTCACTGAATATTAATCATCTGTATAAAGAACAAGTGTGAAACAACTCTTGAGAATACAAACAACGACTCATAAGAATGTTATTACAAAAAATTACAAAATAAAATGGATGGGGAAAAAATTCCTGAAACATTAATGAACACCGCTTGTAAATATAAAAAAGTTATTACACAAAAATTCATGTTCTCCATGACATTCCAAGGAACCTTCCTTATTTATTATGGGAGGATAAATATTCTATATGTTCTTAATGTAAAGTATAACTTACATTTTTCACTTTTTGAACACAAAAAAACTAATTGATTAATTACATGGAAGTATACATTTTATTTTCAATGTTTTACATAATGAGAATGAATAAATGATTATGTTATTATTAAATAAAATCTTTAAGATATCCAAATATACAATTTGTATAATACTAATGGTTTAGTGAAAAATAATTTTATATGAATTATTATGCAATGATGATCTATTGACTAGAATATTATTCTCTAATCCAAATTACCCATCATCAAATATGGCCTGAAATAACTTTAATGTATTCTATAAATAGTCCAAAAAACATTTATAAACTCGTTGCATGGATTTCACACTTATTTCTTTATATTGACTCATCCTTGTCCATGAATTCTTCATTCAAACCTAAAAGCAGCCTTTATACCCACTGTTCCTTCATTATTTCTACTGGTTCTCAAAAATTCCAACTTTTATTTCCATATTAAATCCTATAAATCCAAAAACCAAAAATCTTGTCCACCAAAATTCCTTAATAAACTCAACATCAAATGTAAACCACCTTTTCAACAACCCATGAACTGATTCTATCTTGCATCCCTAAAAAAATATTATGATTAATCCAACACCTTCAGATTGATTCTAGCATATAACAGTTTTCCAAATATCTATCATCATATCTACCATCCGTCTAGTGAATACCATTATTAATAATTCAATGAAATAACTAAATTTTAAATTTCATAGTGGCACACATAGATATCATCATGAATTGAATGATTCATATCAGTTTTTTATATCAATTTGATTCAGATTTCGCATCATATACAAAGAATACCAACATTTAGCTTATGTGTACATATTTTAGAATATAAAAATAATTTCATAATTTATATAGATTTCACCAATTCCTCTTTTCATGAAAAATATATTCTATTAGTTCCCCTATAAATTGAACATCATATTGTTAACCTATGAAACACACTTAAAAAATTCATTTTTCAAATAGAAGACAGATGAACAAATTAAACTTAAATAAACTCTATTGAAAAGGTATTAGTCTGTCCATCATTTATCAAAGTGTTGTTACCATCAATAAAGGCCAGTTCCATTCTATATCATCTATCAGACCCATAAAATCTCTAAAATATTATAGAGACATTTTATATTCACAATATATTATCTTATAATGCACTCATTCTATACATCCCCCATGGATAGTAACTCCCCTTCATCCTACATCACTTATTTCCTTAGATATAATAATAAAGTACAAAGGGGATAGGGTTACCTAAATTATCCTAATGTTGTAGAATTTGGTTGATCCTGGTGGACCAACACCTTATATCTAATCTTCTTTTAAATCATTCATTGAAAAAAACACATTTTTCTAGGGCACCTTTTATGTTTATGAACATGACCCCTCTTATCTGTATGGTTTGTATTAAACTTCTTTATTGATAATAAACTTACTAGGACATTGTCTACTCTTAAATACATGAATTTTGTAGATTTTTTCAAGTCTCTCTCAGTATATTTTATTTCTATCATTCCACATGCGTAGTTGAGTATGTAATATTCTAGGAGTTCGGTGTACTCCATATTTCCTTTCTTAAGATTCATCTTCGAAAACATTAAACATGTTCTTTAGTGAAACAAAATCCTTTATATTTTGAGTTTCTTTTATCACCACCTTCTTTTCCTTTTGTATTAATTGTTGTGAACAAGACATTATAGATACTTGAGGCATATTCTTCTTTTTCTTATCTTATAATTATCATGAATGATGGGTCAAGTTTTAATAGAAAAAGATTTCCATTTATTCACCATGATGTTTTCTCCAAGAAATATAGATCTCTACCTTCTCCCCCAATGTTACCATATAAATATGGGATAGAAGGATATAATTTGTTTATTTTTGTATAATTTTTAGTTGTACCTATCCACATGACCAGTGCAATATTATATATTACATTTTCTATTAGAGTTATTCCATATTTTTTGTTTTGATTAAATTTTAGTTGTAGAATGTATTATTGTATCATTGACCTATATTTCATCCTTTCACACACCCATAGTGTGTCCAATTATCCTAGAAAATATCATTTCATTGTTATCTTCTGTTAGAGTCCTCCTATATAACTTAAATTATATGTGCACTGTATTTTTCATGAAAGATGATTTATTCTCTTTAAGAAACTACCTCTGGTTTCCACATGAGTCTCATCAATTTTTTATATCCTCTTTATGGTATAAAGATCCTCATCAGGCTATTTTTATATAACATTTTTTCTCATAATTATCCATTAAAATAAAATCTTGAGAAATCCTTTATAAGTATTATATCTTAACCTATCCTTTATGCCTATCATTGAGGAATGTCATGGATACCTCACGTTATTTCATCATTCCCATATATTCTTTTAATTCATGAACTAGTTGATCAGTAATATCATTGTTTCCCTTTATTATCATATTCTTCATATCTTATTCCAATTCTTATATGAGAGGATAATACATTTCACCTTTAGTATTTAGGAGGTACACATAATTTTTGAAACCTTAAATGTTCTCTTGTTGGTTATACCACCAACCTATAAATTTATTACCTGAATAAGTTTCTTCGTTTTCAACATACTCACGTGATATAAAATAGATAGCATCAGTTTTACACAAAGAATCGTCAATTTAGTTAGAATAACATATACATATTGACTCACATTTATTTATCTTGTGAGGAGTTCCAACTTTTTTGATATCCTCCAACTTGTTCTTAATTTTTTTTAGACAAGTGAAATTATTATTTAATTGAATACACATGAATATCATCATGTGATTTATGCACATTACATGAAACAACATGATTTTATTTATTCATCATATATGTATTTCAATAAATCACTTTTAGTCTCACCCACATGATGTTATAGAATTTAAAATCTAATATGTTTTTGAATATCCCTTATTCTAGAGATTTTATTATTACCTATTTCACATGGGAATAAATATTCAACTTCATTTTTTCTGATTAATAAACAACACCTGTTAAGATTAGTAACATAAATTCATCCAACAGAACATCATAGGGGATTCTAATATGATCATCTAAATTGGATATAAATTATTTATTCTTTTCTAAAAATAAACTCCCACAAAAAATGATTCATATTCATTAAATAAATATTTATTACTATCTTCAAAACACCAAACAAAAAAAATTTAGGTTAAAGAATCATAGAACCTAGCTCTAAAAAAACTTTTAGGGACCCGAGACACCATGAGATGGGTGGTTAATGAGGGTTCATCCAGTTTAATATTTTATTTTCATTATGTTTTATCTTCTTCAGTTGAGTATTTTATTCTTATGTTATAAGGAAAAATTAGTCAACTTATTCTTCATCAAGATTTCAGAAAACATATATCATGCACATGAAATAAAGATGTTGGGATGTGGTAATTTTAGATTATTAACCCAAATGGGATAATCCAAGGAATAAATAAAAACCATGTTTCGGTGTTCCTGGATGTAATAATACTCAAAATTTCATTACAATAAATTATAATAGTTCACTACTGATCTAGGTCTGCTCTCTATTCTTCACTCCACTCAAAGATTTTATAGAGGACAATAATAGCTTGTAGACCAAAGGATATCTTCATGACCATGATTGGAATCTCTGAAACTCACATCAGTAACACCAAATGTATGAAACTTGAATTTAAAATATGAAAAAACCTTTCATATTTGAACCAGATAGTCTCAAATCCTCATAGATGTGGGTTGGGACTCCATTTATCCTTAAACTGTAGCACCCCTTCTTATGTAGAACAAGAATATATTCAAACATTCTGTCCTCTCACTCCCTCATGTATTCTTTCAAATGGGAACCATATGCATTAAAATTATTTCGTCTTAATATTATACTTAAAAAAATCTATATGTTTTAATATAATTAACTTCCATGCTCTCTTTATCTCAGAAAAAAAATATTTGATATACACCCCATTAAAGTTATCCATTCTTTAATATATAAATTCATAACCCCATTCACTATCCATGTTTTCTTTGTTTATACATATATATATATATCACATTTTATACAGTACTATGCATATTACATGGATTGAATATTACACTTCATTAAATCATCCAATACTCAGTTTATCCCCCTTTAATTCATCTTCATGGAATATGGGAAAATATGAATTTTGAGAAACCAGTAATTTCATGATTTTTTTCGAGAAAAGTGAGCACTATGACTCATGTATTAAAATAAAAGCAAGTTACATCAGAAAAAATGATGGTATTTTACATTGGTCCTGAGAAAAAAGAGCGAGTAGGTCAGTAGGAACATTTCTCACATATCTATCTTCCTCTTGAGTAAATCCTTTATATGAAAAGAAATTCGCAATGTGGTTCGCTTCCCTATAAGTGTGAGTGATGATATAATTCAGAATAGATATTCACTCAAGACACATGACCCACTTGCCTGTGAGCTTCCATGAATGGTGTATTTAACCCATCCTTATGGATTGAACATTAGTTATTGAGTCTCATTCTAAAGAAATGTTATTTTAGTTCTTTTGATAAACAATTTCAACCGCTCTTATGACCCCCAACATTTCAGCTTCCAAACTAGTTGCATCCCTGAACGGTCCATACATGCATTCCTCCACTTCCCCATTGTGATTCATGATGACCACCCCAAATCCAGTTAGTCATGGGTTTCCCCGTGATGCTCCATCCATGTTTCATTTAATCCACTCTAGGAAATTGGTGGACCAAGAAACTTCCATCATGCCTTGGGGATTAGGGAAATTACCTCTAATATTCAGACTCTTGAGCACCATGTGGTCTCTCACTAAGGTTTTGCAATACCCTTTGACCAGGCTGCTCGTGGCCTTCACTCCTCCATGGATGGTTGTATCTAGAGTGGAATATATAAACCGAGATCTGTTGTGAAGGGCGTTGTTGTGAGCCCTCCAAATGCAGTGAATAATTTCAGCACATGCAGCCCTAAGCAGGGCAGTGAGTTTCTCAAATAGGTGGGTATTAAAGAGGAGTTTTAAAAAGATCATAATTGAGCCTGTTTGAGGAGTTTTTATTTCAAAAATGTAAAGAACATAATTCTATAGTGAGGAATCAGTTTAACTTCCTAAAAACAAGTGTTCGATGTCTTCTCGGTGTTGATGACATATGACACACCTCGAGTATAACAACATTGCTCATTATTCCACAAATAAACATGATTTATTTCATAAACATGCACTTAAGACCACTCTGAAGATCGATAGGTCTAGTGTCTTGGGAAATTAGGAAAATTTCATAACAACTTAGAACATAAAACACAACATCTTTATTGAAAAATTATTTTACATTTCCACAACATTCCTTCGTACTTTTCATTGCATGGGATAACTTGAGGACATTCATAAGAAAAGGGTGATCTATAAAGCCAAATAAGGGAGTAAACAAGGAATAACATGAAAAATATAGTACATGTTAAAAAATAGGCATATCAATGGATCACGAGAGAATCCTAAACAAAAAGTCATGATATAGGATGATTATCATAACATGGAAATGTGGCGACCACATTTAACATGATATTAGCATGAGCCAAGGCTCATTGCACATGGTAAATTAGTAAAACCTAAATAAACCTGAGTTATAATGAGTAAAAACTAATTGCACTTGAATTATAATGAGTAAACCATCATTTCACATGGCATATCAGGATAATATTCTTTACCAAATGCATTAGAGCACTATCAGGGCACACCCTTCTTAATCATTTCATTTCATGCATGTGTGTGCCACATAGATCATACAACATAGATTCATTAAACATAATAATTTATTCCCAAAATAAGAGATGTGTAATACATAAATGTGATTCCTCAATCAACATGTACATGTTCATAAAGGTAAATACCCTTGATAGAGAAATGGGTATGGTATTAACTTACACGATGATTTTTCCATAGGAAATTTTGGTGTAACTTTGCTAGCATAACGACGTCAAATAAAAATTTTAAAATGGGTGGATGAAAGAGAAAGGTTTATATCATCATTTATACATGAAATTGAAAGTAAGGGGGTCGTGGAACACAATATACCAACATATGTAATGGAATTTAAATGCATAATATAAAATAATTTCACCAATGTAAATGGGAAGAGAGAAATTCCTTACGGTACTTTGACATGGTAACGGGTGTACATGGGAGAATTAATGAGATATAGAGAGGCCTATAATAATTCAAACATAAGGAGGTCAGTATAGGTTAGGTTCAAAAACATACACCAGTATTTTTAATTGAAAATAAAAGGTTACAATAACATAAAGAAACTTGGAAAAATGAGAAAGGAAGAAATCCCTTACTTGGATGTGTGTTCCTGAAGGCTTGGGAGAGGCTTGATAGAGGCTTATAGAGATTTTGGGGTGACTTGGAAGGATTCTTGAGAGAGGAGGGAAGATATTTTTCGATCTACAAAGGTTTATAGTGAAGAGTAATGGGAGATTGAGTGAGTTTATATAGTAAAGGAGAGGGAATTCTATATTATTTAGGTTTTGGACACTAAACATTAAACTAATCAAAACCACAAAACATACCATGGTTTTTTCCCTATAATTTTTCCAAATTTGAGTGGAAATCCTTATTTTATAAGTCCAATTGCCGAAATTATTAAAATATTAGGCTTTCTTATGTGGAGGTGAGTCACACTCTCAAGGAAATTATTTTAAGATGTTAAAATATTTTATAAGTGTTGGATGGTCCACTAAGGCACCATAAAATTAATCAAACAAATATAAAATGACATTATTTTAAAGTTAAAACATATATTGGACGAATATACCTCTTATATTTTTTATTACCTCACTATTGTGCCATTATGATGTCATAAAACACATTATATATTTAAATGGTATTTAATTTTTACCCAAAAATTCAACTGTCTCAGAAAATTATGAAAAATTCACCATTAGATAATTTATACATCATGATTCCAAAAATAATATTCATTTTTATCTAAATAATTTTATAAATATGTGAATTTTTAATTTTTAAATAAAAACCGATATTTATTGAATATTCATGGGTTTTGACGAAAACAGTTTTCAAACCTTAATAAAAATTTCAATTGTATTCATAAAAAATTATACAATCATTTATATTTAATAAAAATTAATTTAGTAATAATATTTTATTAAAATATTATTTAATTAAAAAATCCATTAATTCATCAAAATAGATTTCTTAATTGAATATTAACTGAAAATACTATTTGAGCTTTAAAAAGAATTTACAAAGTAAAAAATGATAAAATGAATGTATATTATTTATACAAAAATAATTCACATAATCATAGTTCTAGGGTATTGTTACATAACCCCTTATAACACCCATATAATTCCTATGGGTAAGGTGTGCGATGGTGACAGACTCTTGGGGTGTCTCAGATTGAATCGCTTGGGTGGTAACCTCTATTAACATCCACTTCTCCTACAGGTGATTCCGTTCAAGCTTAACGTGTTGAAGCTCGGATTGTACTTTGTATAGAGTGATGCCCAAGGATGAAACCTCCTTTACAAGCTCCAAAAAATGGGCTTCTTATGGAGAAATTCTACTAGATGAGGCTATCACTTCCTTTTTCTAAGTAAATTAGACTTTTTAAAGCTCTATATTTATACTAATAATGTGATCACTGTTCAGCGACTATATTAGAAACGGTAACAATTATTAAGGGTATTTTAAAATCCAAAAACATAAAACCAATGAAGTGAATATGTTTTACATAAAAATTTTACATAATAATACATTTAATTATATCAATAGGAATTTTCATTAATAAAAATTTGGGTCGTTACATCGAGCATAAGGAAATACCAACATGTTGAAGGTTATCGTCCACTAGGACCCTGTAGTAAAAGAGTCTCCAAATTCATGTAAACCTGGAAAAATACATCTAGTTCTTACTTAATCCACCAATTAATTCCATCTCTCTTTATATCATATGATTATAGAATATATTGGAGTTAATTTCCTTATTCTGTGAGCCTTCCCAGATTAGGATGTTTTACTGGCTTATGAAATCATTATTTTCAAAAATAGTGGAAATATATGTTGGGAGGTCCTCCAAGTGTTCCATTTTCACCTAGATTATAGTATTTTGATCCATATTATGTTCTTGTGGTTTAGTTCTATATATGATAGGGATAACTTTCTAGTTCGCATTCCAAAATCTGAGGGAAGAGTTGGCATTTACTAGCCAGTTTGAGTGCCTCAGTATAGTCATGAAAACAGTTCGCATTCCCATCCAAATTGAAGAATTTAAATAACAAGTTTTCTCTCTATTTAGTCGAGAAAGAATCATCACTCTGAGGAACTCTAGAGAGACATATTTGGTGTTGATAAGGCACCAGAGAAATTTTTCCAATAAAGCTTGATTGAAAAGATGCAGATTCTTGATACCCAGGCCACTAAGAATGGGGGGTAGGCAACACTGGCTCCACTTAGATGTGATGATCTTTCACTCTATTAAACTACAACTACAAACAAATATATTCATCATTGAGTTTATTTTCTTGATTATTGAATCATGACATATATATACCATAAAAGAGAAGACAAGATTTGCAGTGACCAAATGTTTGACAAGGCAAATATGTCTATCCATTGATAGATATTTTCCTTTCCAAGTGGAAAGTGTACTTCTAATTTGACTTAATGCACCTGAGAAATGTGAAATTCAAGGATTTCCCTAGAACAAAGGCACCCCAAGGAATATAAAAGGTAGTGATCCCTCCCTTATTCCCAATTCATGTATGAGATTATCTTTCCTTGAAGCTGGGATATTCTTTCCCAAATAGATGAAAGACTTACTCCAGCTAATTCCTTGTCCTAAGACACTCTCATAGTGGGTGAGTGGTTTTTTTAGATAGATTATATTCTTCTTGTTCCCCTATGTAAAAATGAAAATGTCATTAGAAAAAAACAAGTGAAAGGGAGCAGAAATATCTCTAGCCACTTTTATTGTCGAGAGTTCCAAAAAATGTTTAAAATATTCCATCCTCTCTCTCCCTCTCCGTGATTCATTAGTATTTAAACATTACAAATATTTTTATTTAAATATAAAACAATTTTTTGGTGTAACATTTAATTTTAAGCCTCTAAATCTCCTTAAAATATTGTCCATTGAATATGAATAAATGATATCAAATGACTTAATGGTTATCCATCATGTACCATTCCATGTAAAAGGTTACTTCTTTGCAACATGGATATCTACAACTTATGGAATATTTGTACTCCACAATATGGAAACCCCTAAAATTACAGTGCAATTAAAGTCACTTAGTCGAACCCTATAATCTGGGAAACAACCGCCTATATGGAGAATGTATTTGAAGTTTACAAGGGATAAATCCTATGTTTCTACATGGTGGTACATACAGATGTAGAGTAGATTCATCCTTGTGATTTTCACATTGTAATCATACTTCCTCCACCTGCAGAATGGTACTCACATATTTCATGTGGTCATTATAAGATTTTTAGAATCACCAAGTACTATCATGTCATGTGTTTCAAAGTATTTATCTTAAAACTAGCCAAACGTAACCCAACTCACCATTGTTTGATCATCATTCTATATTGAAACTCATCCCTATTAATTGAAAAATGATATAGATTTTAAAATAAGTATTTCTAGATTTGTAAATTCACTATGGGACTCTCAATAATGGTGAAAAAAAATATTCAAATCATGAATTTGTTTGTTTAACATGATCAATATATCTAGTTTGGGTTCAGGATCCTAATTCACATAATATTAGGTACAACCACAACTTACAACATCTTATGAACATGATCCTCATCCAATTTCAAATCAGTAATAAGTAGTTATTAATTTATTTCATTACCACCAACTAGAATACTTCCATTTAAAAAATTATTCATGAAACATATTTAATAAACCAAAGACTTATTTCATAAATCCCTGCTATATAGCACAATCATTCGATTGTCTCTTCATAATATATTGTTAATAAGATCGTTTCTTAGAAAAATATTATCAACAAACCCAACAAACCAAAAAATAGTTATAACACATTGTATTCATACAAGTCAAAAATTAGCATATGGTCATTTTCCTATGATTTCTAGACTATATGTGGTCACTCTCTATGTTTTAAATATTTAACAAGTGTTTTTTACTTTTAAATCAATAGAAACACACTTTTTCCATTAAAATCAAATTGTGAGTTGAATTTATGTATAATTTATTCCAACATGGAAGGAATTAAACTATGATTCAGACTAATGTGTGATCTATTTCTACATAACCAAATTTATATAGGATTATCCTATGATTTCATGAAAATATAATGTTATTTTATAGGTTTTAAACCTTCAATGAATGTTTTTAAAAATTATTAAACATAATAAAATAATTTTTTGTTCATTCTAACCACATTGTGTTGAAGTGTTTTATATTCATACTTTTCACTAATTAATCAATGATCATTTTATGATGATTTCACAGCAATATGATGTCATTTTCTACATTTGACTATTAGACTATTTAGTTGACTTTTAAATCAATAAAAATAAACTTTTGGTCATTCTGAAAAATCCAATAGTTGTATCAATATATATTCTTTTTCTATGACACAAATTTAATAGTGGTGGTTATTTTATGATTTCATATATAAATGAGGTTGTTTTCTAGGTTTTAACTATATAGCATAGTTTTAATCAATTTTAAATGTAAAACTTATTATTTGTTCATTATGAATAAATATTAAATTATAATTTCATGTTGTCTATTACTATATGTGAAAAATATATGTTGGTAATTGTACTATGATTTTAGGATAATACGAAATCATTTACTAGGTTTTGACCATTTAAAAAAAATTGAAGGACTAAAAATATTTTACTACAAAATTTTCATTATTCTGAGCGCCCTGCATGTTATATTGATAAGACATTTATTATTCTACTATAATTTGAGGATATTTACAAGATTTTGACTATTTTAAATACACTTTTTAACTTTTAAATATATAAAACACACTTTTTCATTTTGAACAAACCACATGTTGAATTGATGTGTTCTCTATTCCCACGCATCAAAAATTAAATGGATTTCATTTCCATATGATTTCATGCTAATAAATTGCGCTTTTCTGTGTTTTTACCGTTTGATTCATGTTTTTAAAGGCTTTTAAATCTATTAAAATTTCGTTTTCGACCATTAAAACCATAAAACAACTCAAATTGACAAGTGACCTATTTATACATATCGAAAATAATTCAACGATAAGTGTCCTATGATTTCATTAATATCAAGGCTCATTTACTAGGTTTTTACCGTATGATGTTAAATAAAAAAACACACTATTAGTATTTTGGATAAAACCACAATTTGGACTGATGTTCTATATATGCATATATACCAACAATTAAACATAAGATATTTTTCTATTATTTCACTACAATCTGAGGTTATTTTTTTAATTTTTTGAACATTTGACGCACAATTTAAATATTATTAAATCAAATAAATTATTTTTTCATTCATTATTATGACACTTCTTGACAGATTAATCTTATGTCTACCAGTATATGTCTCAAATCGACAAATTTTCTTTTTTCTTTATATTTAAAGAAAATTTGATGAGGTTTTGTTGATTTTGGACCTATGAAACTAGTTTTCTGACTTCTAAATAAATTAAAACACATATTTGGACATTATAATAAAACACCATGTAGTTTTTACATCCATTAGACTCCAATGTTCAATATATTAAATAGTGGTTGTATTTTTATAATTTCATAACAATTCAATTTTTTTTAATTTTGATCATTTAAACTATTTTTAAACATAATTACTATAAATCCATTTTTTATCATTATTCCAACATAATAAATTTAAATGACATGAGTTATATGGTCACAAGTTATATGGTGTTAGTTATTATCTGATTTCATGAAAATACGATGTAATTTTTCTAATTTTTTACTCCTTGAAGAATGTTTTTATTTACATGTAAATAATTAAAAATTCATCAAATGGAAAAAACATAAAAAAGGAGATTATATCATGAAATCATAATAAAATGACTTCCATTTCATTTTTAACATGTTGGAATAGACTATGTGTCAATCAGACATGAGGTTTCTGTGGAATTACCAAAAGTGTGTTTTTATTAATTAAAAGTTCAAAAAACATGATCTAAAAGGTAAAAACCTCGAAAATGACCATAGAATTATTGAAATATTTATAAAATAAATTATAAATTTTTGACATGTATTTATATACTGAATGTCAATTTGAAGCATAATATGGTCGAAATGATCATAAAAAAGATTTATTATATTTAAAAGTAATTAAAATGAGCATCAAAGGATCAAAAAGAATTAATAGACTTAGATTATTGTCAAACCATGGGAAAATATTTAATTAATTTGTGACATGAACACATAGATTTCATATAAATTCAATGTGTTCCCTAGTCAAAATGACCCAAAAATCATCTTTCATATATTTAAAAGTGCATTAAAAACATGTTTCAAATTTTCATAACCTAAAAGAATACCGTAGGTTTCTCTTAAATCATACTAAATGACTATTGTTTAAATATTTACATGTAGGAATAGGTCATGCATAAAACCAACTTTTTTTCCTCCAAATGATAGAAAACACATATTTATTGATTTAAAAGTTGAAAAGTCTTTGTTAAAGGGTAAAAAATATATAAAAAGCCTATGATTGTAATTAAATCATATTAAAACTACCGTAATTTAGTTTTTGAAATTTTGGAATATACCAATGGTAAATTCAACTTTTATTTGTTCGAAATGATCAAATGTGCATCCTTATTGACTTACAAATAAAAAGAGATGCATTAAAATGTGTCAGAACCTAACAAAAGACCACATTTATAATTAAATCATACGAAAACAAACTTAATTAATTTTTTTCATAAAATAATCGAACCCACATCAATCTGATATGTAGTTTTCTGAAAAATCATCAAAATATTACTTTTATTGAATTAAAAGTCAAAAAAAATGTGTCAAAGGATTAAAATGGGGAAAATTTTCTATAATTTTCAAAAAATCACAATACATCGATCACTGATTAATTTTTTACATATATTAATAGACCCTAAGTCAATACAATATATAGTGTATTCAGAATGACATAAAAAATTTATTATACAATAAAGTCATTAAAAACATGAATCTATGTATCATGACTAAAAAATGACCACGTATTAGGAGCTCACTAAATTTCAGATTGATGGAAAATCAATTCTTATATGTGAAAATTTGTTGAACAATTGTAGTCTAATGATTTTATGGTAATATGAGAACATATTATAGGTTTTGACACTTTTTCATTTTCTTTTATTTCTATTTACTACATTTTACTTATACTATTACTTCATTTGATTTAGCTTATGACTACTTATAATATTCTAAAGTTTATGAATTATGTTTTTGATTTTGGATTCAAATTCTATATTTACTTTTGTATCGACCATTACATGATCTCAAAAATTGAATTTCCCTTTGTTTATGAATCCAGTTTCAAGGTTGTATTTCAAACTGAAATACTATTTCCTGCCTTTTTTCTTCTTTAGATTCAACTTCTACTATTGGCGTCTCACTATTTCTTCTTTTTTAATCAGGATTTTCATTTTATTTTTGTTTTTTATTTATTTTTAATTTATATTTTTTTTTATTTCCAATTATTCTGATTTTTTTATTCCACTAATTTTGTTTTGATTATTTCTTCTCTTACTAATTAATTTATGTACATTTCTATATTTTAACTTTGAGCTTCTAAATTTTTTATTTTGGTTTAATTATTTTTATTTTTTTAAGTTTATAGTTGGGTTTATGAAATTACTTATGGTGATTTATTCTAACCCTTTTTATCCTTTTACATCTATTTATAATTATGAAGAATTTTTCTCTTGCATTGTTTCTCTACTCATTGGTTCATATTTCACTTTTTATTACATATCCATTTAAAGTTTTTATCTAATTATTATTGGTTCTACCTTTTATTTTTTCACTTTCCATTAATTCTTCCCTTCAACATTTTATTTTTACTTGTAACTTCTTCTTTTTCTTCATGATTGTTTCTTTTAACTTCTGACCTATGATTTTAAATCTAATTTTGTTTTACTTTTTTCATCAAATAATTTTTTAAATATTGATTTTTACTATAATATTGTATTATTTTTTTGTTTCTTCTTTAACTTTTTATTCTAATATTTTTTTCTACATTTTAACCTTTTTCTTTCAATTCTATGTTTGATTTTTTTCATATATATCATCTCTTCTAGATTAGGGATCTAATTTTAACTCGTGTTCATCATTTTTCCTATAGCATTCCGTTACATAATTTCATAAAAATTCCCTTGTATTTGATCATCATTTTTCCTTATTTTTCTTATATGTTTGTTTTTTAATTGTAATATAATACTAACACATTATTTCTTATACTCTAATCTACTATGGATATTATATTTCTAAATTATATATTTAGGATTATATTTAAACTTTTATTTCCACTTTTAGTGCTACATTCACAATATTATTTTGATTATTTCTCTATCTACTTATGGATTCTGGGTTTTCTGATTTGAAATTTTATTGGAGTTCATATTTTCATTTTACATAAAATCTATAATATAATTTTGTTTTTGTTTCTACTTAAAATTCTTATTATTATTTTTATCATTCATTACAACATATAAGTTTATTTCCTCATCTGGTTTTCTATTTATATGTTTGTTATTTTTATTCTATTATTAATATCGTTATTTACCTTAGAAAACCTTCTTCATCTTTATAAATTTCTTAATTCACTTTATTTCTTGCTTCAACATTTCCGAAAATTTCACATTCGATCATAACTTTTTTTATTCCACATTTTAGTTTCTCTATTTTTTTTATTTATGTTTTTATTTATGATATATATCTTTTGAGTTTCACTTATGTGTTAGATTGTTTTCTACTATTTTTTATTATAACTATAATTTTGAATATTTTTGTGTATTTTGATTTTCCTTTATTTTTTTATTCATATTTTGATGACATTCTTATCTCTATTTTGACTTCCCCGTACACTTCCACTTTTGTCAAATTTTCTCACTTCTTTTTCTCTTACACAAACTCTATATTTGGAAAGCGTATTTAAAACCAGCTCATCATATACTTCTATATATGTTTATTTTTTTTCAATTTTCTTTCTAACTATTCTTTATTTATTCTAAAATTTCCCTTCTAATTCTTATTATTTTCTTTATCTAAAACATTTTCTAAAAAATCATTCTATATCTGAAATTCCATTCTACTTCCATTCATTTTCTATATCATTAGTTATTTCATTTTCGACATATACATTTTTTATTGATGGAACTAATGTATTAATATATAAATGACCAACCCAAGAGTGGTGTCATTTGGGTGATTGTGATTTCATATTTAATTCACAGTTATTGATTTAATTTAATATTTAACATTACTTTTAATAGTTGGTTTTAAAAGAAAAATAAAAACATCTTGTAAATGAGACATCATATTTGATAATAATCTATGTTTTATTTCATATAGTAATGTGTTTTTATGGAAATAAATTTAAAAAAGTTTTGTTTCAAACCCATATGAGATCGTGGAATATAGAGGTGGTACCCATAGTACTATGGATTTTCCCTATAATTATTCAAGATATAGGTTTAATGTTAATATAACCCAAATAAAATAAATATATGAATGATGTATAAGAAATATATAATTATATCTGATGAAAAGATAAATTTTAGGTGTTAATAATGTAAAATAGAAAACATTTTCCCATTTTTCTCATTACAATAAAAATGAATGTGAAATTAATGTAAATCACATGATGAATAGAGGATATTATTATTCTGTGTTTTTTTCATACATTATTTAACAATGATAAAAATCATTTATAAAGAGAGATTTTTCTATGAGGGATTATAATAAATTAATTTCTAACAAGGACCAACTCTAGAGGTTTATAAAGAACGTATTTTCAAAGTGTGGATAATATAAAAAATAAGATGAATAATCGATAAAAGTAATTACATATATGGATATATGTATAGTGTACCAACCAAAACTCTGATACGAAAATATTTGATATGCATGAGAAAACCCAATCATCAAGGTGTGGAATAATGGATGAAGCATATGTTTTGAGACTTCATCAATACAAGTATCTAACTAGAGCTGCAAAATGAGTGTGACCTCTTAATTTTAACAACTCACAAAACAATGAACATTTTGACTAATTAACACAATGAACCACTTGGTCCATGTCATAAATCAATAAATTTGTGATCTTGGATAAAAAATATAAAAAATGTACTAGAAAAAATAATACACAATAGAAAAGTTTATAGAATTGAAATCCTAACAATATAAAGAAATAACTTATAGAGTTTTAGTAATTAATAGTTGAATGTAATAAAAGATTTACTATAATTACTATTTATATCATATCATTCATAAGTTCTATTCATTAAATTTCATAAAATATAAACCTACTTGTACCATTAATATTAAAAAAACTAATGTTTACTAATGACTTTGTGAATAATTATCCTATAGATTTTGACATTAAGGATGTTTAAGAAATGACTCCAAAAGTGTAGTTATTAACTATAAATCCATAGGATGCCAAATTTTTCTTTCTTATTCCCAATGATATCATAGTGGATTCTTCATGATGATTAGACATATAAATTCACAAAACATGAAGCTTTGGAGTCATGTATCTTTTTGGGTCTTGAATAAGTGTGATGGTTGGCTCATTTTCTCCTTCTATGAAAGGATAGATGCATTGGTCCTTTAATTTAGCAAGATGGAATTTTTTTTCTACATTTTGTCTTTGTAATATCACTCATTTCATCAACACTTGGGACACTATCTTCTATTCATCAATCATCTTACTAACTTTGACATGACTCTCATCAAATGGTGTTGGTTTCAGTGGAAGAATTATCAACTCCATACTTATTCAATATACATACTTGTGTATGTTTGGTGGTATCATTTGTATTCCTTTCCAAATTTAATCTTTTTATTAAACTAGCATGTGGAAATACTAGATAAAAATCGTTAATAATTAATTTTCTCAAAGAAGGAGTAGAAAACTATAATTATTACATAAAATTATAAGGGGTAATGTATCATCCCTCTTTATCCTTTTAATATTTTTGAATATGACTTATACATCCTTCATAATTATAATAATTTGTTAAATTTATTTATTCATTACATTTTGGCTCGAAAACTATCAATACATGAGTACTGTGAGTGATCAAACACCCATCTGATATATTTTTCAAAAAACAAAGAACAAGAAGTTTTATTTTTATTTCATTTCCATACTTACTAATTATAACAATTAATGCATGAACTTAAAAAAAATTCTCTAAATCTTTTATAAGATTTTATACAATATATAATTGTGTATATTGATATTTATTTATGTGTATTAGATATTAATTACTTTTTTAAAACAATGATGTCATTGGTTTAGAGAAAACATTAAAATCTATAACAAACTTTCCCCAATGAAAAAATTATGATTAAATTTTTTTGATTCATAAAACTATAAGATTCACCTTTTTAAAAAACATTTTTTCTACCAACTCTCATGTTCCTTTTCTTAAAACCAACCATATTATATGAAAATATAAATTTCAAATGGCCTTCCATGGGTTAATAATGGGGACTTGAGGCTCTTTCTTTAATTTCATGTGATGATAATTTAATTTTGAGATTTGATGAGATGAGATTCTAGTATACACTATTGATGGCTCATAGATGATGGATGGCTATATTTGAGATATATTTTTTGTGATTTCATCGATTGAGGGAGATTTTTTGGAACATTTTCCCTCATTTTGAATGATTAAATAAACACTTTCCCTCATAAATATTGAAATAAATGAAGTAGATATATCATTTTGTTTCAATTCATTTTATTTCATAGAATATTTGAACCAAACCACCTTTGTCCACCAAATATATTGTGTAGGATAAACTAGAGGTGGTAATTTCTTTCCTAACTAGTAAATGGTTTGGGATACGGTTTGACGTGATCTGTATAAAAACACAATGTATTTAAATTCATATATATATATATATTACTGAATAAAATAATTTACTTTTACATAAATAAACACATATAACTCTATAATTTGATTAATGATTATTTTCATTATAGAAACAGTAACATGTAATATAAATCTATAAATTTTATTAAATTATATATATTTATAGTGAAGAATTAATTAAATATACAAATTGGATGTCTCTTTATTATAAACATAATAACATGTTTGATGAATGATTTGGGTTAGAATTGGACATTTCAACATGCATATTAAATTGGTTGACTCGAAATAATATGTGTTTCCACCCATTCAATAGAAAAATGTATTATATGCCACAAAAAATGGAAATGGGAGAATGGTAGGTGTAAAATAACCTGTTCATTAATAAAATTATCACATTTAATTGTCATATATCTCATTTTAAAAATCATTTTCATTATCTCTGAGAGAAATAAAGGTTAATATAAAGTACTTGATGTAAAATTTTTGATGTTTCATTACACATAATGCATCTATGTTAAGAGTTTAATGCTCGGAATGATCATCAAAATAATAGATTCATTCATGAGAAACAAATCCATAATACGTGATATGAAAACCATCACATTTCTTTGGAGTATAAATCCTAAACCAAAGATATGAGTCTTTTTATTCCAATAAAATTACTTTGAAAAAAGAAAATTCCTAACATGCACCACCCACTCCTCTGATCAACTTCATTTGAGGAATAACAAATTAAGCTCAAAATGTTTTCAATGCTTTTAACAATTTCTTTGATCACTATTAACCTATTTACATATGGCTCAATGTTTCATGTGTAAAATTAAATCATGGATGTAATAATCCCCAATAATAAAAACTATCATCAAGAGAAAAAAATAATTGAGGTCATGGAACCCCAAAATATCTAAAAGGTAAATACATATCTTCAAACTAATTATGATCAAGGATCTAATGTTTCCTACCAATATAAACACTCATAAAAAACATAAATTTTAGTTGGATTAGAAACTAAAATAGAAATACATCTATAATCCTCTAAAGTACTACTCTAAATACTAAAATCATGATATTAACTATATCACCCAATCTTTGGGATGTATGCATGTTTTAAATTTTTGGGGTAAATGGATGTATCCTTGATGTTTGAGGGAGTATCATGGTTTTTTGACATGTAATTTTTTAAATGGACAATTATATGATCACAAAAGTGAATTTTTATTTCACTATTGCATCTAGGATGATGTTTTTAGCATGGGGTTCATATTTCTTAGGAACATAGATTTCATAGTGAAGTTGGGACAGTTTTTTACGAAAAAAATATATCCAGTAGCACATTCCAAGAGACTATGCATCTGAACCATGTTTCATGGTTATGGAGATATAAGAAAATTCATGTTCACTTTCATGGTTTCAAAACCTATACAATCTGATAGTACTTGGTAGTTTTAGAGGTAGTAGGTTTTCAGTGACCATAGATACCATGTATATTACCCATGTATTCAGGGTTTTGATCCAATAGTAAATACATAGTCTGTTACATGGTTCTAGAGGCCATGAAACCATACTAGTAATTACAATTTATGTTTTAATATTTCAATTAAAACCTCCAAAAACTCATCTAAATTATTCCATTACTTTATTAAAACAATTTAGATCTTTTATTGTGATTCGAGGGTGATTTTGTAACCCTCTCCCCATATCTTTGAGGGATCATTAATTCAGTTTGAATATTTGACATTGGAAATTTGTTAATATCTTGATTTGATTTCTCTCTCTTGAAATATATATTTTTCTCTATCAAATTTGAACACAAGGAAGTAAGATCTATGGATCTATGATATTTTATTATGGTTCATGTATTATCTTTATGAGGATTTGATATTATTATCCGATTATGAGATATTGTACATTGGATATTGTGAAATTATAACATGGTAAGCCTAGGTATATAACATTGATTCCTTCTATGGGAATGGTTAATCCAGTTATGAATTTTTATTGATTATTAATAAATATTGATTGGAATTTCCTGATTTTTGAGGAAATCATGATTCGATGCAAAAAGGTCAATTGATATAAATAGGGAGTTTCTAATTTTGTTTCATTGAATATATGATTATTTTTTAGAAATAGAAATAATAATTTTTAAATGGAATTTTTTAATTTTTGAATGATGGATGTATGATTTGTCATTCCTAATGGTGATTTTTAAGAAAGATGGATTTATATTGCAAAACATGATTTTCTAAAAAACCCCATTGGTGGTGGTTCAATTTTTAAAAAATAGTTTGATGTGGTAGGGTTTGAAATTATTCTATGCATGAGTGCATGGGAGGAAAATGTATTGTTATGACACCTTTTTTGAATCCTCTATGTATAATCTATGGTAAATCAGAACATAGAGATGATGCCTTATGATGATCAATGAATGAGTGTTGTATCCAAAGTGTGTGAATAGAATATTAATTGATTAATGTTTTCTTTTTAAAATGAATGAAATTTTTTTGAGAGTTTTTTATGGAAATAAGAAGATAATCATGGTGGTAATTGGAATAGAATCCAATGGGGGAGAAATGTTTCAAGTTAATGGTTTCTAGTTTAGAAAACGAGTTTGTTACAATCATATAAGGATAATCATTCAGATCTATGAAATTGGTGTATCTAGATATTAAAGGAATGTATTTTGAGATTAGGAGAGTAATTATTAATGTAATTATATTGACTATGGAGTATTTGGAAAATTTAAGGTATTGGTGGCTTATTTGAAATCTATGAAATGGTATTGAATAAGTGAAGATGATAATTTTGAAGGATGTTGAATCTAGATTAGAATGATGTTATATAAACAAATTTTATTTATTATGGCTTGTTAATACGTTCAGAGAAGAAATAGTTTATATGAAATCACGTGGGGATGACTAAAATGTATTTGGTGAAGTAAGAACATATAATTCTGTAATGAGTAGATAACCACATTGTGGACTAATGAAAAATGTAAAGGTCATGTTAGTTGTTTCCATGGTTGTTGTTTTCTAATGTATTTTGAGATATATCTTTTTTTTTCATAGGATGGTGATTTTTGTAATATCCACGTTCTTAGTGACAATAAAAAATATGTTGTATATCATGGAATTAAGATGTTTTCAATCATGGTTGGATTTATTTATATGAAACAGGTTGTGTGAAATGGACCATGCTATAGTGGTGGTTATCATCATGGAAATCAATTTTTTCAAATTATAATGGGGAGTTATACATTTTGATTGGGGTCTGTGATTTTCATCCTCACATATAAAAGTTAAAAGGAGTTAATGGGTATGACAATGTCTTAGTGAAATCCATGGTGTATAGGAGAATACATGTAGGCCATGGGGATGACGAAAATATGAATTTTAGTAGTCATTATGGTGTTCAAAGTTGGATAGAAAAATAGGAAGGTAGATGTTTTTTATGTTATGGAGGATTAAATATTAACTATTTATTTTTTAAGAATAAGTTATAAATTGGTAGTCTTGTAATGGTTTTTATCATGGTGTAAAAAGTTTCACATAGAGTTGGATTATTTCACGGGCTGTTTAAATTTATCCCATGGTGGTTTAAGATATAAACATTTTTTAAATTCTAAATGGTTAAATAGATAAGGATTTATTGATAACGATTCCGTGATTTGAAAATTAAATGGATCAGAAGTACATGTAAACATTACAGGGAAGGAATTACCACAACATAGTGTATGGATATATGGAAATATAAATTTTTTTATTTGAATTTCAAATCTAGAGGAAGTGTTATGAGACATGGAGGATTTAATCTATCTTTTCAGATGAAATTAATCACATTAAATCATTCGGTATACATTGGATGATTTCAGATCATAGAGAGAGTGTGAATAAATATAAACCATTGATCAATAAATATGGAGATTTTATGTTTATAAAAACATCCATGGAAACTCTATTGAAAAAATTGATAGAGAAGAACACATTAAAAAATTTAATTTATACAAAAGGATAGACAATAATAATTTTCTTTCATTAATAAATCTATTTTTATTGGGAGAATAAGATCATTGTAATGCCCCAACCCCAGAAGCATGGAGATATTGTATTATTTTAATACAATTACATGATTACAAGTAATCAAGTCCTGAAGGACCGATCAGTTTAGGAGTCTTTTAAAGTAGATTACATACATGAACTTTACATTGTGATTTCTAACATAAAACATAGCATAGATAATTCTTTTAGAAAGAAATTATTCCCTTATCTTAACCCTGAATATCAATCATAAAACACTTCTAGAAATCATGGAAAAATAAAACATAACAAAGGGGTGAGCTCAGATGCTCAGTAAGTATAAACAATATAGTATAAGCTATAACAAATAACCATAAAAGTTTAAGGCAAGGTACAAAATTAAAACACAATACATTTAAAACAGTATCTTCAGTATAATATGGAAAGAATAAATCAAATAATTCCATTTTATCATTTACATGGATATTAAACTAGTGAAATAATCACATGTAAAATTAATAACTAATATCATAATGAGATAATTCATAATATGGGACATCCTAAACATACCTTCAAGGATTTGGCTAAGACACCATAACTAATTGCGTAATACATTAGCCAAAACCCAAAAATAATTGTTTCATGAGACTACCGATGCATCGAGGGGCTATAGCGGGCCCCACCTGACACGTTTAAAGTCCAATACATTACACACATTAAAAGGGTGAAACATAACATAAACATTTATATTAAAACTAGCATACTAAATGCCATTAATTTAACCATAAACTAGGAATGGTATAAAAATATCACATCCACAGTCAAACATATCATAAAAAATTCAATAAAATATGGAATATTTTATTATAATACTTCAATCTCAGTCAAGAATAACATCCAATAAAGGATGTTGACATATAAGAAAATAATCAATAAAAATCTTCGATAGAAATATCCATTTTTCATGAAATCGTTTAAAAGTTGCACAATTTTTAAAGGAATTAATTTAAAGAAGAATTTTGATTCAAAGTGTCCCATAACACTTTGTAACTTTTAATTGGAATTAACATTTTAAAAAATCATGTCTATATAGATAAATCCTTTAAATCATTTTGAAAACATGGACCTTAATTAAATATATTTAGAAAAATAAATCTTTAATATATTTAAAATGATAATATAGCTAAAGAGTCCCTTCCAAAAAACCTTAAAATATTTATTATGAATTTTTTTTATGAAACCTAGAAATGGATTATAAATATTTCCTAGTAAAAAAATACACATAAAAAAATCTCAGATAATAATTTTATTGAGGAATTAACCCTTACATTAGGTCTGATGCTCTCTAAATGTGTCTGAAACTCCTCTTCTTTAGGTGTCTCCTTTAGATTTTCCAAAAAGGACTACGTAAATTGGTTTCCTACCCAAATTGTGGAATCTAGAATGAATTTAGGGAAGTTTGGAGGAGATTTGGGCAGGTTTTTTCCGATCCAAATGGCTTTATAGGTGTGAATTAGAGAGAAGGAGAAGTGCCTTTTATAAGAGAGGTGAGAGGTACTTTAGGAAAAGCTTGAAATATTAAGTTATTATGAATTTGTTTTCTATTTCTAATAGATCCAAAGTGATTAATTTAGAATTTAAGATGAATATGGGTCTAAATCCTCTTAGAAAATGATTTTTAGACAAGTTTTGGTCATGAAATTGACCTTATATTTTGGGATTTCCCCTTAGTTAAACAGTTTAACTCTTACCATGTCTTATTGTATTTTTATAATATAGGGTTAATTTAGGTACTATAAAATGCCAAAGGAACCTAAAGTGGATCGTTAATGGAATTTTTAACATTATATAATTCATTTTTTCTAATATTAGTTCTTTATAAAAAATATATCATTTAATAAAGTAGTATTTGTTTTAAAAACTCATTTATGTCAATTTTTTACACTATTTAGTAATTGATTTTTGTTAAAGTAATAAAAACTTCATTACATAGAAAAAAAGGGTTTAAATCAAATATAATATGTCATAATCATCCATAAAATTTATGTATGGCATAAAAACCTTCACATTACATTTATTTTAATATTTATAATATTAATTATTTGATTCTTTCATTAATAAGGAAAACACTACATCATTATTGTGTCATGAATAAATTTAATTATTTAATGTCTAAAAATATAAAAAATAACATGATGTATAAAATATTTTTATATTTCCAATGACTATTTTCAGTTGAATATATCACTTATATAAATCGAATTAAAATTTTTTTAGTAATAAGATACATGTTTATGTTCTATTTCCCTTTACTTTAAATTAATTATTATAACATTTGATTTTCACACCCAAGTGGATCCATGGGGTCCTAAAATCGACCTATGGATTCTAATTTTCTGAAACATATCATCAAATAGGATTAGGACACATGTTAGTGTAGTTTTATATTATTAAAAAATTATTTTTAACCCTTATTTACCTGCTTTACCCTTTAACTATGGTAAATAAAAATAATTACTAAAGGTACTATTCATAATGTCCAAAAATAAAAGGTACCTATTTAAAAAAAATTACCTTATGATTTTAAATATGGAATACATTTTTCAAAATTAAAAACACATAATTTGATTAAATTAGTTTAAAATTAATTCTTGTTGTCAAAATCAAAAAGTTTGTTTTTAAGAAGTAAAAACTATCAAAAGATTGACATATGTTTATGCTCAATTTAAATGAAAAATTAATTCCAATGACCAAAATTATATTTAATTATAAATATATAATCTAACTATACTTTTTAACCAATTAAAAAGATAATCTAACTATATAAATAATTTAGATGAAAAAACAGTTTTGAATTAAAATGCAGTTTTTTTACTATTCATTAAAATATGAAAGTTATCAGAAAACACCAAAAATCTATTCAAAATAAATTTTTATTCCCCACTTCTAAAAAAATTAATTTTTAAAAATTTAATATATAAATGTGTCAAATATTAGATTTAAAAATGTTTCTCCATTAAAAGGTGGAAAAACTGCATTTTTTGAAAAATACTTCTTTTATCTGAAAAATTGATTGTTTTTCCTTTTATTATGTCTAATAAACATGTAATATGAATTTTAAAATTATAAGGGATATAAAAAATCCAAAATGTGGTTAATACTATTCATAACAATTTTTTAAACGGCTAGTTTGATAGGTCGTAGTGTGCTTTAACTGAGTGTTGCGTACATCGCATGCTATTGAATTATTTAAAAAGGAAGCATACCATGAAAGCTTGGAGTGTTACATTAACCCCTCCTTCAATAAATTACATTCTTTCAATTTAAAATCAAGATTTAAAACTTGGGGTTTGACATTTCAAAATATCTTAAATGAAATCCTATATCAAAAAATGGATTAATGAGACCTCTATTTTAAAATAAGGAAAGGTATGTATGGAGGTTACTGGAAATAACACATACTAGGGTTCTATGTAGGAAAACATGGACATGAATGAAAAATATACCCATAATGTTATGATGGATAGTGATAGAGAATATTATTAGGAAAAGGTTAACAACCATAAAGGTATAAATTTGTGATGATCTAAGGGGCCATTTGATTCATCACAAAATAATGTACTAGGAAAACATTTTTGGTTTAACTAGAGGTGAAGAATAAATTTACTTTATAAATTAATAACATAATGAAACATACTTACTTGATATGTATAGTTTATACTTTTAACTAATTCCTACAACAATCTCATTTTTATCTTCAAAAGATAATAAAACTCAAAAAATATTTTATTTATCTTAGTCAGATAAAGTTCCAAAAATGAATTAATACTTCATATATCATAGAATTTTAAAAAAATATGTTATAAAAACTAGGACATAAGGTAGGTTAGTGTTGGGTGATTCTCCCTTGTCACCCTTCGGTTACAGGTTCAAGTCTCGCGGCCTTTCCGGACGCGACAGGTTGTCGCCTGACCTGCGGGTTGTCGCATAACCTCTGGGTTTTCCTTTTCATAAAACAATATTATTATAAAATTACTTAAATAACCTTAAGAAATTTTTTATCCTTATATAATACTATACAATTTCCAAATTAATCCATTCCAACCATTGTACTTATCCAAAATACTTTTGTCTAAACTCACTGTCTAAAAATTTATAAGGAAGGTCACCTAACATAATACAGATATTTTCTTATATATTAAGCATGTGAATAACTTCATCATGTATTCTCAAAAAAACATGGTAATACCCTGAATTAACCTGAACCCCTTTTTGAATATGTTTGTGCCTTTTAATTCCTTATGTAAAACATATAATTCTGGATATACTCCTTAAAACCAAAAATGTTGTAAACTCCAGCAATGATGGAATAAATAAACCATTAATCAATTCCAAGGTAGTCAATAATATACAATATAATTTATCCAAATCAATCAACTCTTTATTCCAACATCATTATCTCAGACATATTAAGGGTTATCATTCCCACAAAAATATATTTTCCAAAAAAAATTAACTTGTATCTATGTCACTTGACTTGCTATCATACAATCTCAAATCCTTAATGAAATAGTACTGTAGTAAAATCCTTGATTATTTTCATAATTCATATAACCAATACATCATTGATAAAATACATGAATTCCATACTTCTTTAATAACAATATAAGCACATTAATCATTCCTCTTCATCAATTGTAGTATCATAACTTTATTATTATCCAATAACATCATCTGGGGTATACTATGATGATTGTGACATTGATTCTCTTAGTGTCACATCTCCTTGAAGTTGAAACATTATACATTAGAAACTTTTTCTTACCCTATAAATCATTCACTTGGTGTCCTTTCTCTCCACACTTATAACATACTCCCATTCCCTTCAATAATTTACTGAGGTGATTCTTTCCATAGCCATTACATGTGGAAAAATTCTTCTTTCCCTTCTTCCCTTTATCTATCTTTTTCTCTACCATCCTCTTATTCTCTTCCTTCCCTTCAAATCCATAGGACTTGGATAATTATTTAATTATCTTATTAACATGTGATACTATTTCCTCATATGATGATAATACATGAGAGACTACTTTACCTTAGAAATGTGGGATTAAGACCATGAAATATAGGATCCTTCTTACTTGTTGGAACATGTGAATTGGTGGAGTTGTTAGTCCTTCTACTAGGTTCCATTTTTAAATGAATACACACACTATGTTAGATAATATCGTAATGTATAATCCAAAAACCAGAAAATTTCTACGCATTGATTGATAATTTATACATATCTACTCTCATTATCATAAAAATAACTTTTAAGGGGGCATATTTTCTCATAAATCCTTCATAATGGTTTGTAAAGAAAATATAAATTATCCTAATAATATCCCCTAGGAGTGTCAATCCATGTGCGCAGTAAGGTCTGTTGTTGTGTACTAGGTTACCCCGAGTCAAGCCTGAAACACCTTGTCAGAGTTTTCACCCCTAGGTACATCTGTGCCAGAACCAGATCCACTTGTAGTATCCAGATAGGGATGTATTAATTATATGTTCCACACAATATCTACACTACAAAAATTTTAGGATGTCCATATATACTTATCCTCTAAGTGTATCTTAGGGTTACGATCACTACTCTACGTTTTTTAAATATAGTTTCCAAGGTTTTTTCTAAACTTCCTCTAATACCAACTGTAATTCTCTGACCCCAAAATCCTAAAGATAGGGAAATATTTTAATATGTTGGAATGATTACAAAGAATAATGTCCCAAATGACCGATCAGTTTAGCAGTCTTGTAAAATAGATTACATACATGAACATTACATCACAATTTCTAACATAAAACACAACATAGTTAATCCTTTGAAAATGAAATTATTCCCCTTGATTAACCCTGCATATCAATCATAAAACACTACTTTTCATCCAAGGAAAATAAATCATAATAAAAGGGTGAGCTCAGATTCTCAATAATGATAAACAATATAGCGTAATCTATCAAAAATAACCATAAACCTACAAGGAAAGGTACAAAATTAAAACACAAGACTTTTAAAACATTATATTCAGCATAATATGGCATAAATAAATTTAATAATACCTTTTAAATGTTCAAATAAAATTCTAATATTTGAATAATCACATTTAAAATTAATAACTAATCTCATAATGAGGGAATTCATAATGCGGGACATCTAAAACATGCTGTCAAGTCTTCAGCCAAGACACCATACCTAATTGGCTAATACATTAGCCAAAAACCAAAAATAATTGTCTTGTGAGACTACCGATGCATCGAGGGGCTATAGAAGTCCCCACCAAACACATAAAATTCCAATGCATTCTTCATATGAAAAGGGTGAAACATAACATAATCATTTGTATTAAAACTAACATATGAAATGCCAATACTATAACTATAAACCATGAATGGTATAAAAATATAACATCCATAGTCAAACATATCATAACTCATTCAATACAATATAGAAGATTGTATTATAATAAATCAACCTTAATAAATAATAATATCCAATAAATGATGTTGATATATATATGAAAATAGTCAGTAAGACTCTATGATAAAAATATCCCTTCTTCATGAAATTGTTAAAAAGTTTCACAATCTATAATGGAATTCATTTAAAAGAGAATTTTGATTCAAAGTATACCATACCACTTTGAAACTTTTTACAGGAATTAAAAATTTTAAAAAATCATGTCGATATAAATAAATACTTAAAATCATTTTGAAAACATGGATATTAATTAATGAAATTTAGAAAATTCAATCCTTAAAACATTTAAAATGATGATCTAGTTAAAGAGTCCCTTCCAAAAAAAACACAAAAATATTATTTTGAATTTTTTTTAAACATGGACATAGATGATAAATATGTCCCAGTGAATCATTACACATAAAAAATCTCATATTATAATGATATTGAGTAATTAACCCTTACCTTAGGTCTGATACTCTCTGTATGTGTCTGAAACTCCTCTTCTTTGGGTGTATCCTTTTTATTTTCACAAAAGGACTCATTAAGTTGGTTTTCTACCCAAATAGTGGAATCTAGGATTAATTGAGGGAAGTTTTTATTATATTTTTGTAGGATTTGGCTGATCTAAAGGGATTTGTAGGTGCGAATTAGATATAAGGAGAAGTGCCCTTTTTTAAAAGAGGTTAGGGGCACATTAGGAAAAACTTGAAATATTAATTTATTATAAATTTATTTTTGGTTCATAATAGCTAAAAAGTGATTTATTTCTATGAAAATGAGATTATGAGTAGAAATAATCTTAGAAAATTATTTTCATACAATTTTAGTTAATGAAATTAACCTTATATTTTGGGATTAATGCTTATTTGAACAGTTTAACTCTTACCGTGTCTTCTTGTATTTTAATAATATATGGCTAATTTTGTTACTATAAAATTCCAAGATAACATCAAGTGGATAATTAATGACATTTTTAACATTATCTATGTTATTAGGCCAAATCATAGTTTTTTAGGATTTTTATATCATTTAATAAAATAGTATTTGTATTAAAAACACATTTATCTAAATTTTGACACTATTTGGTAATTGATTATTTTTAAAGTCATACAAACTTTATTACTTTTAACCAAAGGAATTATCTCAAATATAATATGTCATAATAATCTATAAAATTCATGTATGGAATAAAAACTTTCAAATTACATTTATTTTAATATTTATAATTTCATTTTTTTATTCCTTCATTAATAAGGCAAACACTCCATCATTATTGTGTCATAAATAAATTTAATTATTTAATGTCTAAAAATTAAAAATAAAATAAAATGATGTACGAAATATTTTGATAGTTCTAATTACTATATTTAGTTTAATATATCACATATATAACTTGAATTAAAAAAAATTTAGTAATAAGATACATGTTTATGTTATATTTCTATTTACTTTAAATTAATTATTATAACATGCCATTTTCACACCCAAGTAGCTCCATGGGGTCCTAAAATCGATCTATGAATTATCATTATCAGAAATATATCATCTAAAAGGATTAGTACACATGTTATTGTGGTGTTATATTATTATAATATTACTTTTTAAGCTTATTTACCTGATTTACCCTTTAACCATTGTAAATAAAAATAATTACTGAAGTTACTATTCATAATGCCCAAAAATAAAAGGACCCTACTTATAAAATTTGAACCTTATCAATACAAATATGGAATACAATTTTCCAAATTCAAAACATAGAATTGGAAGAAATTAATTTAAAATTAATTCTCATTGTCAAAACTAGAAAGCGAGTTTTTAAGAAGTAAAAACAATCAAAAGATTGACATATGTTTATGTTCAATTTAAATGTAAAATCACTTCCAATTCCCTAAATTATTTTAAATGATAAAAAGAAAATCTAATTATACTTTAAACTAGTTAAAAAGATAATCTAATGATATAAATAATTTAGATGAAAAATGAGTTTTGAATTAAATTGTAGGATTTGTTTACTATTCATTAAAATATTAAAGTTATCAGAAAACCCCAAAAATTTATCCAAATTAAATTTTTATGTCCCAATTATAATGAATAATTTTAATTTTTTAAAATTTAATATATAAAAGTGTCAAATATTGGATTTAAAAAGGGTTCTCCATGAAAAGGCAAAAAAACTGTATTTTTTGAAAAAATACTTGTTTTATCTGAAAAATTGATTTTGTTTCCTTTTATTATATCAGATAAACACATAATATAAATGTTAATATTATATGGAATATATAAAATTCAAAATGTGTTTAATAATATTCATAAACGCTTTTTAAATGACTAGTTTGATAGATCGTGGTGCGCTTGAACTCAGTGTTTCATATATCACACGCTATTGAATTATTTAAAAAGTAAGTGTCCTATGGAATTTTGGGGTGTTAAGGTCATGGAGGATTGGTGTCATAACCCCCTACTTCCCCTCCTATTCCTATAATAAATATAGGTATAACCCCACAAATTTCACCTCTAATAGTTCATGGGTATTGACTAACACTGTTATCTAATAAAGACATTATCTACAATCAACTTCTCCCTTTCCAAGGTACATTATAGAGAGATCGTCTATTACTCCCTAAGAATCACTACACTCATTTAAAACATCACTATTATATTTCCTTATTAAATAATAATACACACCATTTCCTTTCCCCGATGTACAGGAAAACATAATTTCATATTCCTATAATAATTTCCTTGATCGTCACTATTGTAAATTCTTATCACATTGGAAAAATATATACATTATTATTTTTTTATATGTGATGACTATGAATTGCTCAACCCTAACGAAATTCCATCCCAATATTAGAGTAAACATATCCGTGAAAACTCAAGATCATTGGTCGTGTACTTATATTCATAAGTCCATAACTGTCATGAACCATAGGAGACAACCACACTCTATTTCATTATAACATAATAAAATCAATGTTGTAAAGCATTAGAGCAATCCATGAATGAACAAACTTCTTTTGGAAAACAAATAATAAGAAAACATATAATATTATCATAAAAATAATAAAAAGAAGCCTAAAACTGGTAAGGCCACATGACATCCTGTTCCTTTTATTTCAATGATTTCATAGGATTCATAATCCAATAGAACTCTAATATGAACATTGTGTAATAACTATAATTATCAAGGAAAATCCATACCTTGGTAAGATTATAGAGGGATACCCAAGAAACAACCACCTCAATCTTAAATGGATTCAAATATACTCTTTGATGAGACATAACATTACCCATGAAGTGGACCACACAATACCATTATATATATTTTTATATCTTCACAAAGATTTGATGATGCTAATGAACTCAAAAAATAGCTCGTGCATTCTTTGCACTTGCCACCTCAGACACCAAAAACACAAGGATGTCTTCAGTGAACATTTCCATTAATTTATCATGAAATTCATGAAACAATAATTTTATTAGTCCCATGATCCCATATAGTGTTTATTAAAAGTTCATAGACATCAAAATGAAATCAGAATTATCATAAAGACATATAAAATTAGTAGTTGGGATATCCTTATCCTTTGCACTCATTTGATGATATCATGACAAAAAATCAATCATTGAGAACCATTTATCCCTATTTAGCTGTAAATGATAGTCTCTATTCACTATAAATTGGTTCTAGTGACAATTATCAGGATAGAGACACAAACTATGATATGCCTTTTTTATAAATAGAACCAGAGCACCACAATATGATACACTCAATAAAATAAATATTTACTACTGAATATCATTGATATGGATCACCAACTCCTCTTACTCAGAAGGAACCATCTTTATGGATACATTGATATTAGTGTAACAACTAGAATAACTATATCCCAAAATTTATCTTTCATCAAAGGGGTATTGTTCCAACCTCTTCTAGAAAGACATCAAGATACTCTTACAAAACCCTAAAAAACCCACCAGTGGTGAAGGAACCCAGGGCTATGTAGAAGTGTAAAAAAAATATTTTTAATTTTTTGGATAATATTCATGTAAAAAATGTTGAATTACTAGTAAACCTTTCCTATATTTTTAATGGATAACATGAAATGAAATATAATCTCGAAGAGTAAAATCAAAGAAAAACATAAATAATAAATTGTTCATTTGAAAAAATACATATGATTTTTTCCCAGCCTATGGGTCATATCTCAAAGGCACTAAGAGAGGAATCCTCTAAATCATCCACACAAGAAAAAAATTTCATGTATTGTCATTATTCAACTAATGGGTTCTATCATGGGATATAAAATTGCTTTACAATATCCTATCAATAATCTGAAGAATGAAAACTCGATTAGAATATATACGGTCAATATTATATTTTTCTTCTATCGGTATCTGTCTAAAACATTAAAGAGATATTGGGAAGAGATAAAATACAATAAATCCCTTATCATTCTTATTTCAGGGTTCAATTTTTTTTTATTATTTCCATGTTAAACCTCAAATAAATTCATTCAATCCTTAAAAAAACATATCCCTTAAAACCAACCCTTAACATAATTAATGAATTATTTAACATGTCATAAGTGATATAAACATTTTACCACTTCTTTGTAACATGAATAAAATGTCATGTGATAGAAGGAAAACATTTTTCCTTGATCATTACCTCACCTAATAACTTAATGAAACGTGAATGTGTCATGTTCGTAAGAAAAAATATATTTGTATCGTATTAACTCTTATACTTAAATAAAATAAAAAAAACTTGGTAAATAAATAAAATTATTATTATTATAAAAATGAATAATAAAATCGAATTATTTTTACTTTTGATCATTCACACTCATATGTTCCCCAGGTTATGAACCTGGGGATGACTATGTCCTAAACACTTATTCATCCAAATAAGTTGAAACTTGTGGATACACTTATTATGTGACCCTCTTGGTTCTTATCTCAATAGTATTAATTCATAACCACGGACCATGAATGGTATCTAGAAACACATAATAACCCATATAGATATAATGAAATTCAAATATATGAAAACCTCCTATAAAAAACCTAGGTGTAACATAATCTATTTGTCTCATGATATCTTATATAGAAAGATGCACACTCTGTGTCATAATCCTTTATGGAATTATTTATCTTTTTAACTTACTAGATGGATATACCTTCAATCACCATGTCCATGTATTTAATAATGGTACTACCATCCAAATCAAATGGGCCATAGATCTCTCTTCCTTCTTGTTTTGACAAATCTTGTCTTGATCATTAAACCAATGTCATACCACGAATGAGACACCGAACACAAGATACCTCACCAAAAAATCAATTATACGACTTTAATCTTCCATAAAATTATGTTATCAAATGTTATATATTGATAATGATATCATTTAAATGGACCAATAGTCATTCTCGTAGATAGGTATAATAAATGACACCTCAAACATGTAGTGTTCCTATTGGTGGGTCAGTCCTCATGATCTCCTCTACTTGAGATGACAAAGTACGAACCTAATGAGAAGATGTTTCATTTATTATGATCCCCAAACACATGACTTATATTTTTAAATCTTTTGTCTCATCTTATTCCTTCTCCGGATATACTTAGGTTTATAGATTATGTTTCAGCTTTTTGATTTAACTTCTATATTCTCATATATATCTACCATTACTTATTCAACTACATTAAATTTTAATTTTTTGTGAATTTGGTTTGTTTCTTCTACTTAAAATTCAGATTAAATTATTAGTTATGGATTATTTCCTACATCAGATTCAACTACTAATTTTATATTCATACATTTTATTCATTTGTATTTTGTATGTTTGTTATTATTTTATTTATTAATTATTTTTTCCTTTGTGTGTTTTCACATTATGGAAAATATTGGGTAAGAGGTATCTTGGGGAGGTGAGAAATCCATTGATCCACTCCATGAAATGTAAAATTAGGTCTATGAATAACCATACCTTCCAAATTGGAATTTTCTATTCATAGAGATTCATGTTCATTATTAAGAGTTATATAGAAGTATATTTCATATATTTTAAAATAAAGGGGAAAATTACTTCAAGAACTTCACAAGTGAGCCATTAACTTCTCTATCCATCAAAAAGCATAAATTTTTAAGACTTTACAATGCAGTTATGGATTGTAGTAGTTAAAAGTTATTATTACCAGTAGTTGTGGACATAGTTATTAAAGTCACATTCCAGGGAATCTTATTATGACATGGCTAGTGTTAGAAACTGCTACACAATATTGTGGATACACCATGGAAAATTTGGGATGTTTCCCCATGGTGTGTACAATATTACACGATATCAATGGCATGGAGCGTGCCAGAATACCATCCTTCATTTCATCAGCGGCACACCTCCTTCATCCCTGTAACTACATAGTTAGTGAACAAAATATTTTCTCGTGATCATAGTGGCCCAAAGATACTACTTCAATAACAATAACCGATCTTAACATCATCAAGCACTGTGACCCAGCCATGCTTGATCATCTAGAGAAATTGGGGCCTAATATTCTACTAGCAACACAACCACTTACCTCGACCTTAACATTATTTATATAACCAAGAGAAACAAATATTTCAAAAACCATCCACACCATAAACTATAGTTTTTTGTCTTCGTCATCATCAATTTTTACATTTTTCACTACATTCACAATTGCTATTAACTTTTCCCTACTCCTACTAATTTTTTTATCTTTTTATACGAAATTTTATTATAGTATTCCTTTTACTTTTATATAAATCCTTATTTAGCTTTTGTTTTGGTTTTTACTTAAAATTCCACATTTACTTTTTATCAAGTAGTGTGTCTTATGAATGTAAGCCTACGTCATATTTTTATTTTATATTATACCTTATAATTTTATATAGTTGTTTTTTAATCTATTTAAAATATAAATATGTCATTATAGAACCTCCTTCTAGGTCATAGATATTGGATTCTACTTTATATTATACTTCTACTCCCCCCACCTCACTTTTTTATTCTACCATCACTGTAATATTTCCCATTTTAGCTTCATATGTGGTCGGTACATAAAATTTTGATTTAAGATATCTATATTTTGAGTTTCACTTTTACTTAAACATTTTATAGTGTTACTGTTCTTTCCTCTACCGTTAATTTTGAATATTAGTGTGGCTTTAATTTTTTCTTATGTTCTTCCTTCATCTTTTTTAAATGTTTCTGTTTTTATATAAAATTCTCTTTCCACTTCAACATCTTATTTGAAACTTTTCTTACTGTTTCTTCTCTTTATCAAACTATGTTTTTGAAAAATATATTTCCATCTAGTTAATCATTTTATCATGAATATGTATCTGATTTTTCATATTTTTCCAACTATTATTTATATATTCTAGTTTTTTTCTTATAAACATTTTCGTTTTCCTTATCCTCTTTATTTTCTAAAAACTCTCTCTTAGACCATTTTCAATTTTCACTCCTTGTTTTTTATATTTCTTTTATTTTTTTCCCCTCATATTTTTTTCTTCAGCATTTTATTCTTACAAGCACTATTATCATGATATATATTCGATCACCCTGAGTGAGGTGAGGATTTCAGTGACTATGGTTTTTTATTTTAATCATAGTTATTTATATTTATAATATTAATTGATTTTAATATATAAAATTTAATAATTCATAGATTTTAAAAAAAATCTATCAAATGAGATATCATATTAGAAAATATCGATATAGTATTATTTTAAGAAATTTCTTTTTTATATAATGAAATATTGATATTTTTTGATTTTTAATTTTATAAGGCCCTTTCATGGGGAGGTCGTTCCCATATAACTATTTTGAGAAAAGATGAATCATATGATATACGATAACTAAACATATTAAAATATATTTTTCTCATTAAATTTAATATTTTATTTGAGATCATAATATACTTTTTAGTTATGTTTTTAATTTATTATTTTTTACAACCCATCCCTGTGGCCCTTCTCGTGATTACCCCAAGCCTGAATCAGATAGGACAGGGGCTGGAAACTAACACTGAGTAGGAATATCTAACAAATGGGAGGCATCAACCTAAGTACCTACACACATGCACACAAGTCCAAACCAAAGATGCTGGGAATTAAAAATCCAAGGAAGTTATGCATGCAGACCACTATGTAAAACACAACCAGAGTGCAACATAAAGTAAAGTACAAGAAAATCAGGCCTGTATACAATCCCACAAAAAGAAAGATAGAACACAGGTAAAACCCCAAGTCCCTAAAGCTCATCTACTGAGAACCCTGCCTGAAGGGTCGGTGAAGGGTAGCTGCCTGAAGCTGTAGGAGTATACCTCGTCTATCTGATCTCACTGAGGAACACCTAGTCCTGGCCCTCCCTAGTATCCGTCAAAGTGTTGAACGTCTTCAAAAGACAAGACACGTGTGGGAAAATCCCATACAGGGGTGAGAAAAACATTACTCAGTAGGACACCCCGAAACCACAAAGGTAAAGCACAAGGGAAAACCATAAAGAAATGCACAGTCAGCTCCACACTGGTATATTCCCATACATATACTAAGAACAACCAGAAATATTCATTTCATACACTAAGAATCATAAGGTTTCAACCTCATATCCAGCAATAAGATTCTCGTTGTAGGTTCTAAAGGCAACACATAAAACCAGGAGTAACACGCTCCATAAGCTGAACCGACCAAGATGGAACCCGTCCGAGAGGTACACTCCATCGAGAACAACTCTACCATTCCTAATGGTTCGTTTGAGAGAACGTGCTCTATTGGGAACATCCTACTTGGTCCAGCCCCAGTGCCCAGCATCAGAGGTTCAATCATCGATGTATTTCACCAAACACAAGACTAAGGAAACCTAAGTTGAGAGGCATGTCCTCACAACTATACACAGATGAGGGATCCCTACTCTTAACCATCCCATGAAACCAATGTCACTATTATAAGGAGTTTCCCACACCTTAGTCCATCTATGGAGCACTAGAACCTATCTAGGTAACATTATCATCAAGTTGATGGGCCCGCTCCTCACTACTATGTCTAATAGCCGAGGGAGCTCCAACTCCAATGGAGGACCCGCTCCCCTCCACTACTCGAGATGTGGGAGCTCAACTTCGTAATTGAGGACCCGCACCCTGATCCCACAAGGGAGTACAAATCATGAAGTAAATGCACCCTGATACCATAGGGGAGTAAGACTTTGTATGTTGAGGGCATGAACCCTTCCCAATATGGGAGTACTACTCAGTGACTATAGGACCCGCACCCTGGAACGACTAGGGAGTACTGACCCTTTCAGTTCACGTGTGGAGGACCCACACCCTAGAACAATAGGGCTGTACTGACTCCTATCATAGAGATCCCACACCCTACCTTATAGGGGAGTTCCTACTCTATGTACCTTATATATGGATGACCCGCGCCCTAGTCCTATATAGAAGTATCGACTCCACGGATAGAGTACTCGCTCCCTGGTACCACAAGGGAGTACCAACTCTTCCTTCACGAAAATCTCTGGGAACCCACACCCTAGTCCCTTAGGGGAGTAACACCCTTAGATAAATCTATACAAAGGAAATGAGCCCTCTCCCACGATGTGGGGAGTCCCAAATTTATGAAACACGGTAATTCCCGCTCAAGTATGATTGTACCAGTAGTAACTACACATCAAACCATTAGGGATTATATCATCTTTCCAAAAAAAATCATTTGAGTATCTCAAAATTAACTTCTATTCTCAAGGGTCCCAACGCCATAGACAGCTCATCAAACAGACTATCCATTTGAATGTTATGGCCATTTTAGCGAAAGGGGTCAGTTGGGTCTGGGCCCGGGCCGACCCGGTCGAACTGACCTGACCCAGCCCAACCCGGTTGGGTCTGGGCTGACCCGGTCTAGCCATGCCCTTTTGTAATGTTGGACCCAGCACATTGAATCGTGATTCCATCTCACCAGACCACCCAGCCACCCGGTTTTCATCCAACCGGGCCACCCAACAGCCCGATCCCCTTCAGCATAGCTTGCACTTGTGGGTCATCCCTGTCGGTCCCTGACGTTGAATATCTCCACTTCCCCTTCCCCCCACGCGTTCTTTATATTATCGGAACCCCCCCCCCACGCAGTGCCACGGACTGAGCACCATCGCACACCCGCTGCTAGGACACGGGTCTTCCATCCTGACACGGTGTCCCACAGTGCCACTGTTCCACACCACCGTGGACTACCTAGTCGCGGCCTCTACTACGGCAACACACTGGTGTCATCTTTTACGGGTCACCGGGTGCACTCTGGTGCTCCGTTCATTGATCTAGAAGATGTTCTGGGGTCCTCAGGTCACGTTCTTCATCGCCATGGGTTTGAATCCTTGTTGCGATCCACTACGGTGCAATTTCGTTCAAGCGATGGTATCTTATGCACCACCCTGATCTGTTTTCCACCATCGTCATCGCACCTCCGTTGTGCTATGTCCATTATAGATCCAAGACGTCAGATCATTCACCCAGAAATAGTTTCACAACGATCAAGCATTCATCAACCCATGAATAACACAAAAAATGGGGGATAAAAGCACCATAATCAACATGAGGACCGAACCTCAGTCGTTTTTTCATTCTGGCCTTGGTCTAATCAGTTAGAAGTGTCACGAAAATGATTAGCAAACTAGAAACCAGTCAAAAAATTAGCAATCCCCAATAAACCCTACAAGGTGGAACCCATCCCGTAATAATACAAGTGATCTGTGAATCGATCTGTTATTCGAACGATTCATGTTCATCGTAGGAATTAAAAGATGGGGAGTCAGTGGAATTTAAATAACAACCCCTTCCTCTTGTTGGATCACTTGCAGATGTTTATTGAAGTCTCGCTGCCACGTCGATCCTTATTCTACCGGTGTTCGTCGATTCGTCATCACTTGATCAAATCCCAACCTCAGATCTGTCATCACCGGTGAGAGAGTCTCCTCCTCCTTGCCTTAGAGAAACACCATAGGAATTCTCAAGTATTAGGAATTCTAACATTGGACCATGTCCCCGATTAATGGAGGAAATGTGTTAACACATTTCAGCTTTACTGTTTCACTTTAAAACAGTGTCACCACACTACTTCATTTATGAATGGAGGATGGGTTGCTCCATCATTGTCTCCACAGTGCGAAATGTTAAAATAGAAATAAAATAATTTTATTTAATTTTATTTTATTCTCTTTTAAAAATTCCAAAAACTAACTTTTTTATCCTTGACCCACACCAGTCGAAGTTATGGTCTGCCTAAGGAAATCACACCCTCACGAGCTCAACAATACTCTAAGATTTCTAATCTGAGTTACTGTTTCTAAGTTATAAGGATTTGAAAAATAGAATAATTTTTATTTAATTATTTTATTTACGGTCACGTCCCAAAAACTAATACCCATAGTTGGTCAACACCAACAAATGTTAGGATATGACTAAGGAAAGCACTTCATAATGATCTCAACGGTATACTCATATTTCCTATCTGAATTACCGTTTATTATTTATAAGTATTTGAAAAAGAAAATAATTTTTATTTAATTATTTTATATATGGTCACATCCGAAAAACTACTTTCCATAGTTCGCATGTTCCGACCAATGTTAGGCTCCGCCTAAGGAAATAATATCCTCACAAGCAGAACCATACTCTTGTATTTCCAATCAGAGTTACCATTTATGAGTTATAAAAACATGAAAAATAAAATTATTTTATTATTTTATTCTATTTACAGTTATGCCATTTTGGGTTTTCTCACTGGAGACTCACGCCGACTAAATTTAAGTCGTTCTTAGGGTAAACCCACCATCCCGAATGCAATGGTGCCCTCATATTTCTAATATGATCACCTACTTAAGATTTATTCCACTTTTTCAGGAAAAACCACTCCCACGTGCTATTTAAAAACATAACATTTTTCGACAGATCATTCTAGGCACTCTGGGCCTCGAAATCATATGTTGTCTCAGTGCATGGTCTCAAAATTTATCCAAGAATTTTCTAAAAAATAGAACTAGTAAAATTCGAGTCGTTACATTCTCCCCGCCTTAAGTCCTTGCGTCCTCGAAAAGGAAAAAAAAATTACTTGATCAAAAGGTGTGAGTACCAAGAATGAATCTGAGCCTTCTACTCCCATGTTCTCCTCTTAAAATCCTTGTGATGCCTCTTGAAATGCACCAAGGGAAAATATCATCCACGAAGGATCCTTTTTTTCAAGTCGTATGTGAGATTCTACTCAGTGCTTCTTGGGTTTCCTTTTCACAAACTAAAGAATCCTCGTTCCATTACTAAGGATACGCCATACTATTTTTTCTAAAATAGTCAATATGGGCATGAAAGATAGTAGTCCTTACCAAGAATTACATCTTAAGGTCTTGAAACTATCCATAAGAGATCCCAATTGCAACCCTTACCTCCAAGAGTCGGGTCACACTATTAGCGCTAGTGTGTGATTATCAGGTCTCTTCTAGTTGGAGTCTCTATGCATGAGGTTCAAGTCCACAGTTTGACTAGAACCTCTAAGTCTCAAACGAAACTCAAAGAAAAAAATGAGGGAAACAAGATCCTTTGTCCATTAATATGGAAAAAAATTGGAAAAAGACACAGGTTGAACCTAGAATCTCTCCTTGAGTCTCTAGATCATAATCCATGATCACATGAATCTATCCTTACCCACATCCACCAACTCCCTAAGCCCAGCGTGGACCACCTACTACTCTTCTATATCCTTTTCCTTGTCTTCCATCTTGCAGAATTCCTTTCTCCAAGTGTTATCTCATCCAAGTCATCTCGTCATACGGCTCCCACTCAATGGTATGATGGGTCGTACAATATCAAACAAGATGCCCCCATCCATTTCAAGCATAACAACACCTCTCATGAGGCTGATCTATTCCTCGACGATGCTCTTACGCCACAGTCCCACGCATCTGAGTTTGGGAATGGGTATACCTCCTACGCCACAATCCCATCATGCGATTATTGCCTCATCATTCGAATATATCACTAAGCTCCACCAGTGTTTCACTAATCCTAGAAGAAGGCTCGCAGCTAGGACCACCATCTGATTAGGTGGTGTCCTCGCTAAGATGAAAACCCAAGTGACTGCCTCGAGCTAGTCATCCTCTACCTGGGGGTCTGGATAACCCCGCTATCTCAAATTAATCTACCTCTAGAACTCATCTAGCACACTCATATTGCACACATCCACGGACCAAACTGTCGGTAAAACATACTACTCTGCGGGTGGTTTCAGCACCGATAGACCATTCGAGGGAAAACCCCCAAAGTTGGTGGTCGACACTGAATCCTCATCAGGGGGAATATTTTCATCATCATCACATAGTATAATCCTTACTGGTTATCATCATGGAGGCATCCTGAAATGGATCAAGAAAGATCATGGTTAATAGAGTATATCTAAAGAGCTAACTCAAGAAGGACATGGAAAACAAAAATCCGTCCTATATGATGCATGTACCATTTATTTCCCTACGACCAGTGTCCTAATACACCAAGTTTAAAATCAGGTTATCAAAGTCCCATTGAATGGATATGTCAGCCACCGCACCAACACTTGAACCCATGGACTAAAATCTGTACTCAAAACATTTTAACATTATCTATATGAAACCCAAACCAAGCTCACGACATTACGGTCCTTGTCACGACCCATCCTCGGGGCCCGTGTCGTGACTACCCCAAGCCCGCCTTCCATAGGCCAGGGGCTGGCGACTAGCACCAAGGCGTAAATCCCGATAAACAGGGAAGGCATTGCCTTTCTAAAGTAAACAACCATCATAGAGTAAGCAAGCGTAAAGAGTAAACACTATGTAAAAACTGTAACAAGCTGCGCTGAAAGAAAAAGGGGCCGGAAATACAAGCCCAACTGTAAAGTACAACTGAAAGGGAAAAACAGCAACTGAAAAGAAAATCTGCACCGTCGAGCCGTCCTCTGGAAGTCCCACCTGAAGGGCGAGCACAGATAGCCTCCACAACTCCTCAGTCCAGCCGTCCACTCCGAGTACGTCCCGCCCAGTTGTCCACCTCCAGGTACCGTCCTGCTCCGCAAGCCTCCACCACGATCAGCGCTGTCCGTCGTCTGCAACCAACACAACGAAGTGCGGGCATAGCCCGTGCAGGGGTGAGTATAAGATACTCAGTAGGGACCCCGAGACCCCCGAAGGTCTCCCTAAATCCACAAAAGATAAACCAAAAAGGAAAGATACAATCACGAAGTAACAACCGACACTGCTTAGGTATATTCCCATACATATACCTAGGTCATCAATTCCCGTTCGGCTCCAACATCCAAGCCCAAGCACAACCTAGTCCACACAGGAAAGTATACGTATTCCACACAGGAAGGCAAAACGTAATCTATACAGGATAGCACAACACAATCCACAAAGGAGAGTAAACAGTAAATCCACACAGGATAGTTCAACACAATCTACAAAGGATAGTAAACAGTAAATCCACAAAGGATAAGTAAATAGTAAATCCACACAGGATAGTTCAACACAATCTACAAAGGAAAGTAACACAGGATTCAGCTCACACAAGTATACATCATCGAAAAGGTGAAAGGGATGATCAGATATAGATACTGAATCATCTAAGCTGGGACCCACTTAGGATACAAGACCAGCTGTCTTCATTGATTCATCTATGCTGGGACCCACATAGGATACAAGACCAGCACTGAATCATCTAAGCTGGGACCCACATAGGAAACAAGACCAGCACGGCTGGGACCCACATATGATCCAAGACCAACACTCTTCATTGATTCATCTATACTGGGACCCACATAGGATACAAGACCAGCACTGAATCATCTAAGTTGGGACCCACATAGGATACAAGACCAGCACGGCTGGGACCCACATAGGATACAAGATCAGCACTCTTCATTGATTCATCTATGCTGGGACCCACATAGGATACAAGACCAACACTGAATCATCTAACCTGGGACCCACATAGGATACAAGACCAGCACGGCTGGGACCCACATAGGATACAAGACCAGCACTCTTCATCGCCGCAGTCCACTGAGGATCTCTGCACAGTCGTCGTCGTCGAAGTCGCAGCCAGCACTAGGGTTCCCGCACACAGCAAGCTCGTTCGGGAGGGTCCGCTCCACGAGCCGAGAGGCTGATACATCAACTGACACAAGGTCCAGATTTGATGTATCCAAAAGTTCCGTATCGTCAATAGGAACTCATCGTCGCAGACGGCGCGTCAATCGGACGCCCGGTCTGAGAGTTATTGGCTTTTCCGTCCCAGGGGCCCGATTGGTTTCTAAGGTAAAACCAACCCGACCGTACTCCACCTGTGTCCAAACCTCGGGCGGAGTATGCCAAAAGATTCGTCTTACTTAGAGGAAAATAATAAAGTCGACGGCACGTCAATCGGACGTCCGAAGCTCAAGATATGAGTGTTTCCGCTCCGAGGGACCGATTGGTTTCGTGTACGAACCAACCCGGACGAACTCAAAGTATTTCGAAACCTTGAGTGCGATATTCTGAAATGACCGGCTCGATCCAAGGATTGTGTTTCCGCTGACGACGCGTCATTCGGAGTCCCATAGCTTAAGTTATGGGAAAAAGACCGAAAACAGTTCGAAGACGGGGGGTCTGGGCCCGACCCGGCTGGACCCGGTCCGGTCCGGCTAGGGCGCGGCCCGGCCCAGCCGGCCTGCCTGGCTCGGCTCGGCCGAGCGGCCGAGCAACGCGGGGGGCACGCTGCCCCCGCGTGACAACTCTGCCGCCCCCGCGGGGGGCCGCCCTGGTCAACGGTCGTGGAAAAGCCGCGTCCTGTGTGCGTCGGACCCACATGGATGCAGGTTTGCTGGCGCTGCGACCGCTATCGTGGCTTCAGCCGCGGCGGGTCCCTCCGGCGGCGCGCCGGGGCGCCGCCGCCTCCGGCCGCCGAAGTCGCTCCGGTGGTCCGATTCCGTTCCTGTCTGCACCGCTGCTCCTCCCGGGTCCCGTTCTTCACTTCGGAAACATCAAATCGCATTTGCGGCACGTTCCATCATCGCCTTCCAAATCCTCACATCAACGAAGAACTGCGGAGGGTTGTCGGGCCGTGTTTGTTTGGCCTGCACCCTCTGTGTTACATGATAACAATCGGGAGGAATATTCAAAACATAGAAAACATATCAAAATTTTTTTTAATAAATTAAAATTGTTCTTACGAAACCAGGTTATTTGTTTGAACGGAAACAGCCACGGAGTAAAAACATTGCCAACAAAACCCCTACCTCGTCAAGTCGTCGCACGCGCGTTCTTCGCGGAATTGACCGTCGCGGAACAAGTGGAGCATCGTGTCGCGGAAGGGCGTCGCGTTGTCGTGGAAGGGCGTCGCGTCGATGATCTCCGATGATCAAGAAACAACAGATTTAATTAATAATAATTAAATCTGTGATGTTGTTATAACCCACAAAGAGATTTAAATGAAGCGCAACCCCCTACCTTGTCATTGTCGTTTGAAGGTTGTCGCGGTGTTGGATTGTCGCGGAAGAAGAACCACCGGCATCGCGGTACTTGGCGTCGCGTCGTTGATCTCCGAAGGCTCGGCGTTCTTCGTCGCCCTTCGTCGAAGGTCGACGTTCTTCGCGTTCTTCGCGAAGAAGGATGAAGAACTTGAGGTTTGTCAAATCCCCTCAACGAACAACACTTAAGGAAAAAAAGCGTTGGTCTTATTTTATTAACATGCCAACAAATGAAAAAGAGATAAGTAACGACCCATTAATTCATAGAATTAATTCAACGAATAAAACCGCCCAATTAAATGGTGCGTTAAGAATTTAAGAAACGCGTCAGTTGACTTTCATAAAAACAGGTTTTCGCGGGTGCGTTACTTAGGGGAAAAGAAACGGCGGGGCTCGTGCGGGCCCCACCTCACAAATATCCTACCAAGAGGGTAGGATATTTTTGGATAGCACCATATCCGCATCAACTCATCTTAAACAGCTTGAAGTGGTCTTTAAGCGGCTTTAAGTGAAATAAAAATAAAATTCTCGCACAACTTTATTTTATTTCTTAACTTAAAACCCAAAAAATTAAAAACCACAACCGAGCAAACGAAACTCCGAAAGAGGCGTTTCTAAGCAAAAAACCGGCGCTGCGATTCCATCGGTTCCCTCGGAATTCGATTCCGAGCACCGGTTCAAAAGTTAGAAAAACCCGCTCGTTCGTTCACTGAAAGTACCCGAGCCAAACTTCGGAAAAAGATTCTGGGCACACCGGGCCTCGGAATTCGGCACCGTTAGAAGCTGTGTTCTTGTAAAATTCCAAAGAAAATTAAGAAAAAAATTTCCTTGAAAATTACGGGTCTTTAAATTACTCCCACCACAGGGATTTACGTCCCCGTAAAGCTTCACCACAAACTTAAGGATACAAAGGCGGTACTGAGCACGCATCTGAGCCTCCCGCTCCCAAGTACTCTCCTGGAGGTTCCCGAGCTGCCATCTGAAGCGCACTAGAGGAATCGATGGTCCACGTAGGACCCGCTCCTGTCGATCCTCGATCTCCACTAGGACCTCCGCAAAAGTCACCCCATCATCAAAGACCAGCTCTCCATGGTCAAATATTGGCGTCGGGTCGTGCACGTATCTCCTCTACTGAGATACATGGAATACGTCGTGCACCCGGTGCAACTGTGGTGGTAGATCCTGACGATAAGCCACCTTGCCAATCCTGCTGAGGACCTGGAAGGGTCCGATGAATCGTGGAGACAACTCGCCGCTTCGGCCAAACCTCCGTAATCCACGTCGAGGTGAGACCCGCATGAAGACGTGGTCGCCATCCTCGAACTCAAGTGGCCTCCACCTCCTGTCAGCATAGGACTTCTGTCGGCTCTGAGCTATACTCATCCGCTCCTGGATGACCTGGACTATCTCCGATCCCACAAGAACTGCTAAGATTTCTTCTTTGCTGATAAGTGAAATCTAGTCTCATCCCCTGGATGAACCACTTCCTTTGCCTAATACAGTCAATCCTGACATGGATGTTTCTAATCCCCACCAAGGATGACGTCGTAAGGCCTCGACGCTACTACCAAGAGATCCAACCATTACTCTCGCCTCCAAGGGTTGAGTCACACTGTCGGCATCATTGTGTGGTAACTGGGTCTCCTCCAGTAGATGTCTCACAAGTGAGGGTCAAGTCAACAGTCTAAACTGGAACCTCTTAGTAATAACACAAAAGAGGAAAAGAATGAAAACATCACAAAGGTAAGCACCTTTTACTATTGCAGCTCATAATACAAAGACACCACACAACTACAACAAGGAACTAGAAGTACAAAGGATGTATCCACTAGTTCCGCTCCTGTCCATCTGCTCCCAGAGCTCCATGATCGAAGGCCTCAGATACTTGAAGCTGAGCTCTCGCATGTCCACCAACTCCCTACGGTCGGGGTGGACCTCCTGGTGGTGGTGGTGGCAACACCTCGAAGTGTCGCCCACCATCTGCTACTCGGACAGCTCCTCTGCCTCGTCCGCCTACACCCTGCAGACTATCGTGGCCGAACCTCTGTCTGGGAGGTCCCTCTACCACCTGCTGCTCATCTGTAAGACGAGTCGGGAAGTCTCGAGCCATGTGACCTCGCCCGCTACATGCGTAGCAATGCTTGCCACTTGTGTAGATGGATCTCCTTCGGGTGCCCTACACTACTGAATCTTCATCCTGAGACTGCCCATCTGATGGTTTGGCCCGTTTGGACCACTGCGTCACTTGTCTATTGCCAGCTGCAGAAGACCCTACTATGGGCCGTCCTGCGGAGGCTCCTGTCACTGGAGCCTGCTCGGCGAGAAAACTCTCCACTAGAAGGGCTCTCTCCAACACCTCTTCCTGTGTCGGAATGTTGAGGGAGATCATCGAAGCCCTGATCTCGTGCCTCAGTCCCTGCTCGATGGTCCGGGCCCGGAAGAACAGGTCTCGTACCATATCTATGGAGTAGCGTGAGAGATCAGTAAATCTCACCGAGTACTGCGCCACTGTCATGCTGCTCTGCCGTAGCTGTAGCAGCTCTTGGATGCGCACCGCATGGAGGGTGGCTGGGACGAACTCGGAACGGAAGATGCTATCAAAGTCCGTCCAGAGGAGAGATGTCTCATCATGCACCTGGAACATCAAGCTCCACCATCTGCCTGCTGCCGTGTGCAGGAGGCTCGCTGCGAGGATCACCATGAGGTCTGCTGGTGTCCTCACTAATCTGAAAACCCGTACAACTGCCTCCAGCCAGTCCTCGGCGGCCTGAGGGTCCGTCTCCCCACGGAACCTGGGCAGTCGCTGGCGCTGGAACTCATGCAGTGCACTAAGGTGACGTGCATCGTCAGCGGCTGGGGCTGGTAGCATCGGTGTCTCGGCGGGTAAAGGTACTGCCAGTGCCTCTGCTGACAAGGAGCCCTACACCGAGGCCTCGTCGCTCGGTGGGCTGTCATCACACTCCACTCTCGGAACCCTAGTTGGCTACCGTCGTGGGTCCATCCTGAAAAGAAACAGGTGCTCCATGGTCAGAACTGTATACCTGGTGAGATGACACAAGTAATCACAAAGAAAACTTGAACACACATGCAATTAATGTTTTCGTGCATTAAGTCGGAAATCAGAAGTAAGGGTCCTGGTGTACGGATACGTCGGCCGCCGCACCAACACTGGACTCCCTGGACTGATATCCACACCCAATACGCTGAACACTATTGCTTCACATAGAAGAAAGATCAGAGTCAGCGGTAGAACCGAACTTCTCTGATACCAATTTGTCATGACCCGTCCTCGGGGCCCGTGTCATGCCTACCCCAAGCCCGCCTTCCATAGGCCAGGGGCTGGCGACTAGCACCAAGGCGTAAACCCCGATAAACAGGGATGGCATTGCCTTTGCAAAGTAAACAACCATCAGAGAGTAAGCAAGCGGAAAGAGTAAACACTAAGTAAAAACTGTAACAAGCTGTGCTGAAAGAAAAAGGGGTCGTAAATACAAGCCCAACTGTAAAGTACAACTGAAAGGGAAAAACAGCAACTGAAAAGAAAAGCCGCAGCGTCGAGCCGTCCTCTGGAAGTCCCACCTGAAGGGCAAGCACAAATAGCCTCCACAGCTCCTCGGTCCAGCCGTCCGCTCCGAGTACGTCCCGCCTAGTGGTCCACCTCCAGGTACCGTCCTGCTCCGCAAGCCTCCACCACGATCAGCGCTGTCTGTCGTCTGCCACCAACACAACGATGTGCGGGCATAGCCCGTGCAGGGGTGAGTATATGCTACTCAGTAGGGACCCTGAGACCCCCGAAGGTCTCCCGAAATCCACAAAGGATAAACCACAAAGGAAAGATACAATCACAGAGTAACAACCGAAACTGCTTAGGTATATGCCCATACATATACCTAAGTCATCAATTCCCGTTCGGCTCTAACATCCGAGCCCAAGCACAACCCAGTCCACACAGGAAAGTATACGTATTCCACACAGGAAGGAAAAAACGTAATCCACACAGGATAGCACAACACATTCCACAAAGGAGAGTAAACAGTGAATCCACATAGGATAGTTCAACACAATCCACAAAGGAGAGTAAACAGTAAATCCAAAAAGGATAAGTAAACAGTAAATCCACACAGGATAGTTCAACACAATCCACAAAGGAGTGTAACACAGGATTCAGCTCACACAGGTATACATCGGCGAAAAGGTGAAAGGGATGATCAGATATAGATACTGAATCATCTAAGCTGGGACCCACTTAGGATACAAGACCAGTTGTCTTCATTGATTCATCTATGCTGGGACCCACATAGGATACAAGACCAGCACTGAATCATCTAAGCTGGGACCCACATAGGATACAAGACCAGCACGGCTGGGACCCACATAGGATACAAGACCAGCACGGCTGGGACCCACATAGGATACAAGACCAGCACTCTTCATTAATTCATCTATGTTGGGACCCACATAGGATACAAGACCAGCACTAAATCATATAAGCTGAGACCCACATAGGATACAAGACCAGCACGGCTGGGACCCACATAGGATACAAGACCAACACTCTTCATCGCCGCAGTCCACTGAGGATCTCTACACAGGCGTCGTCGTCGAAGTCGCAGCCAGCACTAGGGTTCCCGCACACAGCAAGCTCGTTCGGGAGGGTCCGCTCCACGAGCCGAGAGGCTGATACATCAACTAACACAAGGTCCAGAGTTGATGTATCTAAAAGTTCCGTATCGTCAACAAGAACTCAACGTCGCAGACGGCGCGTCAATTGGATGCCCGGTCTGAGAGTTATTTTCTTTTCCGTCCCAGGGGCCTGGTTGGTTTCTAAGGCAAAACCAACCCGACCGTACTCCACCTGCATCCAATCCTTGGGCGGAGTATGCCAAAAGATCCATCTCACTTAGAGGAAAACAACAAAGTCAACGGCACGTCAATCGGACGTCCGAAGCTCAAGATATGAGCGTTTTCGCTCCGAGGGCCCGGTTGGTTTCGTGTACGAACCAACCTGGCCGAACTCAAAGTATTCTGAAACCTTGTTTGCGATATACCGAAACGACCGTCTCGATCCAAGGATCGCGTTTCCACTGACGACACGTCATTCGGAGGCCCGTAGCACAACTTACGGGCAAAAGACCGAAAACGGTCTGAAGACGGGGGGTCTGGACCAGGGCCGACCCGGCCCGACCCCCCCTGGGTCGGCCGAACCGGGTCGACCTGACCCGGTCTGACCTGGCTGGACCCGGTCCGGTCCGGCCAGGGCGCGGCCCGGCCCGGCCGGCTGGCCCGGCTCGGCTCAGCCGAACGGCCGAGCAACGCGGGGGGCACGCTGCCCCCGCGTGACAACTCTGCGGCCCCCGCAGGGGGCCGCCCTGGTCAACAGACGCGGCAAAGCCGCGTCCTGTGTGCGCCGGACCCGCGCGGCCGCAGGTCCGCTGGCGCCACTGCCACCGCCGCGGCTTCAGCCGGGGCGCCGCTGGAGTCGCTCCGGTGGTCCGATTCCGTTCCCGTCTGCGCCGCTGCTCCTCCCGGGTCCCGTTTTCACTGCGGAAACATCAAATCGCATCTGCAGCACGTTCCATCATCACCCGCCAAATCCGCACATCAACGAAGAACTGCGGAGGGTTGTCGGGCCGTGTTTGTTTGGCCCGCACCCTCCGCATTAGATGATAACAGTCGGGAGGAATATTCAAAACATAGAAAACATATCAAAAACAATTTTAATAAATTAAAATTGTTCTTACGAAACCGGGTTCTTTGTTTGAACGGAAACATCCACGGAGTAAAAAAAATTGCCAACAAAACCCATATTTCTTCAAATCGTCGCATGCGCATTCTTCGCAGAATTGACCGTCGCGGAACAAGTGGAGCGTCGCGTCGCGGAAGGGTGTCACGTCGTCGTGGAAGGGCGTCGCGTCGAAGATCTCCGAGGATCAAGAAACAACATATTTAATTATTAATAATTAAATATGTGATGTTTTTATAACCCACAAAGAGATTTAAATGAAGCGCAACCCCCTACCTTGTCGTTGTCGTTCGAAGGTTGTCGCGGGGTTGGATTGTCGCGAAAGAATGTCGTGGAAGAAGAACTGTCGGCGTCGCAGTACTTGGCGTCGCATCGTCGATCTTCGAAGGCTCGGCGTTCTTCGTCACCCTTCGTCGAAGGCCAGCGTTCTTCGCGTTCTTCGCGTTCTTCGCGTTCTTCGCGAAGAAGGATGAAGAACGTGAGGTTTTTCAAATCCTCTCAACGAACAAAACTTAAGGAAAAAAAGCATTGGTCTTATTTTATTAACATGCCAACAAACGAAAAAGAGATAAGTAACGACCCATTAATTAATAGAATTAATTCAACGAATAAAACCGCCCAATTAAATGGTGCGTTAAGAATTTAAGAAACACGTCAGTTGACTTTCATAAAAACGGGTTTTTGCGGGTGCATTACTTAGGGGAAAAGAAACGGCGGGGCTCTTGCAGGCCCCACCTCACAAATATACTACCAAGAGGGTAGGATATTTTTGGATAACACCCTATCCGCATCAACTCAGCTTAAACAGCTTGAAGTGGTCTTTAAGCGGCTTTAAGTGAAATAAAAATAAAATTGTCGCACAACTTTATTTTATTTCTTAACTTAAAACCCAAAAAATTAAAAACCACAACTGAGCAAATGAAACTCCAGAAGAGGCGTTTCTAAGCAAAAACCGGCGCTGCGATTTCATCGGTGCACTCGGAATTCGATTCCGAGCACCGGTTCAAAAGTTAGAAAAACCCGCTCATTCGTTCACTGAACGTACCCGAGCCAAAATTCGGAAAAAGATTCCGGGCACACCGGGCCTCGGAATTCGGTGCCGTCAAAAGCTGCGTTCTTGTAAAATTCCAAAGAAAATTAAGAAAAAAAATTCCTTGAAAATTACGGGTCTTTACAGTCCTAAAGTAGAACAGACCTCCTCTGATACCACTCTATCATGAGCCGTCCCACATGGGTCAAGTCGTGATTACCCCAAGCTCGCATCTGATAGGATAGGGCTGGAGACTAGCATTGAGTAGGCATATCCCACAAATGGGAGGCATTAGCCTATGTACCTGCACACACGCACACAACTCCAAACCAAAGATTTTGGGAAGTAAAAAGCCAAAGAAGGTTTTCTTAAAGACCACTAAGTAAAAAAAACCAGAGTGAAAGAAAAATTAAAGTACAGGGTGGAAAACTAGGCCAAAATACAAGCCCCCCAAAAGAAAGATAGAACACAAGTAAAACCCAAGTCCCTGAATCTCATCAGTCGAGAACCCTACCAGAAGGGTAGGTGAAGGGTAGCTTCTTGAAGCAGTAGGATTAAGCCTTGTATGTCTAATCTCAATGAGCACCACCTAGTCCTATTCCTCCCTGGACTTCGTCAAAGAATCAAACGTCTATATAGGACATAACATGTGCAGGAAAATCCCATGTAGGGGTGAGTAAAAAAATACTCAGTAGGACACCCAGAAACCACAAGGGTGAAGCACAAGGGAAAACCATAAAGAAATGCACAGTCAACTCCACACAGGTATATGCCCATACATATACCAATAACATCCAGCTATACTCATTTCCGACACTAAGAATCATAGGTTCCAACCTCATATCCAGAAATATGATTCTTATTGTAGGTTCAAAGGTAACACATAAAACTAGGAGAAACATGCTCCATGAGATCATCCGTCCAAGATGGAACCCCTCCGAGTGGTAGAATCCATTAAGAACAACTCTAAAATTCCTAATGGTATATCCGAAATAATGTGTTCCATCAGGAACATCCTACTAGGTCCATCAACAGTGCCCAGCACCGGAGGTTCAGTCATCAATGTCTTGCACCCAACACAAGACTAAGGAAACCCAACTAGAGAGGCATACCCTCACCACTGTACACAGATGAGGGAGCCCTTCCTATAACCATCTCGTGAAACCTCTATCGCTCTAATAAGGATTGGCCTATACCTAAGTCCATTGCCGGATCACTAGAACCTATCTAGGGAATGTTCTCATAAAGTGGATGGGCCCGCTCCTCACAACTATGTCTGACAGCTGAGGGAGCTCCAACTCCAATGGAGGACCTACTCTCCACTATTACTCGGGATAGGGGAGTGCAACTCTTTATGTTAGGACCCACACCCTGATCCTATAGGGGAGTAAAACTCATGAAGGAACCGCACCCTGATATGAAAGTGGAGTATGACATCGTAAGTTGAGGACCTGTACCCTACCCGATATGGGAGTACTGCTCAGTGACTAGAGGACCCACACACTGGTACGACAGGGGAGTAGTGACCCTATCATTTCCCGTGTGGAGGACCCACACCCTGGAATAATAGGGGAGTATCGACTCCTATCATAGAGGGCCCACACCCTACACTGTAAGGGAGTTCCGACTCTATGTACATAGATATGGAGGAATTTTTCCCTAGTCCTATAGGGGAGTACAAACTCCACAGATAGAGGACCTGCTCCCTGGTCCAAAAGGGGTTTACCTACTTTTCCTTCACGAACATCTCTAAGAACCCACACCCTAGTCTGTCGGGGAATTAAAACCCCATAGGAAGCTACCCAAAGGAAAAAAACCCACTCCCATGACGTGGGGAGTCCAAATTTTATGAAACATGCCGATTCCAACTCATGTGTGCTTGTACAGGGAGGACCTACTCCTCAAACCTTTATTTCTTCCATCAAATTCCAAAAAAAACTCACTTGGATTATATCAAAAGGACTATCTCTTCTCAAGGGTCCCAACATCACAAACGGCTCATCAAATAGATGCTTCGTTTGAATGTTATGGGCATTTTGGCGAAAAAAGGCAGGTTGGGTCTCATCTTGGTCCGACCTGGTTCGGCCACGCCTGTTGGTTTGTTGGTCCAGACCGCCAGGCCTCCTTGTGGCCCGGCCCACACTGGAAGTCCAATTTTTGTCCATATGGTCTAGCCCTATCGAGCTCAGATGTGGCAGCTCCCCACATCCCCTTCACACCATGCGGCTGACAGCAGGTCAGCCGCCTCCCTCACACGCGGTCCCACAAACTGCGTGCCATAAAACACCTACAGCACAACCATGAGTCTTCTAGCCTAATTTGGTGTCCCACCAGCACCGCTTTTCTGTTCCGCTGTGTCCCTCCTGGTCGCGGCCTCCACATCTACGGTGCACCGCCGACACCGATGCGCGGGTGGGGTCCTCCACGGGCCACCGAAAGCGCTCTCGTGGTCCATTCTTCGATTTGGAAGATCTTCCAGGGTCCTTGATTCATGTTCTTCATCTTCATAGGTTTGAATACTCATTTCCATCCACCTTGGTGTCGTTTATTTCAATAGAATATATCTCCCGCACCTCCTTGATATGTTCTCCATTGCCGTCATCGCACCTTTGTCACACCGTGTCCATTCCAGATCTTAGACATCAGATCTTTACGCCAAGAAACGGTTGCACAATGATCAACCGTTCATTAACCCAGTAAGAACATGAAGAATGTGAGAGATAAAACCACCATAATCAACCCCAAGATAGAAACTTTTCCATTTTTTCATTTAGGCCTTGATCTGATCTGTTAGAATGATCAAGAAAATGACTAACAAACTAGAAATCAATTAAATGATCATCAATCCCCAATAAACCCTACAAGGTGGAACCCATCCCACAATAGTATGCACAATCTGTGAATCGATCTTTCCATCAATCAATTCACATTCTTCATAGGAATTAAAAGATGGGGAGAGGATGGAATTTAAATAACAACCCCTACCTAGAGATGGATTGCTTGTAGATGTTGATTTAAGTCACACTGCCATGTCAATCCTTGTTCTGTCGGTGTTCGTCAATTCATTGATGCTTGATTGAATCCTGACCTCCAATCCATTATCATCAGCGGGAGAGTCTCCTCCTCCTTGCCTTAGGGAAACTCTAGAGTAATTATCCAATGTTATGAAATCTAATGTTGGTCCTTATCCCTGATTAATAGAGGAAATGTGTTAAACATGTTAACGCGTTTCAGCATTACTATTCGACTTTGACATAGCGTCGCCACGCTACATCATTTATGAAAGGAGAATGGGTTTCTCCATCTCAGCATCTCCATGGTGTGAAATGTTAAAAAGGAAGTAAAATAAACTTCTTTATGTATATTTTATTCTCCTTTAAAAAGTCCAGAAATTTATTTTTTTACCCTCGACACGCGCCGGTTGAGGTTAGGGCCAGCCTAAGGAAAGCACACACTCACGAGCTCAACGGTACTATCATATTTTCAATATGAGTTACCGTTTATGAGTTATAAGGATTTAAAAAATAAAATAAATTTTATTTAATTATTTTATTTATGGTCACGTCCCAAATACTAAATTCCACAGTTGGCCTGAATCGGCTAATGTTAGGCTCTAACTAAGTATAGAACATCCTCACGAGCTCAAATATACTCTCAAATTTCTAATCTGAGTTTTCCTTTATGAGTTATAAATATTTGAACAATAAAATAAATTTTATTTTATTATTTTATTTACTATCATGTCCCCAAAACTACTTTCCACAGTTGGCCCATGCCAGCCAATGTTAGATTTAGCATATGGAAAGAACATCCTCGTGAGCTCAACGGTACTCTCGGATTTCCAATCCGAGCTACTGTTTATGATTTATAAGGATTTGAAAAATAAAATTATTTTATTTATGGTTATGCCATTTTTGGGTTTTCTCACTAGAGACTCGTGTCGACAAAATGTAAGTCACTCCAAGGGTAAACCCTCAATCCCGAATGCAATTGTGCCCTCAAATTTATGAAATGGGTAACCGTTTAATATTTATTTCACTTTTTTAGGAAACCCGCTCACAAGTGCTATTTAAAAACATAACATTTTTCGATAGATAATTCTGGGAACTATGTTCCTCAGAATCACATGTCATCTAAGCTCCTAGTCTTGTAATTTTCCCAAAAATTTCCTAAAAAATAGAACATGGAAATTATGATTCATTGCATTATTAATTTAATTATCTTAATTAAAATGAAATTTAATAACGTGAGGGTGGATGGATTGTAGTGAGTGTTGTATTTTAACTTAAGTATTAGTCTGTTAGAGAATTTTTATTGTGTTTAAGTCTGGATGTCATGGGTTCTCACATTCCCTTAAATGTGTTTGGAAATAAAAAAAAGTAATTTTCATTCAATAACCTACGTGCTAGTTGGTTGGGGTTAGATGCATGTTCCTAGTGAACTCAGGATCAAGTGCTGAGGAAAATGATATTCTATAGATTATGTGGAGGGTTGGTGGGCTTTCTTATACGGATATGACCCATGTATATGAAGCTGCATTCATTTAGCTATACCGATTGGCCGATATGGTGTCATTATCACAACAACAAATATAGGGGCATCTTGGTGGTGGGGTGAAATAATTTGATCCTCACTATGAAATTTAAAATTATGTATGTGTGGAATAATATATTCTAGTCGAACTACTATATTTTTCTATATCTGAGCCTTTTTTTAGAGTTATTTAGATGAATATTTCATATGTTATAGAATAAATAGGAATATTACTTCCAGAACATGTATCATCCTAGAAGAAAATATTTTCTTCATCTAGCAAGAAGCATCATTTTGTAAAATATTCCCTTGCTGAAGCTAATTGTAATAGTTGAAAATTTTTATACATAATTTTTGTTGAAGAAACACACAATCACTGATTTTATAATTAGTTTCTATAAAACTAAACTTCTATGTTATAAAAAAATTATTTATTAAAAATTAATTTCCATCTTCATCATTACAAGAATTATTATTTTTACATTGAAAATCTATTGAAAAAATGGTGTTAAAAATAGAGCAAACAAGATCAAATTGGCACAAAAACATTGGAAACATTTATTCACGCCTTTTCTAATTTTCATGAAACAACTGCACATAAAGTTGATGTAACGCAGTATGATATGATGTTCCATTTGACCATAAAATTCTTATTAAATTGTGTAAAAATTGGGAAATTGAGTTCGTATTATGATGAAACGTTATAACATGTTTTGATAGACTGCATGCCAATATGACATGTGGGGTGTTCATAATGAACGAACATATAGTTTTAATATTTAAATATTTAAAAATGAATGTATAAGGTTTATATTGTAGAAATTACCTTAAATTATTATTAAACCAAATGCAAACATCATTTGTTAAAATAATTTCATATAGGAATTGGACGCACATCTATCAGACTACTAGATTGTTAGAAATGATCAAAAGTGAGTTTCAATTAATTTGAAAGTCAAAAATCATGTTCTAAAGGGTAAAAAACTAGGAAATGAACTCATATTTAGTTGATATATAGTAAAAAAACTCTCATTTATTTTTTGAAATATTGTAATAGGACCCGTATCTACCGGAGATGTGGTTTTCCATAAATGAAAAAAACATGTTTGTATTAATTTAAATGAACAAATACAAGCCTCACAAGGATAATAAATATAAAAAGTATTGAATTGTAATTACATCATAGGATAACGATTTTTGACTAATTTAATATATGTATAAATAAATCTCATTCCAATTTTATATGTATTATGTTACAAATAACCCAAAATAGTATTTTAGTAGGTTTAAAGTATTTTAAAACATGTATCAAAGAGTCAAGACCTACAAAAAATCCTCAAATTGTGATCTCACCTGACGTCATATTGAGAGGAGGTCTAATGGTACATGTAAAAAATAATTCAACAATCAATGTATAATGTTTCCAACATAATATGATATCATTGGAACTTTTTATCACTTTTCATTTGCTTCTATTTCTGGGTACTCCTAATGACTTCTAATCTTTCATCATTTCTTCAGCATATACCTTATAATAATATGCAATTTTTTATGGAATATGTTTTTAATTTTTCCTTTGAATTCTACGTTTTCTTCAAAATATACAATGAACATCATTATCTATTAATTATTTTATAAATCCAGTTTCTTTCTTTGATGTTGACTTCATATTCAACTAATAAATCTGATTTCCCCACTACTTTAGAATTAACTACATCTTCAAGATTTATACCTTTTCTTTTTATAGATTTTGTTTTTTTATTTAACATCTTTTTCATTTTCCTTTATTTTTTATTTTATATCTGATTCATTTTATTTTATTTATTACACTCATATTTTGTAAAATATTTTATCTTTTACTTACGCATCTAAATATATTTTTAGATTCTGACACATAGATTAAAGATTTTTTTATTTGATTTTACATCTTTTTCTTCTAAATATTCTTATCTTTGATTAATTTTTCATTCATTTTATCTTTTTATATTTATTTTGAATTCTTGATTCTTATTCAGCATCTCAGTTTTGTATATTGACTACTAGAATTTTATTTTACTTCTTTTTCTATTTTTAATTTTTCATCTAATTAATTTTCAAGGTTAATTGTTTTCTTTTGAAATTAGTTTTTCTTTTATCTTCAATATTTTCCCTAGTTTTTTATTTTACTTTATAGTATTATAGATTTTTTATTTACTTCTAATTATAATTCTACTTTTTTATTTTTCTTATATCATCTAGATTAACTTTGAACTCTAGTTCTTCTTTTCCCTCTATCATTTTTCTACTTAATTTATTCACATTTTACTTATTCTTGTACCTCTATTTCCTTCATTTTTCATATGTTTTTTATTTTTATTATCATATCCAAATAATATATTTTTTATTATACATCTAAACTTCTTTAAATCGGAGTTTTGGATTTTATATTCCATATCACCTTCTATATTAACAATTTAACATATGTTTTTAAAGAGAGAAGTCTAAAAAATGATTATTTCGACCACATTGCATATTGAATTGATAATTCATCAGTTCCAATGAGATACAATTTATATGAATTATATTTTTTCAGTTCATACATGTCAAAAATAATAATAATAAATTATTTTATTATAATTTCATGAAAACTTAAGGTTTGTTTCTAGGTTAAGACCCGTTGATGGTCATTTTTTTACATTTGATTTATTAAAAAATAAATTTTGATCATTTCTAGAGAGAAAAATTCTCAAGTGACATAGGATCTATTTCTACATATCATAATTTAAATGGAATTCATTTGTAAGGATTTTATAAAAAATGACATTTTACAATGTTTTCATGATAATTTAAGGTCTTTGGTGGTGTTTTGAACCTTAAACATGCATTTTTTGACATAAATCAATAAGAAAACATTGTAGAACATTCTGAGGAAACTGAAAATAAGATTTAATTTTAGTTTATTTTAATATTCCAAAAATTAAATGATGGTTGTTCTATGATTTAATGACAATCTAAGGTCGTTTTGACTGTATGAAATATTTTTTAAAATTTTTCAATATAAAACTTCTTTTTTTGATAGTTCTTACAAAACATGATGTAATGTCTCAGATTTAATATGAATTATTTTTTTAATATTATATGGATTATTTCTGGGATCGGGCGCTGAGACAACATGCGATTCTGAGGACCAGGGTGCTCATAATAAATGTTTGAAATATATTAAATAGCATATGTAAGGGGTTTTCCTAAAAAAGTGGCATAACTTATAAATGGGTTCCCAGATCAGAAATCGGTGGGTATCGTTGAAATAATTACACGAGTTTTACCCTATTCCTGACTTAACATTATTCGGCATGGTTCATTTTTGTAAAATTCATCGTAGGCCTGGAAATGAATAAAATTATTTTAATTTTAATTGTTGATGCAATGACTATTATGTATTTAAATAAATGACTATAGAGAATCCCCATGGTTAGTTTTATAACCCTGAATCCTTTGGAGGATCATTGGAGAGAGATCATTAGAGAATCGTCTTAGGTGAACAATGATGAATCTGCAAATCAAAGATCGAGAAACCTCAAATTCGGCGGATTTTTATAAATGATGACAATGATGCATAGTTCTTCATTAGTGATCAAACCAAATCGAAGCAGGGTGTGTGATTTAATTTGTTTATTTCATGTTCATTATTTCTACAATAAGCATTAATCAATCAATGAATAGATTGATTCATGGATCATGCTTATTGTGGGATGAGATTATATTTTAGGGGTTTTTATTGGAGAATTTATTATCTTTGTGATTCGATTTCTTCATTTCTCATTATGAAATAAATGGAAAAATATCAAGATGAACATTGATCGAGGTTTTTCATATTTACTAATTTGTTCTTTTATCCCCTCATTCGTCATTTTTCGTGAGAGTTCTTTGTTTGGCCTGTGACTTGACTAATCTTGATCAATCGATCGTTGTGTACACGTTTCTTAGTGAAATGATCTGATATTGTAGAACTGGGATTCGAACAACATGGTAGAGGTTTTATGATAAAGACGAAGTGATTCGAATGATGGTGGATACACTAATTCATGTTCTTAATTATTCTTCGATGCGTAATGAATAATGGTTATGCTCTTATTTTTCGAGCGGATCGAAGGCCTGAATCTTGTTGATTCAAGGATGGAATGACAATAAGAGACTGGATATTGAGTTTGGCAGCATGGAGGTTGACGTATCAGAGGTCAGAGGATCTTCCAAGGTGTACTGAGGAAGAAAAATGGTTTATGGAAAAACCTGATGCACATGATGTGTATTCCTTGACTATATGGCATGTTGTACCATTGGATGACTCGATGTGTTGCTATAGGAGTACTTATACATGGGTTGGAGTACACGAATTGCCAAAACTATGTGTAATCCCCCACACACCATGTCATAGACTATGAAAACAGGCTACACTATGTACTAGTACACGGGCACAGATACACGGTCTGATGTTGGGTACTGGAACATGTCCAGAGTACAGGAGCGAGACCCATTATATAGAGACACGGCGTATAACCCCTCTACACACCGTATAATCTTTTATATTACACGAAAACTATTTTGATGACATGGTCCATTTAAATAGATAGAACACGGGGTTAAGGGACGCAGCGTGTAACCCCTCTACATACCGTGTACTATTTCATACATGGCTTTGATCTCTTGTCCTCTGTATCTTGGACATGTTTCATTAGGGTTCGTTACCCTTGTCGTTTTTTTGAAGTCTGTTACAAATTGTTTTCTACTCCTAAGACTATGATCCATTTAGCAAGACTCCCTAGATAGAGTTGATGGAATCCCCCTAAGAGGCCCAGAGTGGTATTCTCTATTCATCTTTGTTCCCTATATGGTGTTCTCAGTATCGATGTGAACAACACTACCCGAGAATTGATCCTCTACTTATTAGGGTTGATCCAGATTTTGTTGTTGGCTTCACCCCATGTCCATGGTTGTGATCCTCATATGTGTATCATATATTCTTCAGATCTATCACCATGTACCTTCTCATAATAAAACCCTACAAGTAGTACATCTCGGATGGACGTCATTAGTGTTATTAGATTGAAAAGTGTGTTATACTAGATGAGTTCTTCATATAATCATTAATCTAGAATACTAGGCTAGTATACTATGGTTGCGACTTGCCTCTAGACTATGTGTTTTGGTTGAGTATATTTGGATATTCTTATTATATGTGTTGTAGACATACACCTATGTAGAGATGACTATATTTTCATTTGATATATGCTTTCTGGATTTCAGGGTGTCCTAATAAGTATTGTTATACTCACCCCAACATAGGATTTGCCCGCTGGTGTCGTGTGTTGTGAAGACAATCGATCTTTTGACGGAGTCCTAGGAAGACCAGGACCAAACAGTTCTTAGTGAAACCAGATTGGATGAGGTGGGTTCCTATGGCTTTCAAACAGTAGTCCCAGTACCTTTACATTCATGTTGTACTTGTGTTATAGACTCTTTGTGGTGGGCTTGTATTTGGATTTTTTTGCCTTATTTTACTTCATGTCGTATGCTGGTTATGGGATTTAGATGTATGCATGCATAGTTTTGAGTTATTTTTACATTTTAGCATTTGTATGGGCATGGAGATGTGTGTGTGCAGGTACATGGGATAAGCCATCCCATATTAGTGATATTCCTACTTGATGCTAGTCACCCTCCCCTGGCCAGTTAATAGTGGGCTTGGGGATTCATGGTATGGGTCCCACTAGGAAGGGTCATGACATAGTGGTATCGGATCAGTTGGTTCTACTATTGGACCAGGAGTCTATGATATTTGTTTGAGGAAATAGTGTTAAGTGTTTCAAATTTGGCTTTCAGGCTAGGGACTTCAGTGTTTGTGCGGCCACCGATGTATCAATACATCAGGACTCCTATCACATGCTTTTCGACTCAGTTCATGAGAACACTGATTACAGGGAAAACAATGGTACATGAATCATATAGGAATGGGTTGTGGTTTTTATTTCCTTATTAAGTCATATCTCTAGATATACAAATTAACTTTGGTATATCTTATTTGTTTTAGAATGCCTATGTGATGTATATGAGCTAGGATTTAGTATCTTGATCATGAGGATGATCCCCTTAGTGAAGACGATTCGATATAGGGACCAGTACCCTTGATATTACCTCAAAGTCGTGCACCAGCCATACCATTGCCTATAGGGAATCACGTGGTACCCACAGTACCATAGGATGGGGATCAAAATCTGAGCACAATTCATGATTTATAGCATTGAGATCCATAAGGTTCTGAGACAAGACTAACCCATAGGCAATTGAGGACTGGCTTAAGGTAGTAACTTGAGTTTTCCATCTAGTTAAGACACTAGTAGATTATATGGTGGTATTGTTGGAAATCCTTCGTCACGACTCAGCAGGATGGTGGTGGTGTTTAGTTACCATGTATTATGATGAGGTGACTCTTTCATTGATAGATTTTTATCATATCTTCAGGTAGGAGTATTCATAATCTATGCTAAAGGATATACATATTCAGGAGCTTCTAAAGCTCCAACGAGGTAGCATGACAGTAGCTTAGTATTCATCAAGGTTTACCAACCTTTCCAGGTACTTGATGGATATCATTAAAGATTAGTCTTTAGGTCTTGTAAGTTCAAGAAAGGTCTACATAGAGACTTATGATCCATCATTATTCATATATGCATTCCTATATATGTCAAGGTTCTATAGCAATCATTGGTGGTCCATAGTTTATGGGCTAATAGTAGATACAGCCAGTGGTTTCCATTAGTGCGCAAGTATGAAGAGAGACCTTGGAGGCAGGAATTCAATGTTAGTCCGAGCGACCAGGACATGGGAAATATTTCATGTGGAGGTCTCAGGATAGAGGATCTCCAGTATAGGGCTCACAAGGTGGGTCCAATTATCATAGAGAGAGGAAGTTCTACTCATGTCACGGTAGGGGAAATCTCACCTGAAATTGTCTAACCCACCGTACAGCTGACAGAGAGACCATGGATGGACCACCGAGATAGAGACCATGGCAGAATTAGGTTGGTCTATGGGGTGGTGGACATGGTTGAGGAAATTGGAGAGCATCAAGAGGTGGTTTACATTTTTAATTTCTACCACAAACACCCCCAGGTGGTCCACACTATGATTAGGGTGCTGGAGGGAAGGGAAGAATACAACTACAGGGAGTTAAATATTATGATCAAGAGACTCTAGGAATGATTCGAGGAATGATATATGAATTTTATACCTTATAAAAATTACTTATTGACATGGGTGTTAGTCATTATTCTCTTACCACATATCTTGTTTGTGACTTATAGATTCCAGTTGATCCCTTGGCTCGACCCTTGTGCTTGGAGACTCATATGGGAGAATACTCATAGATCACAAACGTGTGTTATCGGTGTGACTCACCTCTTGTAAGAAAGAGTATCTATTGGAATATCTTGGTAGGAGTATCGAGACCTTATGATTTCATTCTTAGTATGGAGTGGTTATCCATAGTTTATGCTGAGATTTATTTTTTTAGGAAAAGGGTGTGGTTTTTCTATAGTGATGGAACCTGGTTTTCCTTTTTCAGTGAAAAGGAAACCCATGAAGTGTAGGATGGACTCGTTCATAGAAGGTTGTAGCCGATTACTCATTATTTGGAAATCCTAACCCTTGGTGTAGTGTATGTTATGAGTTTCTAGTTTCCTATAATGACGGTGGAATACAAGGATGTATTTCCTGAAGATGTTCCAGGTTTACCTCCCCATCGGTAGATAAACTTATGCATTGATTTGAACCCTAGGACCTCACTGATATATGAACCAGCATATCAGATGGCTCCCAAATAGCTTCATGAGATGAGGGTGAATTTGGAGGACTTATAGAGGAAAGACTTTGTGAGACCTAGTGTTTCACCCTAGGCAGCCCCACTTTTGTTTTATAAAAAGGCATAGAGGATATTGAGGTTGTGTGTGGACTACTAGTTCTTTAAATAGGTGACTGTGAAGTACAAATATCCACTATCAAAGATCAATGAACTCTTTTATCAGTTGATAGGGGATTAATGGTTCTCGAAGATTGACCTCAGGTCAGGCTATCACGAGTTGCGTGTATGAGATGAGGATATATCAAAGATGACATTCAGATATCATTACAGTCACTATGATTACTTGGTGATTCCCTTTGGTATGAATAATTCCCCAGAAGTGTTCATGGGACTCATGAATTGGATATTTCAGCCTTTCTTAGACCAGTTCTTGGTATTCTTTATCGATGATAACCTTGTGTACTCGGCGTCTGAGGAGGAGCACACAATACACTTGAGGAAAGTTATGAACATACTCTGAGAGCACCAGCTTTATGAAAATCCCTTGTAGTCCCATTTCTAGATTCAGGTAGTCCATAATCTAGAACACATTATCTCAGTGGATGGAGTGAAAATGGACCCTTCCATGGTTGAGGAATTGTTATCATGGGATCCACCTAAGAGCATGATAGAGGTGCAGAGATTCCTTAGGTTGGAAGGATATTACTAGAGATTCGTACATGATTTATCCAAAATATAAACACCCATGGAATATTTGAATTGAAAGGGGTATCCTTTAGATTAAACAGAAAGGTTCTAGAGGGATTTTCAGCACTTGAGGAAAAGTTTGATGAGCTCTCCAATCTTAAGATTTCCGAAGGTGGGTGTCAAGTATAAAGTGTTCTGTGATTCATTAGGAACCAGGTTTGGTTGTGTACTAATGTATAGGCAATAAGTAATTGCCTATGGTTCGTTCTATTTGAGACCAAATGAGAAGAACAATGTGCCCCATGATTTTGAGTTAGTAGTAGTAGTCTTCTCTTTGAATATGTGCAGACATGATCTGATGGGAGAGCGGTTTATCACCTACTCTGATCATAGGAGTTACAAGTATATCTTATCTCAGAATGATATCAACTTGAGATAGAGGTGATGGATAGAGTTCCTCTATGATTATGACTTTGACATTTTCTATACTTCTAGGAATGGGAATTTGGTAGTAGATGCTCTCAGAAGGAGACCATGTATTCCTACGGGTTTCACCTCGATGTGGATTATGGAGATTTGGTCGAGGTGGAAAACAATATTTGAGGTTTATCAACCCTTTATAGATATTTTGTAGAGTTGGAGAGGTAAAATACCACTTGTCTCTACCTCCAGAGTTATACTGGGTACACGACTTCTTCCACGTGTCACAACTGAGGAGGTACGTGCCAGATCCATCGTATGTTATCGACTGAAGAAACCTAGAAATCAAGGATGGGGAAACCTTTGCTAAGTACCCATTTGAGATCAAGGATTATTTGTGGGTGATCTATTCCCTTGGTACATGTCTAGTGGAATCACTGTAATCTCCATAAGATCACTTGGGGTGGGAGGCTTAGATTCGTGCTCAGTACCCACATCTTTTTTAGTAGCCTTTGTTCTGGCTTTTTTGGGATGTAAAGCCCCAAGGTTTGGATAATGTAATGACTCATAGATTCCATGTATTATTTTTTTAATATTATATATATTATTTATGAGACTAGGTGCTGAGACGGCTATATTTATAAGGCCCGTGGTTCCCAGAATAAATGTTTGAAATATATTAAATATATTAAATAGCGCGCGCATGCAGGTTTCCTAAAAAAGTGTAAAAACTTCTAAAATGGTTCATGGATCTGAAATTAGAGGGTATTGTAGAACTCGAAATGTGAGTTTTACCTTAGGCATGACATTACATTAGTCGGTATGGTTCGTTTGTGGAAAATTCCACACGGGTGCGGAAACAAAATAATTAATTAAATAAAATTATTTTATTTTGAATTGTTGATACAAAAATTGTTATATTATTAAATTGATGATTATAAAAAATACCTATGGTTATCTGCATAACCCTGGAGACTTTGGATGATATTTTTAGAGAAATCATTATAGAATCCTCTTAGGCAAATGATAAAGGATCTGCAAATCTAGGATCGACAAACCTCAAATTTGAAGGATCTTGCCAAATGATGACAATGACGCATCGTTCTTCCTCATAAATATAACTGAATCAAGGTATGGCATGCGATTTAATTTTTTTATTCTCCATTATTTATTTCTATTTCAAACTTGAATCAATCAACAAATTGATTGATTCTTTGATTGTGAGTATTGTGGGGTGGGATTATATTTTCAGGGTTTTGATGAGAGAATTTATTATCTATGTGATTTGATTTTTTTCATTTATCATTCTAATGGAAACAGATCTAGATCAACAAAAACATTTATTGTGGTCCATTCCTGTTGATTTATTTGTGCTTTTTCCCCCTGTGCATCGTTCTTTGTGGGTCTTTTTCATTTGGCTTGTGACTTGACTAATACCAATAAATCGATTGTTGCACACTCGTTTCGTGGCACAATGATATAATATCATAGATCTAGGATCGGAAAGATAGGATGGATGTGAAGAAATATCGATGGAGTGATTCGATTGATTGTAAATACCTTAATTTGTGTTCTTCAGCGTTCTTCGATGCATAAACAATAATAGATACAATAGCGTTTACCAAGTAGATTGAAGGCATGAATCTTAATTATTCGGTGATGGAATGACTAGACGAGGATAGATCTTGAGTTCCAAAACATGGTGGTTAAAAAATCGAATGCTGAAGGATTGGCTGAGGTGTGCAGAGGAATACGAAGGGTTTCTAGAAAACCTCGATACACACGACATGTAGTCCTTCACTACAAGGCATGTAGTACCCTTGGATGACTCTGTATGTACTAGAAGGAGTACATGGAAATAGCATGGAGTTCACAGCTTGCCTACATTATGTGTACTCCCCCACATGGAATGACCTCAACCATGTTCATGGAATACCCCATGTACTAGTACACAGGCACAGATACACGGTCTGACAGCATGTACTGGCATACGGCTGGATTACACAGGCGGGAACAAGTGTATAGGGACACGGCGTGTAACCCCTATACAGACCATATACTCTTCTATACTACATGTACATGATTTTGAGGACATTTTATGTTTACATGGGAATAACCTTGCACCAACAGACATGACATGTAACCCCTCTACACACCATGTACTATTTCATACATGTCATAGATATCTTGTCCTCCGTATCTTGGAAAAATTTCATCCGGGTTCGTTCCAATTATTTTTTCCCTAAAGTTTGGTACAATTCATTTCTTACTCCTAGGAATATGATCCCTTCAGTAGGACTTCTTGGATAGAGTTGTTGGAATCCACCCAAGAGGCTCAGAGTGGGATCCTCTATTCATCTTCATGCCCTAGGTGGAGTTCTTGGTATCAACATGACCAATACTACCCAAGCCTTGATCCTCTACTTAGTAGGATTAATCTAGATTAATTTTTTGGAATCACCCCATGGACCTCACCGTGATCCTCATCTATGTATTGTATTATTTTTAGATCTATCAGCATGTATCTTCTCACAACAAAACTCGGTGAGAAGTATCTCTTGAACGGAATTCATCAGTGATATCAGACTCAGGATTGTATTTTACCTGATGAGTGCTTCATGGAATCATTGAGCTACAATCATAGGCTATTATACAATGGTTGTGAATTTCCTCTAGACTATGTGTCTTGGTTGGGTATATATAGATATTCTTTTTATATGTGTTGTATACATATACCTATGTAGAGTTGACTATATTTCCATTTCTTATATACATTGTGGTTTTCGGTGTTTCTTACTGAGTATTGTTATACTCACCCCTGAATGGGATTTTCCCACACGTGTTGTGTATTGCGTAGATGATCGAACTTTTGATAGAGTCCTAGGTGAACCATGGCTAGATGATGCTTAATGAGACCATATGGACTGATGTGTGTTCCTACGGCTTTCAAATAGAAGTCCTAGTACCATTACTTTTAGGTTGGACTTTTGTTACATACTCTTTATAGTGTGCCAGTATTTGGAATTTTTTACCGTATTTTACTTCATGTCATACACTGGTTACGAGATTTAAATATATGAATTCATCATTGACAGTTTTTTTACATTTCAACATTTGTATGGGATTAGAGATGTGTGTGTGTGTACATGTACTTAGGTTAAGGGCTCCCATGTCAGTGACATGACTACTTAATGCTAGGTGTCAGTCCCTCTTCTATAGAAGGCGGTATTGGGGAGTCATGACATAGGCACCATTAGGATGGGTCATGACAGAGTATACTAGAATGGTATGTGTTATATTCGTATATGTCACAAATTAAATGGTGGTTATTTTTCAGTGATTCCATGAATATCCATGGTCATTTTCTTTTTCATAACCATTTGAAGCATTTTTTTAAGGACTTATATGTCACAAATTATTTTATAATCTTCATCCAATGATTTAATGACGATCTAAGGTATTTTAGTAGGTTTCTATGTTTTTTATATGTTATTGACCTTTAAATCCATAAAAAAAACTTTCAATTATTCATAGAAAACCACATGTAGGATTGAAGTGTGGTCTCTTCTAACATGCCACAAATTAAACAGAGGTCGTTATCATATGATGTTATGAAAAACTAATGTTGTTCTTTATGTTTTAAAACATTGAAGCATTATTTTAAAAAATATTAAATATGACAACATTCCTTTTTGTTCTATTTTGAGCACAAATCAAGTCAGATTGATGTGTTTTTTATCCTTACATATCAAAAATTTATCATCTGTTATTTTATTTTGATTTCATAAAAAACCCTGTTTTTTTTTTTTTTGAAAATTTTTCAATGTTTTTTACTTAGATCAATGAAAATTAAATTTTAGTTATTTTAGGAAAATTGCATGTTATATTGAGGTGTTCCATATTCATATATGTAAAAAATTAAATTATGATTGTTTTTCTAACATTTATGAATAAATATACGAAATTTTATAATTTTTTTTAACTTTGACACACAATTTTTATGATTTTTAAATATAAAAAAAATTGATTTTTCAACCATTTTGACCTCACTACATGAACCAAATATTAGATTAATATGAAGTCTATTTAAAAAAGTATATTATTATTTAATGATAATATTATTATGATTTTAGGAGAATGAAGGGTGTTCTGAAAGTATCTAAACATTTAATGCACCTTTGTAAACTTTTAAATAAATAAAAACACAATTTTGGTATTTTATAGAAATTTAGATACGAACCAATGTGAGATCTATTCCAATATTTCAAAAATTAAACAAAGGGAATATTCCAATAATTTCACAACAATTTCATGTCATTTTAAATTTTTTATCATTTAACGCTTTATTTTCAAGACTCTTAAATCAAATGACACTACTTTTTTAGTCATTATGAGTACACAACATGATAGATTGATTTCTGATATTTCTAAAATATTCAAAAATGATTTATTTTGATTCTACAAAAATTAAAGGTTATTTTTTAGTTTTTGAAAATCTAATAAATGTTTTTAAAGATGCTTAAATATTATAAAACTATTTTTTTTCAGTTCTGACCAAACCACATGTCGGATTGACATGATCGTTTTTTATACATGTAAAGAATTAGTCAAAGATCATTTTCAATAATTTAATGACAATAAAAGGAAATTTAATTGGTTATAACCCATTAACAAAATTTATTGAATCTCAAATGAATAAAAACGCACTTTTATTCATTATGAGAAATCCAGGAGTCAAATTAAAAAGCATTTTATTCCAAAATGTCAAAAATTAAAATGCTATTCTGACTAGTGAGAGATCTTCTTCATATATCAAAAATTAAACAACTGTCATTTTTCTATGATTTTACAATAATATGAGACAATTAGAAATGTTTTGACTCATTGAAAAACCTTTTTAAAGATTGTTATCTAATAAGATTGTTTTTATCATTTAAATCACACTGCATTTTAGTGAATTCTATTCATAAAAGACCTAAAATAACAAGTTATCATTATCCGATAAGTTTAAAAATAATCCAAGGTCCTATATAGGTTTCACATTCTTAACCCTCATTTTTTGAATTATAAATCAATAAAATACGTTATTGGTTATTCAGATAAATATGTAAGCAGCATTGATTTCAGGAATATTTCTACATATAAAAAATTAAACGATTGTATGTTTTATAAGATTTTATGGAAATACAAGTATGTTTTATTTTTTCTAATAGTACTTTCTATTTTGAATGATTTTTTACTATAAAACTTTTTCCTTGATAATTCTGACCAAAAAGTCCATCAAAATGACAAGTGGTATATTCCTTTGATTCATGAATTAAACGCAGTTCATTTTATTGTGATTTCAAGAAAATTCAAGGACATTTACAATGTTTTCATCCTTTGATCACTATAGAAAATTTTTAATTGGTGATGACTTTTTCATTAGTGACATATTAAAAGGTCGCTAATTCATTAGCGACGTTTTTTATCATTCAAAACACATTGCATTTCAGTGAAGTCTATTCATACATGCCACAAAATTGTTAGTTATCATTATCCAATATTTTTCCAAATAATCCAAGGTCCTATATAGTTTTCACATTCTTGACACCTATTTTTTGAAATATAAATCATTAAAAGACATTATTAGTCATTTAGAGAAAACTACAAGTTACATTGATTTCATGACTATTTCTATATATAAAGAAAGAAATAATTGTATGATTCATATGATTTCATGGAAATAGAAGTATTTTTTCTTTTTTCTAACAATTCTATCCATTTTCAATCAATTTTTACTGTAAAAATTTTTCTTTAATAATTTTGACAATAAAATACATCCAAATGACATGTGGTTTACTCAAATTTTTCATAAATTAAAAAAAAGTCCATTTTATTGTGATTTCAAGATAATTCAAGGTCATTTACAAGGTTTTCATCCTTAGATCACTGCAGAAAAATACTAATTCGTGATTTTTTTTCATTCGTGACATATTAAAATGTCTCTAATTGATTAGAGAAATTTTTTATCATTCAAAACACACTGAATTTTAGTGATGTCTTTTCATACATGACACAAAATAAGCAGTTATCATTATCCTATAATTTTCAAAATAATCCAAGGTCCTATATAAGTTTAACATTCTTGACCAATATTTTTTAAATTATAAATCAACAAAAGGAACTATCGGTGATTTAGAGTAAACTACTAGATGCATTGATTTCAGGACTATTTCTACATATACAAAATTAAATGATTGTATGTTTTATACAATTTGATGGAAACCCAAGTATTTTTTCTTATTTTTAATAGTACTATCTATTTTGATTCATTTGTTACTATAATACTTTTTCTTCGATAGTTCTAACCATACAGTGCATCCAAAGGACATGTGTCCTATTCTTATTTTTAATGAATTAAATGGAGTTCACTTTATTGTGATTTCATGATAATTCATGTTCATTTATAATGTTTACATCCTTTTATCACTATAGAAAATGCTAATTAACGACGTTTTTCTGTTATCGACGTATTAAAATGTCATTAATTCATTTATCGATGTTTTTGAGAAACATTAGTAAATAAACATCTCTAAATTAGTGACATTTATAAACATCACTATTTAGAGAATACTAATTTACCTATGTTTTTAATGACGTATTAAAATGACACTAATTCTTTAGAAAAAATTTTTATCATTAAAAACACATTGAATTTTAGTGCAGTCTATTTTTACATACCACAGAATAATAATTTATCATTTTCCTATACGTTTTACAATATTACAAGGTCCTATATAGGTTTAATTTAGAAAAAACCACTAGTTTCATTGATTTTAAGACTATTTATACATATAAAAAATTAAATGATGGTATGTTCCATAATATTTCATGGAAATCCACGTATGTTTTCTTATTTCTAATAGTATTATCAATTTTGAATCATTTTTTACTATAAAAATTTTTCTTCAACAATTATGACCATACAGTATATCCAAATAACATGTGGTCTATTCCAATTTTTCATGAATTAAACGGAGTTCATTTAATTGTGATTTATCCAAAATTTAAGTTCATTTACAATTTTTTCATCCTTTTACCACTATAGAAAAATGCTATTTAGCGAAGTTTTTTTTCATTTGAGATGTATTAAAATGTCGTTAATTCATTTACCGATTTTTTTTAGAAACGTTGATAAATAAAGTTTTCTAAATTAGCGACATTTACAAATGTCACTATTTAGAGAAACCTAATTTACTGATTCTTTTAATAATCATCGATAAATGACTCCTCGTGTATATAATGTTCTAAAAAATATCGGTATTTTTCTTAGAAATTAATAATTGTTTTCTTCGAAATGTATAATTTTTTTACAAAAAAAATATTTGCATCCACACCCCAAACCATCCCCTACTATCCACACTTCATTCTAGCAGGTGATCCGTCTCTCCACCTATAGAACTATTGTATGGCCCTAAAAATTATCCACCATCCTCTAGTGTTGTTGTATGCCCCAAGATGCAGTGCATCACGACCCCACCTACGATCAACCCTCATCCAGTGTCACTTTACGACTAATCCCACACACACAATAAAGTATATCAAAATGAAATTTAGTCTATTCCTATTTTTCATGAATTAAATGGAGTTCTTTTTATTGTGATTTTAGGAAATTTCAAGGTCGTTTACAATATTTTCATCCTTTGATCACTATCGAAAAATTCTAATTACCAACGTTTTTTATTAGTGATTTATTAAAATAAAGATAATTAATTTACTAATATTTTTGAGAAATATCTCTAAATTAGAAATGTTTATAAACATAATTATTTAGATAAACCTAATTTACCAATGTTTTTTAGATTCATCGATAAATGACTCCTAATTTTCCAACCATTTTAAAAAACATTGGTAGTTTTTTTGAAATTAATAAAAAAATCAAAATGTATAATTTTTTACAATAAAAATATTTACTTCCACACCTCAAACCCTCCCCCATTATCCACATTGTTTGATCCTATGTGATCCTCCATACCGCCTCTAGTGCGGCATCATGACCTCGCAGATGATACAATATCCTCCAGTGTTGTTTCATGCTCCATGATGCGCTGCTGCCCGACCCCACAGGTGATCCACCCTCCTCCAGCACTACTACACGGGTAATCCAACTTACACAATACAGTAAATAAAAATGAAATGTGGTCTATTCCTATTTTGTACGAATTAAATGAAGTTCATTTTAATGTGATTTCAAGAAAATTCAAGGTCGTTCACATGGTTATAGTCCCTTGATCACTATAGAAAAATGCTAATTAATGATGTTTTTTCATTAGCGATGTTTTAAAATTATACTAATTCATTTACCAACATTTTTTAGAAATGTCGGTAAATAAAAATTGATAAATTATAAATTTTTATAAACATAGATATTTAGAGACAACTAATTTATTGATGTTTTTTATAATCATCGATAAATGAATGCTCATTTACCGACCATTCAAAAAATCATAATTTTTTTTGAAAAATAATAATTTTTTTCTTCAAAATGTATAATTTTTTAACAATTATAATATTTACTTCAACACCTCAAATTCTCACCCACTAAATACATTGCATGCGCCCAATCGATCCACCATGCCACCTTTAGCACTGCTGCATGACCCTACAGACATCATCCTCCAGTGCTATTGCATTCTCCAAGATGCACTGCTACATAGCCCCACAGGAGATCCACCCACCTCTAATGCTGCTTCACGGCTAATCCTATACACACAATGCCTCTATAGGGATTTGAACTGATAACCTATTGGATTATACCCACATACTTGACCAACTCACCTATTCAGTTTATAAATACAAAATTATATTTTGTAAAATTTATATATATAAATAGATTTTGTATTTAAAAAATTAATATAATATATATAACATTTTATATATTAATATAAATATATTAATACATATATGTTCATATTTTATATTTCATTTTTATATATATGTATGTTTATATTATATTATATATATATTCATATTTTACATATATGTTTATATTTTATATTATATATATATTTATATATTTATATATCTATATGTTTATATTTTATATTATATACATATATATGTATATATTTATATATAGTACAATCTCTCTTCTTGAGAGAATGATCCTAAGTTTTCCTAGGTTTGGTTCTTCCTAGGGTTTCTCATAGGTTTGGCTGAGTTCTGATTTTTTAGTCCTCTTCCTTGATCTCTATCGTTTTTTCCTTCTCTAGTTCATGGTGATCCCTAGTTCGATGGTGCATTTTCATTTTTTCCCTGGGGTTTTTATTCCTTCTGATCTATCATTATCACCAAATGTGACTTTCAATTGAGGCATCTACTCAACCCGCTCCTCCTCGCTGAAGTTGCAGTGCACATCCTTATCGGAACTTTCATGATCTGTGGTTTTAGGCATTCAATTGTGGCCTCTCCTCGATCATATCCACTCCTTGATAGTGAATTCTTGATCTTTATATTGTGCTTTACAATCATTGATTAAGGTTTCCAAGTGGATTTTTATCATTCTCGACTAATTTGGTTTCGTGAGTGGCTTGTTATCATTCGATCTACGATTTCTGAGTGGATTATTATCATCTGATATACGTATTTCCATTTTCGAGCATCTTGTGCTCATCCGATCTGTGGACAACAGTTTTGTGATCTATGGATTGTTATAACCCTCTACTGATTTGATTTTATGAGTGGATTGTGCTTATCTTATCTATGGTTCTGAGTGGATTGTGCTCATATGATCTGCGAATTGCGGTTTCCAAGCGACTTGTGATCATCCAATCTGTGGATTGCAGTTTCGTGATCTGTGGGTTGTGCTCATCCTCGACTGTTTTTTATCTACAGTTCATTTTTTACCTTTTCTCCCATGACTGACCCCTCTATTCTGACAGAGGTCTTTGGTGGATCCTCCACCATCTAACCCCTCAAAAATTCGTCTACATTCTGTGGATTTTAAAAAGTGGATAACGAATTGGTATATTAATTGAAAATCCTCTCTCTTATGGAAAAGGTAAAATCTATGATCATAGCAATAATGAATGAAGTCTTCTTTATGGTTCATCATATGAATCTTCTTACTGTAGGAAAATTTATCTCAAATCAGCCTATCAACTTGTATTCCCTAAATAACACACTTCAATCCATATGTCATTTGGATGACAGAGTCTCCATATATGATATCAGATCTGGATGTCTCGTATTCGAGTTCTTCAATATGAAGCCCAAACACAAGGTCCTTCTCAGAAGTCCTTGTTTCTTTGATAACCAACGGATCCCAATGGAGGATCTGAAAAATAATGGGGATGTTCTGAAAGAAACCATTTCTAAATTACCTTTCTAGGTTCCTATTTTTATAATCCCCTACTGGGCCAGATCTGAGTGCATCATGAGAGAAATCAAATCTCATATAAATATCTTTATGGAATGGGATCGATCAGACCCTATTATATGGGGTCCTTCCATGTGTATTATGGTCTCTATTGATTTTCTTTCCCTCTATAAAGGGTGACCTTTATATCAATGGATAATTAAAACACCTAGAATGAATTTCTATACAAAAAAACTTTGTTTTTATATTTCTTTTATGGATGCACTAGACACATGGAGAAGGAGTGAACCTCAAAGACAACCTATGGGGAATTTAATGTTTTCATGCACTATGGACCCTGGGTTTAAGTTAAAAATAATAGGAAAAAATTTCTTCCAAAAATTAAAAATCATAAGGATAGAGAGAAACTCACCAAATCCCAAATCATACACACCACCAACGACTAAGAAATGACAATTTTTCTAGGTCCACCATGATTTCTTACAGACTATGACGATACAGTGCATCCAAAGTAAGTAGTAAATCCACCCCCAAAGTGGACCCTTGGGCCTCTAGGAGTGTTTTTGTACTTCTGAATAAATACCTCATGGAAATGAAAACCTTTCCTACATCCTTACCCTGACAGCCAAAAGATACTATCAAAACACAATCCATCCCAAAACATATCAGCATGGACCCCAAAAACCTGGTTCCTTCCCTATGATTTAAACATACGGACTCAGTTCCTCCACCAGACAATGAACTTCTATGAATCACCTCTTAGGTCGATGATGACATGAAAGGGTTGACATCGACTAATGCTAAAGAACACGGGATGTAGAAAAGGACAATTAGAGGGGACTGGAGAATTGACCCCCAATTGAAGAACACTATGGACACAAGTGAAGCCCAAACTAAACTATAGGAAGTAATAACCTCCCAAAAAGATATAAATAAGTGGATAATGGATTGTTTGTTTAAATTTCAGAGATGTTGGATGGTCTAACCCAGCCCCACCTTACCTAATTAAAATATTATGTTGGAAATATTGTGGGCTTAGAAACCCATACACAGTTCCTATGCTCTGGCATTATAGCACTCTATGTCTCCCTAGTGTGGTATTTTTGTCTAAAACCATGCTAAAAAATAATTCCATGCACTAAATTTCATCCAATGTTGTTTTTGAGAGATGCTTCTCAGTCTTTCACCATTGCTATGCTGGTGGTCTCTGCCTCCTGTGGATGGATGGAGTGAAATTAGAATTAAGATCTTCTCACCAAACCATATTGCTGACTATGTCCATCATCCTAACATTCATGTTTTGTCCTTTGTTTGGTTCAATGTTTATCCCTGCAAAAATTATAAATAAAATTATAGGGACCTCCTTAAATAGATTAGTAATGGAATCTCAGAACCTCTACTCATGGGAGAAGATTTTAATGAGATCAGCTTCCAAAGACAAAAGAGAAGGAGTGCCAGTAGTCCATCAACCCATATGAGAGACTTTCTGTAGGTGGTTCAATGAAAAGGTATCTCTAACATGGGTCATACAGGTAGCTCCTTCATGTGGTATCATGGCTACTCGTCGAACACACACATCGAGGAGATACTGGACAGATTCTTGGAATCTTCTAACTAGATCTTCATCTTCATCCTTTTTAGGTCTCCCACCTCACCCTAGCCATGTCATACCACTACCCGATTCTCATTCACCGTAATATCAGTCGCAAAAATACAAGATGTGAGAGGCCTTTTATTTTTTAAATCTATAGGATGGGGGAAAGTGGTTTTAAAGAACTAATTAACTCAAGATGGACTACGAGTGGACCAGAAATTCATGCTAAAAATCACCAGGTCGTGTCGAAACCTAGAAAATATATTGGTAGGCGGTTATACCAACAAGACCAGTAATGTGACACCATTGAAATATGTTTCTCCAAAATCTACTCTCTCCCACATTTATCCATTATCATTTCCAATATTGAATCACTAGAGAGTAAAATCAATGAAACCCTTATAAGAAAATAATGTTATTTGTGTATTCATGCTCGTGACACTCATATAAAATAAGGGGACTGAAATACACACTACGTCCACCAGAAATCATCTGGAAGTAGATGAAAAAAATTTATTTCATGTCTTAACTCACCTGATGGAAGAACAATATTGAAATAGGAGGAGATAGATGTCTTTATCCTTCATTTTTTTAGGATATTTACACAGATGGTGAGACCGCCATTCCCACTAGGGTTTCCACTTATATTATGAATGTTGTTAGGAAGGCTATGAATAACAAGTTAACCTATGATATTACTGATAAGGAAATCCTTTTCTCCCTTATAAAAATCCACTCAACTAAATCCCTAGACCCAGAAGTATTTCATTCCCTCTTCTTTAAAAACATCTGGCACATTGTGGGGCATGATGTGTTGAGCCTGATTAGGGACCTCAAGAATGGGAAGGCTGAATTCGCCTCCATCAATGAAATCCTCATAAAACTTATTCCGTAAACCAATAATACCTATTGGGGTTTTTTAATTTTTACCCATTATCCAATGCAATTTCACCTATAAAATTTTCTCCATGCTTCTGGTTAACCACCTTCTCACCTTTCTTCCATCCATTATCTCTGAAAAACAAACTACCTTTGTCCCCATCATGTTTATATCATACAACAAAGTTATTTCACATAAATTTTTTCCCTCTATTAAGAAAATAAATGTGTCCAAATGAGGAACCGTGTCTTGTAATATAGACAAGACTAAATATTTATACATAGTGGAATGGTCATTCATCCAGTTCGTACTGAGAAAAATGAGCTTCTTCTCAAAATGGGTTGATATCATTATGCAATGTGTTACCTCTATCTCATTCAAGATTCTCATTATTATATAAATTTCATAGATCTTATCACCCTCTATAGGTATTCTACAAGTATTCCCCATTTACCCTTCCCTATTAATTTTAATGGATAATTTATTCTCTAATATCATTTCAGCAGCGGCTAAGGATAATTTTGTTCATAGAGCAAAGGCATGTCGCATGGGGCCTCCCATTTCTAATATCTTCTGTCCTGGTGATGGTATCCTCTTTTCCAATGTCACATTAGATTAAATCAAGTGTATTTTCCTTCTTGTCCACCTCTATGAGAATGATTCAGGGAAAGCTGTCAAGCCCTCTAAATCAGAAATTTCTTTCAGTGCAGGCGTGCCCCTGAATCAGAAGTACGAGCTCCAAAATGTGTCTAGCTTGGAATTGTTTGATAAACATCATAAGTACCTTGGGATTCCTGAAGTCTTTGGTCACTCCAAAAAAATATGTTTTCTAGATAATTTTGGAGAGGGTGGATAAAAAAAATCATGGTTGGAGTTATAAAAGAATCTACAAATCAAGAAAAGAAACATTCATTAAATCATTCACCCAATCCATCCCCTCTTATTTTATGATTCTCTTTAAGATCCCAAAATTCATCATCAATCCCCTCCACTCATTCTTTGATAATGTGTGGTATGGAAAAATGAATTAAAACACAAGGATCACTATATTTCTTAGGATAAAATCTACAAAACCAAGCCTCATAGGGGAATGAGGTTTAGGGACCTACGCCTCTTCAATGATGCATTTATTTTCAAAAAAGGATAGAGGTTCATTCAATTCCATAATTCTCTCTAAAAGAAGGTTATAAAGGCTAAATAATTCCCATATACTAATTTTTGTAGTGATCCATTAGGTCCTCACCCCAGTTTCTTCTGGAATAGCCATTGGGGATCGTTCATGAACCTCCTGAGGGGGCTTTACTAGAAAATTGAAAATGGATATTCTGTTAATATTTGGATGGAACCATTGTTGGTTGATGAAAATGATCTTAATGAAACTTAACCCTCCTCTAAAGGTCTCTAATGTTAAAAGGTTATCTGTATTTTCAGTGATGAAGGATGTGGATGGTGCCCTGTGAAAATATCATCTTTCTTCCATGAGAGAGATAGGAAAATTATTCTTAGAATCCCGATAGCTAAAGATTTGGGTCTGGATCATTTATCCTGGATTAGGGATATCTATGGAAGTTACACTATTAAATTTGATAATGATATGGATTCAAATGCTCCAACTTTAGAGGCATAGACTCTTTGGAAATCTATCTGGATCATTCGAATCCCCCCTGAAGCTCGTTATTTCTGATGTAAATTCCACACTGGGATCCTTCCTTCTCCAGATTTTCTTTCCTCTCATCCCAAATTAGACAAACCAATATGTCCTATCTATATGTCCATTCTTTAATCTTCCCTGCACTTCATTTCCCACTACACTAGTGTGAGGAACATCTGGAACACCTTCAACCCTCATGCTGATAACCTCCTAGACATAGCACCTGATCCTACGGGACTTCTCGCAAAATGGTCTTCACAACTCACATCCAAGGACCTGTATTCCCATTTAATGGTGGCATGGATCATTTGGGTAAGAATAAATTGTAGGACCCCGGGACACCCTGAGAGGGGAGGGGAGAATCAGGGTGTCAACTTTTTCTTCTTAAAGTTGTGGATCTTGTTCCCACGTTGGTAGGAACTACATAAACTTGTATGATGGATATGATCAGCAATGAAACATTCACATGCAAAGAGATAACACAACAATTTTACTTTGTTCACCACTAAGGGCTATGTCCAAGGAGCATACGCCGACAAGTTTCCAGTCGTACCAAATTCCACTATTATTCACTAGTTGTGGATTACAATGGTTCGGGAACAGTCACTCTGTCCTAGGCTCACTACCTTTACAAAAGGTTTAGGGATAGCTCAATGCGTCCCTCGGGTTACTCCCATTGACTCCCCCTGGCTCACTATCGTTGGTGAAGTCTCACTCAGTTTATAGACATGAAGGTCTCTCCAATAGATGTGCATTAAAGTTCTTTGTATCCTGTTTAGCATGAGACTTTGCTTGCATCAGGGTTCAGTGTTGATTCCATTTTTAGTTCAATCCTTCTTCTTTAGTGCAATGACTGAATGCACTAGATCTTCTTCTTCTCTTCCTTTGATTCTCACTACTAACACCTGAGTGTATTGATATATTCCCCTCTTTCTATGCAGATCCGAGTTTAGTTTCACGGTCCGTTCTTCTTCTCTTCACAAAGCACAATGAGGATGTTAAACACCAGTCATGTGTGTGCGGTACCACTTCTCTTCATAAAACCAAATGGTTTACTATTCTTCTATCTTCGCAAAGCAGATTTGAGAGTGCTAAGCACCTATCAAAGGCCTGCGGGACCCCAAAAGTTTTTCACTCCCTTCCCGATGCCTTGCGCGTAAAATTTAAACCTTGCGTGTAAAAATAACTTTTGGCGTGTAAAAGGCTTTTCGCGCAACTCTTCCTTTTTCGCGCAAATCTTCCCTTTTTCTTGCAACACCTTCGTTTTCGCGCAACCCTTCTTCTTTTCGCGCACCACTCTATACCTTAGTTTTTCCGCGCATCAGAGCTCGAGATTTGTCTAAGTGTCGAGCCTCTCTGAATGAGAGGGGTTCACCCCATATTTATAGGCGTTTTTGATCCTGCACGTAAAACCCCTTCTTGCGCGTAAAACTGTCTCTCAGTTCTTTGAATTACACGTACCTTCCTTTTATTCTCGTGCACCGCCTTGGTTTTTCACGCATTTCATTACTTATACATTTTTCATCATTCTAAACATGAATCCTCTCTTGCGCGTAAAACTTCAAACCCACATTTTGCGCACAACCGACTTTACGCGCACCAGTTTGTTTTTCCGCGCACATGGCGCGAACATATCCGATTTTTCATGCGCCTCTTGCCTTTGCCAATTTTTTTGTATTTCTAATTCGATACACTGCTTGCGTGAAAAAGTCACCTGACTATTTTGCGCACAACAATTTTCACGCACATTCCCATTTTTCTGCGCCCAACTCTGGTTTTTCTCGCAGCCCGTGCCTTTACCATTTTTCAACGTTCGGATTATGAAACACTATTTGCGCAAAAAACATCACTGCACTTATTTCGCGCACCACGCTGTTTTTCACGCCCAACTCACGTATTTCGCGCACAGCCCTTATTTTCCACACAGCCCATGCCTTTTCCATTTTTCACCAATCTAATTTCGAAACACTATTTGCGCGAAAAACTATTTCGTGCATCCTGCTATTTTCCACACCCAACTTAAGTATTTCGCGCAAGCCTCTTATATTTTGCGCACCACTTCCTTTTTGTGCGAACCACCTTTTGAAGACAATCCATGTCTTCAATTTCCGATTTTGAGGCCCAAAAATTTGGCAAACACTTGGAAATAGCGCCACCTTGTATTTGCTCTTTTTTTACCACCTCTAGATCATCTATTCCTTTGTCGACGTTCTCTGACCAAACATGGATCATTAACCACATCCCTTGAACTCGACATACCACCATGGAATCTCCTTTTTCAACAAATTTGTATGTCATTTGTTTGTTTTACAACAAGCACGATCACCTCAAAAACACTTCTTCTTAGTGATATGTATCCTTCAATAACTCTTCTGCTTTAATCACAAACTCCACTATCGTGATATGTATTCCTTGAAGGAATAGCTTTTGCATCATCATCTTCTATGACAATGTGGCATGCATGGCCATCTCAGAATTTCAATCACTTGCACATTGTCTTTTATTTAAACATCATTATCCTCATATGGATTATCCCTCACTTCTTCATTGTTGTAAACAATGTGTCACCTTTGACACATGTTCTTTGAACTTATGATCAGTACAACAATCATCTGAATTTCCATTCCTCCATTTCATTGGAGTACTTCTTGATCTCCTTCATTTTGATCTTCATTGACAACTATTGACAACAAATACAACCTTATACACAAAGTGGTTCCAACAATCTCCCCCTTTTTATTTTATTGTCAATACCTTATACATCTTCTGAAATGAATTCGTCAATGTCAAAATGAGAATCTTCTATTCAATGAACTTTTCTTTTCAAACTTTCATCTCACTTTCTCTCCCCCTTATTGACAAGAAATACAAAGCACCTGGTAGAGAGGGTATCAATCCATACTTAAGCAATGCCTCATTAATCATTTCACTCTAAGTATAATTGAGAAATGCTTATAACGACCCATACTTTACATACATTGTTAATACTTCAAAATTGAAGCACACTTATTACAACATACGACAAAACCACAAAGGACCGTATAGGTATAGTGTCTTTAGAAACTAGGAAACATAAAAAACTGGTTCATAAATCTTCTACAGTGTCTCCCATTTATTTCATCATATCCAGGGTCCCTTTTATCATATTCTACTTAATATCCATCTTCCTAACCTGGGGAAAAGAAAACATACAAAAAAGGGTGAGCTCAAATGCTCAGCAAGGGAAAATAAAGGAAATAAAAATCATATCATATCTTCTTGAAAATCATAACCTGCAAAAGAGATCATAATATCTTAACATGGAATAAATCATAGAAGTGAAAATGAGATCCCCATAATCATAACATAAAACATGAAACTTTGTGGCATGCACACATAATCATGGAAAATCATTTCTTGTTAGTCATGACTTATTTCCAAGACTATCTTAGCAGACAAAGTCCATTTCTGAACCGAGTTCACTCCTCGTTTCAGTCCTATATCACTGAACCGAAATAACCTTCCGTTCCAGCCATGTCTATCTCATGAGATATAAATCTTTACCCAATGCATTGGAGGGAGATATAGGTCCCACCCATCTTATAATGAATACTTTCTTATGTGTGCCACAAAATCATAAATCATACATCATTGCATAACCCATGTAATAAAAATGGGAATCTTAAACATCGTGACATCATAAAACATTTCATATAAGATAAAGGAATTCATAAAAATAATTCCATCACAACATAATCAAATCAATTTAATAATAGGGATAAAAACAGAACCCTTTATTATCTTAGATGGAAAATAATTTTCATAAAACACTTGAACTCCATTCTTGAGGAAAATATCCTTTCTTCTTCAAAAACACTTTTCCTTTCTTAACATGTCATACAATTTTAAACTAAAAGAAGTTGATTAAAAATAAACATGAAAACTTGTAAATGAAGCTTCTTGGAAATAATGTTTTAAAAATACATTCATGTCTTATAAGTTAAAAAACATTCTTCTTGTATTTTTGTCGGAAAAGTCAAAAAGTACCTCGTACGAAAACGACAAAAGATACCTTTCATATCTTTTACAAAAAACTCACCGAAGGGTAAAATTGGATATAAACTATTGTAGAAGGATGGAAATAATATTACATATTGAGGGAACATGGATGTGGATGATAAAATACACCCCAGTAATTACCAAAGTAAAAACAATCTCGGATAAAAGTGAGATTGTGATTTTTTCCCTTACCTTAGGTCTGATTTGCTTTGTACGTGTCCGAAGCTCCTCTTTTTTGAAACGCCTCTTTGAATCCTCCACTTAGGGAACTAAGATTGGTCTTTGAAGAAGACCAGGACCTCTAGGATTATTCTAGGGAAGTGGAGAAGGGATTTTGGCAGGGGTTGGCCGAGCTTGAGTGCTCAAATTGGTGTGAGGAGGAGGGGGAGGAGGTGCCCTTTTATAAGGGAGGAGAGGGGCACCTTAGGAATATCTCAAAGTATTATTTTATATTAAAGTCAAAATCGGTTTATAATGGTTCCAAAGGGTCTTATTTCGATGGTAAAGTGGGGATGGGTCGAAATACTATCAACCAATAGGATTTAGACAAGTTTAGGTTATTATTTTAACCTTATCAATTAGATTTAACTCTAAGTTAAATAATTTAACTTTTACCATGACTTTTTGTTTTCTTACACTATATAGTTAATACACTTACTATAACATGCCAAACGAACCCCAAGTTGTTTATTATTAATATATATATCCTTATCTAAGTCATTTGGCCGAATCTTAGATTTTTAGGAATAAAATAACAATTAATAATATAATATTTGATTTAAAAACTATTTTGTGTCAATTTTGACACTATTTGATATATGATTTTTGTGAAAGTCATAACAGAATTATATGTTCGAACCAAGTTGATTAAATCAACACTAATATATCATAGTAACCTAGAAAATTAGTGGAATTCATAAAAAGTCTCAAATTACATTTATTTGAGCATTTATAACATCAATTATGTTAACATTTCTTTAAAAGGGTAATTACTGCATCATCGTTGAGTCAAAAATAAATTAATTTATTTAAAGTCTAAAAATTATAAATAAAATATAATTATGTAGGAAATCTTTTTATATTTCTAATGAATATTTATAGTCAAATTTATCTTATTTATAACCCCATATTAAAAATGTTTTAGTTATTAAACTTTGATTTTAACTATTTTAACTATTCATTAAATAAAATAATATTAAATGTCATAATCTAATCCAAGTGGACCTAAATGGTCATATTATATTCATAAGGTTGTTTTTGGTCGAATTACACTTATACAATAGAATTAGGACATGTGTTAGGGTAATAGTAATATCATATTTACCCTTAGTTACCCTATTTACTATTAACCGCGGTAAAAAAAGTAAAAAGTTACTATTCACCAAAAAATTATTTTTATCTTATTAAACCACATTTTACTTACTGATATCAACCGTGTCTGTCGGATTTTCGAAATTCCATTCACAGAAGCGGTAAAATTAAGTTTTATGCAAAATTCAGTTTTTAACCTACCACTTAGTGGTTTCACTATTCACTAAAAATTGAAAGTTTTCAGAAAAATACCAAAATTTCACCCTAGGCTAATTTCGGTATTCCGAATCCAAAAATGAAGTCCATTTTGAAAGATAAAATTTATAAAATTTCAAAAAGTGGTTATTACTATTCATAACGGCTAGTTTAATAATATTTTAATAGCATATCGTTGTTTAGTGAAACTCGGTATTGCGTACGACGCAAGCTATCAAGGAAGGTCGCGATTTCGTGTAAAACAAGCCAAGCAAGTGTTGTGTAGAAAAATATTCCTTTGATGATTTATATAACATAAAAGTATCGGGTGTTACATTCTACCCCCCTTAAAATGAATTTCGCCCTCAAAATTCGTCACTTTGTAACAAACAGATGAGGATACCTCTCCCTCATCATATCCTCAAGCTCCCAAGTAGCTTCTTCTAATTGGTGGTTCCTCCATAAAACTTTCACCAAGCGAGTGGTCTTGTTTCGTAGGACTTTTTTGCTATGATCCAGAATCTCTATCGGCTGTTCTTCATAAGAACGATCTTGCTCCAGCGGTACAACTTCTGAGCTGAGTACATGTGAAGGATCAGGTATGTACTTTCTCAGGAGAGATACATGGAACACATCATGAACTTGAGAGAGATTCGGTGGAAGCGCCAATCGGTAAGCTACCTTCCCAACATGATCCAGTATATCGAAAGGACAGATATATCTAGGGCTCAACTTCCCCTTCTTTCCAAATCTCATAACCCTCTTCCAGGGAGATATTCGTAAGAACACGTTATCACCCACTTCAAACTCTAGGTCTTTTCTTCGGTTGTCGGCATAACTTTTCTGTCGACTCTGAGCTGCTCTTATGTGTTGTTGAATAGATCTGACCTTTTCTGCCATTTCATCAACGAGATCAGGTCCTAATAGCTTTCTTTCCCCAAATTCATCCCAGCAAGTTGGAGTCCTGTATGTCTTTCCATAGAGAGCTTCATAAGGAGCCATCTGAATACTGGAGTGAAAGCTATTATTATAAGAAAATTCCACCAAAGGTAGGTGTTGATCCCAACCTCCTTTGAAAGCCATAGAGCAAGCTCTCAACATATCTTCTAGGGTTTGAATTGTTCTCTCAGACTGACCGTCTGTCTGAGGATGATAAGCAGTGCTGAAACTCAACTCTATATCCAGAGTATGCTGAAGACTTCGCCAGAACTTTGAGGTAAATCTCGGATCCCGATCAGATATAATAGAAAGTGGTACTCCATGAAATCTTACCACTTCCTTTACATATATCCTGGCAAGCTGATCAAGAGAGAAATCCTCTCTAATAGCAATGAAGTGTGCAGACTTTGTAAAACGATCAACTATGACCCAGATAGCATTATTGCCTTTGGATGTTTTAGGAAGTCCTGTGACAAAGTCCATAGTGATGTTTTCCCATTTCCATTCGGGTATGGGTAATGGTTGTAACATCACCTTAGACTTCTGTCTCTCAGCTTTAACTTGTTGACAAACCAGGCATCGAGAAACATATTCAGCAACATCTCTTTTCATGCCATCCCACCAGAAGTACTCTTTCAGGTCCCTATACATCTTCGTGCTTCCAGGATGAATAGATAATGAAGAACTATGAGCCTCATCCAGCAGCTCCTTCTTTAATTCGGGGATGGGAGGAACACAAACCCGATTCCAGAACATTATTATCCCATCACAATCAAGGTTGAACTCAGGAACATTTCTCACCTTCTTTTGTAACTCAACATCTTCTTTCTGTGCCTCTTTAATCTTCATATGTATAGATGGTTGAACATTCATTTGAGAAAGATAAGATTTTTCCCCTTCCATTATAATTCCAAGATCCATCCTTTGTAAATCCATAAATATTGGATCTTTTGTGATCCTCATCATGGATAAACTAGCATGGTCTTGTCGACTTAATGCATCTGCCACCTTGTTTGCTTTCCCAGGGTGGTAATGGATTGAGCAGTCATAATCCTTAATCAGCTCCAACCATCTTCTTTGACGCATATTCAGCTCCTTTTGTGTGAAAATATACTTTAAACTTTTATGATCAGTATAAATATCACACCTTTCACCATAAAGGTAATGCCTCCAAATCTTTAATGCAAATATTACCGCAGCTAACTCCAAATCATGTGTTGGGTAATTTTGCTCATGGATTTTCAACTGTCGTGAGGCATAAGCTATAACCATATCATTTTGCATAAGAACACACCCCAATCCCTTCTTGGATGCATCACTGTATATCACAAACCTTTCTCCACTACAAGGCAGTGTGAGAACAGGTGCACTGGATAACCTTCTTTTCAACTCCTTGAAATTCACTTCACATTCCTTTGTCCAAACAAAATTAACTCCTTTCCGAGTCAACTTGGTGAGTGGGTTAGATAATCGTGAAAAATCTTTTACAAAACGTTGATAATATCGATCCAAACCAAGAAAAATTCGGATCTCAGTTACTGTTGTTGGTCTCGACAATCTTTTGATAACCTCTGTTTTTGCTGGATCCACAGATATCCCCTCTTTTGAGATTATGTGACCCAAAAATGAAAATTTTTGAAGCCAAAATTCACACTTGGTAAATTTGGCATAAAGCTTCTCCTTTCTCAGGGTCTTCAATATAATTCTCAAGTGATCTTCATGTTCTTCCTTTCTCTTTGAATAGACAAGAATATCCTCTATAAAGACTACCACAAATTGATCAAGATATTCTCTAAAGACTCTATTCATCAGATCCATGAAGATAGCAGGGGCATTAGTAAGATCACATGGCATCACTATAAATTCATAGTGTCCATACCTTGTACAGAAAGCCGTCTTTGGTATATCCTCCCTTTTGACCCTTAATTGATGATACCCTGAACGAAGATCAATCTTGGAAAAGTATTGAGCTCCACGTAGTTGGTCAAATAAGTCATCAATGCGTGGGAGGGGATATTTGTTCTTGATAGTGATCTTGTTAAGTTATCGATAATTAATGCAGAGTCTCATTGATCCATCTTTCTTCTTAACAAATAGAACAGGTGCTCCCCAAGGTGACGCACTAGGGTGTATGAATCCCTTAACAAGAATCTCTTGGAGTTTCTTCTTCAATTCCTGCAACTCAATTGGGGCCATTCTATAAGGTGTCTTTGAAATAGGCAAAGCACCCGGTACGAGTTCTATTGAAAACTCAACTTCACGATTTGGTGGAAGACCCGGAAATTCCTCCAGAAAGACATTATCAAACTCCCATACAATGGTCATATTCTTAATCGTGAGTTTCTCACCAACCATTTGAGATAAATAACCTTCATTTAGTGGAATCAATACCCATAAGATGGAAGAAATTTCCACTGGAAGGTTATGTTCATCCTTGCATTGATAGGCGATCATAGATTGATCTGGAATATGAAATGTGACTTCCCTTATTTGGAAATTGATATGAGCTCTGTATAAAGAAAGCCAATCCATGCCAAGAATCACATCGAATTCCACTAAAGGAAGGATCACCAGATTTGCAGGAAGCACTTTCCCACAAACTTCGATCGGAGAAGAATTATAAACTTTTGATGCGATTGATGTGCCATTAGGTGTTGTCACAGCTAACTCAACATCTAATTATTGAGGTAATATGGTGATACCCTTAGAAAATTCTTCAGAAATAAAAGAGTGGGTGGATCCAGAATCAAATAAAACATTTGATACTTTAGAGTGGATGGTAATTGTACCTTTCACCACTTCGTTATTGTACTCCACATCGCTGATAGAAATTGAATGTGACTTTCCTTTGTCTTTAGCCTTAAGAGTTTTTTGACGTCGATCATCATCATCAACCCTTGGATTTGGGCATTGATTGGAATAATGCCCCATCTCCTTGCACTTGAAACATTGAAGTGTAGAAGGTTCATTCTGTGTATCCCTTCCTTTGTTTTCATCATTATACATCTTCTTCCCATTATCGCGTCATTCAAATGCCCGATGACCTTCCTTTCCACATTTGAAACATTTACTTGTCCCTTTAAGACAACTCCCTCCATGTTTCTTTCCACACTTTGAGCATAAGGGAAATCTCATCTTCTTTTCAGTGTGCTCTTTAGATTTTACTTGGAATTCCATTTTCCTCTTCTTATCAAACCCATATGACTGATGGGTTACTCCAATCTATATCTCAACTTTGAGAGCACATCAAACGATTTCCTCGTATCTATTGAAGTCCCTTATGGATAACGCCCTTCGAAGACTTGGTTTTAAGGCACTAAATAATCGATCGATCTTACTCTCAGGTTGGATAATAATACCAGAAGCGTACCTTTCAAGTCTTGTAAAATTTTCTTCATAGGTACCAACAGATTCATCATCCCTTTGCTTCAGTTCAAGAAACTCTTTCTCCATCTCTGTTCGGAGAATCCGAGGGAAGTACTTATTGAAAAATAAGTTCTTGAACTCGTCCCATTCCATGGACTCAATTTCATCCCTTTGCCTCGTATTCTTAATAAGATTCAAACATTGATCAGCATCTCCTTCCAAACGATACACTGCTAGGATGACTTTATCATGTTCAGAACATTGAAGAACTGAAAATATCTTTTCAGTAGTACTAATCCATTGTTCAGCAACTAATGGATCAGTAGACCCGCTGAAAGAAGGTGGACGCTGCCTCATGAAGGATTCAACAGAATGTTGCTCCTTCCTTTGCTCGTTTGGAAGTCCTGCATGATTCATAGCTTGAGAAAGTTGTGTGAGCATTGCTACAAGATTTTGCATTCCAGCTCCCATATCGTTTGGTTGCTCAGGGGGACAATCATTGCATTGCCCATCGCATTCCGCATTAACACGGTTCTTTCGGGTTCCAGCCATTGACTAAAACCAAGAAGAATAGTGTGAGCAACACTAATTATAATAGGAAAACCACATAATTCAAGAATAAAATTTTCATGCTTAAGGTCTTATCCTAGGTTATTCATGGCCATATCTAAAATACTAAGATTGTGTTCTATGCTTAGACTTATCCTTAGGGTTCTTACTAAGGCTTTCACATCCTAGTTTCCAAAGGTTGACTATACCTTTCCTCTGATACCAACTATAACGACCCATACATTACATACATTGTTAATACTTCAAAATTGAAGCACACTTATTACAACATACGACAAAACCACAAAGGACCGTATAGGTATAGTGTCTTTAGAAACTGGGAAACATAAACAACTGGTTCATAAATCTTCTACAGTGTCTCCCATTTATCTCATCATATCTAGGGTCCCTTTTAGCATATTCTACTTAATATCCATCTTCCTGACCTGGGGAAAAGAAAACATACAAAAAAGGGTGACCTCAAATGCTCAGCAAGGGAAAATAAAGGAAATAAAAATCATATCATATCTTCTTGAAAATCATAAACTACAAAAGAGATCATAATATCTTAACATGGAATAAATCATAGAAGTGAAAATGAGATCCCCATAATCATAACATAAAACTTGAAACTTTGTGGAATGCACACATAATCATGGAAAATCATTTCTTGTTAGTCATGAATCATTGCCAAGACTATCTTAGCGGACAAAGTCCATTTCTGAACCGAGTTCACTCCTCGTTTCAGTCCTGTATCACTGAACCGAAATAACCTTCCGTTCCATCCATGTCTATCTCATGAGATATAAATCTTTACCCAATGCATTGGAGGGAGATATAGGTCCCACCCATCTTATAATGAATCCTTTCTTATGTGTGCCACAAAATCATAAATCATACATCATTGCATAACCCATGTAATAAAAATGGGAATCTTAAACATCGTGACATCATAAAACATTTCCTATAAGATAAAGGAATTCATAAAAATAATTCCATCACAACATAATCAAATCAATTTAATAATAGGGATAAAAACAGAACCCTTTATTATCTTAGATGGAAAATAATTTTGATAAAACACTTGAACTCCATTCTTGAGGAAAATATCCTTTCTTCTTCAAAAACACTTTTCCTTTCTTAACATGTCATACAATTTTAAACCAAAAGAAGTTGATTAAAAATAAACATGAAAACTTGTAAAGGAAGCTTCTTGGAAATAATGTTTTAAAAATCCATTCATGCCGTATAAGTTAAAAAAACATTCTTCTCGTACTTTTGTCGGAAAATTCAAAAAGTACCTCGTACGAAAACGACAAAAGATACCTTTCATATCTTTTACAAAAAACTCACCGAAGGGTAAAATTGGATATAAACTATTGTAGAAGGATGGAAATAATATTACATATTGAGGTAACATGGATGTGGATGATAAAGTACACCCCAGTAATTACCAAAGTAAAAACAATCTTGGATAAAAGTGAGATTGTGATTTTTTCCCTTACCTTAGGTCCGATTTTCTTTGTACGTGTCCGAAGCTCCTCTTCTTTGAAACGCCTCTTTGAATCCTCCACTTAGGGAACTAAGATTGGTCTTTGAAGAAGACCAAGACCTCTAGGATTATTCTAGGGAAGTGGAGAAGGGTCTTTGGTAGGGGTTGGCCGAGCTTGAGTGCTCAAATTGGTGTGAGGAGGAGGGGGAGGAGGTGCCCTTTTATAAGGGAGGAGAGGGGCACCTTAGGAATATCTCAAAATATTATTTTATATTAAAGTCAGAATCAGTTTATAATGGTTCCAAAGGGTCTTATTTCGAAGTTGAAGTGGGGATGGGTCGAAATCCTATCAACCAATATTATTTAGACAAGTTTAGGTTATTATTTTAACCTTATCAATTAGATTTAACTCTAAGTTAAATAATTTAACTTTTACCGTGACTTTTTTTTTCTTACACTATATAGTTAATACACTTACTATAACATTCCAAACGAACCCCAAGTTGTTTATTATTAATATATATATCCTTATCTAAGTCATTTGGCCGAATCTTAGATTTTTAGGAATAAAATAACAATTAATAATATAATATTTGATTTAAAAACTATTTTGTGTCAATTTTGACACTATTTGATATATGATTTTTGTGAAAGTCATAACAGAATTATATGTTCGAACCAAGTTGATTAAATCAACACTAATATATCATAGTAACCTATAAAATTAGTGGAATTCATAAAAAGTCTCAAATTACATTTATTTGAGCATTTATAACATCAATTATGTTAACATTTCCTTAAAAGGGTAATTACTGCATCATCATTGAGTCATAAATAAATTAATTTATTTAAAGTCTAAAAATTATAAATAAAATATAATTATGTAGTAAATATGTTTATCTTTCTAATGAATATTTATAGTCGAATTTATCTTATGTATAACCCCATATTAAAAATGTTTTAGTTATTAAACTTTGATTTTAACTATTTTAAGTATTCATTAAATAAAATAATATTAGTTGTCATAATCTAATCCAAGTGGACCTAAATGGTCATATTATATTCATAAGATTGTTTTTGGTCGAATTAAACTTATCCAATAGAATTAGGACATGTGTTAGGGTAATAGTAATATCATATTTACCCTTAGTTACCCTATTTACTACTAACCGCGGTAAAAAAAGTAAAAAGTTACTATTCATCAAAAAATTATTTTTATCTCATTGAACCACATTTTACTTACTGATATCAACCGTGTCTATCGGATTTTCGAAATTCCATTCATAGAAGCGGTAAAATTAAGTTTTATGCAAAATTCAGTTTTTAACCTACCACTTAGTGGTTTCACTATTCACAAAAAATTGAAAGTTTTCAGAAAAATACCAAAATTTCACCCTAGGCTAATTTCGGTATTCCTAATCCAAAAATGAAGTCCATTTTGAAAAATAAAATTTATAAAATTTCAAAAAGTGGTTAATACTATTCATAACGGCTAGTTTTAAAAATATTTTAATAGCATATCGTTGTTTAGTGAAACTCGGTATTGCGTACGACGCAAGCTATCGAGGAAGGTCGCAATTTCGCGTAAAACAAGCCAAGAAAGTGTTGTGTAGAAAAATATTCCTTTGATGATTTATATAACATAAAAGTCTCGGGTGTTACATTCTACCCCCCTTAAAATGAATTTCGCCCTCGAAATTCGTCACTTTGTAACAAACAGATGAGGATACCTCTCCCTCATCATATCCTCAAGCTCCCAAGTAGCTTCTTCTAATTGGTGGTTCCTCCATAAAACATTCACCAAGCGAGTGGTCTTGTTTCGTAGGACTTTTTCGCTACGATCCAGAATCTCTATCGGCTGTTCTTCATAAGAAAGTTCTTGCGCCAGCGGTACAACTTCTGAGCTGAGTACATGTGAAGGATCAGGTATGTACTTTCTCAGGAGAGATACATGGAACACATCGTGAAATTGAGAGAGATTCGGTGGAAGCGCCAATCGGTAAGCTACCTTCCAAACACGATCCAGTATTTTGAAAGGACCGATATATCTAGGGCTCAACTTCCCCTTCTTTCCAAATCTCATAACCCTCTTCCAGGGAGATATTCGTAAGAACATTTTACCACCCACTTCAAACTCTAGGTCTTTTCTTCTGTTGTCAGCATAACTTTTCTGTCGACTCTGATCTGCTCTTATGTGTTGTTGAATAGATCTGACCTTTTCTGCCATTTCATCAATGAGATCAGGTCCTAATAGCTTTCTTTCCCCAACTTCATCCCAGCAAGTTGGAGTCCTGCATTTCTGTCTATAGAGAGCTTCATAAGGAGACATCTGAATACTGGAGTGAAAGCTATTATTATAAGAAAATTCCACCAAAGGTAGGTGTTGATCCCAACCTCCTTTGAAATCCATAGAGCAAGCTCTCAACATATCTTCTAGGGTTTGAATTGTTCTCTCAGACTGACCGTCTGTCTGAGGATGATAAGCAGTGTTGAAACTCAACTCTGTATCCAGAGTATGCTGAAGACTTCGCAAGAACTTCGTGGTAAATCTCGGATCCCGATTAGATATAATAGAAAGTGGTACTCCATGCAATATTACCACTTCCTTTACATATATCCTGGCAAGCTGATCTAGAGAGAAATCCTCTCTAATAGCAATGAAGTGTGCAGACTTTGTAAGACGATCAACTATGACCCAGATAGCATTATTGCCTTTGGATGTTTTAGGAAGTCCTGTGAAAAAGTCCATAGTGATGTTTTCCCATTTCCATTCGGGTATGGGTAATGGTTGTAACATCCCCTTAGACTTCTGTCTCTCAGCATTAACTTGTTGACCAACCAAGCATCGAGAGACATATTCAGCAACATCTCTTTTCATGCCATCCCACCAGAAGTACTCTTTCAGGTCCCTATACATCTTCGTGCTTCCAGGATGAATAGAGAATGAAGAACTATGAGCCTCATCCAGCAGCTCCTTCTTTAATTTGGGGATGGGAGGAACACAAACCCGATTCTTGAAATTTATTATCCCATCACAATCAAGGTTGAACTCAGGAACATTTATCACCTTCTTTTGTAACTCGACATATTCTTTTTGTGCCTCTTTAATCTTCATATGTATAGACGGTTGAACATTCATTTGAGAAATATAAGATTTTTCCCCTTCCATTATAATTCCAAGATCCATCCTTTGTAAATCCAGAAATATTGGATCTTTTGTGATCCTCATCATGGAAAAACTAGCATGGTCTTGTCGACTTAATGCATCTGACACCTTGTTTGCTTTCCCAGGGTGGTAATGGATTGAGCAGTCATAATCCTTAATCAGCTCCAACCATCTTCTTTGACGCATATTCAGCTCCTTTTGTGTGAAAATATACTTTAAACTTTTATGATCAGTATAAATATCACACCTTTCACCATAAAGGTAATGCCTCCAAATCTTTAATGCAAAGATTACCGCAGTTAACTCCAAATCATGTGTTGGGTAATTTTGCTCATGGATTTTCAACTGTCGTGAGGCATAAGCTATCACCATATCATTTTGCATAAGAACACACCCAAATCCCTTCTTGGATGCATCACTGTATATCACAAACCTTTCTCCACTACAAGGCAGTGTGTGCACAGGTGCACTGGATAACCTTCTTTTCAACTCCTTGAAATTCTCTTCACATTCCTCTGTCCAAACAAACTTAACTCCTTTCCGAGTCAACTTGGTGAGTGGGTTAGATAATCATGAAAAATATTTTACAAAACATTGATAATATCTAGCCAAACCAAGAAAACTTCGGATCTCAGTTACTGTTGTTGGTCTCGACCATCTTTCGATAACCACTGTTTTTGCTGGATCCACAGATATCCCCTCTTTTGAGATTATGTGACCCAAAAATGCAACTTTTTGAAGCCAAAATTCACACTTGGTAAATTTGGCATAAAGCTTCCCCTTTCTCAGGGTCTTCAATATAATTCTCAAGTGATCTTCATGTTCTTCCTTGCTCTTTGAATAGACAAGAATATCGTCTATAAAGACTACCAAAAATTGATCAAGATAGTCTCTAAAGACTCTATTCATCAGATCCATGAAGATAGCAGGGGCATTAGTAAGACCAAATGGCATCACTATAAATTCATAGTGTCCATACCTTGTACGGAAATCCGTCTTTGGTATATCCTCCCTTTTGACCCTTAATTGATGATACCCTGAACGAAGATCAATCTTGGAAAAGTATTGAGCTCCACGTAGTTGGTCAAATAAGTCATCAATGCGTGGGAGATGATATTTGTTCTTGATAGTGATCTTGTTAAGTTCTCGGTAATCAATGCAGAGTATCATTGATCCATCTTTCTTCTTAACAAATAGAACAGGTGCTCCCCAAGGTGACGCACTAGGGCGTATGAATCCCTTATCAAGATTCTCTTGGAGTTGCTTCTTCAATTCCTGCAACTCAATTGGGGCCATTCTATAAGGTGTCTTTGAAATAGGAAAAGCACTCGGTACGAGTTCTATTGAAAACTCAACTTCACGATTTGGTGGAAGACCCGGTAATTCCTCCGGAAAGACATCATCAAACTCACGTACAATGGGAATATTCTTAATCGTGAGTTTCTCACCAACCATTTGAGATAAATAACCTTCATTTAGTGGAATCAATACCCATAAGATGGAAGAAATTTCCACTGGAAGGTTATGTTCATCCTTGCATTGATAGACGATCATAGATTGATCTGGAATATGAAATGTGACGTCCCTTCTTTGGAAATTGATATGAGCTCCGTATAAAGAAAGCAAATCCATGCCAAGAATCACATAGAATTCCACTAAAGGAAGGATCACCAGATTTGCAGGAAGCACTTTTCCACAAACTTCGATCAGAGAAGAATTATAAACTTTTGATGCGATTGATATGCCATTAGGTGTTGTCACAGCTAACTCAACATCTAATTGTTGAGGTAATACGGTGATACCCTTAGAAAATTCTTCATAAATAAAAGAGTGGGTGGATCCAGAATCAAATAAAACATTTGCTACTTTAGAGTGGATGGTAAGTGTACCTTTCACCACTTCGTTATCGTACTCCACGTCGCTGATAGAAATTTCATGTGACTTTCCTTTGTCTTTAGCCTTAAGAGTTTGTTGACGTCGACCATCATCATCAACCCTTGGATTTGGGCATTGATTGGCATAATGCCCCATATCCTTGAACTTGAAACATTGAAGTGTAGTAGGTTCATTCTGTGTATCCCTTCCTTTGTTTGCATCATTAGACATCTTCTTCCCATTATCGCGACATTCAAATGCCCGATGACCTTCCTTTCCACATTTGAAACATTTACTTGTCCCTTTAAGACAACTCCCTCCATGTTTCTTTCCACACTTTGAGCATAAGGGAAAGCTCATCTTCTTTTCAGTGTGCTCTTTAGATTTTCCTTTGAATTACATTTTCCTCTTCTTATCAAACCCATATGACTGATGGGTTACTACAATCTCTATCTCGACTTTGAGAGCACATCGAACGATTTCCTCGTAGCTATTGAAGTCCCTTATGGCTAACGCCCATCGAAGACTTGGTTTTAAGCCACTAAAGAATCGATCGATCTTACTCTCAGGTTGGATAATACTACCAAAAGCGTACCTTGAAAGTATTGTAAAATTTTCTTCATAGGTACCAACAGATTCATCATCCCTTTGCTTCAGTTCAAGAAACTCTTTCTCCATCTTTGTTCGGAGAATACGAGGGAAGTACTTATTGAAAAATAATTTCTTGAACTCGTCCCATTCCATGGACTCAATTTCATCCCTTTGCCTCGTATTCTTAATAAGATTCCACCATTGATCAGCATATCCTTCCAAACGATACACTGCTAGGATGACTTTATCATGTTCAGAACATTGAAGAACTGAAAATATCTTTTCAGTAGTACTAATCCATTGTTCAGCAACTAATGGATCAGTAGACCCGCTGAAATAAGGTGGACACTTCCTAATGAAGGATTCAACAAAATGTTGCTCCTTCCTTTGCTCGTTTGGAAGTCCTGCATGATTCATAGCTTGAGAAAGTTGTGTGAGCATGGCTACAAGATTTTTCATTCCAGCTCCCATATCGTTTGGTTTCTCAGGGGGACAATCATTGCATTGCCCATCACATTCCGCATTAACACGGTTCCTTCGGGTTCCAGCCATTGACTAAAACCAAGAAGAATAGTGTGAGAAACACTAATTATAATAGGAAATCCACATAATTCTAGAATAAAATTTTCACGCTTAAGGTATTATCCTAGGTTATTCATGGCCATTTCTAAAATACTAAGATTGTGTTCTATGCTTAGACTTATCCTTAGGGTTCTTACTAAGGCTTTCACATCCTAGTTTCCAAAGGTTGACTATACCTTTCCTCTGATACCAACTATAACGACCCATACTTTACATAAATTTTTAATACTTCAAAATTGAAGCACACTTATTACAACATACGACAAAACCACAAAGGACCGTATAGATATAGTGTCTTTAGAAACTGGGAAACATAAACAACTGGTTCATAAATCTTCTACAGTGTCTCCCATTTATTTCATCATATCTAGGGTCCCTTTTAGCATATTCTACTTAATATCCATATTTCTGACATGGGGAAAAGAAAACATACAAAAAAGTGTGAGCTCAAATGCTCATCAAGGGAAAATAAAGGAAATAAAAATCATATCATATCTTCTTGAAAATCATAACCTGCAAAAGAGATCATAATATCTTAACATGGAATAAATCATAGAAGTGAAAATGAGATCCCCATAATCATAACATAAAACTTGAAACTTTGTGGCATGCACACATAATCATGGAAAATCATTTCTTGTTAGTCATGACTCATTTCCAAGACTATCTTAGCAGACAAAGTCCATTTCTGAACCGAGTTCACTCCTCGTTTCAGTCCTGTATCACTGAACCGAAATAACCTTCTGTTCCATCCATGTCTATCTCATGAGATATAAATCTTTACCCAATGCATTGGAGGAAGATATAGGTCCCACCCATCTTATAATGAATCCTTTCTTATGTGTGCCACAAAATCATAAATCATACATCATTTCATAACCCATGTAATAAAAATGGGAATCTTAAACATCGTGACATCATAAAACATTTCATATAAGATAATGGAATTCATAAAAATAATTCCATCACAACATAATCAAATCAATTTAATAATAGGGATAAAAATAGAACCCTTTATTATCTTAGATGGAAAATAATTTTGATAAAACACTTGAACTCCATTCTTGAGGAAAATATCCTTTCTTCTTCAAAAACACTTTTCCTTTCTTAACATGTCATACAATTTTAAACTAAAAGAAGTTGATTAAAAATAAACATGAAAACTTGTAAAGGAAGCTTCTTGGAAATAATGTTTTAAAAATCTATTCATGTCGTATAATTTAAAAAAAACATTCTTCTCGTACTTTTGTCAGAAAAGTCAAAAAGTACCTCGTACGAAAATGACAAAAGATACCTTTCATATCTTTTACAAAAAAACTCACCGAAGGGTAAAATTGGATATAAACTATTGTAGAAGGATGGAAATAATATTACATATTGAGGGAACATGGATGTGGATGATAAAATACACCCCAGTAATTACCAAAGTAAAAACAATCTCGGATAAAAGTGAGATTGTGATTTTTTCCCTTACCTTAGGTCTGATTTGCTTTGTACGTGTCCGAAGCTCCTCTTCTTTGAAACGCCTCTTTGAATCCTCCACTTAGGGAACTAAGATTGGTCTTTGAAGAAGACCAGGACCTCTAGGATTATTCTAGGGAAGTGGAGAAGGGATTTTGGTAGGGTTTGGCCGAGCTTGAGTGCTCAAATTTGTGTGAGGAGGAGGGGGAGGAGGTGCCCTTTTATAAGGGAGGAGAGGGGAACCTTAGGAATATCTCAAAATATTATTTTATATTAAAGTCAAAATCGCTTCATAATGCTTCCAAAGGGTCTTATTTAGAAGGTAAAGTGGGGATGGGTCTAAATCCTATCAACAAATAGGATTTAGACAAGTTTAGGTTATTATTTTAACCTTATCAATTAGATTTAACTCTAAGTTAAATAATTTAACTTTTACCATGACTTTTTGTTTTCTTACACTATATAGTTAATACACTTACTATAACATGCCAAAAGAACCCCAAGTTGTTTATTATTAATATATATATCCTTATCTAAGTCATTTGGCCGAATCTTATATTTTTAGGAATAAAATAACAATTAATAATATAATATTTGATTTAAAAACTATTTTGTGTCAATTTTGACACTATTTGATATATGATTTTTGTGAAAGTCATAACAGAATTATATGTTCGAACCAAGTTGATTAAATCAACACTAATATATCATAGTAACCTATAAAATTAGTGGAATTCATAAAAAGTCTCAAATTAAATTTATTTGAGCATTTATAACATCAATTATGTTAACATTTCCTTAAAAGGGTAATTACTGCATCATCGTTGAGTCAAAAATAAATTAATTTATTTAAAGTCTAAAAATTATAAATAAAATATAATTATATAGGAAATCGTTTTAGATTTCTAATGAATATTTATAGTCGAATTTATCTTATGTATAACCCCATATTAAAAATGTTTTAGTTATTAAACTTTGATTTTAACTATTTTAACTATTCATTAAATAAAATAATATTAAATGTCATAATCTAATCCAAGTGGACCTAAATGGTCATATTATATTCATAAGGTTGTTTTTGGTTGAATTACACTTATCCAATAGAATTAGGACATGTGTTAGGGTAATAGTAATATCATATTTACCCTTAGTTACCCTATTTACTTTTAACCGCGGTAAAAAAAAGTAAAAAGTTACTATTCACCAAAAAATTATTTTTATCTCATTGAACCACATTTTACTTACTGATGTCAACCGTGTCTATGGGATTTTTGAAATTCCATTCACATAAGCGGTAAAATTAAGTTTTATGCAAAATTCAGTTTTTAACCTACCACTTAGTGGTTTCACTAATCACCAAAAATTGAAAATTTTCAGAAAAATACCAAAATTTCACCCTAGGCTAATTTCGGTATTCCGAATCCAAAAATGAAGTCCATTTTGAAAAATAAAATTTATAAAATTTCAAAAAGTGGTTATTACTATTCATAACGGCTAGTTTTAATAATATTTTAATAGCATATCGTTGTTTAGTGAAACTCGGTATTGCGTACGACGCAAGCTATCGAGGAAGGTCGCGATTTCGTGTAAAACAAGCCAAGAAAGTTTTGTGTAGAAAAAGATTCATTTGATGATTTATATAACATAAAAGTCTCGGGTGTTACAATGCTCGATGTAGAAAACAAGAGGATTTGATTAAGTCAACAAGGTTGTCCATTATTCACAAATCATGATACCAACATGAGATTAAAACTCATGTAATTTTTCTTCAAGGGTTTACCACTTTTATTTCAGGTAGAAGAAAATCAAATGTGATAGGGAATAATCAACCTGAAATTCCTGCACTCACATCAGCAAACAGATCAAAAAACATTCAAGTGCAATCGGTAGGATAAGTGAACTTGGGGCACATCCATTCTTCTTATGTCACTGATCAATTCAGTTACTCCCCCTTTGTAGAATGATTTCTATTCTGAGTAACTGAGGATGAGAGATTGAGAAATGACATACCTTCATCAATGACATGTTCTTCATGAAATTTACAGAGTAATTGCATTTAATTCCAACTGGAGTTGATACTAATTGAAACAATGATTTTGGAAGCTTCTTCATTTTTCTCCCCCTGAAGGGAAACACTCCATGTAATCTTCATCAAGAGTGATCCTTCATCATCATAATATTTGAATATCAATTGAAGAATCTACTAAGGATGGAAACTTCTTTAGCTTGGCTATCAAGAGTTGACAGCATTCACTACTTCTCAGGTTCTCCCCCTGAGAGCATGCTTCACCTTCAATTCCCTGCATTATTAGCACAAATACAATACACAAATGATTACGGGAATAAGGTGGTTCCTCCTTGATTCATCAACAAGACCTACATGGTTGAGGTTCTTTTCTCAACTAAGTTCCTCTGTTCACTCCAGTCTTCATGCCTGAATATTTCAACATATGTTCTGATATGTGTTGATGTGGCATGTCTCTTTTCACATTCTCTTCTGCTTTGTGTGGAGAATTGTTCTTATTAATATCCATCATGAATGATACATTATTTCTCCTCTTAAGGACGGCTTCTTGTTCTGGTATTAAGGTTAGACAACCTTTTGTAATGTGACCAGATTTCTTGCATCTCTCACACAAAACTTCTTTGACACAAGTGTTTTTCTTGGTTTGTAATCTCTCCTGCACTCTGTCTTCCTCACGTGAAAGTTTTTCTTTGACTTTAACACCAGCCTTGGCCTTTTCTCCTTCAAGTTTCCTCATGCTTTTCAAATCTTCTGGCCAGATGACCAATATGTCATTTGGAACTATTGCAGCTAGTTTGGATCTTCCACATGGGTTCATCTGAGTTTCATCCCACTTAGTGTTTATTTTGGATGAATGACCCTTCAATTTCATGGATCTAAAATCCCGGGTCTTCTCAGCTTCCCTACTTGAGATCTTCCTGGGAAAATGTGTGTTCACACTATTCTTCTGATTTCTCCCCATGGTAGCTACTTCATTCTTTTTCGGCATCAGAGGTATTCTTTTCTTATCAACAGTGAAAGCATATTGATGTGGGCATGTACTTACCACGTGACCTCTGCCGTTGCATACATCACAGATGTTATCAAGAATTCCAAATCTGTTTGCGGTGAACAGATGCTTCTGGATCTGTGGATGTTGCTTCTTCTTCTCTGGATTCCTTCCCTTTGATATAGGCTTTCCCTGTGCTTTTCCATGTAAGGGATTGTAAAAACAATCCAGTGCACAGTGCCCAAATCTGTTGTAGCACCAACATTGGCCCACAAATCTTTTCTTCTTTGTTTCTTCGGTATGAGGTTGTTGGGCCATCTTCTTAATCTTTTGTGCTCTATTTGAGGAACCAACTTCCTCCTTTTGCTTCTCATCCACCCTATCCATGGTGGTATGTTTATTCCACTCACCTTTCCCCAACCATACTTTCTTAGAACTTTTCATCCAACCTGCACTGATTGTAGGAATGTATTTAGAAACATGAGTACAATATGGTTTGGATGGTACCTTCACTTTCTCAGTTGCTTGTGATAGATCAATGAGTGAAGTCATGATCTTCTTATCACATGTTGGAGGTCTTTTAACAATAGAATCCTCCAGTGAGCATTGAGTACCAGTAGCAACTGATTCTTGATGTGGATAATCAAGAGTTGTCATAATCTTCTTGTCACATGTTGGAGGTATTTCTTCTTTAGATTCCTCCAATGAACATTGAGTACAAGCATTACTCATTTCATTCTTTTGTGAAGTCTCAATATTTGTATTGTCAATCTTGGTCAACTGGGCTTCCAATTTTTGACCCTCAATATTGAGGATGATCTTCTGATCTTCAATCATGATCATCTTTCCTTCACAAGTCTTCTTCAATCATTCAACCTCATCTTCATGCATCTTAACTTTGTTTTGTAACAAAGAGTCAAGTTCCCTGAACTTCACGAAAGTTTCTTCCAAAAAAAAACTCTTGACTTCATTGCTCTTCTTCAGCTCAGCTTCAAGTGCATGGATCCTTTCTTTTAGAGTCTTATTGACTTCCTCTTTTTCTTCAAAGACTTTCACCTGTTTGGTGAGCTTCATACATTCCCTAACTTTTCTTTCCAACCCCTTTTCCATATTGTCGGCTTCCCTTTCTAATCGAGTGATCTCAACCTGCATAGATTGGGATAGGCTACAAATAATAGCAACCCTTTTTTCAGGAATATCATGCAGATAAGTTTTGAGTTTTTCTTGAAAGCTTGAATTAGGGGTGTCATCATTTCCTCTAGAAGAATCCTGAGCCACCTGCTCGATACTTTCCAGGCCTAATGTTTCTTCATTATTGGAATGGCATGGAGAACAAGACACTGCATCTTCTTTGGATGTGAGGGACTTCTTCATCTTCTTCTTCTATTTCTTTTTCCTGATTTTCATGGTATTTCTAGGTGTAGATTTCTGCTCATAAATGACTGTGTCATTATCAAGACTTCTCTTCATTGTTGAATTTAAGAAAGAACTGCAAATCCTCTTTTGACAAGAATTACTGTATAGTATCCAACATACGTTAACCTCCGACCTCTGATACCACTTGTAGGACCTCGGGACACCCTGAGAGGGGAGGGGTGAATCAGGGTGTCAACTTTTTCTTCTTAAAGTTGTGGATCATGTTCCCACGTTGGTAGGAACTACTTAAACCCATATGATGGATATGATCAGCAATGAAACATTCACATGCAAAGAGATAACACAAAAATTTTACTTGGTTCACCACTAAGGGCTACGTCCAAGGAGCATACGCCGAAAAGTTGCCGGTCGTACCAAATTACACTAATCTTCACTAGTTGTGGATTATAATGGTTCGGGAACAGTCACTCTGTCCTAGGCTCACTGCCTTTACAAAAGGTTCAGGGATAGCTCACTGCGTCCCTCGGGTCACTCCCGTTGACTCTCCCTGACTCACTGCCATTGGTGAAGTCTCACTCAGTTTATAGACATGAGGGTCTCTTCAATAGATGTGCATTGATGTTCTTTGTCTCCTGTTTAGCATGAAACTTTGCTTGCATTAGGGTTCAGAGTTGATGCCATTTTTATTTCAATCCTTCTTCTTTAGTGCAATGACTGAATGCACTAGATCTTCTTCTTCTCTTCCTTTGATTCTCACTACTAACACCTGAGTGTATTGATATATTCCCCTCTTTCTGTGCAGATCTGAGTTTAGTTGCACGGTCCGTTCTTCTTCTCTTCACAAAGCACGATGTGGATGTCAAACACCAGTCATGTGTGTGCGGTACCAATTCTCTTCATAAAACCAAATGGTTTACCATTCTTCCATCTTCGCAAAGCAGATTTGAGAGTTCTAATCACCTGTCAAAGGCCTGCGGGACCCCTAAATTTTCGTGCTCCCTTCCCGGTGCCTTGCGCGTAAAATTTAAACCTTGTGCGTAAAAATAACTTTTGGCGCGTAAAAGGCTTTTCGCGCAACTCTTCTTTTTTCGCGCAACTCTTCTTTTTTCACGCAAATCTTCCCTTTTTTGCGCAACCCTTCTTCTTTTCGCGCACCACTCTATACCTTAGTTTTTCCATGCATCAGAGCTCAAGATTTTTCTAAGTGTCGAGCCTCTCTGAATGAGAGGGGTTCACCTCATATTTATAGGCGTTTTTTATACTGCGCGTAAAACCCCTTCTTGCGCGTAAAACTGTCTCTCAGTTCTTTGAATTACGCGCACGTTCCTTTTATTCTCGCGCACCACCTTGGTTTTTCATCATCTCATTACTTATACATTTTTCATCATTATGAACATGAATCCTCTCTTGCGCATAAAACTTCAAACCCACATTTTGCGCACAACTGACTTTACGCGCACCAGTTTGTTTTTCCGCACACATGGAGCGAAAATCTTCGATTTTTCGCGCACCTCTTGACTTTTTCAATTTTCTATATTTCTGATTCGATACACTTCTTGCGCGAAAAAGTCAGCCAACTATTTTGCGCACAATATTTTTCACGCACATTCCCATTTTTCCGCGACCAACTCTGGTTTTTCGCGCAGCCCGTGCCTTTACCATTTTTCAACATTCGGATTCTCAAACACTGTTTGCGCGAAAAACATCGCTCCACTTATTTCGTGCACCACACTGTTTTTTGCACCCAATTCACGTATTTTGCGCACAACCCTTATTTTCCGCACAGCCCATGCCTTTGCCATTTTTCACCAATCTGATTTTGAAACACTATTTGCGCGAAAAACTATTTCGTGCATCCCACTGTTTTCCGCGCCCAACTTAAGTATTTCGCGCAAGCCTCTTATATTTTGCGCACCACTTCCTTTTTGTGTGAACCGCCTTTTGCAGACAATCCATGTCTTCAATTTCCTATTTTGAGGCCCAAAAATTTGGCAAACACTGGGAAATAGCGCCACCTTGTATCTGCTCTTTTTGTACCGCCTCAAGATCATCCATTCCTTTGTCGACGTTCTCTGACCAAACATGGATCATTAACCACATCCCTTGAACTCGACATACCACCATGGAATCTCCTTTTTCAACACATTTGTATGTCATTTGTTTGTTTTGTCAACAAGCACAATCACCTCAAAAACACTTATTCTCAGTGATATATATCCTTCAGCAACTCTTCTGCTTTCATCACAAACTCCACTATCGTGATATGTATTCCTTGAAGGAACAACTTTAACATCATCATCTTCTATGAAAATGTGACGTGCATGGCCATCTCATAATTCCAATCACTTGCACATTGTCTTCTTCTTCGAACATCATTATCCTCATATGGATTATACCTTACTTATTCATTGTTGTAAACAATGTGTCACCTTTGACACATGTTCTTTGAACTTATGATCAGCACAACAATCATCTGAATTTCCATTCCTCCATTTCATTGGAGTACTTCTTGATCTCCTTCATTTTGATCTTCATTGACAACTATTGACAACAAATACAACCTTATACACAAAGTGGTTCCAACATAAATGACATTCTCTTTAACTAATTCTCCAATCCATGCACCTTTTGGGGTGAGAACACATTCCGATGGTTATCGGTGTAGAACCACAACGAGCATATTCTTGATGACCCTATGATCAAGCCTGATTCTTGTTCCTGGAATCCCATCATTACTAGAACTCTAAAAATTAACATTGATGTATCCCCTTCAGAAAAAGGAATCACAGGCTTTGACACCATCTCTCTTGACTCTCATGGAGCGATCATCGCATCTTTTCACTCTTCTCTCATGGAATCACTCTTACCTGTAGTTGAGGAAGCAAAAGCAATCATTTTTTCCATGGAATTCACTTTGGAACAAGGGTGGGAGTCCATCACATTAGAATCAGATTTCTTTATTATCGTTCATGCTATCTCTGCTCAGGAGGATGACCTCCGACCTTTTGGAAATCTTATCTCTAAGATCTCATCACTTTATGTCTACTCTTTGGCATGAACTTTATCCTTTACCAAAAGAGAGGGAAATATGGCGGTGCATCACTTAGCTAACCAAATCCTATCGAATGGATCACATGTACGGTTGGATTTTTACCCTAGTTGGTTGTCTTCTCTTGTTTTACCTGATTTTTCGATCTCTTAATATATGATTTTACTAATTTTCCACAAAAAATGTATATATATTATGTATAAATTTTTTGTTTCTTTTTTATGTTTATATATATGTTTATATATATGTTCTTATTATATATATATATATATGTTTATATTATATATATATATGTGTGTGTGTTTATATTATATATATATTATATGTTTATATTATATATATATATATCATATTTTTATATAAATATATATCTGTGTGTTTATATTATATATATATATATATCTGTTTATATATGTGAGTGTTTTTGTGTGTAAATATATATATATATATATATGTATATGTATATATAATTATAATTATAATTATATATATATATATATAATTAGAAACTGTAGAAAACACTAGTACAATGTCACTAAAATAGTAATGTTTTTTTAAAAATGAGACTAAATTTAATATATATATATATGTGTGTTTTTATATATAAATATATGTATATATATGTTTAAATATTTATATATATGTGTGTGTGTCTATATATATATCATTATTTTGTATATATTTTTATATATATGTGTCTGTGTTTATGTATATTGATGTGTGTGTGTGTGTCCGTATTTATATATATTTATATATATTTATATATATGTGTAAATGTTTAAAAAATATATATAATATATCACTACCACAAAACTGGGAAAGGCCAGCGCCACCCCTTTATCATCACTAACAAAAAAAGCGCTGTTAAAGGGTACCCCTCTATCAGCGCTTTTTTAGTAGCACTGATAAAAGGGGGGCCTTTATCAGCACTTTTTTTAAAAGCACTGATAAATGGTTTGACATCAAAAAAAATTAAAAATAATATATTAATATAGAAATATATCAATATAGTTATATTGACATAAATATAATATATAATTTTTAAATATATTTTAGATAAGTATAAATATACATTTACACTTAATATACTTAATATATAAGATACTTAGTGAAAATGGCTTATAAAAAAATTAAACATATATTTTAAATTAATAATTTTCTAATTATTATAGAGTAATAGTAATTTAATAACAATTTGAAGACTAAAAAAATAAAAAACAATTAAAAAAATATCCAAAATATGTTGAAAACGCAACTCGAACTTCAAACGGCCATAACTTTTGATCCGGGTGTCCGTTTGAGCTCTACCATATATCAAATAGAAGCATGTGATGAGATCTATGTCGCTATAATTGGGAAAACCCCGGTCAAGGCTTTTTCGAGGCCAAAAGAGGCCCAAAAGGCCTCCAAAACTGAGTTTTTAGTCGGGGTACCGTGATTTTTTAACATTTTGTGGATTTTCAGCCGCCTTTAAGGGGATATTATTGGATTTTTTTTGTGGGGACAGAATTTATTCCAAGGTATTAATATAAATATAAATATATATATTAATATAACTATATATATATAAATAAATTGATATATCATAAACAAGAGAACAAATCAATATAGGGGAGTGGAAAAGGATTTAGGCAGTAGGGGGGAGGTCTCGAGATCAAATCCGAGTGGAGGCAGGGGAGCATGCACAAGGGTGATTTAGAGGAGTGCTGATAAAGGGTGTAGGCGGTGCGTGTGGGTGCTGGAGGTGCGGGAAAGCACTGATAAAGGGGGGTTCAAGCATTGTAAAAAGACCCCCCCCGAGATTGGCAGTATTTTTTTTAATTTTTATTAGTTTTATCAGCGCTAAATAAAGCGCTGATAAAAGGGGTCTTTATCAACTCTTTTTGGAGTGCTGATAAAGGGAACCCCCGCCCCCCTTTATCTTCATCGGCATTAACTGAGCTTTTCTAGCGCTGTTAAAGACAATTTTTAGCGCTGATAAAAGCTGTATTTGTAATAGTGTATATATATATATTTATATTTTATATTTTATGTTTATATGTATATATAAGTTTATATTATATATATATATGTGTGTGTGTGTGTGTGTGTTACTATTTTACATATAATATAATATTTTATATTATATATATTGTTTATATATATATATAATATGTTTATATTTTATATATATGATATTTTAATATTAATATATATATTTATATATATGTTTAGGCATGGGGGCATGGTGGAGTGGTTACGGCAGTGGCGTCGTGACCCCGAGGTTCGAGGTTCAAGTCCTTGCAAGGCAATTACTGAGATGCCTTTAATAATTACTTCTGGATCCTCTACCCCCTTGAGAACCGGCCCAAGCCCAATGTTGGCCCCCTTGGGCCTCGCTGGGGTCCTGTGGCGCACAGGTGGTAAGGATACACCTATACCTCATTACCCAAATACATGTTTTGTAGTTAGGGTTGTAGCCTAGTGGTAATAAAACCCTTATAACCCTACATCACAAATTCAGGTTCAAATTTGGATAGAAGTGAATTTTGATTGGATTTTCATCTAGATGTGGGATGGCTTATAGAAACCCAGAAATGGGTCTCTCGGCGGTGGAACGAGCGGTTGTCAATGGCGTGACAGTGGGACGAATCCCCTGGCGGGTAAGCGGTGTCCCCGACTAGCAAAAAATAGTTGCAGGTTCTGGGCACTTGAGCTATAGGATTTGTAAGGGACTTCATATCCACAGGGCCTTCGGGCCATCAAAAATGGGTGGGTTATTCCTTATGGGTCTATGACCTGCCCTTTCGGGTTGTGTGTCTTGTATTTCTATTTTTAATTGTAATTGTATCTCTAATTACCTATAATATATATATATATATATATATATATTATTTGTGTGTGTTTATGTATATATATATGTATATCTGTGTGTGTATAAATATATATGTGTGTGTAAATGGGTATATATATATATAATTAACGATATTTTAAAACACTGGTATAAATGTTACAAAAATAGCCACGTTTTCTTAAAAACGTGATTAAATTTAAAATATATATGTTTTTATATATATGAATATATGTATAAGTATTTATATTTATATATTTATATATATGTTTCTGTGTGTTTGCCTGTGTGTGTGTATATATATATTTATATATATGTGTCTGTTTATATATATATTAATATATATATGTCTGTAAATATATATTTACATCGATGTGGGGAAATGAGCTATATATATATATATTGTTAGTGATGTTTCTTGAATACATCACAAATTTAGCGACATTTTTCACGCAAAAATATCTAAATTAGGGACGTTTTTAGGAAAAGTTGCTAAATTATCGATTGTTGCCATGAAAAAATCCAAATTAGTGACATTTTAAGGAAATGTCACTAAATTATGGATATATTTCACAAAACATTGCACAATTGGTCATGTTTTCAGGAAACATCGCTAAATTATTGACATTTTTAGGAAACATCGCTAAATTAGAGATGTTTTTCATTAAACGTTTCTAAATTATTAATTTTTTCTGGAAACATCGCCAAATTTGATATGTTTCCTGAAAAACAACACTAAATTTAAAAATTATTGACGTTTTAAAAAAATGTCACAAAGAAACGTCACTAAATTAGTGTTTTTTTGGATGAATGTTTTTATAGGCTTTTAGGGATTTAAAAGAACATTTTTTGTTATTCCAAACTTGCCACACATTATATTTATGAGATGACTATTTATAGAATTAAAACATTAGTTGACAATAATTTTCTATGATTGCATCATAATTCATGCTTCTTTGATATGTTTTGAAAATTTGGTGAAGATTTTTTATTTTAAATCCTAAAAACACAATTTTTTTCATTCTGATCAAACAACTTGTCAAACTAATATGAGGTATGTTCCTATATATCCAAAATTAAGCATATTTATTTTTTATGCGTTTTCATAAAAATATTAGGTCATTTTTGAGGTCTGGACCCTTTAGAACATGTTTTTAAACACTTTTTAAACATTAAAAATGAATCTAATTTCAGTGGTCTTTTCCATATCGGGTACCAGGGGAGTAATCATAGCAACTGAGTTAGAGACATGATGAGGGTGGGGTGAAATCTATTGATCCCTGATATGCAATGTAATATTAATTCTATAAAGAATGTTATTTTATTACGTAGACTTTTATATTCTTCTGGATCCAAAATTTTTCTTAAGAGTTATTCAGATGTTTTTTCATAGGTTGTTTAATAGATAAAAAAATTATATCAAGAACATGTTACATTCGAGGATAATCTATAGAATCTTGATTGAGAAAAAATTCCATTCTGTAAAACTTTCCACTATTGAAACTAATTTTAGTAGTTGGATGTTATTATGACCAATTATTGTGGATGAGTATACACTCACTAATTTTGGAATGATTTTCAATTAATAAATATTCATTTTGAGACCCCCATTTTTATTTCTTCTACATTAAATGTTTATATCCCTTTTTTCTAACATTTTTATTTATACATTAAAAATAGAAAAAGTGGTTCAAACTGAAAAAATGAGCTCAGGTATATAAGAAAACATAGGGAAATTATATTTGTGTCATTTCATATCTATGTGAACCAACAACACATCAATATGGCATCAAAATTTCTCAATATGATCGAATGCTTCATTTAGACTTCAAAATATTATTAAATGGAATAAAAAATGAGTAAATTAGTTTCGATTTATTAGAATATTTATTACATGTATGAATATACCACTCATCAATCAAATGTGCAGTGTGGTAATAATGAATGAAAATAATGTTTTATGAGATTTAAATGTCTTCAAGAATTCTTATCTGTGAGTAAAAACCTGGTAAATGACCTTGTATTAATGTCAAATCAGTGGCAAGTATATGTTGTTTAATTTTTGAACTATAAGAATATACCAAACATCCATCTTCTCTAGGATTTGTTTGAAATAACCAAAAGTTTATTTTTATTGATTTAAAATCCAAAAAATGTGCTTTATAAATTATAACTCTAGAAAAATACTTTAGATTGTAGTTATGTATTAGAAAAATAGTCATGTTGAATTTTTAACATATTAAAATAGACCCCACATCAATCTGATAGGCGGTTTTCCTGAAATCAATGAGACTATATTTTAATGATTTAAAAGTCATGAAATTTTTTTCATATGGTAAATACAATGAAAATAACCACGACTTCCCTCAAAATAACAGGACATCAATTTTTTATTATTATTTTGGCATGTATTAATCGATCTCACATAAATATTCCATGCCTTGTGGTCATAATGACTGAAAACAATAGTTTTATTGGACATAAAATTCATTAAAAGTAGTATCATAGAGTCAATACCTAACAAATTACCTCATATAGTTATCTCACCACACATAGTATTTATGAACTGTCTATTCTTATGTGTCAAAAAATATTCAATAATATTTATCGAGAGATTTCATGATAATCTGAAATCATATTCTAGGTTTTGACACTTTATTAGTAACTTCCAATTTTAGGTATACATTTTAACTTCTAATTTTAGTTTTTTTATTTGTCTTGTGACTTTTACTAATATAATCATGTTTATGTAATATGTTTTCATTTTTGGAATGAACACATTTATTTTATTCTACCTGTATAATGGCTTCATCCCCATCATCGAATTTCACTTGTTTTTTGACTCTTTTTTCCAACATCATCATTTAATTTATAATAAACTATTATTTCTTGATTCATTACTACTTCATAATCAACTACTAGTTTTGGTCTCTTCATTTTATTATATTGGATTTTGTATTTTTTTTCATTTTTTAGTTTTCAATTTTTTATTATTTTATTTATGATTCTTCTAATATTTTTTATTCTAGTTAAATTGTTTCAACAATTTTATCTTTAACCTATGCATTTACAACCATTTATATATTTTTTCTTCATGTTTCTAGATTTGTTATTTTAATTTTACATAATTTTATTTGTCTTATGTTTATACTTGAATTTATGTTATTACTTATTTTTTGTTTCTAAATTATATTTCTCATATTAAATTTATTTCTATGTCATTATAATTACTCCCCTCGGGTGTGCTACAGTTTATTAGTTAAGCTTTCACTTCTAATTATGCTTCTGTTTAATTTTTTCTTCTTATTCTCCAAGATTCCACCCTTCACTTTTTATTTATCATTTTTTTCTCATCTAATTTTTATTTTGACTTATTTATTATTCTTATACTTCTTAATTTCACTTTTGAATTCTAGTGTTTACATTTAAATCATGTTTTGTGTTGTTTTTTCATCAAATTTTTTATCTACATTTAATTTTATTTTTATATTGGATTCCTTTTACTTATTCTATGTTTTATTACAGTTTTTTTATTTTCATTAAGAGTTTTCTAAATTTTTCATTTACTCCCACATCATGTTTTTATTTTTTCTTCTATCTTCTCTATTCAATATTTATATCCTACCCTGGTTCTTCCTTTTGACCCCATAATTCAACCATATAATGTATTTAGATTTTAATTTTACTTATTATTCTGTTTTATTCTTTTTGAAAAAGTCTTTTTTTTATTAACATATCCATTAATAAATTTTTTCAGATACTACCATACACTTATGTTCATATCAATCCAACTTTTGGATTCAGGATTCTTCTCCACATATTATTTTAATTTTTTTATTATATTTCTTTTTTGTTTTTTATACATTTAATTCTAGTCTGTGTTTTCTCATTTTCTTTCAAGTATTCTAAAATTGTTATTTACTCTTAATTATTATTCTTCTTCTTCATTATGTCATATCTCTTCAATATTAACATCTAAATTTGGTTCTTCCTTTTGTATCTATCATTCTTCTACATGATGAATTTATTATTTCCTTGTTTCTTTACATATTTTTTCATCATGTTATATAAGTTGTTTATTTTTAGTGTTTAATCCAACTAGTATATATTTCCTATATTTAAATTCCAATTTTTATCTTCTATTTTAGACATTTGGATTTTGGATTATTTTTCACCTTTTATTTACACTTTTAGCATAGCATTCACAATTGGTACTGACTTATTCCCTCTCCTTTTACTTCTGGATTAGGGTTTTTTAATATAAACAATGATTCTAGTCTTCCTTTTCCTTCTACATAAAATCCTTCCTCAAAGTTTTTTTCTGTTTTAATATTCAATTTTTCTTCTACTTTTGATCATGTATTATGAATTTTTCATGTATGTATACTTATTATTTTTATTTTATATTCTACCATTTGATTTCATTTTAACATTTTTTTCTTCTATTTTGAATCTTTATACTTCATTTAAGAACCTACTATTTAATAGTTTATTTATTATTCTTCATTATCAGCATCCACCTTTCCACAACTTTAGCATTTTATAATAATTTTAATATTTCATATTTTAAATTAATCACTAGTAAGTTTTTGAGTTTTAATTTATAATATCTATGTTTTAATAATTACCATTTATTCAAATTTTTCTATTGTTTTTATTTTTCTTTAAAATAAAATTTGGAATGTGTGTGTGAATTTTTCTTTATCAATGTTATTACTTCATATTTTATGAATTTTTTTTGTTTACTTTGACTACCCCTTCCACTTTTAATTTTTCATTGAATTATTACATCATTCTTATTTTCTTTCTTATACTATAGATTTGAAAATTGAATTTTCTTGTATACTATCCTATGATTATTTATCTATATAATATTTTTCAAAAAAAATCCACTCTTATTTACATCTTCTAATTTAAAACTTATAACCCTTATAATTCTTTTAATCTACTATATTTTCAACTAACTCAATATTTTTATCAATTTCCATTTTCACAACTTGTGTTTTTTATTTCTTTAATTATTTTCATTTTATTTTATTCATTCACATTTTATTCTTATTTTCACTAATTTTCTATTATATAAAGGATCACCCTTAGAGAACAGTAGTTTTTTGTGATTTTTTTGTAATGAACTAAACTTTTCATCCTATTAAATTGTTGGAATTCAGGTGGTGTATGTGTTCAGTGGAATTCTTGAGGCGTTTGGAGGGTGAGAGGAGAAGATAAAAATTTGGTTTTAGGTAGGGAAGTTTCTACTGAAATGAGTTATATGATACATAATATCGGGGTGGTTTGTGGCATGGAGAGGTAGGATGAAATGTAGAGAATCGAGGGTGGAGTTTTTGTGCCTCTGCCATTTTTTCATAACTAAAGCATAAATGGAGGTTATGGCGTGGAGTATTTTTGGTGGTACTACGAATTCATGGTCGTGTTAGTGTGGTCACCCAATTTTGATGTGGATTCTAGATGTTGATTTTTTATGTTTATTCTATTTTGAGAAAGGATATTCTTAGGGAATTGTGGTTCCATAGTTCATTTTCTTGTCTGATAGGTCCTACAACATGGAGTCTTGGGCAGCACCATAGTCCCTTAAGAGTTTTTTGGATCTACAACGTAGAGTCCACTGTGTTTCTCATATGCATCCCTAACCAACCACGAAACAGCATGGTCCCCCTTACCCCATAGTCATTTCTTCCTTCATTAATTCTAAAGAGTGATCCCTTAAATTGTTTCATTGTTTTTTGTTTTTAGTCTTCCTATAAAATCCCAATTCTTCTTTGAACCATATTCATTTCCCTACTTTTCTCTCCTTCTTTGGGTAACCTAATTGAATCCAAAATAGGTATTTTATCCCCCACAACATGGATTTCAAAATTAGTCTTGGTAGATCGATCCATTGTAGTTTAGGTGAGTTCTTCCATTGTCTTGACCTTTTTTTATTCCAATTCTTCATCTAGTAATTGATCATATCAAATAAATATCTAGTTTTTGTTGTTGTTGTTGTTGTAAGGGAATGATATGGGTTGTCATGCTTTATATTGATCAAGATGTTTCACTATGTGGTGTTGATCAATGGTGGAATTCCACTAATTCTAACTAGGGACAACCATTTAGAAAGCCTGTTTGAGGTAGGGTATCCATCGTCTCTTTCTTATAGTTGTATATGCTAAAGGGATCATTCTTTTGTTATCTTTTGGGAATATAGTTTTCACCAGCCTAATGAATTTAACTAATTGTTTTAATTTAAATTAACTGGGAAGGGTATTTAAATTTGTCTTTTACCCTTTTTTATAATATCTATATTGAGATCATAGGGCTTGAAACCATTATAAGAATACTGGTCATCATTGAATTTGTTAGTCTTATTGTTGTTGTGATTGTGGAAACGTATTTAATGATTCCTTTATATCATCTAAAATTAATTTGGTTAAAAACTTATATCTAACTAATTAATTTTCTTCCCATGGAAATTATAACTTATGTTGGAATTCCCGTGAAATAAATATGTGAATGTTATGAAAGTCCCCTTGTTAAATCTGAAATGTGAAATATATCAGAAATTATTTTGGTGTGTGGTTTTGATGCGAAAAAATTATTTTTGATTTGTGTGAAATGGGGTTGATGTGTAGAAGGTGGTCATTATATGAAAGATGTGATTTGTTTTGGTTCTGTTGTGTTAGTTTCAATGGGAAGTTGTTGTGAGGTAAAATGTTAGGTATGTGGGGCTTGTTGGAAAGGAAAGGGGGATATAAAAGATTGTTTGATGTTTGTATGTGTTGTGTGGTGTTGTAAAAGTTTCCTAGTAGTAATGTATTAATTTTTTAATGATGAAATTTGAATGGTAGGGGATGAATTGGCTACTAAATTTTTCAAATTTAAATTGGAATTTTGGTTTGAAGGTTTTTTTGTTTTTTGTGAAATAAATGGGCTATATAAATGGATTTTTTGGTAATGAAAAATCATTAAATGGATAACATGAAAGGAATGGATTTTCAAATGTGGATGTGTATTGTGTCTTTCTTATTATGTTATGCATTTAGTGGTTGCATTAAAAGTGTTGGAAGGTTAAAAGACCTTGGGTGAAATAGTGAGTTGGTTTGGTACCCTATTTGTCAACCCATAGGTTATGAATTTTTGTGGAGGCTATTATATATATTATATTTAATTGGGATTTATTTAGGTTCCCTACCCACATCTATCACCATCTACTAATAAAAAAATGTTTCAGGTTTTTTTTCAAAATATTCTAATGGTGGGGATGGATGGATGGCTACCTAATCATCCCTACTCTCCCATTAATAAGAGTTTCTCATGAAAGGGTTGTGATGTTTAGAAGTTGAAATTATATAAAATGTTTTTGATGAGATTGATGAGGTAGATAATATTTGGGGATGTGCATGGGGGGAGGAGGAAATGAGGTTGATGTCTTTCATGTTTATAATACCCTACGATTTTGGATACATAGATGTAATGTGATGGCCCTTATGTCTGTAGGTGAGATGTGATGTGATGTGTTATACTAGGTGTTTTTGGGTGTCATGTGATGTGATGTGTTGGCCTAGGTGTCTATGAGAGAGTTGTGTGATGAATTAGCATACGTTGATATGGGTTTTATGTGATGTGATTTGTTGTGATACAATAACAAATGTGTATTTGATAAGGATTCTATATGGAATATATTGGTGGTCCATGATGTATGGAGTTGTGTTATGAGAGTAGTAAATTAGTGGTAAAGTGGTGTGGGGTACCCATTAATCGATATTATTCATATTATGATGTTTTAATGAATTTTTTATTTGGTGGGTGAGCCTTAGTGATGATGGGATTGGTAGTTTACCTATTTTGGTACTGATGGTTTTATTATTTCCTTACTAGTGCATTACTATGCTCTTTTTACATGAATAGGGAGAAAATGTGTGTGATCCTACAGAATATACCTGTATGATCACCCACCTTATATTCATATTTTTTTAGGTTTTCATGAGGACCCTATGGACCGTGATGAACATTACTAGCTCAGAAATTAGATCTATCATTATATTGATACCTTAGTGTATTATTTTGGTTACTTATTTATAGACTCTTTGTATTTGTTTTCTTCAAACATGAATCATGTGATGGTTTTAGCTTTATATTTATAATATCTCATGGAGTTTCTTGTGGTTGATTTATCCTATCTCATGATCCAATATTATAGAGAGGGTAATTCCTTCCATTAGTAAGATTTTTTAATACCCTAGGTTATTATTTACAAACTAGGGCCTACTAGAGGTGAGTGACATCATACCTATCACATGGTGTAGAAAAAGGAAATTTATATTTTCCCTAGTGAAACATAGTGGTTTACTAGTGTCATATCACTTGAGCATCTTTTATGTTTATTTATTTACTAGTTCAAATTCACCCACACTAAATATTTTTGTTATTAAATTTATTTTCTAAAATACTGAAATTTCGACTTTTGGAAATTATTTAATATAAACTCTATGAAAAAATAGGATGCATACCAAATGTAGATTTGGAAAGAAAGTATTTATCCTAGGGTTTGTCTTCGATTTTTTTAATTATTCATGTTTTGTTGTTTAAATTTTTATTGGATAGTTCTATTATGAATGAATGAACTACTATCCTTTTTGTTACTCAGTGTGTAATCTTGAACACTATGGGAAAACTAAATTCCAACTCCTCCAATAATCTAGGTTGGTGAAACACATCGATCAAGTGTGTGGCATCTCCCATGACCTGGCTCTATCATATGCTGTTTCATCTATTGAACGACTCATCTCCTATCAATTGAAGAGGTTATGTTCAATGGAAGCGGGGGAATTTTTTATATTAAAATAATAGAATTGAGTTTAAGTAAAATATTATGGTGGGATATTTCCACAACTATACCTATCACCCTCACTCATCACAAATATAAAATAAAACATTTAATAATTTATTCTTAGAATGCAGGACACCTGATCCTACCCTAAACTCAATCCTAGATTCAACCAATCATAATCAAGTGTAATAGTTCACAGTGGATAAAGAGATATTAACAATATTAATTAAAGGAATAAAAAAATTGTAGAGTGTGAGAATAATAATAAAATTAAAATAAAATAAAACTGGGAAGAAGATGATTCAAAAGAAAGAAGAATAATAAGGAGAAGGAGAAGGATAAGAGGAAGAAGAAGAAGAAAATGAAGAATATGGAGACAAAAATCTTGGATAAAAACTCATGAAATACATGTAATAACAAAACTAATTAAATAATATAACATAAAAATAGAATGAAAATAAAATGAAGCTATATGCAACTGATCCACTCTAATCCCTCCAGCATTCAGCCTCCATAGGATCTGTCCCTGAGAAGTGCCCTCGCGTATCCTTTTTACAGTATAGGGAAGATACTTTTTGTATTTATAAAATAATTATTCATCCAAGGTAAATATCCTCATTTAAAAAATAATTCCAAGATCCTACCACTTGATTGAGAGTATTTCTCATAGAACCCAAGGATTTTGGGGTTTCATATCCATCCAGCGGTATGGAGAAAAAATATTGTGGGGTAGCCTCAGGATATATTTGAATGTATTTCTGTGTTTTAACGTGGAATAGATGGGGTAACATCATTTTTTGGTGAAAAATATACCATATCATAGTGGGATTAGTGTGTTTCGATTTCATTAATCCCTACAGAATTCATTATCACTGTATGGGGATCAATTCTTTGCATGGCTTCATTTGTTTTCAAAGAGGGTATAACTAAGGTCGCATGAGGTCACAAGTTTGATACATGGACATCCTAGGCCTCATTGGTGATCATTCACTTCGATCCCAATCTTCCCTATATAGCCCATGGTGGTTTGAATTTTTTTGTAGACAACGGCTAGAGTAGTTGAGGGTGGTAGGAAGTGGGTATCAATGGGGAGGTGTTTCTAAGCATGGGTTGCACGGATATGGTGAAAAGTGTAATCGTTTTCATTAAGATTAACATTAACCATGTGGATACCATCGCACATCAAAGAATAATGCATACTTTCACTTATTTATAGAGTAATCCAAAGTGAACTATGTTCAGAATATTACTATAGGGACATGTGCCCAGTACACTTTTAAACACATATCATAGTCTTAGGCTGATAAACATGGGAACAAAAAGGCCTTGGTCCATAGGCTACATGCACTACTAGAAATCTGGGCTTTTGAGCCCCTTTAACTATAGCGACTTCCAATTGCAGTCGCTAGGTTTCCCCCAAAAAAACGGGGCTTCGACACCCCCCCCCCTGAACCCTCCTCCCTCCTATCACAAAGCCCCCCCCCCCCAAACCCTCCTCCGCCCAGCCTTGTTGCGCGCCCTCCCCTTTTCTGCACTCCCTCCCTCGCCACCCTCCCCGGTCGCCACGCACCCTGCCCCACCGCCATGCACCCTCCCTCGCTGCCATCCCATGTTGCCCTTTCGGCCTCCGCCCTCCGCCGGCCGCCCTCCACCCTCCGTAGACCGCCCTCTATCGCCCCGCCCTCCACCCTCCGGCCGCCCTCCACCCTCCATCTCCTCCGGGCTTCCTCCACCTCTACCCTCTGGATCTGGCTGCCCTCCGGCCTCCTTCTGCCCTCGGGCCACCAGCCAACCGCCTTGGGCAGCCCTCCCGACCGCCCTCTGGCCTCCGGCATCCAGCCCCTCCGGCCTCCGACCTCCGCCCTCAGCCCTCGGCCCTCCGCCCCCTCTCCCCCCCACACCCCTCCAACCCCCATCCCCCCCGTCTTCGTCCCCTCCCTCACCGCACCACTGCCACCGGTCCCCTCCTTCACCGTCCTCAACCTCGCCGCACCTCCACCGCCCGGTCCTCTCCCTCCCTGCACGACCGCTACTCGTCCCCTTTCCACTGCCGCTCGTCCACTCCGACTCCCCCTGTCCTCGGTCCCCTCCCTCGTCGTCCCACCCTCGCTGCACCGTCGCCACCTCACCTCCTCCTCTCCTCCGGCTCCTCGTCGCCGCCGCCGCCCGTCCCCTCCCTCGCTGCACCAGCTCCATCTCCGGCTCCCCTCTGCTGCCTCTCCTCTCCCTCACAGCACCGCCTTCTGCTCCCCTCCCTTCCAGGTTTGTAGTGCAATCAGGTATGACATGGGCTTTCACTTAAATTATTATTTTATAAATGGTTCACAAACAATTAATTAGTATTTGTTTTAAATATATTTGATATGAAAAATGCAAATATAATAAGTCTTGTGTAAATGTTTCATTGATTAACAACTGTTCAAGTTTTATTTTTAAAAAAAAATTCAATTTATCATTTGTACACTTTGTATAGTCCCCTTAGAAATGTTTTCCATGACTGCAGGCATGTCAGAAGAAGAGGCAGAAGATCCAAATCATCCATCTGAGGCATCTACGTCTCAACGTCGAGGTATGTTGGAATTTCATTGTCTCTTTTTTATGTAATTGATAAACATATATATATATATATATATATATTTATAACATCTATCAATTTATATATAAAATTGTCTTCAATAGGATCAGACTCGGCTGCTTCTTCCTCTCGCAGAAGATGCCCTGGTCATGGAATATTATCATGGAATTCTGACACGACTATTAATGTTTCATTTGATGAGGTATTTCATCCTGTGGGAAGGAATTCCCCTGCATTTATTCATCAATTGGGTCATATCATACGTGACCCACATCGATTTCCATTGACCAAGCGTGACTGGGCTTCTATCCCTCAGGACACATTAGATCATCTTTAGAGAGAGGTTCAGGTAAGAAGACCATTTTACTTTATTCCCTATGTATAAACAATAATAACATATGTGATTTTTTTCTTTAATAACAAAATTTTAAAGTATGTATCGATGAGTTTCGGTCAGTGTGTATGAGCAAATGCTGTAAGATGTGGAAATACTATAAAGGCAAAGTCAAGAGGGACCACTAGGTACCAAATGTGGGTCCCCCAGACATTCTGGAAAAGTCCCGAGAGGTGTCTTCCCGGCTCAGTGGTGTGATTTAGTTGCATATCGGTCTACTGAGGGTGTTGCGGGTTGTATATTTATTTTGGTATATATATTTTCATGAATGTGTGATTTGTTTGAAATATGAATAAATTGAATGTAGGAGGTGTCAACATACCATTCTAAGAATCGAGTGTTGCAGGGACCACCGCACAGGCTCGGGACTCATCACGTGTCTCAGATCTGACATGAGGTATTTATTATTCATTTTTTAATTTTTTTAATTAATACGGTTTTGTGTTTATATTCTATTCATATACAGTTGCGGGAGCAAGGTGCACCGACTGATAAAATGTCAAGGTGGATGAGGACTCGTGATCGCAATGATCTAGAGGCTGCATCATTGATAGTAAGTGCTTGTACACATTTCCAATACTTACATAAAATCTGTATATTAATATATATATATTTAAATATTTAAATATTTCTCAGGCTCAATTTGAAGATGAGTTAGAACATCTGCCAGAGGACCAGCGACAGCTTCCCATGCGAAGGGATGAGATCTTTCATCGCATTATTGGTTGGGACATGCATGGATATAGTTTGACCTATGGAACATGGATTCCTCATTCTGTAGTGTCACGCGCTGTGGTTGTCGGTCCCGCTATTGCTCAGATGACACATCGGTTGTCAGATTTCGAGTCACGGCTGCGCGCTTCCGAGGAGGTAAATGTGCAATTGATCGCTTAGGTTAGAGCACTGTAGCAATATGTGCGTCCAGGTGATGGTGCAGGGGATCAGACGATGCAGGTTTATACTGTATTTATTTATTTATTTTATATTATTTTTGTTATGAAAATATTCTTAATGTTTTTTGTTTTAGGCCCCTGACCCACCTGATGGAGGTAGTAGTCATGACCACGCATGACGCATCATATTCACGAGGTGTGTTTCTGTTTTTAATGGTGGGGTTGTTATTGATATTTATGATGGGTTTCTAGTGATATTTTTTGTGATTTGGGGGCATCATGTGTGTTGAGTCTTGATGCAATGTTTGTGTGCACGAATTGAGAAGAACCATGAAACAGATTAATGATTTGGATATTTTTTGTTCATTTAATTCGTCAATGTTTTCAATTGCATGTTCTGTAATATTTTTGAAAAAAACATGTGATTCCTAATATAAACCATTAAACTTGATTTAGATTAATGAGATGAGTTCACTATTTGTAGTCCCCGGCCCACCCCGGACAGCCCTCCCAGCACTCTGGACAGCTCTCCCCACACCCCGGACAGCCCCCCCCTCCGCCCCACAGATAGCCCTCCCCGTACTACGGAGAGGCCTCCCCGCACCCTGGACCGGCCCCCCGCACCTCAGATAGGCCCCCCACGGCCCGGAAAGCCCTCCCAGCACTCTGGACAAGCCCCCTGCACTCCGGATAGCCCCCCCCCCCCTCACCCCGGACAGCCCTCCCCACACCCCGGACTGCCCTCCCTGCACCCCGGACAGCCCCCACCCCCGGACAACCCTCCTTGCACTCCGGACAGCCCTCCCCACACCCCGGACACCCCCCCGCACCCCGGATAGCCCTCCCCGCACTCCGGACAGCCGTCCCCGCACCCTGGAAAGGCCCCCCGCACCCCGGACAGCCCCTCCCTACACCCCGGACAACCCTCCCCGCACTCCGGACCACCCTCCCCGCACCCCAGACACCCTCCCCGCACCCCAGACAGCCCTCCCCGCACTCCAGATAGGCACCCCGCACTCCAGACAGCCCCCCCGGACTGCCCGCCCCACACCCCGGACTGCCCTCCCGACACCCCGGACAGCCCCGCTCCCCCCCCCCCCCCCCGCCACCAGACAACCCTCCCTGCACCCCGGACAACCCTCCCCGCACTCCAGACAGCCCTCCCCACACCCCGGACATCCCCCCCCCCCCGCAGCCCAGACAGCCCTCCCCGCACTCCGGACAGCCCGCCCCGCACCCCGGACAGGCCCCCCGCACCCCATACAGCCCTCCCGCACCCCGGACAACCCCACCCCACCCCCCGGACAGCCCTACCCGCACTCCTGATAGGGCTCCCCGCACCCCGGACAGCCCACCCTCCCCCCGAACAGCCCTCCCCGCATGCCGGACAGACATCCTCACACCCCGGACAGGCCCCCCCGCACGTCGGACAACCCCCCCCCCCCCCCCCCCCCCCCCGCACCCCGAACATCCCGCCCCGCACCCCGGACAACCCCTCCCCACACCCCGGACTGCCTGCCCTGCACTCCGGAAAGCCCGCCCCACACCCCGGACAGCCCCCCCGTACCCCGGACATGCCCCCCCCGGGGTCAAAACCACCCGAACGACCTTGAAATTCCATGAAAGAGTACGACAATGGCCGTTGTGTGAATTGTGAAATGGTCGGGCAGACGACACGTCAATCGGAGGTGTCGTTTGAACGCGGTGACCGGAAACGCGTTTCCGGAGCCACAAAACACCAAAACGGCGTGAGATTGTGGAATTCGGAGCAAACATGCTCTGAATGACCTGAAACCTCACGAAAACAATAGGAATATTATTCATGACATGTAGGAGGAGACGGAACGCCCATCGAACATGCAGTGCACGTGGTACGACCAATTGTGTCGTTTTCAGCAGCTAGGCTCGCGCTAAAATGGTGCTTTGGTGGGTCAAAACCACCAAAAAAGAGTTGGAATGCCATGAAACCGTACGACAACGGCCGTTGTGTGAATTGTGAAATGGTAGGGCAGAAGCCACGTCAATCGGTGGTGTCGTTTGACCGCGGTGACAGGAAACGCGTTTCCGGAGTCATAAAACACCAAAAATGGCGTGAGACGGTCGAATTCAGAGAAAACGTACTCCGAATGACTTGAAACCCCACGAAAAAAATAGGAATATTATTATTGACATGTAGGAGGAGACGACACGCCCATCAGACATGCAGTGTGCGCGGTACGACCGATTGTATCGTTTTCAGCAGCTCGGCTCGCGCTAAAATGGCGCGTTGGGGGGTCAAAACCACCCAAACGACCTCGGAATGACATGAAACTGTACTACAACATCCTTTGTGTGAATTTTAAAATGGTTGGGTAGAAATCACATCAATCAGAGGTGTCGTTTGACCACGGTGACCGGAAAGGCGTTTCTGGAGTCAGAAAACACCAAAAACGGCGAGAGATGGTCGAATTCGGAGAAAACATGCTCCGAATGACCTGAAACCACACGAAATCATTATGAATATTATTCATGACGTGTAGGAGGAGAAGACACGCCCATCAGACATGCAGTGCGCGCGGCACGACCTATTGTGTCATTTTCAACAGCTCAGCGCGCGCTAAAATGGAGCGTTGGGGGGTCAAAACCAACCGAACGACCTCAGAATTCCATGAAACCGTATGAAAACAGCTGTTGTGTGAATTTTGAAATGTTCAGGTAGACGGAACATCAATCGGAGGTGTCGTTTGACCACGGTGACCGGAAACGCATTTCCGGAGTCATAAAACTCCAAAAACGGTGTGAGATGGTCGAATTCGGTGAAAAGGTGCTCTGAATGACCTGAAACCACACGAAAACCTTAGGAATATTATTCGTGACATGTAGGAGTAGATGGAATGCCCATATGAAGTGCGGTGCGTGCGGTACGACCGATTGTGTCGTTTTCAGCAGCTCGACGCGCGTTAAAATGGCGCGTTGGGGGGTCCAAACAACCCGAATGACCTCGGAATGCCATAAAACCGTACAAAAACATCTGTTGTGTGAATTGTGAAATGGTCGGGCAGACGTCACGTCAACCGGAGGTGTCGTTTGACCGCGGTGACCAGAAACGCATTTCTAGAGTCAAAAAACACAAAAAACGGCATGAGACGGTCGAATTCACAGCAAACGTGCTCCGAATGACCTGAAACCACACGAAAACATTAGGAATTTTATTCGTGACGTGTAGGAGGAGACAACACACCCATCAGACGTGCGTTGTGCGCGGTACGACTGATTGTGTCATTTTTAGCAGCTCGGCGCGCGCTAAAATTGCGCGTTGGGGGGTCAAAACCACCCGAATGACCTCAGAATGCCATGAAACCGTACGAAAATAGCCGTTGTGTGAATTGTGAAATGGTGGGGAAGATATCACGTCAATCAGAGGTGTTATTTGACCGCGGTGACTGGAAACGTGTTTCCGGAGTCATAAAACACCAAAAACGGTGTGAGACGGTCGAATTTGGAGAAAACGTGCTCCGAATGAAATGAAACCCCACGAAAACATTAGAAATATTATTCGTGACGTGTAGGAGGAGACGACATGCCCATAGGACGTGCGGTGTGCGCGGTACGACCAATTGTGCCGTTTTCAGTAGCTCGGCGCGTGCTAAAATGGCGCGTTGGGGGGTCAAAACCACCCGAACAACCTCATAATTCCATGAAACCATACTACAATATCCTTTGTGTGAATTGTGAAATGCTTGGGCAGACAGCACGTCAATCGGAGTTGTCATTTGACCGCAGTGACCGGAAACGCGTTTCTGGAGTCATAAAACACAGAAAACGGCGTGAGACGGTCGAATTTGGAGCAAACGTGCTCCGAATGACCTGAATCCACACAAAAAAATAGGAATATTATTCATGACATGTAGGAGGAGACGGAACACCCATTGGACGTGCAGTGCATGGTACGACCGATTGTGTCGTTTTCAGCAGCTCGGCGCGTGCTAAAATGGCGTGTTGGGGGGGTCAAAACCACCCGAACGACCTCATAATTCCATGAAACCATACAACAATGGTTTTTGTGTGAATTTTGAAATATTCGGGCAGACGGAACATCAATCGGAGGTGTCCTTTGACCGTGGTGACCGGAAACGCGTTTTCGGAGTCATAAAACACCAAAAACGGCGTGAGACGGTCGAATTCGGAGAAAACGTGCTCTGAATGACCTGAAACCACACGAAAATGATTGGAATATTATTAATGATGTGTAGGAGAAGACTGAACGCCCATCGGACGTGCGGTGCATGCGGTACGATCGATTGTATCGTTTTCAGCAGCTCGACGCGCGCTAAAATGGCGCGTTGTGGGATCAAAACCACCCGAACGACCATGGAATGCCATGAAACCATACGAAAACAGCCGTTGTGTGAATTTTGAAATTTTCGGGTAGACGGCACGTCAATCGGAGGTGTCGTTTGACCGCGGTGACCAAAAACGCATTTCCGAAGTCATAAAAAAACCAAAAACGGCGTGAGATAGTCGAATTTGGAGCAAACGTGCTCTGAATGACCTGAAACCACACGAAAAAATTATTAATATTATTCATGACGTGTAGGAGAAGACGGCACGCCCATCGGACATGCGGTGCGCGCGGTATGACCGATTGTGTCATTTTCAGCAGCTCGGCGCGCGCTAAAATGGCGCGTTGGGGGGTCAAAACCACCCAAACGACCTCAGAATGTCATGAAACCATACGACAATAGAGTTTGTGTGAATTGTGAAATGTTCAGGCAGATGACACGTCAATCAGAGGTTTCGTTTGACCGCGGTGATAGGAAACGCGTTTCGAGAGTCATAAAACACCAAAAACGGCGTGAGACGGTCGAATTCAGAGAAAACGTGCTCCGAATGACCTAAAACCACACGAAAACATTAGGAATATTATTCGTAACGTGTAGGAGGAGACGGAACGCCCATCGGAAGTGTGGTGCACGTAGTAAGACCAATTATGTCGTTTTTAGCAGCTCGGTGCGCGCTAAAATGGCACGTTGGGGGGTCAAAACCACCCGAACGACCTCGGAATGCCATGAAACCATACGACAACGACCATTGTGTGAATTGTGATATGGTCGAGCAGAAGGAACGTCAATCAGAGGTGTCATTTGACCGCAGTGACTTTGGAATGCCATGAAACTGTATGACAACAGCCTTTGTGTGAATTTTGAAATGGTCGGGTAGACGGCATGTCAATCGGAGGTGTCGTTTGACCGCGGGGACCGGAAACGCGTTTCCGGAGTCATAAAACACAAAAAACGGCGTGAAACGGTCGAATTTGGAGCAAATGGCTCCGAATGACCTGAAACCACACGAAAACATTAGGAATATTATTTGTGATGTGTAGGAGGAGACGACACGCCCATCAGAAGTGCGGTGCGCGCGGTACGACCGATTGTGTCGTTTTCAGCCGCTCGGTGCACGCTAAAATGACGCGTTAGGGGGTCAAAACCACCCGAACGACCTCAGAATGCCCCAAAACCGTACGACAACGGAATTTGTGTGAATTGAGAAATTTTCGGGCAGACGACACATCAATCGGAGGTGTCATTCGACCGCGGTGACCAGAAACGCATTTTCGGAGTCACAAAACACCAAAAACATTTTGAGATGGTCAAATTCGGAGCAAACCTACTCCGAATGACCTGAAACCACATGAAAACATTAGGAATATTATTTGTAATGTGTAGGAGGAGACGGCACACCCATCGGAAGTGCGGTGCGCGTGGTACGACCGATTGTGTCATTTTCAGCAGCTCGGTGCGCGCTAAAATGGCGCGTTGGGGGGTCAACCCCACCCGAACGAACTCGGAATTCCATGAAACCATACAAAAACGGCTGTTGTGTGAATTGTGAAATGGTCGGGTAGACGGAACGTCAATCGGAGGAGTCATTTGACCGCGGTGACCATAAACGCGATTCTGGAGTCATAAAACACCAAACACGGTGTGAGACGATCGAATTCGGAGCAAAAATGATCCGAATGACCTGAAACCACACGTAAAAATTAGGAATATTATTCTTTACATGTAGGAGGAGACTGCATTCCCATAGGACGTGCAGTGCGCGCAGTACGACCGATTGTGTCGTTTTCAGCAGCTCGGCGCGCGCTAAAATGGCATGTTGGGGGGTCAAAACCACCTGAACGACCTCAGAATTCCATAAAACCGTACAAAAACAGCCTCTGTGTAAATTCTGAAATGGCCGGGTAGAAGGCACATCAATTGGAGGTGTCGTTTGACCGCGGTGATCAGAAACGTGTTTTTGGTGTCACAAAACACCAGAACGCCATGAGACGGTCGAATTCAGAGCAAATGTGCTCTGAAAGACCTAAAACCACACGAAAACAATAGGAATATTATTCTTGATGTGTAGGAGGAGACGACACACCCATTGGACATGCAGTGCGTGCTGTACGACCGATTGTGTCGTTTTCAGCAGCTCGACGCGCACTAAATGGCACGTTGGGGGGTCAAAACCACCCGAACGACCTCGGAATGCCATGAAACCGTAAGAAATCAGTCGTTGTGTGAATTTTGAAATGGTCGGGTAGAAGACACGTCAATCGGAGGTGTCGTTTGACTGAGGTGACCAGAAACACGTTTCTGGAGTCATAAAACACCAATAACGGCATGAGACGGTCGAATTTGGATCAAATGTGCTCCGAATGACATGAAACCACACAAAAACATTAGGAATATTATTCGTGATGTGTATGAAGATACAGAACACCTATCGGACGTGTCGTGCGTGCGGTACGACCAATTATGTCATTTTCAACAGCTCGATGCGCGCTAAAATGACGCGTTGGGGGGTCAAAACCACCCGAATGACCTCAGAATGCTTTGAAACCGTACGAAAATAGCCTTTGTGTGAATTTTAAAATGGTCGGGTAGACGGAACGTCAATCGGAGGTGTCGTTTGACCGTGGTGACCAGAAACGCGTTTCTGGAGTCATAAAACACCAAAAAACGGCGTGAGACGGTCGAATTCGGAGAAAACATGCTCCGAATAACCTGAAACAACATGAAAACATTAGTAATATTATTCGTGATGTGTAGGAGGAGACGGCACACCTATCGGATGTACGGTGCATGTGGTACGGCTGATTGTGTCGTTTTCAGCAGCTCGGCACGCGCTAAAATGGCGCGTTGGGTGGTCAAAACCACCTGAATGTCATCGTAATTCCATAAAACCGTTCGACAGTAGCCATTGTGTGAATTGTAAAATGTTCGAGCAGACGACACGTCAATCGGAGGTGTCGTTTGACCGCGGTTACCAGAAACGTGTTTTCGGTGTCATAAAACACCAGAACGGCGTGAGACGGTCGAATTTGGAGCAAACGTGCTCCGAATGACCTAAAATGATAGCATTTCTTAAATTGGGGGTTTTAAATTATTATATCACCATGATTTGATGTCAGGATTAATTTTATTATATGTATATAATAACTGAATAATTATGTGTAATTTACGTTTGTTTTGTTTTGTTGTTTTTTTATCTTATTGTAGGTTTATTGAAGTAGAAGATTGAAATGGATAGACCTGCTCGGATCATTGAAGAACGTTTATCATTTATTGTTTATGACGATCTTGATGTTTATGCTGTTTGAAATTTTTTCCATTTGTTATGATTTTTAACTTGTTTTATCTCTGAATTTGCACCGTGAATTAAAAAAAACACAATTCGTACATTTCATTAAAAAAATGAAAATCCACAAAAAATACCACAAATTAACCCTAACACATTTTTCTGTTATGTTTTCCAAAAGATATGTTTATATTGAAATAAAAAATTTATAAATGTGCTGGAATTTATATATAAAGTAGACTCTCCATTAAGAGGTAGTAAAATTACCTTTTTAGGGAAATACAAATTTTATGCATAAAATTTGATTTATTATTACCATATGCTTAAAAAATCTATTGGATGAATAAGAGAAATATTTTATTTAATATTATATATATATATATATATATATTTGTTTAATATATATATATATATATTTAATATTATATATATATATTTAAAATTTTTTCTTTAATATATATATATATATTATTTAATATATATATATATATATATTTTATTCACTAGGTTTTTTTTAAAAAAAAACTTCCCAGACTAGCGACCCCCTTTGGCGGTCGCTATTGGCTGCCTGTCGGGCGACATTAGCGACCGCCAAAGGCGGTCGCTGTAGGCCGGAATTTCGGTCACCTATAGCGACCGCCATTGGCGGTCGCTCATGGTGACCAGGCAGGCCGCCTTGAGCGACCGCCAGGTGGTTGCTATAGGCCGGAATTTCGGCCACCTAAAGTAACCGCCATTGGCGGTCGCGGTTGGCCTATTGCGACGAAGCTAAAGCGATCGCCAATGGCGGTCTCTATTGCCCGATTTTTTAGTAGTGATGAGCTAATCCCCATGCGGCTAACACCCTCCTTCCACCTGATGTTTCCCTCTTGAAGGCTTTCTTGGCCAGCCAGATCCTTCATGGGGTTGCCTATGTGGCTTATAGGCATTGGTTGAGGGATACCTTCTAGATGGACATTTTTTTAACCTTCAAATTTTTTAAACAATTATAAATATTTGAAACAATTATTTCAAAAGTAAATTCCATATTAAAAATTAATCATTTTTTATAAATTAAAATATATTTTATTTCCTTAATTTTAAATTCCCATATTTTAAATAATTAATTTATTTCTTGTGTATAAAATTTCAATCTATAAAAAATCATTAGAATTTTTTTCAAACTTTTCATAAAACTAAAAGTGCATCAAATACACCCACACTTGAACCGTGTTTTTCCTCAAGACTTAAATATCAACATTTAATTATAATAAATACCATTTCCCATATTAAAATATCAATAAAATAAAATAAAATGTTTACCATTGTTATACAAAATTGTCATGTTTTGTTTAAAATATAAATTTAGATTCACATTTTTGAAATAAAAATCATCCCAAACATTTAACTTTATCCCATTAGAAGAAAATTATGGAACTTATCCTTTCATCAATTCAAGATTTTCAATTATACCATGTCAGGATCTTCCTCACTTTGACTATTTTCTCTCATCACTCATGATACAAATTAAAGTAGATTTATGATAAAATCATAAAAACATTCTTCTTTTCCATAGGCTTGAAAATGGAACTACTTTCTCCACATTGTAAAGATAAAATATACATAAAATAATGTGGTATTTTTAATCAAGGATCAAATGAAATTGCAACTTAAGGCTTGTAGGAATTGTTATAAAAATAATTAAGGATTAAATTTGAGATTTCTCTCTTAAGTGTAAAGCATGATATCAAAAGTAAAACCTCAATGGAATTCCCCCTTTCAAAATTAAAACTCTCATTTCCCAAAACAAAAATCAAATTTATTGATTAATAAAATAATTATGAATAAATTTCACCTTATGAATTTTTCACCTAATATATTTTTATTATTTTTCAAACTATGTAAATTTTTTAGTTTTTTTAATTTAATGCATAGAACAAACAAAACATCCACCACTTAACCCCATATGATAAAAATCGTTAGTCTAGTAATATCTATTTTTTTTGTTTTCCCAAACCACTACCGATTTTTAAATTTTTTTATTCAACATGTGAAAATAGTAATGAGTACAATGTATGAATTAAATGCCTTTATCAATTCCTAGTAGTATCACGCCCAAACTTTTCCTTATAACGTAAATGTTCCCCTACACCATTAATTTATTCACCCAAACACATTAAATTTAAAATATCATAAAAAATAAAAATAGGCTATTAGAAATGGATAAATTATTTTTGAATATATATCATTCCTAAAAATTCCATTCATGGTCTCTATAGGAAAAACAATGACTAATGTAAAAGGAGGTCTTAAGGATCTTGCTTATAAATAATAATTCCTCAATCCTATTAAATTTGGTATTGGATAGTCATATCATTGACATGTTTCAATTCAAATTCTAGCTTGAGATATTTCTTAATATCACTTATGAAATATTATCAAGATTATGGTATATGCATGGACTAGAAATCCTCTCAAGAATAGACATATGTTATTGGAAAATTACTCATGGAATGATGAATGATAAATAATTAATTCACTAGATTTTTAGAAATTCAAAGTGTTAAAGTGTAAGATGCTGACCTTTTCAAGAGTTATATCTAGAAAAAGTTCAGGTACTTTTTGTTGTTTTAAAGTAGCTTTGATTATAGTTATGACATGGGGTGAATTTGGGTGGACATTTAAGAGAAATTTGAGGAAAATTAGTTGTACATGGTTGGAACACTATTAGAGAATATTTTACTCCCAAACCCAGGTAACTGTGTGACCCTGGATAGTGAGGTCTGCATGGTTGGAGCATGGTTTATCTAATCATGCTCCCCTTCTATAAAAATTATGTGTGCGGTTATTAATCACCTGAAAAGTTATTTTAAATTCCCCCAAACTCTCGAAACACCTTCTATTCGAAAAATACTTGGTAATAAATGTTTTTGGGGGAATCTAGGTCTTTACATAGGGGTTCAAAGGCCGTTTGACCACAATTATTCAAGATTCAAAGCCCGAATTGAAGATCTGATCTTATACCGATAAGTGGATCTCATTCCAACTCTTATCCCGTTCTTTTCAAACACTTTACATTATATTTTTGTGGAATCACTCCTATCTTTATTTAGATATAAACCTTTTTTTTGATATCTAGATCGTGGATTATAGATCTAGATTGATTATATCTTTATATCCTTGATCTTGATTTAGGGATTTAGATTCGAAACTCATATCTACATTGTTGTGCTGCTCAGATTGTGGTGATTTTCATTGAACGAACATCAATCAAAAAATTGATTTAGGTGTTCTAAAATATAATTCTCATATTCATGGATTTGATGTGTGTATGAAATATTGTAGAATTTCTAGTAGTCTTTAGCAAATTGAATTACTAAATTGGGATAATTAGCTTGACCAATTGATTTATCAAAGCATTCTTAAATTAAACGATTAATTGATGAATTAATCATGAGATTCAGGGGAACTCCTATTGGATAATTAATTTGGGTAAATTGATTATGAGAGTTGGGGAATGTAATCTAGATAATTAATCAGGGGAATAATTATGAGTTTTTGAAATGGAAAAATTGAGACAATTAATTTTGAATTAATTATATTCTTTTGATATTATGATCTAGATACTCAATTTTTGAATTAATTATGATAATTTCGTATTTAGAATGAGGTAATTAATTCTATAAAATTAATTATGGGTTATAACTTGTATTATTGAGTAATTAATTGATGAATTAATTAATGGTATTTGCATACTTAATTAATAGGGGAGTTAATTAAGGATATTGATTTATTTATCTAATTGTTAAATTAGTAATGGAATTGGGGTAGATAATTAATTGTGAAGTAATTATGTGTGAAATAATAGGAACATGGCCATTCAAATGATAAGTATAAGTGGTGACATGGTTATTTTACTTATGAGTGAAGGAATGGGAACATGGTCATTCAAATGAGAATTATACATTGTAACATGGTTATTCTACTTATGAGTAAAAGAATGGGAACATGGTAATTCTATTGATAAGTAAGAATGGTAACATGGTCAACGTACTTATGAATTTTTTATTGGTAACTTTTTAATTTATTTTTTAATTTAAAGAATGGTAATAAAGGCACTTCGATATATGGCCTCACATGATAATACTTCGAACTCCAACATGAGTCGAATCGAGTATTGAGATATCATATCACCTTCAAATATTTCGATCTCTAGTATGAGTTCAAGTAGGTATTAAGATATTATATTACCTAGGGAACACTTCAGGCTCTCGCAAAAGCCGAAGCTAGTATAGAGGTACGGGTATTCCCGAGAACCCTGGAGTTAATATGATTAAATAAAGAACAAATGATAATGTGATAAATATTTATTTATGAATTTTATTCTTTTCTTTATGGAACTTATTACACTATCTTTTTACTAGAATTGTTTTAGACATCGTCGGTGGTGGCCTACTAAGTTGTACTCACACCCTACTTCGGCTGCCTGATCGGTACCCGAATAGACATTACTGTTGTAGGATAGGTTAAGGAAAATAGCCCTGAGTTAGATTATTTATTGCGGATGGATCTTGGATGAGGGAACCAGACATGGTTTGGGACCTGGTTGGGAGTTGTTAGTGTCTTTATTTCCAGTTTCATTTTTAGGTACTTTGACTCTTATGTTAGCGTAACATTTTTTCCCTTTTAGTTGAATTTTTTATTTGTTTCTTTGGTTATCTTATGAAATTAGTATCATTATGGTTATATATATGCTTATGATATTGTTTATAGACTCTTTTTGGTGTTTCACTTTGATAAAAGAGGGTATAGTATCCCCATGACTGACTTACCAGACCCTCACTGCTAGTCAGCAACCTTTGGTGTACAGGGATGCGCTCCTGAGCTCATGTGACTGATCAGCTCGGGGCACCATCGCATGGAACCCAGGTCGGGACATTACAAATTGGTATCATAACTCTAATTTTATTTCTTATTCTTTTGTCTTACTATTTGGGTAAAGGTATACAAGAGACTATGAATATTTAGGGCTTCGTATTGAGCTCATTCACTGGATTTGTAAATCCATGTATGAGGGAAAACCCAAGTAATCATGGTAGTATTTTTGTTATTGTTGTTTGTTTTTACTGTTGAATATTATTTCACCTTGGGTGATGCACTTGTTGTGCAATGGGAATATTAAATTTGGAAATTGTTGAGAATTGATTCATGACCCAAAATGGCATGAGATTTGACTCTTCATGCATAATTCTAGGCACTTCGGGTTATTGTGAAATGAAAAATTTTAGGAACACATAGGAAAACGGGTTATGGGTACGGTATAAAGAAGATGAAACATGAGAATAATTGGGTGTCTAAATGAGAAACTTGATTATGATAGTGTGTTTACCCTTGTTAACCAAAACCTAAGTGTAGGATGGTTATGGGTAGTGATAGCACCTCAGTTTGATTGTGCGGCAATAGGTGGGGAAAATAAATGTTGTGACCTATTGTAAATATTTCCTCTTATGTAAATTTTATAAGGTTTTTTTATGAGGCATAAGATGTGTGTTTAGCATTGTAGAGAATATGACTCCATGATGCTTGTTGAGGGGATGCCCGATGGGCATGGATAGGAATGGTATTCTAGTCAGAGAACTTGATGTACTGGTGGTTCCATTTAAAGATGATGGGGATAAGTTCCAGGACAACTTTACTCACTTCATACAATTAATGAAAAGAGACCTAGGGCGAGTTTTAAAAAGCATGTCTCAGCTGACAAGGGAGTTTCAGTTATAGCACCCTCTAACTTTTAATGGATAGGGTGGACCTGAGGGATATGTATTATAGGTTGAGTCCATAGAGACAATAATTGACCATTTGGAGAATCCAGCTAAGAGGAGGGTCAAGATGGCTGCTTATATGCTATAGGGATCAGTGAAGCATCGGTGGGACATTCAAGCGCGAACTGGAAAAACTAACGGTATGTTATGGAATGACTTCTTGGAGTGGTTCTTGGAGAAATTATATCTAGGGACACTTAGACAAGATAAATCTACAGATTTCACACATCTGACTTAGGGGAGTATGTTCTTGATGGATTATTCAAGACGCTTCACATATCTGCATTGGTTTTCTCCGGTGTTAACAGAAGATGAGGCAGCTACGATGAAATGTTTTCAGGACAGACATAATTGAGATATTAAGTACCAATTCAATATTTTATTATTAAAGGAGTTTTCTAAAGTTTTATATTACGATCTCATAGCTGAAGGAATTCTGAGGGTGGATTCAAGTACTGGATAGGTAGTTGTTACTATACGATTAGGAGGTGTTACATCTGAGATCAGGAAGCTCTGTTATGATAAGTTTATCCAAGGAAGTGGTAAGCAGAGTACACAAATAAGAGGGTTAGTTGGATAGGACCTTACTAGGGTGGTCTGTCATCAGTGTGGTAGGCTGGGACAATATCTTCAACACTGTACCCAACCACTAGTAGAGTGTTGGTCTTTTGGAAAGTTGGGACACCTACAGAAGTTCTACAGTTCACATTGATAGACTGGTTCAGAGTGGTGCTACTCAGGGGGGTTAGAAATAATCATGGGGAATAAGGGTAGGATAGTTACATGCAGTGCAGTCTATACTTATGGATAGTGATGATGTTCTATCGATAGTGATAGGTTCTACTCTACTAACTTCTACTTTAGTCGGTGCCTTGTTTGATACGGGTGCCTCTCATTCCATTATAATTGAAAAACATGTTAATGGTTAGAGCATGGAGGTGGAGTTCATGAGAAGAGTAATGACTATCAATACACCATTGGTAACATGGTCTAGATACATCTTTCTATGAACGGTATTTTCACTGTAGATTGGGGAATACCAATTTTTATGGGATAACTATATTCCTGATATGTCTGACATTGGCCTAATTATGAATATGGATTGGCTGGTCACATACTGATCCCACATAGACTTTTACAGTAGGAGAATTATGTTTACATCTCTAAAGGGTGACATTTACATTCACCGTGGAGAGTGGGATATCTAGGAGGGCCAAGAAGGGCTAATTACTCAGAAAATTAGAGAGATCACAACCCATTTTTCTAGTCTATTTCTAAATGATGGGGGTGTTAGGAAAGATGTCCTACCACAATTAGTAGAAATATTTCAGGATTTCATTCCTGAAGACTTCTCAGGGCCACCACCTGAGAGAGATGTGGGGGTTCACTATTGATCTCATTTTGGGGGATGAGCTGGTATCTATTCCACCATACAGAATGGAACCAACAGAGCTTCATGATTTCAAAACTCAGTTGGAGGAGTTTGAGGATAGGGGATTTATCCTTCCAAGTGCATCACCTTGGGGATCACCTATATTGTTCCAAAAGAAGGCCTATGGGAGTTTGTGTCAGTGTGTCTACTACCATATGTTTAACAAAATTAATGTGAACAACTTCTATCCTCTTACACATATTGATGATCCGTTTAACCAATTGAAGGGGGCTTGTGTGTTTTTAATGATCGATTTGAGATAAGGGTATCATCAGTTGAGAGTTTGGACTTTTGATACACTGAGGACTACTTTCAGAAGCATGTATAGCCTTTATGAGTTTGTCGTAATGTTGTTCAGGTTGATAAATGCACCAACAGTGTTTATAGCCTTGATGAACCAGATCTTTCAACCATATCTAGATCAGTTTGTTGTGGTGTTTGTGGATGACATAATTATGTACTCCAAGACTCATGATGATCATGACCAACATCTTGACATTTTCCTGAGTACACTAAGATATCATCAGTAATACACCAAGATATTTAAGTTTCAGTTTTAGATTGACCATGTACACTTCCTTGGGGACATCATATCAGTGGAAGGTGTGTTTGTGGACCCAGAGAATGTTTGATTACTGGTTTCTTGGGAGCATCCCAAGAATGAATTTGATATCCAAATATTTATGGAATTATCTGGATATTACACAAGATTCATCCAAGACTTTTCCCATTTGGAAGCACCGCTTTTGGGCTTGACAAAGAAGGGGATAAATATTGAGTGGAAGGAATCAGGTGATAATTATTTCCCAGATCTAATGAAGCATTTTATGACAGCACCAATTTTGATCCTACCTAATTCAGGTGAGTAGTACATAGATTATTATGATGCTTTTGGGATTCGACTCAGAGCTGTTTTGATGCAAGGGGATCAATTCATGGCGTATGGATCTCAGCAATTGATACCACATGAACAGAACTACCCTACATATGACCTCGAGTTGGTATCAGTGGTTTATGATCTTAAGTGTTTGCGACACTACCTTTTGGGTGAAAATTTTACAGTTTATATAGATCACAAGATCTTGAAGTATATATTTTCATATAGTGATTTGAATATTCGGCAGTAGAGATGTAGAGACCGAAGATTGACATACATAGACATTACATTACTTTTGCAGAAAACTTAATACATAACACAAATAGACGACCAATGAATGTATTAGTTTAGTGTATTTGGAAACTTGGAGAATAAACTTCTAATCATGGTGAAAGATCTTAAATATCTCCCATAAATATCTTCCCCTTTTTTTCTACCTAAAATTATCCTTTATATCCTGATGAAATGAAATCATAAAAAGGGTGAGTTCAAATTCTTTGTAAGGGTAATCATGGAGAAAATAAAACAAACCATATTCATTTGAACTTAAAAACATGAACATAAATTTTAAACATCAAAATCTTGTGTCGTGAAAATAAATCTTTGCAGTACATAAGTCATAGATCTTAAAGGAACATTAATCATGATAAAATAGAATGGTAATAAAACATAGAATTGTGGAAAACCATTAAGCACATGATATTATTTCTATAGTAGCCAAGGCATTGTTGCCAAGTCCATCACAGTGGACAAAGTCCATTACTGAACATGGTTTAATTTTTGTTCCAGCCATGTCTATCTCATGAGATATAAATCTTTACCTAATGAATTGGAGGGAGATATAGGTCCCACCCATCTCATATTGAAATAATTCTTACATGTTCCACAAAACAGTCATAAATCATTCATCATAACCCAAAGAATAAAATGGGTTTAATAAAAATTATCCCATCATAACATAATCCATATAAAACAAATGGATATCATTTCATCATAAGAAAAATAAAACCATGTAAATAATAGAGACATTATACTTGAAACATAAACATATTAAATAATGTCATCTTAGATAGAAAATAGCTTTGATAAAACACTTGAAATGAATTCTTGAGGAAATTATCCCTTCTTCTTCAAAATCATTTTTTTTTCTCAAAATGCCAAGATATTTTAAAAGAAAAGGATTTTGTTGAAAATAATCATGAAACCATGTATATGAAGCTTCATGAAAATAATGCATTATGAAACCGTAAAAATCCATTCATGCCGTATAAGTTAAAAAACATTCTCCTCGTACATTTGTCAGAAAAGTAAAAAAGTTCCTCGTATTGTAAAAAAAAGAAAGATTCATTCAATACCATGAGGTAAAAGTCAAAAAATGGGTAAAAGGACTTTAAAGATACATGAAAACATTTTTAGAAAACATGGACATGGATGATAAATATAACCACAAAAATACTTACGAATAAACAATCTCGGTTAAGAACGAGATTGAAATAATTATCCCTTACCTTATGTCCAATTTCATCCATATGTTTCCGAGACTCTTTTACAGTGGGTTTAAAAATATTATTAACTTGTAACAGAACCATAATAATATTTATGATATCATATATGATTCACTTACGAATTTATATTACCCGTTCATTTGTTAATTCCATGTTAATGCATCGTTTTGGGTAAAATCATTTCATTTGTCGTACGTATTTTGACTTGTAATTATTCATATGATTACATAGATAATGATTACTTAATTCCAGAATGTAAAACATGATTTATATAAAATATATATTCAGAATATAAATATATATAAGAGACTGATAAATGGAACGAAATACACCGTTAATGGAGACGGTAGACCGTACGTACGCATGAATGCTGTTTTCGTTTCCTTATTAAATTGAATGGATGTAAGTAAATAACATATACATAAATAAAATATCATTATTATTTCATATATCTCATTATTATTCGTTATATATACTTTATAATCATTCTTGAATGGTTAACATGGAGAAAGAATGTCATCACGTCGTGGAGACGGTAATCTGTATGACGCACGAGCGATGATATTGTTCCCAAAATTATTGAATGGAATTAGAGTGGACGGTAGAATATCTCAAGATTAGTATCATGTTATAATAATCATATATAGTTATTATTTACACTCTTATACCCATCCATGTATGTTGGTGGTGGAAAAAAAAATTACACCACGACGTGGAGACAGTATTCCATACGTACACACGAACGGTGATTTCGTTTACCGTAGGATGGATAGAAGGTGAAATAGGGTTGTTTCATATTTATAATAACATATCAGTATATAATTAATAATTATTTTATTAATTTATAATTAAACAACTAAATATGAGGAAGTAGAAGAAGAGAGAAACTTGAAAGAAACGGTAGAAGGTATTACCTCTTCCTCGAAGTGCCTCCTTTAAACTTCCTCTTAGGGCACCAGAGTTGGTCTTTTGAGAAGACCATAACTTCTATGATATTACTAGAGTGGTTGAGAAGAGGAATTGGCAGGGTTTGGCTGATCTTGAAGTCTCATAATGGTGTGAAGATAAGAGGGAGGAGGTTCCCTCTTATAAGGGAGGAGAGGGGTACTTTTGGAAACCTAAAAAATATTAATTTTTAATAAATTCAAACCCCACCTAAAAACGTCCAAAATGACTCAAATTAGAAGATGAGATGATATAGGGTTTTAATATCATCAAAAAATAAAATTTAGACATGTTTTAAGTTTATTTTAAACCTTATCACTTTGATTTATCCTTATTTAATTTATTTAATTTTATTTGTGGCAATAATATTATAATTATTAAATTGTTATAAATACTTACTTATTTTTGTGACATTTCCATAATTAGATACATTTTTACATTTTAGACCATAAAATTTTCAAATTTTAATTTTTAAATATTTTTATTATTTTTAAACAATTTATTAATATGTTATTTTTATAAAATATCAATAGTGTCAATTTTGACACTATTGAATTATTTGAATTTAAACAACATCCACACCAAAGATATATTCGAACCAAAATATTTAATAGATTACTAAAATGTCATAGTCATTTAAAGAATTCTTGTAGAACATTAATTTGTTCATGTAATATTTATTTTAATATTTTTAAAACCATTTATTTGATATTTATCTTAGTAAAATAATTACTACAACATTTTTGTATAATTATTTAATATATTTATTTGTTGCATAAAAATTAAAAATAAAATCCTATGATGAATATAAATCTATAAAAATTTATAATAATAATTTTACTAGAATTTATCATCTTAAAATCACAAAATTTAAATTGTTATATTTATTAAATTATGAAGGTGACAACTTTGACATCTTTTAAAATAAAATAATATAAATATCATAATCTATTTTATAAGACTCCAAATGGTCCAAAAGTAGATACTTGGATGATTATGGTGTATATATACTCTAAAAATAAGTTTTGGTCAAGTTTTTGGGTTTTTTATTGTGTATTATTATTTTAATAAAAACCATATTATTGATTTTTCACCAAATAAATAATTCCAGCATCATTAATGTATAACGTATTAAGGTAATTAAATATTTATTAAAAATTACAAATAAATTACCATGATAAATAAAAACATTTTATATTTCAAATTAGTATTTTTAATCTAATTTATATTCTGTATAACCTTATATTAAAAATACACTAATTATTAATGTTTGAGTGAGACATATTTCACTTTCCTTTAAATAAAATAAACTAAAGGTCTTAATCACATAAAAGTGGGTTCCAATAGATTCTATATCGACCCATGTATATTTTAGGACGAAATATAATCATAAAATTATATTAATACAATTTTTAGGGTAATTTTATAATATTATTTTTACCATTAATTACCTAATTTACCTACAACTATGGTAAATAAAATTTACCGTAGTTACTATTCATAATGCCCAAAAATAAAAAGTAGTCTATTAACATAATTTGGACCTACTTATTCCATATATGGAATCAATTTTTCTAAATTCAAAACATAGAAGTTGTAGTAATTAATTTAAAATTAATCCTGGTGTCGAAAAAAACGGGTTTTTGTTTAAAACATTGTAAAAGATTAAATTGATTTAACCTAAGAATTCAATGTAAAATCAATGATAATGACATACATTATTTTAATAGAAAAAAATATTCTATTTATACTTTAAAACCATTGAACATTATAATTTATCCATATAAATTATCCTGATGAAAAAAGTTGGTTTTAATTAAAATTTAGCGTGTTTTTACTATTCATTAAAATATGAAAGTTATCAAAAAAATATCAAAAACTTATCCAAAATAAATTTTTATATCTTGACTCAAAATTATTAGTTTATTTTTTCAAATTGAACTTATAAACATGTCAAAAATTAGATTTAAAATGGGTGTGCCATTTAAAGGCGGCAAACCTGCATTTTTTTAAAAATACTTATTTTACCCGAAAAATTTATCTTGTTCTCATACCATGTTCTAGAAAATGTTTAACATGAATTATAATGTTATAAAAGTAAAAATGTGGTTAATAATATTCATAACGGCTAGTTCATAATAATATTATAACAATATATCGTTGTTTAGTGAAACTCGGTATTGCGTACAACACACGCTATCGAGGAAGGTCGCTCCTGCGTATAATGCAAACCAAGTCAAGGTTGCGTGTAGTGAAAGATTCCTTTGGTGTTACGTATAAAATAATAAATATATAGTTCATTTATACATTTATCAAAATCTATACTTGGTGTTGTGTAAAATGAGTTTTATTTGAAATAACATGAAATTGTGTGCAACACAAGCCAAGAATAGTGTTGTGTATACTACAAGGTAATACGGTGTTGCGTATAGCGCAAGATAATCTTGGTGAAGTGTAAAACACAATAAATCAAATAAATTAAAAGGAATATTTCTCATAAAATCTCGGGGTGTTACATTCTACCCCCTTAAAATGAATTTCTCCCTTAAAATTCGTCGGGGTTATAAATGGTTTACTACTTGAAAGTTTTTTTCACAGAAACCCACATCGTAAAAAGGAATACTAAAACATAATTTTAAAAAGGAGCTTTAGAAACATAATCGATACCCAAAGTAACTCATCACTGGGTTTCCACATAGGATAACATGGTTGAAAATATGGATATGGAAGAGAAATCTAACCATCATGTTCTAATGAAGAGTGGTAGAGAACATGGATCTGAAAAAGCCAAAAATCACAAAGCCATATATTTGTGATGCTCTAAGGTACCATCTGATTCATCAAATATGAGGGTACTAGGACAACATTTTTTTTGTTCTCAAGATCATTTCCCTAATGTTGAAGAATATTTGAATTAAAATAAATACTTACTTTATTTTGGTACAATATCACCGTTGTTCATTCCTTGATCAATTTCCACTTCATCTCTTAAAGAAAATGAAGTTGAATTTATCATTCGTGAAGTTTTAGCAGATCATGTGATATAATTATAAGTCATTCCATCTGTCTCTATCACAAAAAGGTTACAACAAGTTATTAAATATACATAAGTCCATCTATGGTGAGATTAATCATATATAGTTCCTAAAATGGACTTGTACTTCATCTATCATACCGATTAATAAAATAAAATTAATTTATACTTACCAGGGACTTCCTGTAGGCCAATGGTAGGAGATAAAGGCCTGTTTCACTTCGGTTGTGGGTTCGATTCCCGCAACCTTGTCCGACGCGACAGGTTGTCTCCCGTCCTGCAAGTCGTTCTTTTTTCTAAAACTACACTATTATAAAATTCTAGTAATAATATCAAAAAAAATTCTGGCCTTAAACAATTCTATATGATGTCAAACTTAATCCATTACAATCTTTAGGATTATCCAAAATATTTCTGTCCAGTCTCATAGTATAAAGAAAAATATTACTAGAGAGGTCATCTACCAAGCAGGTGAATTCCATCATTTATCCCCTATATATCATAAGATATATCTTTTTGATCGCATTCCAAACATGTGAATACCTTAATATTGTATTCTCTTGCAACATGAATTACCATAAAACCTTAGTGAAAACATGAATGCTGTCAAAAGGTAACTCTTTCCACATACCAAAATCCCAAAAATTCATTATAATGAAACCATGATATTACTTTGTCCTTATATCAATAATGAGCTCATTAATACTATCAAACATATTATTTTCTCCTTATCCCTTAATTATTCTCACATCATCTTCTTTCCAAAAATATTTCAATCACTTTTCCTGGTTACTGGTACCATATAATTATTGAAAACCATATTAATCCAATACATAGATATTCCAATATTCCACAATACAATAAATGATATTCCACAACATTATTTTGGAATCCCGTTACATAAACACTTAATCATTCCACCACTTCATTTTCATACTCAACATCACAAATAGTGATCGCATGTGACTTCCCTTTGTCCTTTTCCTTAAGAGGTTGTTCACATCGATCATCATTAACCCTTGAATTAGGGCATTGATTAGCATAATTCCCAATTTTCTTGCACTTTTAGCATTCAAGTGTTGGGGGTGTGTTCTCTGTAGTCTTTTCTCTATTCACATCATTAGATACCTCTTTCCCATTACTTCGATACTCAGCTACTTTATTCCCTTCTTTTCCACACTTAAAACATTTTCTACTACCTTTAAGACAATCTCCACCATGCTTATTTCCACAATTTGAGCATAAAGAAACATTCTTCTTCATTTCACCATTATTTTCAGATTTTTCCTTGAACTACATCTTTTGTTTCTTTTCAAAACCATGAGATGGATATGTAACACCAACTTACAATTATACCTTAATAGCACAACAGACAATTTCTTCATAGCTACTGAAGTCTATTATATCTAATTCCATTAAAAGACTTGGTTTTAATCCATTGAAGAATTGATCAACTTTACTTTCAGGTTAGATGATAAATCCAGATTAATACCTTGCAAGTCCTGTAAAATTCACTATGTATATTCCAACAAATTCATCATCCTTTTTCTTAAGCTTAAGGAACTCCTTTTCCATATATGTTCAAAGAATACGAGGGAAGTACTTATTGAAAAACAAGTTCTTGAACTCATACCTTTCCATGGATTCAATTTCATATTGGGGCCTTGTATTCTTAATTAAAGTCCACCACTAGTCTGCTTCACCTTCTAAACGGTAAACAGTCAAAATGACTTTTTCATGTTATGAACAATGAAGTACAGAAAATATCTTTTCAATGGTACTGATCCATTGTTCAACAATAAGTGGACTATAATACCCGTTGAAAGAATGTGTATGTTTCCTCATGAAGGACTCAATAGAATATTTCACACTAATCTTCTCATTTAGAAGTCCATAATGATTCATAGCTTGTGTAAGTATAGAAATAAGATTTTTTCACTCCATCTCCCATCACATTGGTTTGTTCAAGAGGAAAATCATTGCATTGTCGATTATATTGATCAACACGGTTCCTTCATGTTCCGTCCATCGTCTAAAACACAAAAAGAAAAGTGTGAGAGGAAAAAATCATTCTAGGAAAACAACATAATCAAGGGGGAGTACATTCAATATCCAACATCTTAGGTTTAATCCTAGGTTATTCATGATGGTTATCATAATTCTAGGACTTTAACCTATACTTATACTTAACCTTAGGTAAATCCCTAGACATACCTTAGAAATATCTCTAGGGATCTCACTAACGTTTTCGCATCCTAATTTTCTAAGGTTAACTAAACCTTCTCTCTGATACTAACTATAGAGACCTAAGCTTGACGTCAATAGAGATTACATTACTTTTGCGGAAAACATAATACATGACACAAACAGATGCCCAATGACCGTATTAGTTTAGTGTATTTGGAAACTAGAAACATAAAATTATAATTAGGGTGAAAGATCTTCAACATCTCCCATAAAGATCTTCCCCTTTTTTCTACCTAAAATATTCCTTTATATCCTGTGGAAAATAAAATATAAAAAGGGTTAGCTCAAATGCTCAGTAAGGGTAAGCATGGAGAAAGTATAACAAACCATATTCATTTCAACTTAGAAACATGAACATAAAGTTTAAACATAAAAATATTGAGTCGTGAAAATAAATCCTGGCAGTACATAAGTCATAGATCTTAAAGGAAAAATAATAACGATAAAATAGAATGGGAATAAAACATAGAATTGTGTCAAACCATTAAGTACATGATATTATTTCCATAGTATCCAAGGCATTTCTGCCAAGACCATCATAGTGGACAAAGTCCATTACTAAACCGGGTTTACTTGTCGTTCCAGCCATGTCTATCTCATGAGATATAAATCTTTACCAAATGCATCGGAGGGAGATATAGGTCCCACCCATCTCACATTGAAATCGTTCTTAAATGTGCCACAAAACAATCATAAATCATTTATCATAACCCAAAAAATAAAATGGGTTTCATAAACATCATCCCATCATAACATAATCCATATAAAACAAATGGATATCATTTCATCATACGAAAAATAAAACCATGTAAATGATAGAGACATTATACTTGAAACATAAAAATATTAAATAATGTCATCTTAGATGGAAAATAGCTTTGATAAATCACTTGAAATGAATTCTTGAAGAAAATATTCCTTCTTCTTCAAAATCATTTTATTTTCTCAAAATGCAATACAATTTTAAAAGAAAATGATTTTTTTGAAAATAATAATTAAATCTTGTAGATGAAGCTTCATGAAAATAATGCGTTATGAAACCGTAAAAATCCATTCATATCGTATAAGTTAAAAAAAAATTCTCCTCGTACTTTTGTTAGAAAAGTCAAAAAGTTTCTTTTATACTAAAAAAAAGAAAGATTCCTTCTATACCATGTTGTAAAAGTCAAAAATGGGTAAAAAGGACTTTAAACATAAATGAAAACATTTTTATAAAACATGTACATGGATGATAAATATAACCCAAGTAAATACTTAAGAATAAACAATCTCGGTTAAGAAGGAGATTGAAATAATTATCCCTTAAATTATGTCCAATTTCTTCTATAAGTGTATGAGACTCCTGTATAGTGGGTTTAAACATATTATTAAATTTTAACAGAACCATAATACTATTTATGATATCATATATGATTCACTTACGACTTTATATTACCCGTTCATTTGTCAATTCCATGTTAATGCATCGTTTTGTGTAAAATCATTTCATTTCTCATACGTGTTTTGACTTGTAATTATTCATATGATTAATTAGATCATGATTAATTACTTACAGAATGAAAAACATGATATATATATATATAACATATATTCAGAATATAAATATATATAATAGATTTATAAATGGAACGAAATACACTATTCATGGAGACTGTAGACCGTACGTACGCATAAACATTGTTTTAAATTCCTTTTTAAATTGAATGGATGTAAGAAAATAAAATATACATAAATAAATTATAATTAGTATTTCATATATCTCATTATTACTCATTATATATACTTTATATTCATTCTTGAATGGTTAACATGGAGAATGAATGTCAGTGCGTCGTGGAGACGGTAATCTGTACGTACGCACGAGCAATGATATTGTTCCCATAACTATTGAATGAAATTGGAATGGAAGATATAATATATCATACTTAGTATCATGTTATAATAATCATATATATTTATTATTTACACCCTTATACCCATCCAAGTAAGGTGGTGGTGGAAAAACAGATTACACCACGGCGTGGAGACGGTATTCCGTACGTACGCACGCGCGGTGATTTCATTTACCATAGGATGGATAGAAGGTGAAATAGTTTTGTTTAATATTTATAATAACATATAAGTATATAATTAATACTGAATTTATTACTTTATAAAGAAAAAACTAAATAATAGTAAGCAGAAGAAGAAATAAAATTGAAAGCAATGGTAGAAGGTATTACCTCTTCCTCGAAGTGCCTCCTTTAAACTTCCTCTTAAGGCACTAGAGTTGGTATTTTGAGAAGAACAGAACCTCTATGATATAACTAGAGAGGTTTATATGTGTAAATGGTAGTTTTTTTCCAAGATTGATGTCTAAAAATGGTGTGAAGAGAAGAGGGATGAGGTTCCCTTTTATAAGGGAGGAGAGGGGCACTTTTGGAAACCAAAATAATATTAATTTATAATAAATTCAAACACCACTTAAGAACCTCACAAATGACTCACATTAGAAGATGAGATGTGATAGGGTTTTAATCTCATCACAAAATAAAATTTAGACATGTTTTATGTTTATTTTAAAACTTATCACTTTGACTTATCCTTATTTAATTTGATTAATTTTATTTGTGGCAATAATATTCTAATTATTAAATTGTTATAAATACTTACTTATTTGTTGTAATTTTTCCATAATTAGATACAGTATTACATTTTAGACCATATAATTTTCAATTTGTAATTTTTAAATATTTTTATTATTTTTAAAAAATTTATTAATAAGTTATTTTTATAAAATATCAATAGTGTCAATTTTGATACTATTCAATTATTTGAATTTGAATAACATCCACACAGAAGACATATTCGAAAGAAAATATTTAATAGATACATAACATGTCATATTCATCAAAAAATTCTTGGATAACAATAATTTGTTGATATAATATTTATTTTAATATTTTTAAAACCATTTATTTGATATTTCTCTTAGTAAAATAATTACTACAACATTTTTTTATAATTATTTAATATACTTATTTATAACATAAAAATTAAAAATAAAATCCTATGATGAATATAAATCTATTAAATTTTATAATAATACTTTTACTCGAATTTATCATCTTAAAATCACAAAATTTAAATTATTATATTTATTAAATTATGAAGGTGACAACTTTGACATCATTTAAAATAAAATAATATAAATGTTATAATCTGTTTTATAAGGCTCAAAATGGTCCAAAAGTAGAAACTTGGATGATTATAGTGTATATATACTAGAAAAATAAGTTTTGGTCATCTTTTTGGTTCTTTTATTGTGTATTATTAGTTTAATAAAAACTATATTATTGATTTTTCACTAAAAAAATAATTTCGGCATCATTAATGTATAAGCTATTATAGTAATTAAATATTTCTTAAAAATTACAAATAAATTACCATGATAAAGAAAAACATTTTAGATTCCAAATTTTGATTTGTAATCGAATTTATATTCTTTATAAATTTATATTAAAAATACACTAATTATTAATGTTTGAGTGAGTCATATTTCACTTTCCTTTAAATAAAATAAACTAAAGGTCTTAATCACACACAAGTGGGTTCCAATAGATTCCATTTCGACCCAAGTATGTTTTAGGACGAAATAAAATCATAAAATTATATTAAGACAAGTGTTAGTGTAATTTTATAATATTATTTTTACCCTTAATTATCTAATTTATCTTTAACTATGGTAAATAAAATTTACCATATTTATTATTCATAATGCCCAAAAATATAAAGTAGCCTATTAACATAATTTGTACCTACTGATTCCATATATGGAATCCATTTTTTCAAATTCATAACATATAAGTTGAAGTAATTAATTTAAAATTAATCCCGTTGTAGAAACAAAACGGGTTTTTGTTTAAAACATTGCAAAAGATTGAATTGATTTAACCTACGAATTCAATTTAAAATCAATGATAATGACATACATTATATTAAATGGTAAAAATATATTCTATTTATAATTTAAAACCATTAAAAATTATAATTTAACCATATAAATTATCTCGATGAAAAAAGTTGTTTTTAATTAAAATTTAGTATGTTTTTACTATTCATTAAAATATAAAAGTTACCAGAAAAATATGAAAAACTTATCCATAGTAAATTTTTTTATCTTGAATATAAAGAATTAATTTATTTTTTCAAATTGAACTTATTAACATGTTCAAAAATTAGATTTAAAATGGGTGCTCCATCAAAAGGCGGCAAATCATCATTTTTTTAAAAATACTTATTTTACCCGAAAAATTTAATTTTTTCTCATTCCATGTTCTAGAAAATGTGTAAGATGAATTATAATGTTATAAACTTAAAAATGAGGTTAATACTATTCATAAAGGCTAGTTCATAATAATATTATAAGAATATATCGTTGTTTAGTGAAACTCGGTATTGCATTCAACACACGCTATCAAGGAAGGTCGCTCTTGCGTGTAATCCAAACCAAGTCAGGGTTTCATATAGTGAAATCGTCCTTTGTTGTTACTTATAAAATAATCCAAATATAGTTCATTTATACATTTATCAAAATATATACTTGGTGTTGTGTAAAATGAATTTTATTTGAAAGAACTCGAAATTGTGTGCAATAGAAGCCCAGAGTAGTGTTGCGTATACTACAAGCTAATATGGTGTTGCGTATAGAGCTAGATAATCTTGGTGAAGTGTACAAGACAAGACATCAAAGAAATTAACAGGAATATTTCTCATAAAATCATGGTGTGTTACAAGATATGGGTAGAGTATATGCAGTCATTTTATTTTGAACTAGAATATACACTTGGGAAAGGAGATAGTGTGGTTGATGCCTTGAGAATGAAAACATAGACTCAAATGGTTCAGGAGTTGAGTGTAGTGTGGAATATAATGAATTTTCTAGCCAAAATGCATGATATGGTTTAGGAGAGTCCGAAGAAGATGAATATGGTTTCATTTGCAGTGGAGTATACACTTTTCAGATGGATGAGGGGTAGACAGTATGAATATCCAGAGTGCTTGGCCTTGAGAGAAATATTTGAAGGTGGGGAGACACCTCTGGACTGGTAAATAGAGGAAGATTATATCATCTATGTTAAGAATCGAGTTGTTGTACCTATGAGTATATGAGAGGATATCATGAAAGAATTCCATACCTCAAAGTGGGTAGTGCATCTAGGTGTGAAAAAATGTACCATGACCTATGAAAATAGTTTTGGTGGCCAGACCTGAAAAACTACATAGAAGGGTTTGTGACAAGATGCTTCCCCTGTCCGCAGGTGAAGATAGAGCACCAATTACCTAGAGGATTACTATAGCCATATCCAATTATGTAATGGAAGTGGGATGATGTGACAATGGATTTTATTGTGGGTTTTCCAAATACACTTAAGAATAATGACGTTATTTGGGTCATTGTGGATTGACTAACAGAGGTAATGTATTTATTGACTATAAGGGAAACATTTATAGTAGAGAATTTGGGAGAACTATATGTTCAGGAGATAGAACCTCTGTATGGGGTGCGATAAACTATTGTTTCAAATCGTGATTCAATGTTTACTTCATGCTTTTGGAAGTTATTGCAGAAAGTCCTTGGTACAATGGTTTTATTGAGTACGGATTTCCACCCATTGGTAGATGGGAAGTTGAAGTGTACTATACAGGTTCTTGAGGATATGTTGCGAGCTTGTGTGGTGGACTTCGGTGGGTATTGGGAGAATCACTTGGCTTTAATAGAGTTTTACTATAAAAATATTTATCAGGAAACTATATAGATGGAACCATATGAGGCTCTTTATGGTAGGCTATGAAGATCACCGCTATGTTGGACAGAAGTAGGTGATTTAGAGTTGTTGGGACCAAATTTCGTGCAGGAGACATCAGAGCAGGTGATGTTGATTCAGAAGCATATGTTTATGGCTCAGAGTAGGTATAAGTCGTATGGTAATAGATGAATATGTCCCCTAGAGTTTACAAAGGGTAATCATGTGTTCCTTCAGGTGATTCCAAGGACGGGTCGCTATAGGATATGGTGGTAGGGAATGTTGGTTCTGAGTTTTTATGGATTGTTTGAGGTAGTGGAGAGAATTGGGACGGTGGCATATTGATTGGATCTTCCACAGAAATATAGCACTATGCATTATGTCTTTCATGCATCATAACTACAGTGATATCACCCTGACCCTTCTCATGTGATTGATGTAGATGAGGTTGATATGGAGAAAGATGTGTCTTTTGAGGAGCATACGATATGTGTGTTGGATTGTAGTGAGTAGGTGTTTCATGGAAAGACTGTGATGATAGTTCATGTGTTATGGAAACATGGATGTGTGAAAGAGGAAACATGGGAAAGGGAATAGATATGTGAGTCCAATGGCCGGATCTTTTTGGATCAAAATATTAGAAAATATTGGAAGTATTGCTTAAGGATGATTTTTTATAAGATGAGGAGATTGTAAGATTCTATCCTTTTCTAGATTTGTCTTAGAAAAAATTTCATGTACTTTTTATTGTTTTAAAGTACCTTTGATTAGAGTTACGACATGGGGTACATTTGGGTGGACTTTTAAGAGAAATTTTAGCGAATGGGGCTATACATAGTTGACACATGGTGAGAGAAAACCGTGCACCCAAACCCAGGTAACTATGTGACCTTGGATAGTGAGGTCTGCATGGTTGGTGCACAGTTTACATAATCATGTGATCCTTCCCAAAAAACAATGTGCATGGTTATTAATCACCTGAAAAATAACTTTAAAATCCGCCAAACCCCGAAAAAACCTCCTATTCAACCTAGACTTGGGACTAAACATTCTTGGGTGATTACAAATCTTTCCAGAGGGAATCCAAGGTCGTCCAACCTTCATTATTCAAGATTTAGATCCCAAATAAAATATCTGCTCATCTCCCAGTAAGTGGATATCATATCGATTCTTATCCCATTATTTCGTCTATCTTTCCTTAATCTTTTGGTGGATTTTATCCTCCATTTATTTAGATAAAAAACTTTTTTGTGAGATCTAGATCTAGGATTTTAGATATAGATCGATATTGATTAGATCTTGATATCCTTGGTCATGATTTAGGGATTTAGATTCAGAAATTAGATCTATATCATTGTCTGGCTTGGATTTTGGGATTTCCATTGAACGAATGTTTGTCAACGAATTTGGGTAGGTGGTATAAAATCTAATTCTCATAATCATGGATTTGATACATGTATGAAATATTGTATAATTTCTAGCATTCTTTAGAAATTTAATTCCTAAATTGTGTTAATTAGGTTGACCAATTGATTTATCACAACATGGTTAATTTAAATGATTAATTAAAGAATTGATCATGAGATTAAGGGGAAGTCCCTTTGGATAATTAATTTAGGGACATGGATTATGAGAGTTTGGGAATGTGATATAGATAATTAATCAAGGTATTGATTGTGATTTTTTGAAATGGATAAATTGATATAAATAACTGTGAAATAATTATGTGATTTTGATATTATGATCTAGATAATTAATTATAGAATTAATTATGAAATGTTGAGATTTATAATGAGATAGTTAATTTTGTAAAATTAATTATGGGTTATGAATCTTTTAATTGATTAATTAATTGATAAATTAATTAATTAGATTGGCATACTTAATTAATTAGTGAGTTAATTAAGGATATTGATGTATTTATCTAATTTTTGAATTAGTAATGGAATTCGGGTGTATAATTAATTGTGAATTAATTATGTGTGGAATAATGGGAACATGTTCATTAAAATGAGAAGTATTCAGGGTTACATGGTCATTGTACTTATGAGTGATGGAATGGGAACATGGTCATTCAAATGAAAAGTATACATGGGAACATTCTAATGAGCCCGTACCAGAGTGGTAAGGGCTCCTGCTTGGCATCTAAGAGACACAAGTTCAAAACAGATTAGAGGTGACTTTTTGGGTTATTGTAGTAGTACTGTACCAGGTATTGTTCGGTACTGTAGTAGCCAGAACTATTCACCCGATTTGGGAATTCGGGCCACCGGTTTGGGCCTACGGGTCTCAAGGGCCATCAGTTCATCAATGGCCTTCGGGCCTCAAGGCCTACGGGCCACAAAGACCATGGAGTAGCCTAGTTCACATAGATTAGGCCCCAGAAGAGGATCAGAGCAACAAGAATAGCAGTCACCAGAAGTAGAGATAACCGGATTGGAAGAATGAGAGGGTATGACAACCGCCATCGGGACCAAGCATCGTGAAGATTTGTACGGGGAAATGCTAGTTGATCATCAATGTAATATGGGGATATAGGTGATCAATGATGTAAGAGATGGGGAGGGTTAATTCTAGTGGGTTGGGCCTACAGGTCATGTATTGTGCATGGTATGCCTTTGGGCCTTCGGGTCATGTTTGCGGGTGGTGTCGGGCCTTTTTCCTTGGGCCTACGGATCTTGTACGGGTTCCCCTTCATCCCTTAAAATGGAGGTTATCCATAATAAAATAAAATAAAAATAAGGTCTTCGGTCTATCTGGGTACATGGGAACATTTTCATTGTACTTATGAGTAAAATATTGGGAACATGATCATTCTATTGAGAATTAAGAATGGTAACATGATCATCTTACTTATTAATATGTTACTCCTAACTTTGGAATTAATGTGTGAATTTAAATAATTATAATAAAGGCCCTCCGAGATATGGCCTCATATGATAATAATTCAAACTCCAGCATGAGTCAAATCAGGTGCTGAGATATCATATCACTTTCAAATACATTGAGCTCTGGCACGCATCGAAGAAGGTACTATAATATGATATTACCTAGGGAACACTTTGGGATCCAGCATGATCTGAATCTTTTATAGAGGTACAGGTATCCCCAGGAACACTAGAGTTAATGTGATTAAATAAAGAATAAATGATAATGTGGTAATTATTTATTTATGCATTGTCCTCTTTTCTTTATAGAAATTATTACATTATCTTTTGTCTTGAATTGTTTTTGACATCATTGGTGGTGGCCTACTGAGTTGTAATCACACCCTACTCAGGCTATATGACCGATACCTAAATATACTTTACTGCTGCAGGAAAAGTTAAGTTTAAGGGTCCTTAGTTAGATTGCTAATTGGGGATACACCTTGGATGAGGGAACCAAACATGGTTCAAGACCCACTTGGGAGTCATTAGTTCCTTTATTTTTAGTTGTGTTTTTAGAAACATTGACACTTATATTGGTATAGAATGTTTTCCCTTTCATTTGAATTTTATTTTTACTAATTTGGTTATATTATGAAATTGTTATCATTCTGGTAATATATATGCTTCCTCTATTGCTTATGTACTTCTGCTGGTGCTTTACTCTGATAAAAGAGGGTATAGTCTCCCCATGATTGACTTATCAGACCCTCACTACTAGTCTGAAGCCTCTGGCATATGGAGAGGCGCGCCTATGTTGATGTGACTGACCGGATTGGGGAACTATCTCATGGCACCTAGGTCGTGATGTTATAGAAATATTGTATGGAAATATCATCTACATGAATCAACTAATTTATAAAAATCATGATATATCATATCAATATACAAGATTCAATACAGTTATTTAATTATCAATCTTACTCATTAAATTTAATTATCATTTTAAATTTTAAATATGGCATTATAGGGTTACTAAAAACTCAATTGTTTTAGATAAATCAAGTAATGTAAGAGATTCATGTATGAGAATGTAATTTTTAGTTTAAAACAACTGTTTATATTTTGATCTTAAAACTCAAAAATTCTGAAAAAAATTTTGGAGTTAAAATGATAAAAATTAAAATTGAACTCCCTTTTCTCATGATGTTTTATTCCTCTCATTATCCACTATTTAGGCCTAACTTTTTCCATCATGATGATTCAAAAAATAAATCATTAATACTCAAGGACGTATCAAAGTAATCCAAAAAGATATAGGGGATTGTATGCATTGTAAAATATTCCGAAGAATAAAATTTAATGTTCTAAAAATTATGTAAAGGGATAATTATTGGTTTAATTCCACAAGTGGGCATTAGAATTTTATAGCCTTCAGAAGTGTAGTACCCATTGTCAACCATAATCAGTCAGTGGGAAGAGCTTCTTAGACTTGAACTACCACATGTGGTTTTTTCCATAATCCAATTTATCTTTGTTAGTGATGAGGATTACATGGATAGAATACACCAAAGATCCCCCCCTTATAAGTTATAGATTTCATGGAAGGTGTGGGTGAAGTATTGATCATACTCTTTCTTGTATGCTACCTTTTCAGCCACTCTTTTTTTTTCAAGCACTTTCTCAAAATATGATACATAAATTGAGTAATCAAAGGGATATTAAAAATTATATTTTATATAAAAATAATTTAAATATGAATAATCAAAATGGAAATATACCCTTTTACTATATGTAGATTCTATTTCATTTTCATTAGAAAATATGACTTCAATTTCTTCGTGGGATTACTCTAAATCATGTTCAACAAAATTATGGAGCTCCATGTGTTCCATAGTAGGTTCATGTTATTTTTCTTTATAGTTTAGAGTGATAATAAATTTAGATTAAACAAAAGTATATGAGATAGAGTTTATAATAAGATCATCTCCCTGGAATAGTAATGCTTCAATATCTTCTTTAGTGGTAAGTTCTTCTTAAAGATGAATTTAATTTGATAAAAGTAGGTTGTCACTATACTAAATATTTTCTTTAAATTTCACCAATAGGGAGGTTTCTTTTTCTACCATGGATATAGAAAAGTATAGTGGTGTTGATTCTTCTATTTTAATGATAAGATAATGAAGTCACATCTCATCATATACCCAATTACACTAGTATTTATCTAACGCTTATTGATCTATACGGCGTTCACCAGCACATGAGTCTTTATTTTCAATATCTATATCTTCATAGTTTGTTTGGATCTTCTCCATGAGATATTTAGGATATGTATACTCTGCATGAATTACCTCAACCACTTGAAGATCCTTATAAAAATCAGTAAATTCTAGTAGTGCATCCTCCTTGGACATCTATCATTAATGATCATCCTATACTTTATTGAGCATGATCACTAGTTCTTGAATTGAGATATCAGTGTCATTACCACTCAATGAATTCATGTCTATATCAATGAGTTCATCAATCCATTACAAGATAGCCTCATTATCATTTTTAATCACTTGATGCTGGTCCTACACCCCTAAGTAATTATTCTATAAATAGTAATAATCATTTAAAAACATCATGGAAAAAAATTCCTGTTTTTTTAGAGAATAATTAAAAAATATTTACAATGGAAAAAAAAGAACGAAAATAACACTATTTGGATACCCCAAAATGACACCAGTTTCGAAATCACACCATTAATAGGGTGTGTCAAAAGCATATTTCTATTTTTTATAGAGCATCACGGTAGGTGACCAAAGTCATCTCACATTTGGGGATTCATTATTTATTCACTTATTACTGCTAATTCACTAAGAAAAATGCGTTTAGTGTTTTTATTTATTTTCTAAAAAAATGAATTTTGGGTTTTTTGAAAATATTAAATTTAAATGTTATGAAAAACTTATCGGAATGCCTATAAAATATGTGTTAGGAATAAAAGTACATATCCTAGGGTTTAGTTTTTGGTTCCTTCATTATTAACTTTTTTTGTTTAAATTTTATTTTAATAGTTCAATTATGAAATATCAGGCATGAACAACTATCCCTTTATTTATTGGGTGTGAAATCTTGAATGATTTAGGAAAATTAAATTCCACCTCTCCCTATAATTAAGGTTGATGACACACCTCAATCTAGAGTGTATCATCTCCCAGAACCTGAATCCATCTTATTTGTTTATCCAAATAATAGTTTAAGTCTAATCGTGTGAAGAAAATATATTCAATAGATGTGAGGAAAAATTTTAAATAATAAAAAAGAACATAAGTTAAGTCTCATGTAATGTTAGACAATCGTCAGACCTACACATGTCACCCTTACTCATAAAAAACATTAAAAAAATTAAGCTTTGAATTCAAGACACCTGATCCTCTCCCAAGGCTAAGCCTTGGGTAAGTCTCTTATAATCGATAATAAGATGTCATGGTGGATAAATAGAGAGAAAGAATAAAAATTAAAATAATATGAATGAGAGAGATAGAGTGTGTGAGAAGAATAAGAAACTTATAATAAAATAAAAGTGGGAAAAAGATAATAAAAAAGAAAGAAGAAGAAATTGAAGAATACATATGGAAAACACTTTACTAAAAATGAATGAATTACATATAATAATAACACTAATAAAAAAAATAAAACATAAAAACATTATAAAACTAAAATAAAGAAGCATGCAGTTGATCCACCCAAATCCCTCAAGCATGCGGCCTCCCAATGAGCTCACCACTGAGAAGTGGCCTCACACCTCCTATTTATAGAGGAGGGAGTTTCCCTTTTGTATCTCTCTGATAATTTTTAATATATGGGAGATATCCATTTTTTGAAATGAAGTCCAAGAACCTATACTAAGACCTGGGGTGTTCCCCTTCAACCCCAAGTATTTTAAGATTCAAAATTCTTACAGCGGCTCAGAAAAAAATATCAGGGGGAAGCCTATGTATATATTTTCCAGTATTTTATTGTTGTAATGTAGCATCCAAGGTGGAACATAATTATTTAGTGAAAATTGTATCATAATATGGTGGAAGGGGCGTGTCTGGGTTTTATTGAGTCATCTAACCTTCATAGTGGCCGTATGGGTCTTAATTTATATCATTGATTCAATTTCTATCAATGAGGGAATCGTTGAGGTCACCTGAGGCCCTAGGGGTGGTCCATGGAGTTCCCAAGCATTGGTGGTGATCATTAATCTTGAGATCGAGCATACCAATGTTTCATATGGTGCTTTAAAATGTTTTTCATATAACTGCTATCATAGTTATGGTTGGACAGATTCAAAGATTAGCAACTAGGTGTGTCCATGTGGGGATTGCATGACTATGGCGTAAAGCAGCATTATTTTTTTATATGAACAGTAACTGCACAGAGGTCATCCCACATCTATGAATAGTTTGAATGAGAGATAATATATAATACAATTAATGAAAATCTCTTCTTAGAATCCTTCTCTGGGTATGGCTTCCCATTACACTTGCACACACATATCATGGGCCTATGCGGACACACACAGGACCTCATGGGAATTGGACCATACATTCCATGAGATCCTCAGTGTGGTTCTAGTACCGTATTGTCTCCTGAGAATAAAATACTGATGGATTTCATGGCTAGATGGCTCTTTTATGGGGTTTTCTATGTGTTGGGACAACATTGGTTGAGGGAAAACTCAAGGATGGCTATTTTTTTAACATTAAAAAATATTAAAAAACTATAAATATTTAAAAAACATATTTTTTCAAGTAAATTCAAAATTATAAATTCATTATTTTCTGTCCATTTAAATCTATATTAATTTCTTAATTAAAATTTAACATATTTTTAAAAAATATTTAATTTATTGAGTATATTTATTTAAATCCATAAAAAACAATTATAATTCGTTTGAGTAATTTTATGAAAATGAAAGTACATCAGTGAGACTCAATGGCCATGATCACTCAACCTTTATTTTTGGTCCAGGATGTGTATCTCTAGAGGGATAGGGTCTTCATAGATTTTTATAAGAGGGTTTGGTTGTGAGATAGCAAGGATTATAGAGTTAGTTACATTGAGGATTACATGGGTTGGTAAGGAAATAGTGTAAATTGATATTGGTGTGTGACATAGGTAAGGGAAGATAAACTAGGATGTGTGATTTTAAGGACCTATGTGATCCGATACAAGGGCTCTAATCATATTGAACGACCAAGTGAGGTGATTCTGCTTGTGGTTAAAGACCTAGGGGATGTACATGCATCCTGATTGATCATGTTCTTATTTGAAATAGGTGATCTAGGAAGTTAAAAATTGAATAAATCTTAAAAATATTCCATACCTCTATGATTATGAAATCCTTGTATCCTCTTATAGTTATGGCTCATGGACATCATCTGTGTGTGGTTCATGATAGTTTGGTTCAGTAGGATAAACTAATTGTAAGCTAGAGTGTCGAATCAGTTTATGAATATGATCAGTGGTAGAGTATTTTTTTACTATTAAACTATAGGATTTGTAAATTTATGAGGGATGTTTCTTTGATATAGAGGTAAGGAAAAACATAAGGGATATTGAGATTAATTTCATTATGATAATTGCCAGGTTTGAGTACTAGGTCCCATTGGTATTCATTCAAATGTGAGGTGCAGTACTTTAGTGGTGGGTGTTGAATCTTGGTGAGTGGAAGGATACAAAAATCCCTTAGGAAGACATTCAAAGTATGTTTCATTTATAGTTCCTAGCATCGACCTTGAGGGTAGTGAAGTGGTATGAGATACTCTCTCTTAAATAGGGGACCATGTATGTATGATATCTTGGGATCATGTTCATGGACCATTTATTTTTTTCTCCTATATTTTTTTAAAATGAGGAGTCTTAGGAGAGGAATCTTGAGGCGGAACTCCACTCTTATATATAATATTAAGATACTCATTTTATGTTGATGATATACTTTTATGTTAAGAATAAGGAAGATGTGATAGAGAGTATGGACTCACGAGGAGGTTTTATATAATAGGAGAACCAGTAAGGATCCTCAAGGGGAAGATTTTTTAGTGATAGGTCTCAACTGCCATGACATTTGAGGTTTCGTCCAACATGTAGTTGACCGTAACTACTTCATTTATAGCCTTCGGGGCCAGTGTTTTATGTTATTTTCCGAGGGGGGTTTCAAAAATTTTCTTCATCTCTATGGGGGATAGACATAATTAGAATCATTTCTTAGTGGTTATTTGGTCTCAACATGGTGGAGGTGGTCTCATTTAGTGTTTTCTTCATCAACGGCTTCTAGAGAGGTCATCTCAAGAGGCTTGTGCTCTGGTGAGAGAAGATGGGCTAGGAAAAGTGAAACCTTAGGATATTACTCTTCTTTAGGGGAATTGATATAATAATTTTCATGGACATGGATAATAGAAGTGATTCCAATGAACCTGACATGGATAGTTTCATTCCATGGAGGTTCAAGATCTCTAGGGGTCAGGGATCACAAGAGGTACAATTAGTTTTTCATGTAACATTGATTGTTTATTTTGTGATTTAAGTTCATAAAACTCATTTATTCCACCCACTATAGATCAAGAACATCTAATTAATGTATATAGGCTTCTCATGTCTCTAGTATTGACTTCAATTTTTTTTATGTGTGATGGGGGTGTAGACTAATGATGGGGAAACATCAGTGTTGTAAGGATATTTTGTTTCTATAGATAGAGTCATATAATGTCATCCTTATCATGAAATGGTTCTATTATGTGAATGATATTATAAACATATTATAGAGTATAGTTATGTTCATATATGTGGATTATTAGTGTGAAATTTTCTTTGGTGAGAAAAGTTGTCAGTTGGGAAGTAGTTGTGTTGATACACTTCTTTCCTTGGTGGTATATTTTTCTATGGAATTATTAAAGGCCAGTACATTGGATTTCCCTATAGAAATTAGAAAATATTTGGATATTTTTTCTATGGATTTTATTTTCTATCCCATTAAAATTATATCTAGTTTTGGATAGATTTCCACATGGTCACTTCTATGATTTTCAATGTATCCTTATCTAATAACACCATATGAGATACAAGAGTTGAGGATCTAGATATGATTCGATGTATAAGTTATTCATACAAACCAATTTATATCCATGGGGTGATCTAGTGTTATTTTTAAAGTAGATATACGATAATATGAGGTTCTATATAGACTATCGAATGTTGAATCAGGTGACGATCAATAATAGGTTCCCTCTTCAAAGCATTAATGACATATTTGACTAGTTGTGAAGAAATAGTTGGGTATATAAGATTATTCTATGGTCTAGGTATCCCTATTTTAAGGTGATGTAGTATGATACCTTAAATATTTCCTTCTACTGTAGGTATGGGCACTTCATTTTTCTGGTCATGTAGTTTGGTGTTATAAATACAGCATTTGTGTTCATCGATCTCATGAAATCTGTGTTCCTGGAGTTCTTGGACCAGTATGTTTTTGTGTTCATCGATGAAATATTGATCTAAGATAAGTCAGATAATGATCTTGATGGTCATCTTAGAGCTATAATATATATCCATTTTCACCAAAAACTCTATAGAATGTTTACCTAGAGTATTTTTTTAGACTTAAGAGGTGAATTTATATGGTAATGTGGTGTCCCAACAGGGTGTGGTCATGAACCCATCATATAATGAGTAATTTTATTCATTGGAAGCACAGAAGAATAGGGTGGAGGTTTATAGTCTCCTCGGTATTGATGGATATTATGAAATGTTAATGTCTCCTTTCTCATGGATTTCAGCATCATTGATAGGCTTGACCAGAAATGACTAGACATATATCTATATTGATCGGTGTCAGACAGTGATTAACTACCTAAAAGATAAATTTATCAGTACTCTGGTGCATTAGTTTCTAGTATTGTGGGTGTTATTTGAGGTGTGTTATGATGCTTCCCTCATTATGGGAATTAGTGTTTTGGTAGGTGGAGTAATATTTCTCCCCACTTCATGGGACATTTCAGGGTGTTGGAGCATATTGGAGAGGTGTCTTATCAGTTGGAACTACCACCATGACGGGTCAAGATCCATGATGCCTTTCACATCTCTTAACTCTTTCGGTACATTCACAATGACTCCCATTTCATTCTCTAGGGTGAGTGGGATATCGAGGTTGATGTGATGTTCATGGAGCAGTCAGTTGATATCTAGGATCATGGAGAGGAGGTGTTGCATGGATAGACCATTCATTTGGATTATGTTCTATATTTGCATGACGGACTGGTTTAGATTACATGGGATTGTGTGATGAAATTGTTTTCCTAGTACCCGCATTTTTTTATCATTTCCTTGTTTTTATTTTCCTTATTGATGTGATTTTTTGATCTAGAAATTTTATGAAATGTATTTTTTTTAATTTATGTTTATGTGTGATTAATGCTTCAATCACGTGGAGTGGTAAAATACCTTTTTAATAAATTGTTCTTATACAATGACACATTTTAAAATTATGTGAGTGATTCAATGATTCCAAAAGAAGATAATATCTTAATGTGAGAAGTTAATTTTTCTTGACTTAAATGGATGGATGTCTTGTTTTGTGTTTATTTTGGGAATTTTTGGATTGGTATTTATGAAGGATGTAATGTTGGGGTGGTTGGTTCTATGAGATAGAAAGCTTGAAGTTCGCATTAGATAGTGTGTTTTTTGGGATTTAACATGATCCTTGAGAGGTATCTGGTGGGTTGGTTGTTCATAAATATTTCTCTCCTTTTGGTAGAATTAGTTTCTATTAAATGGAATAGAATAGTTTGAGGTGTATCTGATGTAATAGATTGAAACTTTCATCCCATTTCTTTGTGATAATTCTGGTGGTAGAAGTTTTGAGGGGAATTTATAGGATGTCTGGAGCGTGATAGGAGGATATGGAGGTGGGATTTCATCCCGAGTGGTTTCTTCAATGAGGAGTGACAGACTGTACCATAATGTGGTTTTGTTATGACATGTGGAGGTAAGTAATGGAGTTTATGCTTGAGTATTGAGTATGTGGTAATATTCTTTTTATTCTATAACTATGGTGTAGAGATAAGATATGATGTGAATGATTTTTGGTGGTTATACTAAATTGGTGGTGGTTGTGGTGTGGTCACCAAGATGAGAAGTGGATCCCCATTGGTGAATTTTTCTGGTTCTTCTATTTTGGGATTGTCTACACTGTGGTGAAGGGCTATGGTGTAATCCATTTTCTTCACATATTGGTCATGTATCATGGAGGTTTGAGCTGCATTGTAGTTCCTTCATGGTTTTATGGATCTCTGGCATAAATATTATCTTGTTTCTCAGATGTGTCTTTGGCCAGCCATTATATGGTGTGGTCCTTACACATGCACTATAGTCCTTTCCCCTTTCAATAATTCTATATCATGGTACCTTCGGTAGCGGTATGGTCTTATTTTTTCTGGTTATGTTTAAAACCCCAAACCCTACACAAATCCAATTATATTCTATAATTTTCCATTACTTCATTGGTGAACCATGTACATCCCAATGAGGTCATTCATTCCCCTTTCAGTGGCTTTCAACCCCATCCTCGGGAGATCATTCCATGGTGGTTTGGGTGAGTTCCTCCCATGTATCATCTTATTTTTCTATTAGTTAATCATTAGGGTTAGGATACTGTTAAGTAAACCACTGGTGTTTGGGAGTTTATTTGGTAATGGAATTATTTGGTTTATCATACATTATGTTAATGATTGTGTTCTCATTTCTGGTGGTGCTTAGTGGTGGAATTCCTCCATTTCTAACCTAGGGTATCCATATAGAATTACTTTTTGAGTTAGGGTATTCTTTTCTATCACTTATAGTTGTATATGTAAGAGATATCATCCTTTTTTATCTTTTGGGAAGATAGTTTACACTATCAAAATTAAGATAATATTTTGTTTAATTGAAATTAATGGGGAAGTGTAATCGAAGAAATGTTTTGCCAATTTTTTTATTATTGATACTATGATGATATGGGATTGATGTATTATTAAAAATATTCTCCACTGGGGATTTTTTTGTGCTATGTTTATTGAGATTGTGGAACCCTATTGTGTGATTATTTGATATAACCTAAAATTAATTTGAATAAGAATGTATATCTAGATAATTAATTTTTTCCCCTAGGAATTAGTTCTTTTATGATAATTCCCCTTAAATAAAGAAGTGGAATTGATGAAAAGACCCTTGTTAAATCTAAAATGTGAAGAAGTAAAAATTGGTTGTAGTTGGTGGTTGAGATGTGTGTGAAGTGGTTTTGATTTGTGGTTGTCATGTGTGGGAAGTGGTTGTGATGTCTGGAAGGTGGTTTTGTTGTGGAAGATGTGGTGGGATATGGTTGAGTTATGGAGATTCTGATGGGAAGTGGGAGTGATGTAAAATTAAAGCCATGTGGAGATTATGGGCATCAAAAGGGGGATATGAAGATGTGTTAATGTTTTTTATGGTGTTTTTCTATTATATCATTATTAATGAAATAATTTAATAACATTGAAATAGGAATGTAATTTATTGAATTGGATAATAAATGATTTTAATTGAAATAGTAAGTTTGGTTTGAAGTGGTTATTTTTTAATGTGAAATATCTAGGATGGATAAATGAACTATTTGGGAATGGTAAATGTGGATATAACTAACTTGAAAAGAAATAAATTTGAAATGAGTTTGTGGCATGGGTTGTTCTTGTGGTGGTGGATGAAAAGGTGGTGTAAGGTTGTGAGGCCTTGGGGTGATTTTTTGATTGGGGATTCTACTCTTGTAGTTAACCCATATGTTAGAATCATGTGTTGAGTCTATTATATATACAATGTTTTTATCTATGATTTCTATACATTCCCTACCCATTTTGAGTAACATGTTAAGAAAACCATATGTTTTGGGGGTGTTTTCCCAACATCCCTATTGTGAGGATTAATGTCTTACTACCCACTCTTTCCCAATATCTCTCCCATGTGAGGTTATCGTGCATGGGTTTTGATAGAAAAAATTAAAAATTGAACTGAGTTAGTCAGATGAGATTGATGAGGTGTCTTATAGTGGGGGGAATTCATGGTAAGAGGAGGTAACAAGGTTTATTTCCATCATGTTCATGATTCCCAACTATTCAGGTTACACAGATATGATGTGATGGACTACGTGTTTGGAAAAGATATGTGATGTGATGTATTTGCTATGGTGTTTTAGGGGGTGTGATGAAATGTATTGGACCATGAGTCTTTGGGTAATATGTCTGAAATAAAATAATGAGTCTTTGTAGGCATGATATGATGTAATGGACCATGTGTATTCAAGTATGAATCTATATGGATGTAATGGAAATTCAAACACATATGATGTATGGGTGATGAAGTGAAAAATATGTGGTAAAGCGATGTGTTGTACCATTTTACCAATATTTTACTTATTATGTTATTTTACCTTATGTGTTATTTGGTGAGTGATCATAAATGAGGATGGGATTAGATAATTTTCCAATTTAAGTTCTTTTGGTTATACTATTTTCTCACCAGTGAATTATTATTCCCTATTCATATATACAACAGAGAGTTTGGTTTTGATCTTACTGAGTATACATATATTCTCACTCTATATTTATAAAAACTATTTTTCAGGTTTTTAGGAGGACTTAATGGACTATGTTGGACATTACTAGCACATATATTAGAGTAGTCATTGTGTTTCTATCATAATACATTATTATATATATATATTTAGAAACTCATTTTATTTTTTACCTTTACACATTAATAGTGTGATAGTTTTGGTTTTACATTTATATTAATTTATAGAGTTTTGTCTAGTTGATTTATCCTATCTCTCGATCCTATATTATATAGTTTGTAATTCTTTATATTCATTAGATTTTATTTACCCTTGGTGCTCCTCACCAACCCAATGCCTACTGTATCAAGGACATGTGGTTCATTATCTATGTAACTTTGTTTCCTTTCTAAGAGGCATAATTTAGTGGTAGGGGTTCATGACATTGTATAATTTTTATTTAAATAAATTTTATTTTAAATAAAAAATTATTTTATTTTAATTATTAACATTATAATGAAAATTGAATTATGAAAAAAATATAATGTATTCTAAATGAGATAAAATATTTCGAAATCATCACAGTAGTTTTTCTTAGATAAATTTACTTTTTATATAATGGAATCTATAAATTTTTAGATTTAGAATTTTAGGAGACTGTTTCTTGTGGAGGTAGTTACCCTAACACTATAGATAGAAATAAAAAATATCTGAGATATGATTACTAAACCAATTATTTTCTATTTTTCAAATGCATTTTAATTTCTGATTTGAGAACATAATATAAGGTTTTATTATTATTTTAATATAATTATAATTTAATTCATTTTAATTAAAAATATATTTAGTTAAGTAGATGAAGGATGGATTTTCTAAGCTTTACCCTTCCCCCCTCTCAGATATTACTACAAGATTGATTCTTGGATACGTTGATGGTGATGGTAAAACCATCACTACAATTGGAGGGAATTTGGTATTCATTTTCCAAAATGATATCTTCTAGATCCTTATTTTATGGAATCACTATAATATGTATATTATAGTTTTTTTAATGTGATGTGTTTTTTTAATATAACTTTTCTATATTATATAGGTTAGTTGGGGTTGGGTTGGAAGATGTGTTCCCAGTTCACCCAGGTTTGAGTGCTAGAGAAATGATAAATATTCTAGTTATGGGGTTTATCGGAGGGATTTCTTTAATAGATATGACCCATGCTGGAATAGCCACATTCATTGTTCTATAATGGCTGGAAAACCATAGGGAAATGTCACATATACCTGGAACGTGCTATCTTTGGTGGAGGGGTCAAATCCATTGATCCATATTATGCAATGTAATATTAAATCTATGAGTAATCCTATAATTTTATTATATAATTCTATATTTTTTATTATGAGATTGTTAATGAGTATTATTTAGAATTTTATATCATTTGTTTAATAATATATAAGAAAAATACTTAGAAAACATTTCGCATCCTATGAGAAACTTTATATTCCTCATACATAAAGAAGAATCATTCTGTAAAAAACCATTTCAGATGCTAATTGTATTAGTTTAATATTATTACGTCAAATTATTGTAGATGAAACACACATTCCCTGATATTAGAATGAGTTTCACTCAAACTCTGATTCATTATACTAGCACGAATTTTATTTTCTCAACTTTAAATTTTAATCATCCTCTTCACTAATGCTGTTATTTTTTAAATTAAAAAACTTCTTGAAAAAGTGGATTGAAAATCAAGAAAATGATCTCATATTGACACAAAAACTTAGGAAAATGATATATAATAGAATTCTGATCAATACAATCCAAACACCTATCATATTTATGTCTAAATTTATTGGTATTAAAAAATGTTCTTTTTAAAAATTAAAATTATTATTAAATGGGGTCAAAGCAGAGCAAAAAAGTTCAGATTATCATGAAAATATATAACATGTACGAATAAACCACATGTCCATTTGATCTGTGGTGGGGTCATAATGATCGTACATTCCATTTTATTAGATCATGTCTTTATAAACCCAAAATTTTGAATCATAATCTAGAAAAAAATATGATTTTTTATATAAAAGTAATTTATATGTAAGGCATTCCACATTTTTTCTTACATAAATTTTCAATGACATTGTATAAATAGAGGATCTCTTAAAGTTTAGTTTCTTGGAAATAAGGTACATAATACATGAAAACATACAATATTATTATAATCCACATGAAAGGCTTCATAATAGTTTTATCATAAGTACATTTACTAAATCTCAGAACATGGGGACATACATCAAAGGAAAGGGTGAGAGTAAGGCCTAATGAGGGAAACCAAGGGAAACAATTTACATCTGACCATAAGAAATATCAATAATAACTTAAAGAATATTTTAAATACATGTGAAAATGAAAAGGAGTCACATCATAATAAAAATAACATGAATCATAACATGGAAATGTGGCTACAACAATTAAATTCTACATTTTTAAGTTTATCACCATGTTTTTTCATTGATGTATCAAAAAATTACTAAGGTTATTCACCAAGGTATCGTAAAACATTTCATCTCTAAATATTAAATTTTTTTCCCAATGAATTAGAGCAATATCAGTGATCACCCTTAATATTTATTAATTATTATGATACACATAGATAATAATTAAATATTTCATAAATAACCCATAGATAATAAAATAAATGGGTTCTGTATCAAAATCCTGGCATTTTAAAAAGTACTTAAAGACAAGTTTATTATGTCATTTTTAACCCATGGAAAGGAAATGTGGGTTTCATGTATATTAAATAACAAAATAAAATAAATTATTTTTATATCTAAGTTTATACCCCTAAGAAATAAATAGTTTTGGGTATTTAAAAAAAATAAAATGAAAGAGAATTTCTTAAGGAGAAAAGAGAAATTTTAAGAAGTAAATTCGGCAACACAACGGGTATAAAGCAAGATTTCAGAAAAGAGTAAAAAGAGAGGTGGAATGGGACTCCCACTGATAAAATATAATTTGTAAGTAATAGAATGAATAAAAAGAAAATTATATGGAGTGACCATAACATTTAGAATACATATACAAAAAGAGGTTCTTGAATTGAAGATAAAAGAAGGATATTTCACTTACCCTGAAGAGTTGTTCATAAAACATGAGGATTGGAACATTAGGGTATTGAGGACACCTTATGAAGACTTTTTAGGAGTAAAAACTACCAGATACTCAAGTAGTATTGATTTTGAGTGAATGGAAATGGATAAATTTGTGTGTATTTATATCAAAAGTGAAGGATTTGTTTTTTAATTTCTAAATATAGACCTTGGTAACCTAGGTTATGGAAATGCAAAACCATGGGATTTACTATTGTATATTCCCATATTTTTGGACACTTGGGGTCATATTTCATGTTATTTTAGTCCATAATATTTAATAATCATTTTATATTTCTTCTTTTGTCTTGGAAAAGTAAATTTCCCACAAAAATAAAGGTTTTAATGTAAAAGTTTTTATTTCAGAATTTGGAAAGTAAATTATACATTTGGAAATTTATTAAAATATATTAAAATACTTTATTTTAATAAAATATAATATAGGGAAAGTATTTTTTTAATTTGTTATTAAATAATTATGAAATATTATGATGTCATTTAACATGCTAAAAAACACAAACTGTATTTTTACTATTCATGGAAAAAATAATTAATTTTAGAAAATTATAATTTATATTTAAATGATAGTGTTTCGATACAACTATTTAATTAAAATAATTATTATTCATAATATATTAGTTTATTATAAAGATTTATATATTTTATATAAAGTACAATTTCTATCTGAAAAATCAATTTATCAAATTCCATTTCAATTTTATTAAGAAAAACTATTCTTAAAACACAATTAATGGGATCAAAATTTTATTTATACAATGGAATTACACTATAATTAACTAGGTCCTTGAAACATAACCCCTTATGAAACCCAAATATGATATAAATTTAAGGTTTGTGATGGTGATATATTAATGGGGAATCTTGACTAACATTGCTCGAGTGGTAATTTTCACTAACTTGAACTTCTACCATAGGCTATTTGGTTCAAGATTCACTTATAGAAGCTCATCGTGGTCTTGGTCAAGAGAGAACCCCGGTGATGTTATCTCCCTCGCATGATAATAAAAATGTGGTTCATATGGAATGAACCTACTATTTGAGACCATTGTTTCTCTTTTCTGCATTAATTATCCTTTTTCATTTATTCTTATAAACACTAATATTAACATTAAAATTATTATTAATAGTATATTTTTCAATGATAATATTGACTAATAGTAAAAATTGACCAACGATCATATAACACTAAAAAAATGGTCTCATTTCAATTTATTCTCACGTTATTATTAAATAGATATAGTTTTTTTGTATATAGAATAATGTAACACATATTTTCTTATGAAACAATTATCATTCAAAAATTCTAGGTCGTTATATTCTTCCCCCCTTAATAAATTTTTTCCCTACAATTTTATCTCATCTCTCTTAGTTGATAAAATGTGTAGTTACTTTGGTATCACTTTCTCATATGGTTTCTATGTCTCTTGTTTAATTTATGGTTCGTCCACATCACTTTGACGGGGTGGATATTCTTGTTGTGTAAAACCTCATCTCTATGGTCCAATACCTCTACCAACTACTCCTCATAAGATAGGTCATGTTTCGATTATACTAACTTAGGATTCAGTACATGTAAATGGTAGGGTATGTACTTTCTCAAGAGAGATACATGAAACATATCATGAACTTGAGCTTGATTTCGTGGAATTGTAAGCTGATAGGTCGTTGCTCCTATACGATCAAGGATTTCATAGGGGCCAATGTACACGTTGCTGATCTTCCCTTTCTTCAAAAACCACATGACTAACTTCCATGGTGAAATTTGAAGGAATACTTTATCACCAACATCAAACTCCAAGTCCCTTAAATGGTTGTCGTCATAGCTCTTCTTCCGAATTTGAGCAGCTTTTATGTGTTGTTGGATGGAATGAACCTTGTTTGTGATATCTTGCATAAGATCAGGCCCAATAATCTTTCTCACATCAACTTCATCCCAAAAATGTATGAATTATACATCACTTCCCCTATATAGCTTCAAAGGGTTCCATTTGAATACATGAATGGAATTTGTTGTTGTATGAGAACTCAACTAATGAGATATGTTGATCCCATCCACCTTTGAATTCTATTGAGCATGTTCTCATCATGTCCTCAAGTTTCTGAATAGTCCATTTAGATTTTCCATCAGTTTGAGGGTGATAGGGCATACTGAAATTCGGTTTGATACTCAAATCATATTAAATACTTATCCAAAATTTTGATGTGAACCTTGGATCACAATCAGAAACAATAAAAAGTGAAACTCTCTGCAACCTCACCACTTCCTTTGCATAAATATTGGCAAGTCGACCAAGAGAGAAATATTCCCAAATAGCGATGAATCATGTAGTCTGGGTGAGATGATAAACTATAACCCATATCACATTGTTTCCTTTGGATGTTCTAAGGTGACCAGTAACAATGTTCATAGTGATATTGTAACATTTCCATGTTGGTATGGGTAGTGGTTGTAATACCCCTTTAGGAATTTTTCACTCTGCCTTTAATTTTTAACACACCAAACACCTTATATTGTAGTCATAAATATCCATTTTCATGTTATATCACCAATAATGATCATGAATGTTCCTTAAATTTTAGTACTTTTAGGATGTATAGAGAATTTAGATCTATGAGCTTCATCCATCCGCTTCTTATTTATTTCAAGAATAGATGGAACACATGGCCTCTTATGAAATTTTAGTACACCTTCTTGATCAATATTGAATTGTGGAAACTTATCATTCATCACAGCCTCTAAATTATTCTGTAACAAAGGATCTTCTATTTGAGATTTCTTGATCTTGTCTTGTAATGATGGTTGATAAATCATTTGGGATAGGTTTGATGATGTACCTTCCCTAATGATTCCCATATCCTATCTCACTAGGTCCTTGATCAATGTATATCCTTGAATCCTCATTATTTTCAAAAAGTAGGGTCTTTATTTGATAATGCATCAACATCTTTGTTTTCTCTTCTAAGGTGATAATTAATTGAAAAATCACAGTCTTTAAGAATTTTCAACCATCTTCTTTATCTCATGTTAAATTTATTTTATGATAAAATATACTTCAAAAATTGATGGTCTATGCATATATCACATTTATACCTAAAACGATAGTTCCTCCATATTTTCAGATAAATAATAATTGTAACTAGCTCCATGTCATGCATAGGATAATTCTTCTCATGAGGCTTCAAATATTCCAATTCATAATATATCACTTTTTCATTTTTCATGAGGATATCCCAAATCCCTTTCAAAGATGAATCACTAAAAATAAATAAACATTATCTTATAGAGGGTAGAGTTAACATAGGTTCAATAACCAATCTCCTCTTTATCTCTTAGAAGCATTATTCATAATCCTTCATCCAAATGAACTTAACACCTTTTCGAGTAAACTTGGTTAGTGGATTATAAAGTCATGAAAATATTTTCCAAAACCTCTTATAATATCCCCCTAATCCAAGAGAAGTATGAATCGTAGTTACTATTGTAGAATGAGGACACTCCTCCATAACCTTTGTCTTTGTAGGGTAAACTGAGATTCCTTCATTGGTTATAATGTGTCCTAAGAAAGAAAATTTTTGTAACCAAAATTTACATTTCATAAACTTTCCAAAAAATCCCCTCCTTCCTTAAAGTGTGAAATATAACCCTTATATGATCCTCATGATCTTCATGAATTTTGTAAAATACTAGAATATGATCAATAAAAAATACCACAAATTTATCAAGGTATTTCATAAAGACTCTATTCATCAATTCCATAAATATAGAAGCTTCGTTAGATAAGACAAAGGGCATAACTACAAAGTCATAATGACCATATCTTGATCAGAATGAATTCTTTGAAATATATTCTTTCTTTACCCTCAATTGATGATAACCAGATTGAAGATCAATCTTAGAGAAGAATTAGTCCCCACAAAGCTGGTAAAATAAATCATCAATCCTAAAAAGAGGGTACTTTTTCTTCACTATGATCTCATTATGTTATTTATAATTAATGTATACCTGCATTAATCTATCCTTCTTCTTAACAAAGAGAACATGTTCCCTCCAAGGAGACACACTTGTTTAAACAAACCCCTTCTCTAAAATAACCTAGAGTTGTTTATTTAATTCCTCCAGCTCCACATTTTCCATTCTATATGGGGTATTTGATATCATCTTGGATCCAGGTATGATTTCAATGGAGAACTCTACCTTTATTTCTAGGGGAGGTCTAGTTAACTCTTTAGGGAATACATTAATGCATTCTCGAATGATGGGGATATTTTCTATTTGTATACTTTCATTTCCTTATTTATCTTCTCAAATCATTTCCATAATGAAGTCTATGGGAGGTGCTTATCGACAAAGATCAGGTTGATATATCTCTTCTTTGAAAAAAACTATAGGTTTTCAATTCAAGACAACAAATATTTCCCTTATTCTAAAGTTGATCTATGTATTGTACATGGAGAGCCAATCCATCCATAGTATAGTGTCAAATTCCATCATGGGAATGACGATTAGATTTGTGATGATATTATTCTCCCCAAAGTGAATATAATAGTTTCTATACATATTTTATTCTAGGATAATATCACTAGGGGTTGTAACTAATGACTCTACTTTTATCAGTTTAGGGATTGATTCAATATTCTTTGAAAACTTAGAGGAAATAAAGGAATGTGTAAAAACAGAATCAAAAAAGTACTTTCTAATTTTGAGAGAACAATGATAGTACCTTCCACTACATCATTTAGAGAATCCACTTTAGCCATCGTGATATAAAATGATTTACCATTATTTTGGCCTATGCTGAGGTTGAGGGTGATTCTTGTCCATTATCTTATAATTTGGACCATGGTTGGGAAAGTTCCCATGTTTTCTAAACTTATAGAATTGGGATTTAGACTGGGACCAAACCGTCTCCCCTTTATCATTAGTTTTGAGAATTTGAGGCTTTATCTAACTATGATAGTTTCAAGCCATATATCCATCTCTTCCACACTTGTAACATCTCACTCTCTTGGTAAATATGTTCCTCAAATGTTTATTTCCACATTTGTTTCATGTGGGAAGTTTTACTTTCTTTCCTCCTCTTTTGTGATCAAAGTTCCTTCCTAATATTATATCCACTGATCTCTTCATTTCATTTGATCTATGGGATGATTGTGTGTCTCTAAAATCTAGTTCAACCTTCATGGAACTTCTCACTATCTCCCCATAGCTTTCATAGTCTTGATTTCTTAGATTCTTCTGTAGATGGGGTCTTAGCCCACCATGTAATCAATCAACCTTTCTATTAGGATCCATGAAAAAGATATAAGTGTAATGAGAAAGTCTTGTAAAGTTCATATCATATATTCCCATAGATTCATCTTATGATTCAGCGCTACGAATTCCTTCTCTAATTTCATTCACATCAAACAGGAGAAATATTTTATGTAAACTTTTCCCATGAACACTTCCCACTCAATAGAATCAATCTCCCTTCATGGATTCATGTTTTTAATTAGTGTCCACCACTAATCAGCTTCTCCCTCTAAGAAATAAACATCCATGGTGACTTTCTCATGTTTCTAATAATGGAGTGTAGAAAATATATTTTATATAGATCTTATACATTGTTAATAACTCACTGGGTTGGTAGTTCCACTTAAATAAGGTGGTCGTTGACACATAAGGAATCAACATAAATTTGTTCCCTTCGAGTTGAATCTAGTATTTTGTCTTGATTCAAGTTATTGTTCATAACTTGAGTTAGTTGATTCATCATCCTCATGATATTTTCCATTCCGAATCCTAATGGATGGTCGTCAGTGCATGGTATGTTGCACTCACCATTTACGAGGTTCCTCCTGTTTACATCTATTTTTTAAATTAATATAACCTTAGTGAGAAATGTATTTAATTTATGAATATTATAACTCTAAAGTAATTTTATATCTTAAAACATCATTCTTAAAAATATTATTATTTAGAAATAAGTAAATTTTCTATAAATCATTCATAATGGTTCATAAAAATCTTGTGATTAACCAAACATATCCCCAGAGAGTGTCAAACCATGAGTGAAGGAAGTCCCATTTTAGTGCACTAGTTTACATTAGAGCCTATCTCAAAGTGGTGTTTTTTGGTTTTACCCCTAGGTAAATCTGTTCCATATCCATATCCACTTGTTCGTATCCAGATAGGGATTTACTTTCTCGAAAACCACTAACATAATACTTCATCAAAATACCAGGATGTTTTCTTATATTTAAAATTTTCCATAGGGTTCTTCTAAAAATTATTAAATCCTAATTTCCATAAATAGATAAACCATAATTTATACCAACTATGTAATCCCACCTTTTTATTACATAAATTTTAATTTACGTGGTACAAAAAAGAGGATATTTTAAAGTTTAGTTTATTGGAAATAAGGTACATAATTAATGAAAATATAAATCATTATTATAATCCAATTGAAAGGCTTTATAACAGGTTAATACTATGTAAATTTTCTATATCTTGTAATGTGAAGACATACATCAAAGGAAAGGCTAAGCATATGGCCCGGTTTGGGAAAGTAAGGGAAACTGTTTACATATGACCATGAGAAATATCAATAAGAACTTGAAGAATATCATAAAGGCATAAGAAAACTAAAAAGGGGAATATAATAATTAAAATAAAATAAATTATAACATATAAATTTGGCTATAAAATTTAAATGAAAAATTTATAAGAATATCACTAAGGTTTGTCACCGACGTGTCGTAAAAATTACCAAGATTATTCAACAAGGTATCATAAAATATGTCATCTCTGGAGATTAAATTATTTACCCAATGCATTGGAGTGATATAAGGGTACACCATTACTATATCTTAATTAATGTGATAAATTTAGATCATAATCAAACATTTCATAAATAACTCCTAGAGAATAAAATAAACGGGTTTTGTATCAAAATAATCGCATTTTAAAAAGTGCTTGAAGACAAGTTTATTATGTCATTTTTAACCCACGAGAAGAAAATGAGGGTTTCATGTATGTTAAATCCCTAAATAAAATAAGAAATTTTATACTTCTATGTGAATAAACCTATTAAATAAATATGTTTATTTATTCAAAAAAATAAAAGAGAAGAGAATTTCTTGAGGAGAAGATAGAAATTTTGAGAAGTAAATTCGGCAGCATGACAATTATAAAACATGGTCTTATAAAATGGTAAAAAGAGAGGGGGAAGGGGTATAAAATTTATAAAACATAATTATTATGTATGGTAATGAATAATAATGAAATAAAAGTGAGTTACCATAACATTCAAAATATATATACAAAAAGAGGTTGTTGAAAAGTAGAGAAAAGAAGGATATTTCTCTTTCCATGAAGAGTTATTCCAAAAAATTGAGGATGGGAACCTTGGGGGATTAAGGACACCTTTTGAGGACTCCTTGGGGGTTGAAACTACTATATATTCGTGGATAATGGATTTTTATTGAAAAAATGGAGAAATTGATGAGTATTTATAGAAAAAGTGGAAGATTTGTTAATTAATTTCTAAATATAGGCCTTGGAAACCTAGGTTGTTGAAATTGAAAAACCATGGGATTTAATATGGTATTTGCCCATGGTTTTGGATAGTTGGGTAATATTTCATGTTATTTTAATACATAGTAGTTGATCATAATTTTATATTATTTATTTTTCTAAGGAAAAGTAATGTTTCTACAAAAATAATGTTTTTAATGTTAGAGTTTACTTTTTAGACATTGGAAGGTAAATTATAGGTTTGGAAATTGATTAAAATATATTAAAAAACTATATAAATAAAATAAAATTTTTAGGGTGATTATTGTGGTTAATTAGTTATTACATCATTATGACATAGTTATGAATTCATTAAACATAATAAAAAACTCAAACTGTATTTTACTATTCATGAAAAAAATAAAATATTTTAGAAAATTATCATAATATCACCCTAAAATAACATGATGTTAATATTTAAAAAATGATATTTATTTTATCAGAATAATTCTATATATATTTTAATTATAAATTTTAAATATTAGAATTCTTCTTTATTAAAAATAATAGCACATTGAAAATACATAGTAAAATTTCGGACACTTGAAAAAAAATATTTTGTCACTTATATTTAAATAATATTGTTTGTATAATAATATTTAATTAAAATAATTATTATTTATAATATAGTTGTTTGATAAAAAATATTTATAAATTTTATGGAAAGTACAATTTTTTTTCTGAAAAATCAATTTCTCTAGTTTTATCTCTATTTTATTAAGTAAAACTATTGTTAAAACAGAATTGATGGAATAACAATTTTATTTATACAATTGAATTACACTTTAAGTAACTAGGTCCTTAAAAAATAACCCCTTATAACACCCACATACGAACTAAGTGTAAGGTGTGCGATGGTAATAGATTGATGGGGCGACTCAGCTAGCATCACTCGACTGGTAATTTCAACTCACCTAAACTTATCTTATAGTTGATTTAATTCAAGTTTCACTTGATGAATCTCAACTTGGACTTGGTCAAGGGTGAATCCTAATGGTGCTACCTCCCTCCCAAGATCCAACTAATGAGATTTATATGGCATGATCCTCCTAGTTGATGACATTATTTCTCCTTTCTTAATTAATTATTCTTTCTTATTTCTACTTATAATCACTAATTATAACATTAAAATTATTATCAAGAGCATAATTTCCAATAGTCATAGTTTACCAACAATCATATAATGGTTGAAACCCAATGGCCACATTTCAATTTATACTCACTTAATTATTAAATAGATATATTTTTTTTGTGTACACAAAATGATATAACACACATTTTCTCATGAAACAACTATCACTCAAAAAGTATGGGTCTTCACAATACGATGTGTAATTTTTTACATGTAGTAACAGGAAGCATGAAAAACTTATAGTCTGTTCAAAAATGGTCAAATGTTAATTTTTATTGATTTAAAAGTAAAAAAACATTAATTTAAGTTTCAAGACATAAAAAAATTCATCATATTGTGTTTAAATCCTAGGAAAACTACTGTCGTTTATGAGCTGACATGTTTTATTAAGCCCCAGATCAATCCAACTGGTGGTTTGTCTGAAATGAAAAAAATTGTTTTTTTCTTAATTTAAAAGTAAAAAACATTTGACATAAGGTTAATACAAATAAAAAACTTTAATTGTCATTATATCATAGGAAATTAATCATTGATTAATTGTTGACAAGAATGAATATTCCTCAAATCAATGCAACATGCAGTGTGGTCAGAATGAAGGAAAATATGGTTTTATTAAACTTAAAAGTCATTGCAAACATGGTTCAAAGAGTCAAGAACTAATAAATGTCTGTATATAGTGATATCACCTCGCTTCATATTAATAATTCATCTATTCCTATATGTCAAAACTATTTCAACAATCATTGTCCAGTGATTTTATGATAATCCATGATCCCTTGTTATTTTTTTGACCTTGGTCATTTGTTTATATTTCTAGGTACTCCTTATGAATACCTTTTTTACTTCATTTTCTTCGACTTATGCCTTATGTTTATATTGTCATGTATATGTTTTTTATTTATTCTTTTGGATTCAACTTCTATATTTTCATCAGCATTTATTTTAACTATCATCGACTCTCACTTCTATTATGAATCTAGTTTTTTTCTTTTATTTATACTTTAGATTCAATAATAAATTATTGATTATTTTCTACTTCATATTCAATTACAACATTTGGCTTATTACCTTTTCTTATTTTGTATTTTTGAATTTTGTTTTTGTTTTCATTTCTTTATTTTTTCATTATTTATCCTTTTATTTATGATTCATCATATGTTTTTTATTCCAATTATTTTATTTCTATTAATTATAACCTTACTTATGAATCTATATCCATTTCTATATTCTGACTTCAAGATTCTATACTGTTTATTTATATTTTATAACTTTTTCATCTATATTTCATTCTAATATCTTGCATTTCCATTCATATTCTCTTCTGGTTTTTATTTTGACTTCCTACATCTTATTCCACTTCTAGATATTGGATTTTGACTTCTTGAATATGATTTCACTTCTAGTTTCTTTTATTTTTTATTCAATTCCTTTTTATACTTTTATTTTTATTACCATATAGGATTCCATTTTCTATTATTATTCTACTTTTTCTTCTTTATTTTTCAATTACATTCATGTATTTCTAATTTTTAATTTATGCCTACTTCTATTTATAATTATATCTTATATCTTCTCTCTTCTAGATTAACTTCTATATCTGGTTCTTTTTTTCCCTTGTGGATTCTTCTACCAAATGTTTTCATCTTTTCCTTATTTTTTTCTTCTATTTTCATCCCTTTTTATATGTTATATATTTTTACAGTTATAATAAACTAATAAATTTATTCTATTTCACTTTTGATCATCTTCTTTTGACTTTTATATTTTGGATTTTTCTTAACATTTTATCTTGTATTTTACTTCACATTCTTTTTAACCACTTAGCATATGTATTTAATAACTATAATCTAAAAAAACTATTTTTTATTATTTCAACCACATTGCACATCAAAATGATGGTTAGTGTGTTACTATATTCTATAATTTGTCTTAATGATATGAAGTTAGTTAATAGATGTAGAAAATTAAATGAAAATAATTTTATTATGATTTTATGACACTTTTTCATCAATTAACCTGTTTTGACCCATTGAATCTCATTATTTTAACATATAAATCAATAAAAACATGATTTTGGTAATTTCATGAAAAAATAAGTTGGAATGAATTGATATATATTAATACATATTAAAAATTAGATACATATCAATTTCTTATAATTTTAGGAAATCAATTATCCTTTTCCTATTATTTGATGAAAATATCAGGTCGTGTGTTGATTTTTAAACTATAAATACACATTTTTTACTCAAATTAATTAAAAACAATTTTGATCTTTCAAAGAAAACTATAAGTTAGATTGACATATATTATATTCTTATATACTAAAAATTAAATCGTGGTTGTTGCTGTGGGATTTAATGACAATCCAAGGTTGTTTTAACTATATAGAATACTTTTTATCCTTTTTTTCTATATGATAATTTTTTTTATTATTCTAACCACATTGTGAATTAGAATGATTTTCAGTATATTCACACATGTAATAAATTAAATGATGATTTTTAAGGTGATTTCATTAAAATCCATGGTCCTTTTCTAGGTTATTTCTATTTGAAGTGCATTTTTAAATAATTATATATCATAAATTTTTAGACAGTCGATGTCCTATAAATTCATAGTAATATGAGCTTAATTAGTAAATAATGTTTTACAATTTTGATAAAACCATGTGTATTATTAGAGTATGGCCTCTTTTTAAAATAAATAAATTAAGTACAGGTTGGTATCCAGTGATGTTAGGAAAACATGAAATCGTTTTCTATGATCTGACACTTTAAAGCTCATTTTTAATGTCCTTTAAATATTATAAAACTGTTTTTTTTGTATTATTCTAAACAAAACCCTTGTAAAAATGATGTTTTATTTTTTATTACATATCATAAATTGATAATCAATCAATGTCGAGTGATTTCATATAAATTCATGGTTGTTTTCTTATTTTTTACTATTTAGAACAATTTTTTTTTACTTAAATCAATAAAAATTTACTTTTAGATGTTTTATGAAAACTATAAGTCTGATTGATGTGTTTTATATTTTTATATGTAATAAATTAATTTTTTTTATTTCTAATATTTATTTATAATTATACATTTTTTGAAGTTTTTAACCCTTTAACAGAAACATTTGGTGACATTTAAATCTAACAAAACAACATTATTCATTTATATTGATCAACTACATCCATCATATGTCGAATTGACTTTAGATATATTCAGATATGTCACATATTAATATAAGAACAATGTCCATGGTTTCATTATAATTCAGGGTCATTTGAAATGTTTTGACCTTATAATACAAGATTTTAACTATAAAATCAATAAAAACACACTTTTGGTCTATTAGAGAAAAGAATTTCAGACTAACCTATCTTTGATTCATACACATCAAAAATTAAATGGAGGTCATTTTCAGAGAATTTCACCACAATTCCTAGTTTTTTTCTATATTTTAATCATTTTATGCATGTTTTTGAAGATTGATAAATTTAATAATAATACTTAATTATTCATTACATCCACACTACACGATATATTTTAATTTGATCTATGAAATAAATTAATCAATGACGTCATTGTATTCCACAATAATTCATTTTCATTTGTAAGGTTTTGAAAATTTCTTGAGTTTTTTTAAAACTTTTAAATCTTATTAAACTCTTTTTTGGTTATTTAGACCATACCACACATTGGATTCAAATGTGGTCTATTCCTACATGAAGATAATTAGTAAAATATAATTTTCATATGATTTTTGGTCAAATGAGCCTATTTGATATGTTTTAATCCTTAAACACATGTTTTAAAATTTTAAATCTATAAATATTCACTTTTATTCATTATCAGAAAACCATGATTCAAATTGAGATGCATTATATTCCAAAATGATAGAAATTAAACCATTAAACCAAATTATGTATGATTTGTTTCTATATATAAAAAATTAATGGATATCCATTTGCTTATGATTTCCTAACAATGTGAGGCATTTTCATAGGTTTTGACCCTTTGATGCACAATTTTAATGATTTTTAAATCTAATAAAATTATTTTTCGATCATTAATACCAAACTACAATTAAGTGATGACTATTTCTATATTTCACAAATTAATCAATGATAATTTTACAATAAATTTCCCAACAATATGAGGTCCTTCCTATGCTTGAATTTGTTTACTAACATTTCTCAACTTTTAAATTAATAAAAAGGCACTTTTTCTCATTTTGATGAAATTGCGTGTTTGATTTATTTTTAGTCTATATCTTTATATAATAAATTAATAGGTGGTTTTTTATTATCATTTAATTGATATCCATGTTTTTTTCTTGGTTTTAACTATATAAACTATTTTGAATCATTTTTCTGTAAAATTTTTTATTTGATCATTTTTACCATACAATACATCAATATGAAATTTGGTCTATTCCTATTGGTCATGAATTAGATGTTGGTATTTTTATTGTGATTTCCTGATAATTTTAGGATTTTTACTAGGTTTTATTCATTTCATGCACATTTTTAAGGACTTTTTAAAGATTTAAAAACACAAATTTCACAATGCTAAGGTCACAAATATTGGGTTGATGTGATATCTATTTTTAGAAGTATAATATTATTTAACAAACATATTCATATCATTTTAATATAATTCTATGTCTTTATTTAGGTTGTGACCATTTCATGCATATTCTTGAACTTTCAAAGTCAAAAAACAAACTTTTAGTCATTTTAATAAATCCACATGTCAAATGTACCTGAGGTCTATTTATGCATATCAAACATTAATTGGAAGTCATTTCCATGAAATTTAATGATAATCTAAGGTCATCACCATGGTTTTGACCCTTTGAAGCATGTTCTTAAATGCCTTTTAATTTTTATATATATACTGTAAGTTATTTTGTGCTCACCACTCATCATATTGACAATAATTATATTACAACATGTATAAAATTATTCAAAAAACATTTTTCTATGATATCGCAGTAATTAAAGGTCATTTTCTCTAGGTTTTTTCCTTTTTATGAACATTATTTTTGCTTTTAAGTCTATTCAATAAAATTTTTGAGCATCCTAAGAAAATCTCTTCTTTGATTAATGTGTGCTCTATTCCAACATGGCACAAATTAAATAGGTTTAATTATCCATAAATTTCATGACTATATATGATCATTTGAAAGGGTTTTACACATTGAAGAGTGATTTTATAGATTTAAATATAATGAAAATTCTTTTTTGGTCATTCTTACCACATCACACCTCTAACTAACATGTGTTCTCTTCAAAAAGATGTCACAAATTAACAATCAATCATTATCCTATAATTTTATGAAAACCCATGATTTTTTTCTACGTTATAACAATTTGACGAACATTTTTTGACTTATGTTAAACATTGGTCCTCTCATGTCGAACTAACATGTCCTCCATATTTTTTTAATATCTTATTATTTATTGAGAATACATATTATTTAGATAGATTATGATATTTTTATTATAATATTGATTATTAGATACTTTTGTTTGTCTATTTATTGCTTTTTTTTATAAATAAAAATTTAGAATTATTTATGTTATTATTATTCACTTTAATTTTTTTTAAATAATTAAGAGCATTCATGATCACCATTCCCAGCCACTAATAGAGATCAAAAATATTAATATGTGTGTGTGTGTGTGTCTTAAATAGTGAAACTTAAATATATAGCCACTAAAGTATATTTACATCCTCCCTGTAAACCATTACCTCTTGGAAGTCACTAATACCTTATAGAATTTTATTTTTATTATAATGAAAGATCATCTTTATACTAGTAAAAATTCATATATTAAAAACCTCTTTGTAGAATTTGAAGGTCAAAAACTAAAATTTATTATCAAAATCTTGTGTACTTTGAATATTTATCTAGATACTATTATAATGATCTTAATTTTTTGGAATTTTGATTAATGATTTATGAGTCTTTATAAAGTGTGATCTATTTTTTTCATATCAAAAATTAGATAGTGGTAATTTTCCTATGATATCACGATAATCCAAGGTTGATGGCTAGATTTTTACCTATAATGCATGTTTTTGAAGATTATTAATTATAATAAAAAACATTGTTCATTTCTACCACACTGTATTGATGTGTGGTATATTCATACCTATCAAAAATTATTCAATGCTCATTTTCCTATGATTTCAATAAAATATGAGATCATTTGCTAGGCTGGACTTTTTTACTAAATGTTTTTGACATTTACATCAATAAAAACGAAGTTTTTTCATTATGAGTAATCTGACATTTGTATATGGTGTATTTATCTATAAAAAAATTAGCATTTTTCATTATTTGATTATTTCAATAAAATCTGTAGTTTTTTTCTAGGTTTTGATCATAAAAAAATGTTTAATATTTTTTTACTATATAACTTCTTATTTGATAATTCTAACCAAAAATTACATCAGAATGACATGAATCTTATTCCTATATTCCAAAAATAAAACTGTGGTCATTTTCCTGTGATTTTTGGAAAATCTAACATCATTTTATAGGTTTTAACCCTTTGATAATTGATTTTAATGACATTATTTTTTTTAAACAAGATTTTCATTATTCCAAGGTCACCACATGTTGGATTTATGTGATGTTTTTTATTCTATTATAATTATAAGTTGTTTTTTAGGTTTTGACTCTTTGAATAATGTTATTTTAATTTTAAATCCATAAAAATAATCTTTTTCCATTCTAAGAAAACTCGGTGTTGAATTTATGATTGCTCTATTTCAATATCTCAAACATTAAAAGGTGGTCATTTCCCTATTATTTAATGAATAATTAAAGTTTTTTTATTTGTTTGGACCCTTTGATACAAGTTTCTATAGACTTAAATCTGTTAATATTTCTATTTTAATCATTAAAACCACAATTCACATCAAATTGACACGTGACATGGATATACATGTAAATAATTAATCAATGATATTTTTTTATTAATTTCATGAACAACTGAGAATATTTTTTAGGTGTTGGAAATTTTATGTTAAATCAATAAAAACATACTTTTAGTCATTCTGACAAAACTACATATCGAACTGATTCCCTATCTATTCTTATATATAAAAAATTAAATGGAGGTTATTTTATTATTATTTCACAATAATCGAAGGTTATTTGATAAATTTTGATAATTAAATGCATGTTTTAAAATATTATTAAATATAATATATCTATATATTCAGTTATTTCAACCATAATGCAGGATGGATTAGCATTCGGCCTATTATTATATGTTTTAAATAAACCAATGAACATTTTCTAATGATTTCATGAAAATATGAGGCTCTTTTCATGGATTTGAACACTAAAAAAAGATTTTTTTACTTTTAAATCAATAAAAATGATCGTTTTGTCATTGAGGATGTGTAAGTGTCTAAATTTTTCTGAGCCATTCCTTTATCATTGTGGGATGTTTGGTTGTTCAGGAAAAATATTATAAATATATATTTTCTTTTAAAATTGATTTTGTAAATTTGGATGTGGTTTTAAAATATTTTTTCAAGTCAAGGAAGAAATATTAATGTGATAAATGTTTGTTTCGATTTTTTAAAATATTTTTATAATTGTATGTGGAGTTTTAGACTCTCGAAATTATTAATAAACAATTTTTTAAATTATTTATATGTAATTTTAATTAAATATGTAATATCTTAAATGAAATATTTACCCTTACGTATAATAATGCAGTTGTGTAAGGGTAAGTAAAAATTTATAAATGTTGTGTATAAGTAAGGTCTATTTTCCTTAAGTTATGTAAAGGTTGAGGCTGGAATTCTATATTGTGTAATGGTATTCCTCAACTTACGTAAGGGTAATATCTATTTTCTAAAGGATGCTTAAAGGTGTGCTTATTTTTTATAGGTTCCATAAGGGTTCCCTAAAGCTCTTATACTCTTCATAGGGGTAGTATTATTTTTGAGTAAGGATAATAGGCTAGTTTTGTAAGGGTAAACATTGATTTCATTTAGGTTTAAAAAAGGATACTCCAAAATACTTAAGGCTACATAACGGTACTAATATAAGGGTACAAATACATGTATGGGTTATCCGTGAAATTTGAAGATCACGTAATTGTAAACCAAGACTTGTGTAAGGTTAAGTTGGGGTTTCAATGTTCCCTTTAAAGGATTGTCCTTAGATGTGTAAAGGTAAAGACAATATTTATAGGCTTGTATAAACTTCCCCTTGAAGCTATGTAATGTTCATAAAAGTTTTCTTATACCTATGTATGTGTATTAAGTCATATAGGGGTAAAACTATGTTACCCTTACATAGAGGGTATGTCTCACATAACGGTACCATATTATTTCCTAAAAACTCAATTTTCCTTCCTAAAAGAATCTGTATAAAATTTTTATTGTAAATTAATACAAATAAATGAGAAATATATGGGTTTTCTGTGATTAATTATTATCAATGTGATAATTTGAATCATCCTAATTTTAAGAGCTATAAATGTGTTATATTGGAATTAGTTGGGTGCCAATTTAATATGGATTTAATATCCATTTAAACTTATATCTATTTATTTTAAAATACCCAATCATCCCTATTTAGTCTCTTAAATCTTTCAATTTTTGAGAATCAATACCATAGCATTGGATTTTTTATGTCATATAAAAATCATCTGAGGATTTTTTTTCTTCAAGACCAATGATTTTATGGGTTGAAGAAATATTCCACTCACATTGGTTTTGGATGCATCATGTGAAGTATTATTCTAATAAGTAGGGGATTAATAACTTTTAATTATGTTTTTACTATAAAAGTTTTAAATTATCAAGATTTATACTTTTTAAAATGAATGTTAGTAGTCATAATAAGATAATAATCTAGGAAAATAATTTCATGAGTAATTGATATGTGATAATTTGGAAATATTTAAAGGAGGAGGATATATTACATACTTTGTAATTCTGTTAATGAAATATTATTAATTCTAGAATATTTTAATTAATGTTTAACATATTTGGTATAATTTATTCTATTATTGAAGTAATTTCATTGATTATTATTAATATTTTAATATGATTTCATTATTGGTAATATATGTTTACTTCATGTAGATAATTTTTATCATGTGATTGTTTAATTTCCAGAAATGAGTTTGAAATGATATTATATTTGGTGGATAAATATTATTATCTTAGAATATAGAATTAAATTGTGAAAATAAAAATATAAATTTAATACTTTTGTTAATAATTTCAATAATGGATTTTAATGATTTATCACCTACATTAGATAAAAATATGTGATAATCTGTAAGATTATCATAATTAAAGAAATTTAGTATTTTCCTCATTTAGAATAATAATAATAATTCTAGAAATTATTCAGAGAGGAAAATAAATAATGAAATGTTGAAATGTTAAAAAACTTATATAATGTTGATGGGAAATATTCAATAATTCTTTTTATTATAAGATTGATTTGAAAACTATAACATATTATAATTTAATTAAATTATGGGAACTATAATTATTATGGAATCTATGAATATTAATAATTTTGTATGAAATATTAGGTATGTGTGATTTCATGTTTTTTAGTTATATTTTTTACCTCTATTATTTACTAGATAGTGTGAAATTTATTATTAAGGTTGTTAAGAATGGTTAATATGCTTCAAAATTAAACAAAAACATAAATTTTGTCAAGCTTTGGTTGTAATAAAATTAGAATTATTTAAGAATTATTGTCATCATTGATGATATATATGAAACAACATCTTAGAAAGAAATAAAAAATTAAATAAATAATAATTATACCTATAATTTTAAAATTTACTAGTTGCTATGATTTACTGTTTGGAAAATAATTAAATAATAGAAGTTATGAAAAATGAATGATTTCTTAAATCATTACATTAGGTCTGATTGAGATCAATGTTGTTTGATAAAGGCGAGAATGAATTGACTATTTTGGAAATAGTTTCCTTTTATATTATGTGTGGAATAATACATTTAATATATATTTATGAATATTGGATTTAGATCCTTAATGTGATTAAATAATAATTTTGTAAGGATGTAATATGGATGGGGTGCTTGAGGTTGTGATAATAGCATGGGGTGTCGGTGATGATGATATTGGCATGGAATGAAGAATCTGATATTATATGAAGTGGTGACAGAATGGAACTGACACTGATATAGTGGGTTAATTTTAGGATTTCTTGTTGTTGTTTAGCTAAATGTTTTGATTCTTGTTTATTGGATAATGGTTGATTGATAATTATATAATAATTTTATACCTATAGGATGTAGTTGATTCTATTCACTATGAATTCATTTTTATATGGTATCTTGGACTGAGTCCAAGATTTCCCATATTATTATAAAATAATAAATGAATTAATGAAAAGATATGGTCATTTCTTGATGCTTTCTTATAATGATGACATACTTGAGAATACAAGAAATAAATTAATAGTTCGATTAGTACATATCTTATAATATTAAAATATTAATCTTGTAAAATAAATTAAATAAGATTAATTAATATTTATTTATTTATTTATTTTCGAGCTTGACGCATTTATGATTTTGATATCAAATCCTTAGTAGTGGCAGCATGGAGTTTTGTGTGAAGTCAGTGGTAGATGAGTTTAAATATTTGAAGTTTCTTATAGTGTGGTTGTGATCCATACATATTTGATTATTGTTTTGTGATTTCATATGCTACCCCACCCATGTCGGTATCATGACTAACACCCAGTTGACTTTAGGAGGGTATTTTCCCCAATATCCAGGTTGGTGAGGAACGGATGGATGACTACCCCCTCTAGACCCACTATATTCCCTTGGTAATACTGTATTATGGCATTCATGGTGGTTATCTTTCACTATATATATGTATAGAGATATATAGTAGATTTTGGTTTTTTCACACACATATATCCCGGATATATTATCCTAATAGTTATTTTAGGTATATTGTATATTGGATATGATGGATTGAGGTATAATAAAAGATGTATAAGTTTCTTTGGATCCCAAAAACTACATAGTTACTATATAGATATTTGGATAAAATGATGAAATGATGTGATGCATAGTGTTCATGATTTAGGCTTGATGTATTTGGATTATAATGATTTATCCCATGTGTCTTTTAGCTAGCTTTTAGAGAGAGACAACTTAGGATAAGTGACATTGAGGAAGAGTGGAAAAGTAGAAGGGAAGTGGTAGAAAGGTACATTCATTTGATATTATTTTGGATGTTATATGATTAATTTTATACAATATATAGTGAGTGAAAAATAGTGAGGATTATAAAAGAATAGTAAAACATTTTAGGTGGTGATTTATTGAGTAATGGATATCTGATAATTATGAAATTTATATAAGACGAGCATAAATTACATGTTACATAATTATGTTAATGAAATATTATTAATTCATGAGTATTTGAATTGATTTTTTATGTATTTAGTATAATTTATTTTATTATTTTGGGGATTTCATGGAATATAATTATTATGTTCATATTATTTGATACTTGGGAATAAAATTTTACTTCTTGAAGAATATTTTTATACTCTGATTTTTTAATCTTAAGAATTGAGTTTCAAATGATATTACATTTGGAGGATAAATATGATTATCTTAGTAAATATAAATCACATGGGAAAATAAATATATGAATTTAATATTTTTTTCCATAATTTCTATGACGGAGTTTAATGATTTAACACATATAGTAGATAAAATTATTTTATAATCTCTAAGATTATCAGAGGTAAGATAAAATAAGTATTTTACTACTTTATATTATTCAGAATTGTTTTATAAATTATTTTATAGAGGGGAATATATAATGGGATGTGTAGTGTTAAACTTTATTTATAATATTGATGGGGAATATTTGATAATTCTATTTATTAGAAGAATGATATGAAAACTATCACATGTTAAAATTTTATTAAATTATAGGAATTGTAAGTATAATTGAACTTATAAATATTAATATTTTTGTATGAAATATTTAGGATGTGTGATCTCATGTTTTTGAGATATATTTTTTTACATATAATATTTACTAGATAGAGTGAAATTTATTGTTATGGTTTTAATAACGGTTGATATGAATGTAAATTAAATAACAACATAAAGCTGGTAATGCTTTTGTTATAATAAAATAGGCATGCTTAAAGGATTTTCATCAATACTAATGATATATCCGAAAGAGAAGCTTAGGGAGGAACTCTAGTTTAAATAAACAATATTTAGTCGTATAAATTTAAATGGAAATAGTTTATATGATTTATTGTTTCTAAATTAGTTAAATAAATATAATTATGAAAAATTAATGATTTATTAAATGATTATATTGGGGATGAGTGAAGTAGATTTTGTTTGATAATGGTTATACTGCCTTATTTTTTTGGATATATGTTCCTTTTAAATTATGAGTGGAATATTACATTTAATATATATTTATTCTCTTTGGATTTAGTTATATGATGTGACTAAATGATAACATTGTACAATTTGAATATGTATAGTTATGCGTGAGGATGTGATAGTGGATCACAGTTCCGGTGATAATGATGCTGGCATGGGATGCGAAATGTGTAATTATTTGAAGTGGTGTTGGGGATGGTACAGAATCTAACAGAATGAACTATATTTTTTATTACCAATTGTTTTTGAGCTGAAAGATGAGATTATTATTTAAAGGATAATGGTTTGTTGTTGTTTATATAATCAATTTCCATCTATAGGAAGTAGTTGATGCTATTCAAAGGGAGTGAATCTTTTATGTGGTATCATAGACTGATTCCTAGAGTAGCAAGATGATTATGAAATGATAATTCAATTAATGAATAAACAGGGTTGATTCTTGTGGCGTGTTTATAATTTTATCATACTTGAGAACATAAGAAATATATTAATTATTCCATCAGTACATAGCAAAGAAGATGAAAATATTAATCTTGGAAAATAAAATAAAATAATATTAATTAATGGATAATTAATTAACTAATGTAAATATGATTATTTTAAAATTTTTATATCCAATCCTTAGTAGTGGAGGTCAGGAGTATCGTGCAAAGTTATTGGCAGAATATTTTTAGTCTATAATGTTCTCTATAGTGCAGTTGTGAGCATTATATATATTATGCATGTTTTTTGATTTCATGTGAAACCCCACTAGTGTTGGTAGTGTGACTAACACCCAGTGTACTATGGGAGGGTGTTTTCCCCAATATCCAGGTTAGCATGGAATGGATTATTAACTACCCCCTCTAGGACTTCTCTCTTAACTTGGTAGTATTATATGCCGGTATGAATGGTGGTTATCATTCCTCCTATATATGTGTAGAGGGGTGTAATGGCTAGTAGTTTTTTCACACATATATATCCCCAGATATAGTATCCTAATGGTTATTATAGGTATGTTTTGTATGGGATAGTATGTCTTGAGGTATAATATTGTATGTATGAGTTATATTTGATCCCAGAAACCACTTGGTTACCATATGGATATGTGGTTAGGATGATGAAATGACATGATGAGCAGAGTGCATGATTTATCCAAGTTCTATTCTTATTAGTTTTATTTAGCCCATGTGTCTTCTGGATTTCTTTTAGAGAGTGATGTGTTAGAAAGGGCCACGTTAGGGAAAAGTTGAAAACCAATGGGGAATTGGTAGAAATGTACATTCATTTGATATTATATTGGATATTATATGACAACTTCTATAATATGCTTAGTGAGTGAAGAATATGGAGGATGAGAAAATAATAATAATTTTTTTATGTGATGAGTTTGTTTCATTGTTGGGGTTTTCAATACTTATTTAACATTTTACATGAGATATTGGAGAGAAGATACTATTGAGTATACATGTTATTCTTAACCTATATATATATATATATACTATTTTTCTGGTCAATAGGGGATAGTTGGTGATCAACCTGGACAATTCTTGTTTGAGGATATTTTCATGAGCTGTTGGAGATACATAATCATTATTGAGTATTTCTTCTATAGTTTTATGTAGACTTAGTTATCTGTTATTACATTAATATCTTGTATTGGTATTTCTTCTTCTTTTATTATGAGAAAAAATAATTCTATGGTTTTTTCTATCTTATCTATATCATTTTTAATATCTTAGTGGGTAATATCTTCTATCTATGTGCATGGTATAACCATAATGATTTTCATCAACCCATGAATTATCAGAGGAGGGATTCAGGTGTAATTATCTCACATCTGTCATTTTCAGCCTAGGAGGGGTACTTTTGAGGGGATGGAGTCATGACAGATTTATATCAAAGCTAATGGATGGGAGAGAAGATGAATTCTATAGTTAAGAACTGGTGAGGATTTATGGGTTTGTTGGGAAATAATGATATTTGGGATATGAACATTCTCTAAATAGGGGATACTGGTAAGGAAAAAGAACTTGAGTCTCCCCTTTGATCCAACACAATGACTATCAATTTTACTGGATATGATAAGTAAATTGATTCTTGTAATGACCTATAATTTTATCAATGGAATTTCACTTTTGATAATTGTTTTATATTTAGTAATGAAGTATAAATCACACACAACACTTGATAAAACCACCAAAATTTTAATATGTTAATTAAAACATTACATATACGAAATATATAGGCCATAATAATAAAATCTATTATAATGGCATAAAGGATAAAAATAAGATAACAACAATATAAAAATTTGGTTATGCTCGATCCCATAGAATAATCGCACATATGAATAACACTTTATAAATAAAGAAAAATATTAGTAATGCAATATGAATTTCAAAAAATAAAATATATAACCTTTATAGAAAATAAAAATTATTGAATAATTAAATAAATATGAGGTATTTATATGAAGTTGGGATCACATATGACTAATAGATATTTGACTGTTAGAATAGTTATCTGACCATTCTAAAATTAACATGACTATTCTAATAGTAATCTGATTATCATAAATATTAATATGAATGTTAAAAAAATATCCAGACTAATGTAAGTGTAAAATAATATTTAGGTATCTTAAAAAATGAAAATATTATATATTTATATTATGGTACAAGTAAATAAAAGTTTTAAAAATGATAAAGTAAGTGGTTTAATTTTTATAAAACATAAATTCTTTAATTAAACTTTTATAATAAATATAATTATTTAAAAGAAAGTCTATTTTCATAAAATGGATTTAAAAAATAATATTATGTTTTATTATAATGATATGATAAATTTATAAGCTAATAAATAATTTTTCAAAATGTCAAAATATTGATCATAATATTAAAATTTGTATTTATTTAATAAATGAATATTTTATTTTAAAATTAATATTTTCATATTTATAAAAATGTTTTCATAAAATGGATATCATTTTTTTAAATCTTAAATTCTATAAAGGGTTCATGTGAATTTTTTTTATTCTTCTAAAATAGTTGATTTTTTTAATATTGCAATATAGTAAATTATGGTATATAACATTATAAGTTAAATACATGAATTTTTGAGTCATGCATAATGTAAGAGCCCATGAGCTTGAACTCATTTCCACCATTAACATTATATAGCAACAATAATCAATAATATTGGTAGTATTGAAACATGGTAATAAACTAATGGATTTAATATTTAAAAACACCCCTCTCCTCCCCATATAAATACAACACCCCACCGCCTCTTCTCCTGACAACTTCTAAACAATGGTGCTTAACAATTTTTTCTCAAATTCCCTTCCCAATAATATTCCCCATATCTTAGTGAAAATTGCCTCACCAAATTACTAATTCCACATGACTAAAAAAATTCTTGGAGATGACATTCAAGAGGAAAAATTATCAAATTTTCTCTCTTAAAATTCTTTTCTTCTTCTTCCCCTCCTCACCTCCATCATAGAATATTACATTATGACTCTATATTTTTAAATATTATGGACTATTATTTTTTTAATGGGATATCAATCTTATACCCCCTCCCTTCAATATTTTCTAGATAAATGTTTTTCATTATATAATTGGTCCATGGCCACCTTGAACAACATTCTTCATTTTTTACAATGACTTTAGAGGCCAGTTATAGAAAAAATAGTAATGTTAAGTATAATAATAATTATTATATGATAACTTATAACATGTTATTTATTATTTCAGTAATAATATAATTTAACAAATTTAACCTAGTTCGTGATGGTTGGAAAGATATTCCGAATGAACTAACCACATAACGTTAACATTTTTACTAGGTGAATAATCCCTATGTAAGAACATAAAAGGATATTTGGCACCACTTAAATTTTTTTATGGATTTAGACCCCAGAAAACACGTCCCCAAAATTTTCCAAATGCCTCCATACATGATCCAAGTTCGTAGTCCATTTCGCATGCTTCGATTTGGTAGGTCTTAGGGCCCGAATGGAGTTACGGATTAGGAGTTATGGACGTTTGAAGCTTGGCTAGAAATCTAGTTCGCGAAGCCCATTCGCGAAGCCCCCTCCGTGATCGCAGAGCGCCGCCGTGAAGCAATGAGGTGGGAAGCTCCGCGAACCTATTTGACGTTCGCGATGCACCACGAAGCTCCGGAGGCAGTAAATCTCCGCGAACGCATTTGATGTTCGCGAGCCCGCCGCGAAGCTCCGGAGGCGGTACCTCTCCGCGAACGAATTTGACGTTCGCGAGCGCGCCGCGAAGCACCTGAGGCGGCGCGGGAGTTCTGCTTCGTGGCACCCCTTGCCTATAAATACCCAGCTCACCCCCCTTCTCCAGGCAGACGGCCACAGCCACTTCGCCCCTTGGGCGGCCGAGCGGAGCTCCGCATTGCGGCTCCGCGAAGCCATGCTCTGCGAGCAGCTTCCTTCGCGTTGGTGCTCCACGAGCCGAGGCTCCTTTAGTCCATGCTCCGCAAGCCAATGCTCTATGATTCTGCTCCGCAAGACCATCCTTTGTGAGTCCATGCTCCACGAGCCTATGCTCCACGATGCTGCTCTGCGAGACCAAGATTCGTGAGAGCACTTTACTCCGCGAGAGTCCTTTGCTCTGCAATACCCCTTTGCTCCACGAGTGCCCTTTGCTCCGCGAGACCCCTTTGCTCCGTTAGAGACCTTTTCCCCGCGAGGCCATGCTCCGAGAAGCTACTTCGTGAAGACCTATCCTTTGCGAGGATCCTACCTTCGCGCCCACCGGTCCATACCGCGGCGGCTGCGCCCCCGCACCCCCGCTCGGGGTCATTTCCGGGCTGCGGTCCCCGCCCTCCGGGCCGGTCCCTTCGCTACTGCCACAGACCCCCTTGAAAAATGGGGAGTCGCACCGCGAACTTTTCGGGCCGGGATGTTGGGATTTTCCATTGCGCACTTATGCACTCCTACCTTCCACCTATGGAATACCATGATTAGAGCCACTCCTCTACACACCATGAAACACCTTGAGTTGACATATTCCTCGGGGTTTCATTCCATGTTGTGAGTTGAGATTCTCATAATCAATTCCCCGAGTACCTTGAGTCGAACCATTCCTCAGGAAACTCCTCCAAACCCTATCACTTGGCTCCTATGCCAGGTTGAACCAGAAAGGGCCGCCCTTGCGTAAGTCCCAACACCAACCATTTCTAGGCACCTTCTGCCTAATAGTCCTATCTACATGACTATAAACTGTAGTACACCCTATATAACAAATGATAGGATGCCTCTTGCCCTATATGAGAGATGCCTTATGATCCTAGCATGAGATGTCAATAGTCCTACCTACATGACTCTAAACTATAGTATTCTCCCTATCTAACAAATGATAGGATGCCCCTTGCTCCAAGCAAGAGTTGCCTTATGCTCCTAGAATGAGATGCCAACAGTCCTACCTACATGACTCGAAACTGTAGTATTCTCCCTATGTTCCACATATAGGATGCCTCTTGCCCTATATGAGAGATGCCTTGTGCTCCTAGCATAAGATGCCAATAATCCTTTCTACATGACTCTAAACTGTAGTAATCCCTATGTGCCAAACATAGGATGCCTCTTACTCTATATGAGAGATGCATTATGATTCGAGCATGAGATGCCAACAGTCCTTTCTACAAGACTATAAACTATAGTAATCCCTATGTTCCAAACATAGGATGCATCTTGATCTAGACAAGATATGTCTTATGCTTCAAGCATGAGACGCCTAATGCCATTATTACAGTGGCATGATTCCAACCCCCCTTGGAATTATCCCTCTTGTGCACTAGTGCATAGGTGAAGGCCTCAATTCATCCGTGAGTTGGGATGCCCTCATGGCCAGACATGAGGAAGACATTACGGGCAGCTCCTTGCGTAAGCCCCATTCACCATTTCCGCTCCATAGCGGCACCCGGGCAGCTTCCTAGCGTAAGCCCCATTCACCATTTCCGCTCCATAGCGGCACCCGGGAAGCATCCTTGCGTAAGCCCCATTCACCATTGCCGCTCCATAGCGGCACCTGGGCAGCTTCCTAGCGTAATCCCCATGCACCATTGCCGCTCCCTAGCAGCACCCGGGCAGCTTCCCTGCGTAAACCCCATCCACCATTGCCGCTCCTTAGTGGCACACCGGGCAGCTTCATTGCGTAAGCCCCATCCACAAGTGCCGCTCCTTAGCCGCACCCGGGCAGCTTCATTGCGTAAGCCCCATTCACCAGTGTCGCTCCATAGAGGAACCCAGACAGCTTCATTGCGTAAGCCCCATTCACCATTGTCGCTCCATAGCGGCACCCGGGCAGCTTCTTTGCGTAAGCCCCATTCACCATTGCCGCTCCATAGCGGCACCCGGGCAGCTTCCTCGCGTAAGCCCCATCCACTGTTGTGATCACATCCATCGGTAATCCGTTGCAACCCCATGCAGCGATAAGCCGTTGATATCATCATCCAGTGGTAAGCCGTTGTGATCCTTATCCAGCGGTAAACCGTTGTGATCCTTATTCAGCGGTATGCTGTTGCGACCTTATTCAGCGGTAAGCCGTTGACATCCTTATCCAGCGATAAGCCATTGTGATCCTATCCAGCGGTAAGCCGTTGTGATCCCTATCCAGCGGTAAGCTGTTGCAACCCCATGCAGCGGCAAGCCGTTGACATCCTCATCCAGTGGTAAGCCTTTGACATCCCTACCCAGTAGTAAGCCGTTATGAACCAATCCAGCGGTAAGCCGTTGAAACCCCCAATCGACGGTAAGCCGTCATCCGAAGAACTACATGGACTTTGATTCCCTTCCACAGGGATATTTAGGAAGCCTCTTCAAGGCTCAAGCCCGAAACCATCATCATCCTTTTCTTCGGGCCTCCATCCTGGAGTAAGTCCCAGCACCATGGGCCGCCTAACGCGTAAGCCCCTCTTCACTTCTCACGGATGCACCCTTCGTGATGTGATCGTCAGGCCCTTGCTGTCTCTTGTTTCTCACACCGACCATGACTCACATGGGCTTAGAGTTGTCATTGGCCATGACAATACTTCGTCTAGCATGACGTTAAACTGTATTCTCTCGTCCAGCATGACATTGAACTGGATGCCCTCGTCCAGCATGACGTTAAACTGTATGCCTTTGTCCCACATGACATTAAACTGCACACCCATTTGAACTACGAGGTCTTTGATCCATGTCAAGGAATGGTACATAGGAAGCCTCCGCGATGTTCAAGCCCACTCATCATCAAATTCACGTCGATTTCTACCTTAGTCCATCATGACGTTAAAGGGCATTACAGTCCGACGGCAAGCCGTTGTGACCAACCCGAACTACGAGGACTTTGATCCATGTCAAGTCATGCTATGTAGGAATCCTCCCAGAGGTTCAAGACCATCTCCCATCAGACCAAGGTCCCTCATTTACATCGGTTCGCCGACACCCACTGCCCGTCGTTTATTCACGTCAGGGTTCACTACCGTTCCGCATGACATTAAACTGTATTCCATCAATCCTTTGAACTACGAGGACTTTGATCCATGTCAAGGCATGGTACGTACGAAACCTTCCCAAGGTTCAAGCCCCCCACTAGTGGACCCACAGGTCTACTTTCACGTCGGTTCACCGATGAAACCCTTTGAAATACGAGGTCTTTGATCTATGTCAAGGCATGGTACGCAGGAAGCCTCCCCAAGGTTCAAGTCCATCTCTCATTGGACCAAGGTCCACCTTCACGTCAGTTCGCTGACGATGCCCATCGGACCAGGGTCCACCTTCACGTCGGTACGCTGACGATGCCCATCGGACCAAGGTCCACCTTCACGTCGGTTCACTGACGATGGCCATCGGACCAAGGTCCACCTTCACGTTGGTTCGCTGACGCATCGGACCAAGGTCCACCTTTACGTTGGTTCGCTGACGACATACATAGGTCCAAGATCCATCCATCACCCATCCTGATTCTCACCCGGGCCGCCACATCCCCGTGGGATCATGCCATCCACCTCCTCGCTGCTCCTAGCAGTGCATGGGCCGCCTTCCACGTGTAAGCCCCATCATATCTCCGGGTCGTTGTCCTTTGTGTACACCCCAATTCATCACCATTTAGAACTACGTGGGTTTTGATCCCTGTCCTCTACACAGGGTACGTAGGAAACCTCCAAGAGGTTCAATCCCAACCAATAGTAATCCATGGTGTCCCCCATCCTGGGGTGCACTTCCCCTGATCCGCCCTCAGTGGTGTTCAGATCAGCCATTACTGTGTGACATCTCCCCACTAGGGAGTGCACAACCTCAGATCCATATCCATTGGGCATTCTGATCCATGCATATTCTAGGTGTTTTCCCTTTGGGATATACCAGTCTGATCCGTCTCTATGGGATGTTTTGATCACCCTCATTCCGTCTCCGCAAGACGTTAAACTCACGGTCTACCTCGTGATAAACACGAGATGCCTGAGGAAAACCTCGGATGACACGCCATTGGTGTAACCGTCTCTACTAGACGTTAATCTTGTAACATAATCTGTGTTAGACATGGGAAGCTGAGGAAAACCTTAGACGCATGCCTATGGCATATGATTCCCCGCATCCGACGCGGGATGCCTCAGGTTATGCACCCTTGAGATGCCCTCTCATGAGGAAGAATACAGGTTCCCAAATGTCCATGCACCCAGAGATGCCCTGACATGCCTGATGTTGCCGTCTACTCCGACCGAAGGTCGCTACCATGTCAAGACCCTATGGAAAGTCTTGACGGAAGTAGTGTAATTAACCGGCGTCCATGAAGATATGGCACCAGGAATGAGATTCACGAACAACGTATTACATCTATGAGGGAGTCCCGGACTAGGTGACGAGTTCCGAGGAGGAATCCATTGAAGGAAGAACTGACATCCCATCATCCCGTTTCGATCAAGGAGCAGACGTACCTGAACAAGGGACGAATGCCACCCGCCTTTGGAAAGCGGGAATGTGGGACAACAGCTACGCGTCCCCACAGACGGATGCGCGAGCCCCGGCGAAAGCGTAGGAAACAATGGATATGAAAAAAATTTCATTTCACTTCTAGATTTGTAGTCACATTTTATAAGAAAATAAATAATTATACATAAGTGATCCGAGCATAGAACCATGAATTGAACACTCATGGACAAATGAAATTGAACATTATATATAATAGAAATGGTAATAAAAATAATAATAAAATTAATGTAAATAAAATATAGATAGAAAAGTTTTTTAATTAAGTAAATAATGAATTTAATTTTATTATTTAGGTTATTAAGTTGACATGTTGATTGATTAATATACATAAGGTACGGGATCTCTCTAAACCAGCCTTTTCCTTTGAGTTAGGACCTTTCTATATCAAACTCACATTGTCTCAATTTTTTATATTATTGAATGCTTATAAATTATTTATATTTGTCTATTATTTATATACCTATATTATTTACCATTACTCTAATGTGTTAACACATTCATTAAGTTCCCATTAATGATGCAATAATATGAAACCCATTTCATTCCATATGTAATTCCTATATGTATTCTGTGTGATTGGTTTCCTTTTATGGAACAAATAAGAATGAAACATTTATGGTGGGTGTTCCCATATAGATATCTAATTAATTGGTAGATTTTTTTCTCATAATATAATATATATGGGATTATGGAGTGAATCAAATCAATGATGGGATCATGTCCATCATGTGATGTGGTCTTAGTTGTTTTCCTTGAATTATGTTTATATCATATAATATGTTACTGAAAAATTGTTTATGTTTCCATGAACATATTATTTTATGTTCATTAGGTTATTCCCCCATATTATTATTCATCTACCTTTCCTTTTTGTTATAATTTTATGCCTTATGACTCATATGCTATGCATTATGGCCATGTTTATTCCCTTACTAGGATTTATAGCTCACCCATTTATTTTATGTGTTTCCCTAGGTTATCCTATGAAATATTATGAGATCAATAGTCACTAAGACCTCATTATGAAGAATAAAATATTGTTTGTGTGTTTTAGTTTTTTGATGTATTGTAAACCTATTCGTTAAAAGTCACAAGGACTCTTACTCTTTGGGTTGTATCTAATGGATATTTATGTTAACATTTATGTAATGTTATTTATAAAAGGATTATGATTATATAGTTGGTATCAAATTAAGGTCCATTAATTTTTTTCAATTAGGAATTTATTTATTTAGTGAGAATCCTATGGATAAGTCTAATGATATGTCTATATATATGAAAATATCTTGAAATTTTGATACTGTATAGAGTGAGTGGTTTCTAAGAAATTACATCTTCTTATTTATACTACATATGATTGTGGCCCTAGAATAGTTTTAACTAAGATTAATAACAAAAAAGTGTTCATTATTTATTAAATTGATTATGAACTAGTGCATGACAAATAGGCCTTGTTGTAGACCGTGTTTTACACTCCTGATGGATATGCTTTTAAACACACAAAAACTCTTTACAAACTATTATAATTGAGTTGGAATGATTGTTAGATTTGAAAAAATATTAGTAAAATTACCATGGATAACCAAGATTTAAACATAGAGACTCATATATAATTATTAATGTATCATTTATAAGTTATCACTTTTAAGTTCATAGTTTCCATATTTTTGTATTATCATCCCTAAGTTTGTTTTGGATATAGTAAATGACTAGAACATGAATAAAATACTTAAATGGGAATTCATTATCAATTCCTATTCTTTAAATTATATATATGATTATTGTTCAACACATTATATTATATCATGTATATTTAGTATTCATATTCAAACACCACCTCAAAAGAAGGAGGTTGAGCTATTTGTAAGAACAAAAATCAAGGAAATTATTGTATCCCCGGTATATAAATCCTCCATGGTAAATGTTTATTTACTGAACCACCAATAAATTATTATCTGATATCATTTAGTAATGGTTGATTCTATATTGGAGAGGGATTTGATATCCCTAAATAAATACAGCATCAACTATCAAGAGAGGGAGATCACTCTTCACATCACAAGTTATCTAATGATTCTGTATAGGTTTAAAGAGTAGGATGGACCTCTCTTGGAAACATTATCTCAAGTGTGGATATTATTTCCTCATAAGAAAGTATATGTTTCTTAAATTATTGATACAAAAGAGAGCATCTTGCTCAAAGACATCACCAATGTGAGGGGTTAAACTGATGTATTCCATGAAGAGTTACATAATCATCCTCCTAAATGAGATGTTGAGTTTTCAATTGAACTTATACATTTATATCTACCTATATCCAAGACTCTATATATATTAGACTTCATTTATTTCGAAAAATTGATGAAGTAGTTACATGTGAATTTAGAGAAGTTTCTGAGTGTTTTACTGTTGGCTATGCTAATTCCCTTCATCAAGAAGAAGGATGGGACAATGAGAACCTCCATTGATTATCAAGATATCAAAAAATCACAAAAAATAATAAGTATCACATGAAATATATATATATGATTTTTTTGATCAACTATGTGGAGCCTTGTACATCTTTGAGATGGAACGTTGGTTGGGATATCACCAAATAAAGATGAAGCTGAAAGATATTCCAAATACTTCCTCTTGAACAAGGTATGGAAATTATGAGTTCATAGTGATATCCTTAAAACTCACTAAATATCCAAAAAACCTCAGTGACTTAATAAACATATTTTTTATAGATTACCTTGATTAATTTTTTATAGTCTTTACAAATTATATTCTAAAATACTCCAAGGAGGAGAATAAGGTGCATTTTAATTATATTCTAATGAATTTGAGAAAGGAGAATATATATGTAATGTACAATAAATTTTTGTTCTAGATGGACTAAGTATCATTGTTGGAGAACATGATAATCATCAAAGGGATATATCTCCACCATTCTAAGAAAAAATCAATTAAAGAGTGGCTCGTACCAGCATCTGTAGTGAAAATCCATAATTTTCATGGACTATCTGGGTATTATTGATTATTTTTTATAATATTCTCATGATTATCAAAAATCATATCAAAGATGACTCGTATGGGGAAATTTTTTTCAAAACCAATGAATATGAAGTTGGATTTATGAAATTGAAAATGTGGTTTATCATTGCACCAATACATACACTAACTACAAGTGGGGAACTTTTCATGGTGTAAAATGATTATTAAAAGAAGGTATTATATTGTTTATTGGTGAAAAATAACAAATTCATATCCTACTCCCCAAAGTAGATGAATGTTTTTGAGAAGAATTATCCCACACATGATCTAGAGTTAGCTACATTGATCTTCACATTGATAATATAGCAGCATTATATCTATAGGGATAAGTGCTGGATATATATTTATATATCATAAGATAGATAGTTATATATTCAAATAGAATGATATTAATATGTGATAGTGAAGATGATCATGGATTATGAGTACTCTATCCACTACCATCATGGGAAATAAAATAAAATGGAAGAATCCCTAAGTATAAAGGATCATGTGACCTTATCAATTATGGTAATTGAGAAGGATCTAATCTTCATAGAATTAGAGATGATGGAAATTATAATCATAAAGGAATATTATCATTCCTTTCTCAAATGAGTTATCAACCATACCTTCTATAGAAGATAATGGATGCCTAACGAGATGGTGTGTAATCACTTAAAAAGGTGGAAGCTATAATAAAATGGGAAATCCTTTTAGGTCACAATTGATGGAGGATATTTTTTATTTTTGTAAACAAAATATGTACCATGAAATCCATATATAATGAAGTATTTGTTGAATGAATCACATAGATCATATGGTATGCCACCTTTTTAAATACCTTAAACATTCATTATAGGGTACAAAACATGACAATAAACAGGATCATTTGAGGTTAATTTTCTTGAATATCATGAATATTATAAATAAATTTTATTAAACATTCTGCTAATCCACTTGAAATTCTTATTCATAGGATCATATTATGTAACTTTTACTACATATCATCTCATGGGGACGTACAACAAAGAAAGGGGTGAGCTAAAATCCCAGTAAGGGAATAAAAAAAAGAAGTGGTTTAACAATTTGACATAAATCATAAGAACATGAGGCATATAATAATTGAAATAACATGAATCATAGAATGGAAATGTGACTTAAACATAAAAAGATACATTCATAACCATATCACCAAGGTGTCATAAATTATAATTATTAATGTTATTCACCATGGTATTGTAAAACATGTCTTATTTAGAGATTATTTTCATTACCCATTTCATTGGAGTACTATCAATGATAACCCGTCATATGTCTTGATTCATGTGATCTATATAGATCATAATAAATAAATCCAATAATAACCCATGGAAGAAAAATAATAGGTTTCATATCAAATTCATTGCATACAATATTTCTTAAAGAGTTGATCATTATATAATTATTAACAGGAAAAACGTTTATGTGGGTATCATATATGTAATTAACTGAATCAATTAATAATATTTACAACTAACTGAATACCTATAGAATCAGAGGAGGCTTTTGTATTCATAATATGAGAATTTCTCATGTAAAAGTGAGAAATTCAAGATATAAATTTGGCATCATGATGGGTATAAATCATAGATTATGGAAAGGAAAAAATTGAGAGAGAATCAGGGTCTCCCAATGATGAAATAATATTTTTTATTTAAAGGGATAATATAAATTTGATGAAAATAAGGTAGTTTACCAATTAAAAAACATGCCACAAAAAAGGCACTTGAATTGAAAAGTTAAGTGAATAATTCCCTTACCTTGAAGAGTAGCTTCACAAATATTGAAGATGTCCCCTTGGGGGAATAATGAAACCTTAGGGGAACCATTGGGATGTAAAATGACCATAATCTCATAAATAATGGATTTTTAGTTGAGGTAATTTGGAAATGGGAATGTATTTATACTAAAAGTGTGAGATTTGTTTAATAATTTTGAAATATAGTTCTTGGAAATCCTAGTTGTGGAAAATGAAAAATCATAAACCTACCCATGTTTCTTGATCATGGTTTTATGAATTTCAATAATTTTGTAATTTATTTGAATCCATTAGAACCATAAATAATTTTTAATGATTAAATTGGATATGGAAAAGTAAATTCTATAAAAAAGTGTTCTTAAAATTAGATTTTCCATTTTAGATATTGGAAAGTCACTAATAGGTTAGGAAATTGATTTAACTACATTTAAAAACATAATATAAATAAATTTACATATTTTAGGTCCTGGATTATATCTCATTAAATATTACATCATTTTTACATATATATGAATTAATAAAACATACCAAAAATGAAAAAATGTATTTTTGTTATTCACTAAAAATTAAAGTATTTTAGAAAATTTTCGAAAATTCACCCTAACGTAATATCAATGTTATGGTTTCAAATATATTTTTAATTTTATCTAAATAATTATCTAAAAATGATAGTATTAAATTTTACATAAAAAATTCCTTATTTTTTGAAAAATAAATTTTTTTTACGACATATTTAATTTTCCAACACTTATACTAATTAATGATGACGTGATAAAATTATATTAAAATTTATTATTATGAAAATAGTGTTTTGAGATATTATTTAATGAAAATAAAATTTATTTAGAATTCAAGAGTTTATTATAAAAGTTTATATATTTTCTAAAAAATAGTGAAATTTATTCTATCCAAAAAAATATAAAATTAATATCATATTCAATTATATTTTATTAAAAAAACTAATATTGAAAATGGAATTTTAGGAAATAACCTTTTTATTTATATAATGTAAATCATAATTTTATGATACTATGGCCGAGACACAAAGCCCCTTATTACACTAGCATATGCCCTAAGGGTAAGGTGTGTGGTGGTGGTTGTTTCATGGGGTGGATCAGCGAACATTGACCAAGTGGTGATCTCCACTAATTTGAACTTCTCTCATAGGTGGTTCCATTCAAGACTTTCATATTGATACTTTGATTGGGCTTGGTCATGGGTGAACCCAATTGATGCTACATACCCCCCATGTTTTGATAAATAGGCTTCAATTAGTTTGAGTCTAGGGATTGATTCTATTGTTTCATCCATATACATCAATTATCAATTTTCATTACTACTTATAAACCATAATTCAAATGGTATTGTTAATACCAATGTTCATAGTACCCAATATTCATATTGACCAATAGATATACAGACTAAAGGATATATTACTATTCTAATAGTCATATTACCTCTTATATATACCTCTTTATTTCTTCATACAATATTCACTACAATTCCTCCCAATATTATACATGTTTATTTTCTAAAAAAATGTTTATTGTCTTACTAATATTCTATTTTCCTTAGTGTTGTTTGTGGGAGTGTTGATTCTAGCATATCAGTGTGATCTGAATTTTCCCATTGCAATTTTTCAATTTTATATTTTTCCCCATGTAATATTTGGAATTTTAATAGGATTAGTTTCTGAAAAATGTAATGATTTTCATTAATAAAATGATGGTTTTTTCCTTTTCTATGTGGTATATATTTATAACACCATATAATATAAAATATCACATGTTTCTTCTAGAATTCAAAAGTCATTAACAAATTCTAGGTAATTACATTCTCCCCCCCTGAAATTTAATCCATTAAATTTCAACTCATACTCTTGGATGGGAAATAATTAGGGTAATTTTGTCTTAGTATTTCTTTTTATTCTCATCTTGTCTCTTCATATTTATAGTATTTTCACAACACATTCACCAAGTGAGCTGTCTTTTTGTGTAGAAATTTTTCTATATGTTTTAATATCTCCATAGGCTGCTCTTTATAAGAGAGGTAATGTTCTAGTTGAATCACCTACAGATTCAGTAGATTTTAGGGATCAGGTGTGTACATCTTCAAGATAGATACATTAAAACATATTGAACATGAGATAAAATTAGTGGATGTGCATGCTGATGGTACACTTCTCATATGTGATCAAGTATCTCAAAGGGACTAATGTTCCTAGATATATGCTTCCATTTAATTCCAAATATCATGAATCTATTTCATGGTGATATTCAAAGGAAAAGGTTTTCTCCAACATCAAACTCTATTTCCCTTATCTCTTATGCTAACCCTGATAATCTTATATATGTTGTTAGATGGATGGAATATTTTTTGTCGACTCTTGTATAAGGTCGAGTCCAAGTAGCTTTCATTCACTAACTTCATCACAATAAGTTGGATTTCTACAACGCTTCACTTATAGATATTCATATAGTGACATTTGAAAACTTGAGTTGAATAAATTTTTGTATGAGAACTCAACAAATGGGAGAATTTGATATCAACCATGTTTAAATTCCATTGAGAAAGCTCACATTATGGACTCGAGTGTATGACTAATTTTTTTAGACTGGCCATCAGTTTGGGGATGATATGTCGTAATGAAATTCACTTTTTATGTATAGCTTGTCGAGGACCTCCCTAAAATTTAGATGTGGACCTTGGATCATGATCTGAAATTATTGAATGTGGTGCCCATGAAGCCTTACCACTTCATTTACGTATATCATGGAAAGTTGTTCAAGAGAGAAATCTTACTAAATTGTGATGAAATTGGAAGTGTGGGGGAGTCGATCCACTACAACCCATATCACATTTTTTCTTTTGGATGTATTTGGGAGAAAAATGGAAAGGTACATGGTGAAACTATCCCATTTCTATGTGGATATGGGTAGTGGTTTCAATGCCCCTTTATGAAGTTATCGCTCTACCTTCAATTGATAAAAGACTAAGAACCATGTAGTATAATAAACAATCTCTATTTTAATATTATCAATGTAATGATGATCATAAATTTCCCTATACATTTTAGTTCTTTCAGAATGTATAAAGAATTTGGAGCTATAACAATCATCATTCATCTCCTATATCTCTATAATAGATGGGTTCATAACCTTGTATAAAATTTCAGTACACCTTCTTTATGAATATTTAATTTAGGGAAATTCCTATTTTTCTTAGCATCTATCTTCTTTTGAAACAAAGGATCATCTCATTGATACGTCTTGATATTCTCTAGTAATGATGGTTTTGAAATCATTTGGGATAATATTGACGATATCTCTTACCTCATGATTCCCACATACAACCTTACTAGGACCTCAATTAATAGGTCTTCCTCAATCCCCATCATTTCCAGAACACCAAGATCTTTGATAATTGAATCATCAGCTATAATATTTTCAATTCTGTGGTGAAAAGGAATTAAACAATCATATAATTTAAGATCATCCAACCACATCCTTTATCTCATGTTTAATTCATTTTTCATGAATATATACCTCAAACATTGGTGGACTATGAATATATGACATTTTTCACCATAAAGATAGTGCCTCATTATCTTCATAGAAAAATGACTTTAGCTAACTCCAAGTACTGGGTAAGAAAATTCTTCTCATGAGGATTTAACTATATATATTCATAAGTGATCACATTATCATTTTGAATAAGGTCACACCCATCCCCTTTTAGAGATTCATCAAAATTGATAACCAAACATTATTTGATGGAGGGTAGATTTAGCATAGGTGCACTAACAAACCTCTTATTCAGTTCTTAGAAACATTATTCATAATCCTTTTTCTAGATAAACTTAAATCCTTTTCGAGATAACTTTTTTAGTGGATTATAATTCAATAAAAAAAATTCACAAACCTTCTATAATATCCTACCAAACCAAGGAATCTACGAATCTCAATTATTATTGTTGGATGAAGTTTCTCCTCTACAACCATTATCTTGGGAGATCAACTCAGATTCTATCACTAGTTATAATGTTCCCTAGAATGCAACCTTATTTAACTCAAATTCACATTTTATAAATTTTTTGAAAAAAATCCCCATCATATTAGTATCTAATATGACCCTTTGAAGATCCTCATGCTCCTAAAAAATTTTGTAATATATTATAATAGCATCAATAAACACCGCAATAAATTTATCAAAGTAGTCCTTCACCACTATATACATAAAATACATAAATATATAAGGAAAATTAGTGAAGCTAAAAGGTATATCAAAAAATATATTAATTCCCATATCATTTTTGGAAGTTATTCTTTTGGATATCTTCTTTGTTCACCCTAAACTGATGATAACCATATTAGAGGTCCATCATAGAGAAGAATTTACACCCATGAATATTGTCAAACTAATCATAAATCCCTAGAATAGGGTATTTGGTTTTCACTATGACCCCATTATTTTCTTTATAATCAATTCATATCCACATTGATTCATCCTTCTTCTTTAAAATGAGTATAGGTTCTTACCATGGAGACACACTTGGTCAGATAAATTCATTATTAAAAAGATATTAAAGTTGTTTATTATATTCCTAAAACTCCACATTTTACATTTTTTATGGGGTATTCAACATCGAATTTGATTTCATGACCCAACCCATTGGGTTCCAGATAGAGACTACCCCATTCCTACCTCTAATAGATTAGGGGCTAGTGACCAACGATGAGTAGGAATATCCCACAAATTGGAGGCATTGTCCTAACATACCTGTACACACGCACATATCTCCAAGATTATAAAATGTTAAAATGTAAAAAAAATGAAATCAATTCATCCATATATTTATAATCCCAAAATCAGAGTACGCTAGTAAAGTATTGAAAGTGATAAAGGGGCCAAATACAAGCCCAACCAAAAAATTAATAGAGTCTTACCTCCTCCAATGGTGATGACTATGATTAAATTCAACCACCCAGAAAACACCTCGGTCTATATAGCTCAATCAAAGCTCCACGCCATCCGTATCCTCCTAGGACATCATCAAAAGGGTCATCATATTATAATACATTATGTGTGCGAGAAGATCCCATGCAGGTATGAGTATAACAATACCCATTAAGACACCCCCAAAACAATACAAATATAGCATCAAGAATAGCCATCTCATATCAATGATATACTAATCAATGCATAATAAAAAACATAGATATACTCAGGAAGAACATTACACCTCTAAGAAGTCACAAAAAAACTACCAGCCACATGAATATTCTCAATGGATTGATCGTTCTGGGAGAATCCATTCCATGAGCATGCTATCAATAGAGAAACTCATCCAAGAGGTCATAATCATTGGGACATAACCAATAAAGCTCACTAGTCTCATAATATCCTAATACATAGATAGGGGGTCATTCCCAGGACTGCTGGGGAACACCATGAACCCAATCTGGATCATCCCACTACGTAGGGGATCGTATAAAAATGATATCATGAACCGTACTAATATGACCTATTAGATGTAGGATCGACTCTCTTATCATAGAGGCAACACTAATTCCACCAACCCCAACAAGGGTATAAAATGATATAGGATCACACTCCAGTATCACATAGGTACACCATGAACTCTATCTGAGACTCATCCTCTAGAGGGGATAAAAATCCATAGATGTGGATGTAATGTCGCACTATACCCTCAAGGAAATGGACCAAGGGAACACACTCAACTGATACTATTCTAACACTGATGAAACAGAGGGCTATAGACACTCTCAAAGGGGGAACACATCATGTACTAGGGGTACGAGATGTGTCCATTTAACCCTTGGTCTTCCATTGTGATATTGACCACACACAGTATGTAAACTACAACATAAATGGCTTGTTAGTAATCATACATGACATGTAGAGTTTGACTGGTACCCTGCCCATGTCTTCTATCTATTCCCATGTACAATGGCTCATTTCCATGTACTTTGGTTGTGTTTGTGTATCCAGACATTCCCATGTACCAACCCATGTAAATGTGGTCGTTTCTGTATATCATGTCCTAATTGTGCCCATGTATACTTATAGATACACGTAAAACCACCAGCATGGGTCGCACTACATGTGGCAGGGTCACACAGAGTGTGGACCCTAGCGTTGTATCCTTGGGACCCACATGAGTTGTAATCCACGATTTTCAATATTCCCCATGATCACTTTAGTATCACCCTACATGACGCCGGTTCGGCCTCCCTTTTCAGAATCTAAAAATCTGGGGTCGGAAAAACCTCTCATTGTTGGAGCTGTAGATTTGGGAATTTAATCTACTTAGTAAATACCCTCTCATGACATCCATAACCACACATTCGAAACTAGGAATAACAGAAATCAAAAATCCATTCTTATCCACCTCTGATCATCATCAGTCATCATAGCATATTGATCACAACCTTGATCACAAACCTCACCCACGATATTGATATGTTTCATTGAATAACGGTCACAAAACAGTGGAATATTGTGTTTTAAAAGAAACACAAGCCAAATAAATTGTATGTGATGAAAATTAAATGAATGGGGTGGGGGAAAATTCCACTATCCATAAAATTTGAGGAAAAAACATTATCTTTTTTCATTCTACCTCGATCCATTGCAAAATATATAGGCAAATAAAGAGGGAATAAAAACACAATAAACAATTTAATCCATGAATTTAAATCTATTATTGATGTGTGAATCAATTCTATTTTTGTAATTGATCCGTGTTTTACATGGTTAATAAATTGGATGGAAAAAAATTATATAAACATCCTATATAGAGTTTGGATTGATCTCTAACGAATAAGGGTTCTGCATTTCCATCATTGGTTATATCCATGAACTTTGATGGCACAAAAATACTTGATCTCAATCAAATATGATGTATTATACAAAGATCACTCTCCAATGGTCCGATATGTCTCCAGGGGTTTTCATCCAACCTTGAGACCACTTTATAACTGTGTAATTATAAACAAACTCGGCCTCTAAACCAAAGAAAATAAATAAAATTATTTGTTTATTTTATTTTATTCATGTGCGCCCCTAAAAACATTTTCACAAACACCATGTACCAATAATGGTTATGTTGCACCTAGGGTAAAACCTACATTCTGATCACAACGTTTCCCTTAGATTTCTGATCTGGGATACCATTTATGATTTATTCCACTTTTTCAAGAAAATTGTCTGTGTATGATTTGAATAAATTTAATATAATTTAAAAATTTATTCAGGGATCAATAATCATCATAATAACACACCATCTCAATGCCTCTTCCAAAAAATATTCTATATAATATCCTAAAATAATACATGGAAAATATGAGTTGTTACATTTTTTCCACCTTGGAAATTTACATCCTGAAATTCCAAAACAAAAATTCTATACAAAAAGAAGAAGGTATTGGGATTGAATTTGTGCCTCCCACTCCTAGGTTCTCTCATTAAGATTATCATGCTACCTCTAGACACACGCTAGGGGAAGTGATTTCCCATGATGTATCATATCCTACCAATCCTCAATATCCACTGGGTACTCATAAAAGGTATATCCATCCTCAAGGTTCAGATCACCCCTTTAAATAACAGGTGATAGGTTGTGCTTGTACCTCCTTAGCTACAACAGGTGGAAGACACTGTGTACCCGATCCATAAATGGTTGTAAAGCTAAGATGTATGCCACCTCTCCAAATATATGCATTATTTTGAAAGGACCAATAAATCTCAGAGATTGCTTTCTCCCCCAAAAAAAATCTATGTAATCCACATCGAGGTGAGACCCTCAGGAACACATGGTATGTCTCCTCAAACTCAAGAGGTCTTCATCATCAATTCTCATAAGACTTATTAATGATTTGTGTAGTCCTCGTCCACTCCTGGATGATCTTCACCTTCTCTATATTAGCGCACACCAATTATGGTCTCATGAGTTCTGACTCACCTATATCAGTCCAATAAAATGGCAACCATCAGGTTCACCCATAAAAGTCCTCAAATGGTTCCATACCAATGGTTGAATTGCATCTTTTGTTGTATGATAAATCCATAAAGGGTTGATGATCCTCCCAACTACCACAAATTCCAACATGTATTACCACATCATGTCCTCCAATACCAAAATGGTCTTCTCTGTCTGGCCATCAATATGGGGGTGAAATGTTGAACTCATACGAGACTGAGTCACCAAGGTCTCCTTCAATACTCTCCATAATCTCTACGTGAAGTGAGAATATCGGTATGATATTCTCTTTGAGTTAACTCCATGGATTCAAGACTATTGTTTGCATGTACATGCATCCCATGATCTCAACTGAACTCCTCTATCGAATGGATATAAAGTGTTCTGACTAGGCGAATCGGTCTGCAATCACCCAGATGGAATCACGCCCTCTGTTATTATGTGGTAAACTCATCATGAAGTCCATGGATGTCCAATCGAACATCCACTCTGTCAATTTATGGGGTTGAGATAAACCTGTTTAAACCTAGTTCTCATCCTTCACTTGAAGATAAGTGAGGTATCAATGGACAAGCTTCGAAACACAACCCTTCATTTATGGACACCAGAAATGACATTAGAGTTCCTTTTAAATGCTTTCAACACCTGGATATACCACAAAAGGGGATTTATGTAACCCCTACATCTCATCATCCTATAATTTCAATGGTACCATCATCCATCCTCTAAAAGGATAGTGTTCTCCCCACCATCATAATATCCATCTGTAACGTATGAAATGGATATCTAATTACTTCAGGTCTCATAGTAGGAATCTCTACACTAAGTATCTTTATCAAGATAAAAAGGATATGGGGTAAAACCCATTGACTAAAGATATGAAGAACCATCCTTGTCCATTAAGGACAATTGTAATGAGGCTAACTACGTTGATGCATAATCCAACAACTGAGAATAAGATCTCCTACTAAGAGCATCTACCACCATGTTCCCCTTCACAGGAGTAAATAGAATCTCAATGTCATAATCCTTGAGGAACTTTACCCATCTCTTATGTCTCATGTTAAGATCCTTCTAAGATAATATAAATTTGAGACTCTTTTTTCATATTAGATGATAAATCGCTCTACCATAAGGTAGTGTCTCCACATATTTAGTGCAAAGACTACTATTGCTAACGCATGATCATGGGTAACATACTTCTACTCATGTGGTTTGAACTACCATGAACAATAGGGAATCACATCCTGTCTCTTCATCATAACACAACCAAGGCCAGTCCCTGATGCATCATAGAACACTACATACTTAACACCCTCCTCTAAAAAACACATTATGGGAGAACTCATAAACCTCCACCTCATCCTAAAAAAACTAATGGAACCGTTTCTTTCACAAAAAAGGATAGACCATGTGGGTTAATGATATAATGGGTGCTTCCACCCCTGATAAATCTAGTACAAACCTCTAATATTACCCTATCAACCCAAGGAAATTCTGCACCTCTGTAACACTCTTGGGTGGACCCTAAGTTTGCACTACCTCAACCTTCGACTACTACACCTTCCTTAGAGATTATGTGACCTATGAAGTGGACCTCTAAAATCCAAAATTTAAACATTTAGATATTCCCATAAATTTGGTTCTCCCAGAGTGTGTCCAAGACCATCCTCAAGTTTCCCACTTGATCCTCCCCAAACACAGAGTACACTAGGATATCATCGATGAAGAATACCATAAACCAATCTAATAATGTTTAAAAGATCTTGTTCATGAGTCCCATGAAAACTAATGGGGAGTTCTTCATAATTAATGGAATCGCCATGTAATCATAATGACCATAGAAAGATTTGATTATCGTCCTTGGTTTATCCTTGTCTCGTAATAGAAATTGGTGATAGCATGATCTGAGGTCAATCTTTGAGAACCATCATTACCTTATCAACTAATCAAAGAGGTTTTTGATCCTTGGTAGTGGATACTTATTATTCATGGTCACCTATTTAAAGTTCTGATAATCCACACATAACCTCAAACTTTCATACTCCTTCTTAAAAAACAATACTGGGGATGTCTACGAGGAAACACTTAGTCTGACAAACCCCTTCTCCCGCAAGTCCTCTGTATTCACCCTCAGCTCAAAACGCTCTGTGGGATCCATCTGATATTCTGGTCATGATATCGTATCCATTTCAGGGTGTAATTAAATGTATAATTCTATCTCTCGGTTGGGAGTTAATCGTTTCATGTCCTCAGGAAATATGTCATCAAAATCTACAACCACTTTAGGGAATTAATAGACTATAGAATCCAATACTCCAAGATTCATGATAGATAGCTGATGAGTAATTACCTGCACTCTCCTATTCCTAAGCCCATCATACACTGGAGTGTTTTCCTTTCCAACCACAATGTAAAACCTTCTCCCTTCACTACAGACTCACTGTATCCTCCACCTAAAATAGGTAATCTGGTCATAAACTATGGATATCTAGTCCATACCTATGATGATGTCATAATTTCATGCCACTTCTACAATGATATCCATACCAATCCATCATGTCCAAGCATTAGATCACAATATTGGCATAATTCATCAATCCCTGACTCACCTCTTATCAGAGTCTCCAACCACACAGGTTAAGCTAATGGCTCAACCAGAATCTCTAATCTCTTGAACTAGAGAAGTGGAACAAAAATAATGACACTTTCCTATGTCTATCAACACTAAATCTAAGGTATAAAAGTTATAGATCATAAATTGTATCATCCATGGAGCCTCAAAGTCATAGGAATTCATAACCTACTATTGGCCTCATCCTTGACCACTGTCTACCTAAGCCTGGCATGGACTACCATGGGTGGTGGTGGTAATTGGTAAAACATCAGACCAACTCATGCTACTCTGTTGGCCCCTCTAACGCATCTACCATGATGCAGACCACCCTCCTCCAGCCTTTGTCTTTGCCTTAGTAGTCCCTCTACCATTTTCCAATCATTATTATGACGGGTCGGACAATCCTATGATAGATGTCGCCAACCATCACATGATAAACCACACATATACCTCAGATGATTTGAAATATCCTAATATCCCTATTCCATTGATCATATATCTTGGAATCACCTTCATAAGCATCTGGCAGGCTTCAATCCCTATGACTATCATCGGCTACCTGCTACTGAGGTATCATCTCCTGGGTTCCCACTACCTGCACCCACTATCAGTTTATGCTCTACCAGAAATATCTCCACCACTAAGGCATGCGCAAACAATCAATCATAAGTTATAATGAATAGATATATCACTGAAGAACTAATATACCAACATAATCCTTTCTGAAATGTTTTTTTATATATTAAATGGAACCCAAACCATATTCATGGAGTACCATGAGATACCAGAAAACCTTGCTTAATACTCTCACATGGTCATATTCCCTTTATGTAGATGCAGAATCTCTTGAATGAACACTAATATTAACTTGTCTGGATAAAACTCCTCCCTAAAGATATACTCAAAGTCTGACCATGAGAGAGATCTCTTGTCATGTGAGTGAGTCACTAAACTCCAACATCACCCATGATAGACCTAAAGAATACTCACTTCAAGGTCCACCATCTGATCTGAAGGAATCATCACAAGGTGGAAAACTTGAGTGAATGCCTCTATCTAGTCCTCAACCACCTCAGGGTCTGGCTTTCCCTAAAACATGGGAGGTCCCTGCCACTAAAAATCATACAGTGCACTCAACCTATGCGCATCCGTAGCCGAAACTTCCAATACAAGCTACTGCTCAACAGGTGGTGGTATAGGTAGTGAACCACCGAGAGGTGATTTCTATGGTACTGGACACTCTAAAAAAGAAACATCAATTAGTGGATCATCATCATGATCACACAGTGGAATCCTAGACGGTTGTCTTCATAGAGGCGCCCTAAAATAAAACAATATATACCACGGTCAGAGTATATACGGGGAGATAGCTTAAGAAGGACATGGAAACCCCAAACCATTTATATATGATGCATGTACTAGTTTTTTTCATGTAACCAATTTCTTCATGTACTAAGTCTAAATATAGGTGATCAAAGTACTAGTGTGTGGATATGTCGGCCGCTGAACCAACACTAGAGTCTCTAGCCTGAAATCCAAAATCGAAACAATTATCATTGTCTCCCCAAACCAATCTCACAGACTCTAGTAATATGGTAGAATTGATTCCTCTAATGCCAATATTTCATGACCCGACCGACCAGGGATAGGATAGTAACTATCCCATGCCCACATCCAATAGGCCAGGGGCTCATGACCAGCACCGAGTAGGTATATCACAAACATGGGAGGCATTACTCAAATATACCTACACACACACACACACATCTCTAGGATCTTACAATGTTGAAATGATAAACAACTAAAACCATTGCATACATAAATCTATAATTCCACAATTAGAGTATGATAGTAAAGTAAGAAATGTGATAAATGAAGAAAAATACAAGGACAACCAAAAACTGCAGAGAGTCAAACATACTCCAAGTGTGAGGACTATGATCAAAATCAACCAACTAGAAAAAAAACTCAGTATTTATAGCTCAATATAAGCTCCACATGCTTCATTTTCTCCCATAACATCATCAAAAGGGTTCTCGTCTCTATAAAACATGGCGTGTATGGACAGATTCCATGCATGGGTGAGTATAATAATACCCAGTATGACACCCAAAAACACTAAATAGATAACATCAATAATTTTCATCTCATAAAAATGATATCCAAATCAATTAATAACAATTAAAAAACAAGATAAACTCATGAAGGACATTGCGCCTCCAAGCGGTCACAACAAAACTGCCAACCATAGTAAAATTCTCAATGCAATGATGATTCTAGTAGAATCCACTCCACAAGCATGATATCACTAGAGACACTCATCAAAGAGGTCATGATCATTGGGCCCTAGCCTAGAAAGCTCACTATCCTCAGAACACCCTGATACTTAGATAGGAGGCCATGCCCAAGACTGATAGGGGACACCATGAACCTAATTTGGCTCAACCCGCTATGTAGGGGATCATATACCAATGATAATATAAACCTTACCGATATGGCCTTCTTGATAGAGGATAAAATCCTTGCATACAGAGGTCATTCAAATTCCACAAACCTCGCCTAGGGTATAAAATTATAGAGGATCACACACATGTCTCACATAGTGACACAAAGAACTCTATATGAGACTCATCATCCAGAGGGGATCACAATCTGTAGATGTGCATGTAATGTCACATTGTACCCTCGAGGAAATGTACCAAGGAAACACACTTTTCTGATATGGGTCCAACACTGAAGAATATAAGGGCTACAAAAACCCTCAAAGGGGAACACAGTGTGTGCTAGGGGTAAACGATGTGTGCAGCTAACCCATGGTATATTTGTATTGTAATGACCTTACAAGACATGTAAACCTCAACATACATGGAGTGAAAGTAAGAATACATGTAGTGTAACGGTCAGACGACACCCTTCCTGTGTCGTATGTCTGTGCACATGTTCAATAGATTGTTTCTATATACTCTGGCCATGTTTGTGTATCCCAACCTTCTTGTGTACCAACTAATGTACTAATTGCAGTGTCTATGTATCTCGGCCTACCTGTGCCCATGTATCCTTCAAGATATATGTCAAGCCTCTAGCATAGGTCACACAGTGTGTAATATAGGATTTTTTAAATCTAATCAGATCTCTTCCACGCCACCCTATGTGCTTCCATCAAATCCACCCTCATAAAAATGTATATATCAGGGGTTGGATGAATCTCTCATTGATAGAGATCGTAAATAAGATCTTCAGATCAACTTGGGAAATTCCCGATCACTATATCTGTAGTTTCACCATTGAAACTGGGATGAATATAATTCATAAATCCATTTTGATGCACCTCTGATCTTCATCAATCATCATCGCACCTCGATCACACCATTGATCGTGAACCTGTGATATTGACATGTTTTTTCTGATGAATGATCATGTAATGACCGAAAACCATTTTTTCATCGAACCATGGGCCAATGAAATTTCACACAATGAATGTGCGAAGAATAAGGGGGAGAAATCCATAAGATATAAGATGTGAGGAAGTAACCTCAGACTTTGTTCATTCAGCCTTAATCTATTTTTGATGATATAGAAAAAAGAAGAAGGAATGACAACACATCAAACAATTTAATCAATCAATTCAAATATACCATTAATACGTGTATCAATTATTTTCATGGAATTGATCAATGTTTGACCAAGATTAAATAATGGAATAGAAAACCAAAAAATAAACACCCTACTTGGAGTTTGGATTTATTGTTAATGGAAAATGGTTCTACGATGTCATCGTTGGTGAGATCCATGAACTCCAATTGTGTAGTGATCGTTGATCTCAATCTGATTTGATGTCTTCTTCCCAGAATTATCTCCAACTCTCCATTATGTCTCCAATGTTTAGAATCCATCCTTGATACCTCTCTATAACCATTTACTTATAGAAAACTCATTCACTTCATCAAAACAAATTAAATAAATAAATATATTTATTTTATTTTATTCATAAGTGCCCATGAAAACTATTGTGCAAACACCCTATTATAATAAAGTTAATGTTGCACCTAGGGTAAAACATACATTCTGAACTCAATGGTTCCCTCAGATTTATGATTCAGAACCCTATTCACAAGTTATTCCACATTACTAAGAAAAATGTTTTTGAGTAAATTTAATATATTTAATATACTTAAAACATTTATTCCATGCGTATCGGGTATTGAAATCACACATCGTCTCAGTGCCTAGTCTTGAAAATATTCCATATAATATCCAAAAAATAATGAACAAAAAATCTAAGTTGTTATATTGCATCCAGTTATGAGTTCCATGGGGAAATACACCTATATTTCTAGGAGAGGTCTAGGAAAAATTTTCAAGAGATATATCCATGTATTGTAAAACAATGGCGAAATTTTCAATCTATATACTTTAATTTCCTTTGCTTTATTTATCGATCATCTCTATACTGAACGGTATGGGAGGTGCTTCTAAACAAATATTAGGTTGGGATATCTCTACTTTTAAAATAATTCTATATTTACGATTCAAGACTAAAAATATATCCTTACATATGAAGTTGATATTATCATTATACATTGACAGCCAGGCCATCCCTAGTATAGTTTGAAATTCCACCATGGGAATGACTACTAGATTAGTGATGATATTGTACTCACCAAAGATAATACTAGAGTTTCTATATATCCTTGATGCTCGAATAATTCCACCATGGGTTTGAAATGACAAATCTACTTTTATTAGTTAATGGTTTGATTCTATATTCTTGGAAAATATGGAAGAAATAAAGGAATGTATGGAACCTGAGAAAAATAAATTACTTGATTTCTTTTACAATACATTGAGTGTACCTACCACCATATCATTTGGAGCCTCTAATTCATCCATCGTGATCATGAATTCATGACCTTCTTCCCTTGGTCTTTGTTGAGTTTGATGGTGGGTTCCCTCCATTATCTTATAATTTAGACATTGATTTTCAAAGTGAAAAAGTTATCCACACATGAAGAATTGATCTTCATGCGATTCTTATGACTTATTCCTATTGAAATTTTTGTCGAGATGTTGTAGATTTCCCTCATTAAAATAGTTTTAGGGATTTCGGATACCTCTTCCTCACAGGTATAAATTTCCTTTCCCAAAAAAATGTTCCTTGAATTCTTTGTTCTACATTTGTTAGACATGGGTAGTTTCATTTTATTTCCTCCTCTATCATGATAAAAATTATTTACTGAATTTGGATTTATTTCTATCTTCAATTCATACAACCTATTTGTCTATTTCATATCTTTAAACATCGATTCAACCATTATATCATTATGCACTATCTCCTCATATTTTTCATAGTCTCGATTTAATATAATCCTCTGTAGATGGTGTCTCATTATTCCAAATAATCTATCAACCATTATCTTAGGATCTATAACAATGTTAGAGGTGCAACGAGAATGTCTTATGAAGTTCACTTCATATCTTCCCAATGATTCAATTTCATTATTATTTTGCTCTATGATTTCATTCTCTATATTTTCGCATTGAACGGGGAAAATATTTATTGAATAATATTCCCCTGAACTATTCTCACTCCATTAAATATATCTCTCCACTTTGTGTCAAGTTCTTAATCAGTCTCCACCATTGATCAACTTCTCCTTATAAGTAGTATACAGTTAAGGTGACATTATCTAGATCTAAATAACATAGTATAGAAAATATATTTTCAATAGAGGGGACTCATTGTTCAAATATAAATGGATTTTCTAATATAAAAAAAGAAAGAGGATGTTGTCATATAAAGGAATCAAAAACATGTTGTTTCCTTAGAGGTTAATTTGGCTACTCAACTTGATTCATGTTATTATTCATGACTAGACATAGTTGATTCATCATCCCCATGATGTTTTCCATTCATGATTATGTCATATTAGGAAGTTCATCAGTGCATCATCCATTGTAATCATTATTTACATGGTTCCTCCTATTCCATATAATTTTATAGAATAATAAACCCATAGTAAGAAATGTGTTACTTCATGAACCTTATAATTATAATGAGAGTTTAGGTCCTAAAACAACATGCATGAAGGAGTTATTCTTTAATCTCCTCTATCAAAAATTACATTTTCTATATATCCTTTATAATGTTTCATAAAAGGATTTAAATTAACTAAAAATATCCCCTAGGAGTGTCAAAAAATGTGCCCAATAAGGACCCACTCATCGTGCACCAGAATGTTGACCAGGATATACCTAAACTGCTCTTTTCAAGGTTATAACCCTAGATACGTCTATACCAAAACTATTTCCAATTGTAGTATCGAGATAGGGATTTTTTGTCTTGAAAACAATATCTTAATAATTCACTATAATTAAATGATTTTTTCATATATTTGGACTAATCTATATGGATCTTAGTAATGTGTTTACATCTTAATTTCCAAAAATAATTAAAATGTTAGCCAATACTGACTATGGAATCCCGCCTTTTTAAATACATTAAGCATTCATTACTAGGTAGAAAACATAACAATACATAAGATATTTTGAGGTTTAGTTTCATGGAAATTAGGGACACAATACAAGAATATTTTTAAAAATTATTCTAATACACTTTAAAAGATTATTAGTAGGATTATCTTGTATTACTTTTAATGCATCTCATATTCCAATGAAATATATCAACTAAAGGCGTTAACTAAGATCCTAGTAATTGAAGAAATAAAGAAAATATTGGTATGTAATCAAGAGGTATAACAATTGGGAATCAATCAACACAACATGAGGAAATTAATAATATAATGAACATGAATCATGAAATTGAAATGCGGATACAACATAAAAAAGTGATACTCATAAGAATATCACCAAAGGGTCGATAAGCATAATTATAAAGGTTATTCACCAAGGTATCATAAAAAATGTAATCTCTATAGATTAATTTAATCACCCAATACAATGGAGTAGTATTAGGGAAAACCATTCAAATGTATTAATTCATGTTATCCACATAGATTATAATAAATCAATTCAATAATAACCAATGGAAAACAATGAATGGGTTTCATGTCAATGTCATTATGTATAAAATTGGTAAAATACTTGATCATTACATCATTATTAATCCTTGAAAAGTGAATGTTGGTTTAATATTTGAAAATACCTGAGTCAATAAATCATTATTACATATAGATGAATATGTATTGAAAATGGATAGGTTTGGGTGTTAAAAATATGATAATTTCTCATTTAAAAGAGAGAAATTCAAGAAATAAATTTGGCAGCATGATGGGTATAAAACTTGGATTAAGGAAAGGAAAAAATGAGAGGTAATGAGTGAATCCCATTGAAAAAAGAATAATTTTTCAGTAATGGTAAAATTGAAATTTATAAGAATAAATCAGTCAACAAATTAGTAAACATAGCACAAAAATGTTACTGTAATGGAAAAGAGAAGTGGAGAATTCCATTACCTTGAAGAGTAGCTTCCTGAAACATTAGGATAGAACCTTGGTGGATTATGTAAAAATTTAGGGGACTATATGGGATGTAAAATGACAATAATTTCAGGGAGGGTGGATTATTTTTGTAGAGTAATGGGAAATGGGTGGGTATTTATATTAAAAGCGGGGTTTTGATTAATAATTTCCAAATATAGTTCATGGAAATCTATGTCGTTAAAAGTACAAAACCATTGATTTTACCATGGTTTTTATCCCATGTTTTATGGAATTTGAGTCATTTTATATAGTATTTTAATCCATTATGACTGAAAATAATTTTTAAAGATTAGTTTGGACATGGAAATGTAATCTTAAAAAAAGTGTTTTCAAAATCAATTTTTCCAATTTAGACTTTGGAAATCACATATAGATTTTCAAACTGATTATAATCCATTAAAATACATAATATTATTAAAATATAATATTTTAGGATGTGGATTCAATTTAATTAATTATTATATAATAGTTACATATATATGATTTCATCAAACATACCGAAACCACAAAACTATGTTTTTACTATTCACTAAAAGTTAATGTATTTTTGGAAAATTATCAAAAATTAACCCTTAGTTAATTTAAATATGATGATTTCAAATATAATATTTATTTTATAAAAGTAATTATATAAATATGAGAATTTTAACTTGTAATTAAAAACATACTTATTTATTGAAAAATAATTGTTTTTACAATATAGTCAATTTTCTGACGCTAACAAACATTACTGATGAAATTATAAAACTGTATTATCATTTATATTTAATTAAATAGTGATTTAAAGTTTTATTTCATGCAAATAATATTTATTTATAATTCCATAGTTTAATATAAAAGGGCGTATGTTTTCTTTTAAAATTAAATTATGTTTATTGTTTCAAAAAAATAAAATTATAAAATTTATCTCATATTCAAATATATTTTATTAATAAATATAATATTAATAATTTGATTTGATAAAATTAACATTATATTTAAAAAATGAAATTTTAGTTTAATGAAACTATGGTCCATACATGTTACCCATTATTATACTGGTATATGCCAAGAGGGTAAGGTGTGAGGTGGTGGTAGTTTCATGAGGTGGATCAAAAAACATTAACGTAGTGGTGATCTTTACTATCATGAACTTCTCCTATGTGTGATTTTATTCAATCCTTGCTTTATGATGCTCAGATTGGGCTTAGTCGATGGATAACCCATGTGATGCTACCTCCCTCCCATGTTCTGAAAAATGGGCTTCAAAAGGCATGACTCTACTGGTTGAGGCCATCATTTCTCACTTCTGTATCAATTATCATTTGTCATTACTACTTATAAAAACTAAATCTGATGGAAATGTTAATACTAATGGACATAGTTCCCAATGGTCTTATTGAATGATGGCCATATTGAAAAATGGTAATATTTCTATTCCAAAGGTCATATTACCCCTTATAAATACCTCTTCATTTATTTATAAATTATTCACTGAAACTACTCTCAAGGTTCTACATTTTTATTTTCTAAAAATTTAGTTGATATTTTAACTAATATTATATTTTTTATAGTGTTTTTATGGGAGATATGATTCTAGTAGATCAGGGTGATCCAAATTTTCCCATCGTGGTTTTTATATTTTCTATTTTTTGTGTCCTTGTGATATTTTACATTTTAATAGGTTTAGTTGTTGACTAATGTAATGATTTTCATTAATGAAATATTGGGTTGGTCCTTTTATATGATTTGTATGTATATGATACTATATTGTATAATCTATAACACATTTATTCATGAAACCCAAATTCATTAATAAATTTAGGGTCATTGTAGATCAACTTTCTCTATACACTTAGGGATAAAAAATATTTATTGAGTTCTCTAAAAATGTATTAGTGTGGAAATATAAAGAATTAAATTGTGGTATATATATAATTTTTCATAGTATGAAAACAAGTGTAGGTGTAGTTGAAAAAATACTAGGGAATGATGCAACAATTTCACATACATGCATAGAAATAAAGAAATATAACCATGGGATTTTTCACTGGTATTTCAAAGATATAGAAAGGAAATAATGATTTGTGGGTTGTAGGGGATAATCTTATGAATACTACTCAGTTCACTAAAATTTTAATGGACTTATCAATTGATCAAATTAGAAGGATATACATCAGAGATGTGGTGAGGCAACATTGAACACCATTATGGATTGTATCCAATCAAGAATCGATATTTACCTCTATATATTACAATACTCACCAACCTACCCTGAAAATTAAGTTAAGCCTTAGTAATACATATTTCCATCAAAATGATGGCCAATATAAGAAATAAATACATCCACTAGGGGACATATTGATTGTATTCTTGATAGGGATCAATGGAGGATTGGATCAACATCTTCCCCTATCAATGTTCTCATACAATAAGTTTTTACACTAAATGATCCAAATGGATCCATATGAAGACCTTAATATGATTATATGTTGAACACCTTCATGTTGGGGAGATGTTGGTGAACATAAGCTTTTGGGAACCAAAATGGTTGAATAAATTTTAGTAAAGGTCAAGACCATTCAGCAACACATCTAGGAAGATAAATACTGACAAAAAATTTATACTGAAAATCATCTATGAAACCTAGATTTTGTGGTTGGGGATAAGGTATCCTTCTATATATCCACGTGTAAGAGAGTCATCAGATATGGGAAGAAATAAAATCTTTATCCTATGCACAAAAGACCCTTTGATATTCTTGATCACATAAGAGATGCATCCTATGGAGTGTCACTACTACCAACCCTTGGGGAGGTACATACTAGATCCATTGCATTTAATTATTTTTTTTGTTGGAACTATATGAATATGAGCTCCCTTGCGATGAGAAGTTGGAGAAAATATTGGACCATGGAGGCAATGTTCTATTCAATAAGGAAACATACATAGTCAAATTACTATGGGGAAACAATAAGTAAAAGGAGGATACTTTGGAAATAGAGGAACAAAAGAAGTAGAATTACCCTCAACTATTTTCACCATAATTTTTAAAATGAAATTTTGATTTTGGGATTTAATAAGTGGGTAAGAATGAAATGACCAGAAAAAAAGTCAATGGAATTTACCTTGTTATATTTTTTTTATACTTATTATGTAACACCCCGAGCTTCCATGATACGCTTCTCATTCAATAATGCAATAGCTTGCATTATACGCAACTTCGAGTTCTAAAACACCGCGACTAATAAAAGTAGCCGTTATGAATAGTAATAACCACTTTTTAAAATTATAGAAATTTTATATTTCAAAATGGACTTCATTTTTGGATTCGGAATATCGAAATTAGCCTATGTTGAATTTTTGGTATTTTTCTAAGAACTTCTAATTTTTTATGAATAGTGAAAAATACTTAAAAACAACTTTTTTAATCAAAATAATCTATAGTGATAAATTATACTATTTAGTGGTTTTAAAATATAATTAGAATATATTTTTACCATTTTATCCAATGGTGGTCATTAGAATTAATTTAACATTGAAATTGGACATAAACAATTGCCAATCTTTTGATATAAATTGTTTCTTAAAAACACGCTATTTGTTGTGACAGCGGGAATTAATTATAAAATTAATTAATGCAACTTATATGTTTGGATTTTTCTAAAATAGACATCATTTTTGAATTTGGAATATCAATTATAGCTTAGGGTGAAATTTTGGCATTGTTCTGAAAAACTTCAATTTTTGATGAATAGTGAAACCACTAAGTGGTAGTTAAATAACTGATTTTTCATTTAAATGAAATATTACCACTTCTGGGATTTGATTTTCAAAAATCCGACATACATGGTTGTCATCAAGAAGTAAAATGTGGTTCAATGAGATTAAAATAATTTTTTGGTGAATAGTAACTTTTAAGTTCTTAATCGGGATTAGAGGTAATTAGTGTAGTTTAAGGTACAAACAATGTTTTAATAATATGATATGAGCTTGAAACTTGTCCTACTCCTATTGGATGAGTCATGGACGACCAAGAAAACCCATGGGTCAACTTGGGGACCCCATGGAGCCACTTTAGTTGGAAAATGACATTAATATATATTTATTTAATGTTAAAATTAAATTGACACAAACATGAGTTGTTTTACCAAAACAGTTTTTAAGTGGGGTTAAACAAGTAAAAATTTTGATTATAAATATTCATTAGAAAGATAAAAAGATTTCCTACATCATAGTATTTTTTTTATAATTTTTAGACATTAAATAAATTAAATTATTTATGACATCATGATGATGCAGCGATGACCTCATTATTTAACGATTTAAATAAAATGGAAAGATAATGTAAAATCCAAAGCATACACTTGTCAAAAACCTATTAGATGAGTAGATTTCGAACCCTTATCATCTTATCCTCGAATTATATAAGTGTGGGACCTCTAAAATCCGAAAATTATTTTATAATAAAGTGACTTTTCTTTACTTTCCAAGAGTGCCCCTCCTCTCCACTTATAAAAGGCCCCCACCTCTCCCACCTTATTCACACTTTCAAGACATTTGGCTGGGCCAACCTCGGCCCAAATACTCTCCCAACTTCCCCCTATTACTCCTAGAAGCCTCACTTTGGGCAGAACTCTTTCCAAGGAAGCCTTTGGCTCAAATCAAAAAGAGTTACCCGATTTTGAGGTAATGTCTTCTCTAATGTTGTTTTGTTTTATTTTTCTTCTCCAACCCCCTAAACAATCTTTACTCATTTCTTTTGTAACACAACCAGTATCCTCAATATACTAGGATGTTGTTATAAGAATGATTCTAGCTACACTTACACACACCTACATCTAATGGTTAAAAAACATACGGTTTTTGTGGATGGTGAATTTCTGCCTCACGAAACGATGATTGTTCAACACTCATATAACACCTTCAAAGGTGGCCATTAAGATGTCACTATTTTTATATATGATATATAATATGTTTATGTTTTACTTATGATTCTCTATTTCTCATTTATGGCATACTTTATGATTTCCATTATGGGTAAAACGCGATAATTTCATTTCAGGAAGTGCGGACTACCGCCCCCTCAAAGTGATTTGAATCGTTAATGCCATATGTGGGATGTATAAAGGATGGAGTAAATGGTATTATACACTAAATTATTCTGGAATTATATTATACATTTATATCATTATGATTTCATTCCACTAAATATGAAATTGAAATGAAAGTAGCGTTCATGCGTACGTACGGCTTACCGTCTCCATGAACGGTGCATTTCATTTCTTACCTCTAAATGTTACGTAATATTATAAATGAATGTATATACTGGATATATAAGATATATATGACATCTAAATCATGAATATAATTCTGGAGATAATGGATATTCTACCACATAAACAACTTGTAATTATAAGAAGTTTATTGTTGACTCAAGTACCAAAGATCAACAAAACGACCGTTATTAACTTAAATAATTACATAATGTTCATATCATTGTAATAAGTGATATAATAAGGATAATGAAATTGAAAATGGTTCTTAATAAGGTATATATTAACTCTAGTTTATTATTCACGAGGTTAAAGAACGGTTGAGTCAATTCAGACACGAGGTAAGGGAACTTCTTAACCCTACTTCCATTCTTTGGGTTAATCTCCTACTTTCAAATAATGTCATGATATTATTATGTATTATTTTGTATTTTTACCTTATTTATGTGTACCTATAGTGAATACACATAATAGATCTATTTTATTTTAAAAATGATCTTTTTAAGGACTTCGTCTCAATCTCCTTTCATTGAGGCATATTTGGTTTTATACACAATTTTCTTTTATACGATGTATAAACCCCTTTGACTTTTACGTTTATTCAAAAGGTTTTATTTTATAATTATGTGATTTTTAAATGATTTCAAAAAAGAGATATTTCTCTCAAATATATGAAAATCCAGTGCAAATGTATACGTATTTAACGCAAGCTTAAAAATGTTTTCAGAAAACCTAACTCTCGAGTGTGGTATATAGGAAGGGATTGGGCATGGACCCATCATGGCCTGTAATTAGTTGAGCAGTCTCAGAATTAGTTATTTTGTTTTCAGAAGCTTGCATAATTTTTTCAAAAAAAAACACTGGATTATATTTAAGCAATTTTAAACGTAAGTATCTTCTACAAAAATTGCATCGGTAGGTCTCATGAGACAACTAGACGTGGAATTGGCCGAGGCCCTTTCCCAATTTGATTTATGGTTTTGGACGAGGCCTTAATCATTTTAGACGTCTTGGCCGAGGCCTTGACAAAATGTTTCAGAATGTCCGGCATTATACATTCCCTCATTATGAAAGTGGTTATTGATCTTTCATGTGATTATTCATCTAGTAGAATATCCATGTGAGTAAGTAAGTGGCATTATCTCATTTTACTTTTTCCATATTATGCTGAAGTTCAAGTTTAATAAGGCTTTTGTTTAGTTATACATTGCCTTAAATGTTTATGTTTATTCATGAAAGCTTCCGCAATATTGTTATCCTTACTGAGCATCTGAGCTCACCCCTTTCAATGTTTTAATATTTTCCAGGATGTGAAGAAGTATTTTATGAATGACCTGCAGGGATAGTCAGAATAGGATATGAGTGTGGACTATGAAGACTTTGTTATTAGTTTTTCCCTTTATGATGTAATGTAACACTTATGAATGTATCTAGTGTTTCCAAGGCTACTAAACTAATCGGTCTTTCGAGACTTGATCTTTTGTGATCATGCCAATGTTACGAAGTAATGCACCGACTCTGGGTAGCTGGGGTCGGGGAGTTACAGTTGGTATCAGAGGCAGTTTAGTACTAACCTTGGAAGCTATATGTAGATAAACTCTGATTAGAGCACATAGCCCAAAGATATACTTTAAGGATTAGTATAGAAGAACTTCCTAAAATTTTGGTATTGTAGAGATTTTGTGAGTTTTCCGAGAAATACATCCCTGACTAGATACGAGCAGGTAGAGGCGGCTCTGGCACAGATGTACCTAGGGGTAAAACCCGAAAACACCGCTTTGAGCTAGACTTGAACGGGAACTGGTGCACGACAACGGGCCTTGCTGCACTCTTGGTTACGACACTCCCGGGGGATATGATTAGGATAATTCTCATTTTATTTACAAACCACTATGAAGGGTTATGAGTTTATAATTCCTCAAAGAAAACATTTCTTTTTATGATTATGGATTATATCCATAAATAGTTCAATTTATGTAAATTGTTTTACAAGTATGGAATTATGTATTTTGATTCATAAACTAATCTAGTTTATGACATTGTTTAGAAATGGAGCCTAGTGGAAGGAATGGAAACCGTATCAATGCACGAACTCCGTGTAGGGATTGCCCTCCTGCTCAAGATAATTATTGTGGAGATGGAAATACAACTGGTGCTGATCAACTTATTACCATACTGGGACAACTCACACAGGTTATGAATAATAACCTTACTCGTATGGAGCACCCTGATCCGCAACGTGGAGGATCAATGCTAGACCGTTTCATGAGGCAACAACCACCAACCTTCAATGGGAGTACAAATCCTATAGTAGCTGAGCAATGGATAAATTCCTTAGAGAAAATATTCCATGCCTTGGGGAGTAGTGAAAGGGAGAAGGTTGTCATGGCAGTTTACCGCCTCACTAGAGATGTCGATCAGTGGTGGTCGCTGATTCAAAACACAAAGGAAGATGATGACATATCGAATATGGAATGGAGGGAGTTCAAAGAGCTTTTCTTAGAAAAATACTTTCCTCGTGACCATCGAGCAGATATTGAAAGGCAATTTCTGAGTCTGAGGCAGAAGGAGGATGAGAATGTCGCAAAGTATGAGGCTAACTTTACAAGGTTAGCGAGGCATGATGCCGATTATATACGTAACCCAAGGATTAAGATTGATCGTTTCTTTGATGGGTTAAAACCATTTCTCCGTCGAGCTTTAGTATCACAATCCTTCTCATCATACGAAGATATTGTCTCGTGTGCTATCAAGACAGAAAAGGAATTCTCTAAGTCTTATGACAACAAAGTAAAGCAAGAGAAGAAGAGAACGGTGGAACATGAGACAGATAAAGGGAAAAAGGGAAAGAAGGATTTTCCATTATGTGATAATTGTGGGAAGAATCACCCTGGTACTTGCCTAAAAGGAATGGGAGTTTGTTATAAATGTGGAGAAAAGGGTCACCAGGCTCGTGATTGCAAGGGAAAGAATGAGGCTGTCAAAGTTGAATGCTACAATTGTAGGGAAATGGGGCATTATGCAAATGAATGTCCTAAGCGTCAAGGAAACTTACCTCAGAAAAGGCCAAGGGATCAAGGCAAATCTTATGCTGTGACTACAGTTGAAGCGGAATAATTAATGTATTGGTGCTTTTGGACTCAAGGATTATATTCTGGTTATAAGAATAATGTGATATATATAAAGATTATACTGCAGTACTTTTTTATTTCAGTATGGTTTTAATATGATTAAGGTAATCATATTTTTAGTATGTGACAATAAGAGAAACTTTTCTTTGTTTGGGGAATCTGATGTTACAATTGATTTTGGAATTTAGAGACCTTTTAGAGAAAGTCTGGACGGAGGTATTTTGGATAACTATTAAGGTTGGAATGGATTAAGTTGAACCATGGATAATATTGTTTAAGGTTAAAGCATTTCTGAAGATTATTTTTGGAATATTATAATACTATAGTTTTAGAAAAAGGAAAACCTGCAGGGTGGGGCATAACCCGTCGTGTCGGACAAAGCTGTAGGAATCGAACCCACAATCATAGTGCGACGGGCCTTTATTTCCTACCACTAGCCTACAGGAAGTCCCTGGTTATTAAAAAATAATTTTACTAATCTAAATGGTATGTGTTAACATTTGGAACCTTATACAATTAGGATAAGTATAATATTTTTGAGTTCTATTATCTTTTTGAGTGAAAGATGAGTTGAAGGTTGAAACTCTAATTTTCAAGCATAAATATATATATACCTATCTCTTATTCAATGAATAAATTAATTCTTAAACTTTAGTAAAGGGATATTAAAACAAAAAATGTGTTATCCTAATACCTTATGTCTTGTTGAACTGATGATATTTTAAATCAACATAGATTGAAGGCTTTGAGGCCCTCAATTTGACAGTTGATTGTGATTGATGACCTCAATCACTCCCTACAAATATTTACATTTTTCCTCCAATTAGATGTCTCTAATTGCCACCAATGTTCTCCTTATCGAGATCATAATTTGGTGGTGACTTTCTTATTTCCATTTCCCTCTTATTAAGGCTAAATTTTATTAACCTTATTTCCGATGTGAGTTTTCCACAAAGGTATTTTCTATTTTCAACCTTTTATTTTCAAAGAAAATTTTCAAATTGCGAGGACGAAATTTATTGAAGGAGGGGAGAATGTAACACCCCGAGCTTCCATGATACGCTTCTCATTCAATAATGCAATAGCTTGCATTGTACGCAACTTCGAGTTCTAAAACACCGCGACTAATCAAAGTAGCCGTTATAAATAGTAATAACCAATTTTTAAAATTATAGAAATTTTATATTTCAAAATGGACTTCATTTTTGGATTCGGAATATCGAAATTAGCCTATGTTGAATTTTTGGTATTTTTCTAAGAACTTCTAATTTTTTATGAATAGTGAAAAATACTTAAAAAAAACTTTTTTAATCAAAATAATCTATAGTGATAAATTATACTATTTAGTGGTTTTAAAGTATAATTAGAATATATTTTTACCATTTTATCCAATGGTGGTCATTAGAATTAATTTAACATTGAAATTGGACATAAACAATTGCCAATCTTTTGATATAAATTGTTTCTTAAAAACACGCTATTTGTTGTGACAGCGGGAATTAATTATAAAATTAATTAATGAAACTTATATGTTTGGAATTTTCTAAAATAGACATCATTTTTGAATTCGGAATATCAATTATAGCTTAGGGTGAAATTTTGGCATTGTTCTGAAAAATTTCAATTTTTGATGAATAGTGAAACCACTAAGTAGTAGTTAAATAACTGATTTTTCGTTTAAATGAAATATTACCACTTCTGTGATTTGATTTTCAAAAATCCAACATACATGGTTGTCATAAAGAAGTAAAATGTGGTTCAATGAGATTAAAATAATTTTTTGGTGAATAGTAAATTTTAAGTTCTTAATCGCGATTAGAGGTAATTAGTGTAGTTTAAGGTACAAAAAATGTTTTAATAATATGATATGAGCTTGAAACTTGTCCTACTCCTATTGGATGAGTCATGTCCGACCAAGACAACCCATGGGTCAACTTGGGGACCCCATGGAGCCACTTTAGTTGGAAAATGACATTAATATTTATTTATTTAATGTTAAAATTAAATTGACACAAACATGAGTTGTTTTACTAAAACAGTTCTTAAGTGGGGTTACACAAGTCCAAAGTTTAATTATAAATATTCATTAGAAAGCTAAAAAGATTTCATACATCATAGTATTTTTTTATAATTTTTAGACATTAAATAAATTAAATTATTTATGACATCATGATGATGCAGCGATGACCTCATTATTTAACGATTTAAATAAAATGGAAAGATAATGTAAAATCCAAATCATACACTTGTCAAAAACCTATTAGATGAGTAGATTTCGAACTATTATCATCTTATCCTCGAATTATATAAGTGTGGGACCTCTAAAATCCGAATCTTATTTTATAATAAAGTGACTTTTCTTTACTTTCCAAGAGTGCCCCTCCTCTCCACTTATAAAAGGCCCCCACCTCTCTCACCTTATTCACACCTTAAAGCCATTTGGCTCGGCCAACCTCTGCCCAAATACTCTCCCAACTTCCCCTCTTACTCATAGAAGCCTCACTTTGGGCAGAACTCTTCCCAAGGAAGCCTTTGGCTCAAATCAAAAAGAGTTACCCGATTTTTAGGTAATGTCTTCTCTAATGTTGTTTTGTTTTATTTTTCTTCTCCAACCCCCTAAACACTTTTTATTCATTTCTTTTGTAACAACAACAGTATACTAAATATACTAGGATGTTGTTATAAGAAGTATTCGAGCTACACTTATACACAACTACATCTAATGGTTAAAGAACATACGGTTTCTGTGGATGGTGAATTTCTGCCTCACGAAACGATGATTGTTCAACACTCATATAACACCTTCAAAGGTGGCCATTAAGATGTCACTATTTTTATATATGATATATAATATGTTTATGTTTTAATTATGCTTCTGTATTTCTCATTTATGGCATACTTTATGATTTCCATTATGGGTAAAACGCGATAATTTCATTTTAGGAAGTGCGGACTACCGCCCCCTCAAAGTGATTTGAATCGTTAATGCCATATGTGGGATGTATAAAGGATGGAGTAAATGTTATTATACACTATATTATACTGGAATTATATTATACATTTATATCATTATGATTTCGTTCCATTAAATATGAAATTGAAATGAAAGTAGCGTTCATGCGTACGTACGGCTTACCGTCTCCATGAACGGTGCATTTCATTTCTTACCTCTAAATGTTAAGTAATATTATAAATGAATGTATATACTGGATATATAAGATATATATGACATCTAAATCATGAATATAATTCTGGAGATAATAGATATTCTACCACATAAACAACTTGTAATTATAAGAAGTTTATTGTTGACTCAAGTACCAAAGATCGACAAAACGACCGTTATTAACTTAAATAATTACATAATGTTCATATCATTGTAATAAGTGATATAATAAGGATAATGAAATTGAAAATGGTTCTTAATAAGGTATATATTAACTCTAGTTTATTATTCAGGAGGTTAAAGAACGGTTTATTCAAGTCAGACATGAGGTAAGGGAACTTCTTAACCCAACTTCCATTCTTTGGGTTAATCTCCTACTTTCAAATTATGTCATGATATTATTATGTATTATTTTGTATTTTTACCTTATTTATGTGTACCTATAGTGAATACACATAATAGATCTATTTTATTTTAAAAATGATCTTTTTAAGGACTTCGTCTCAATCTCCTTTCATTGAGGCATATTTGGTTTTATACACAATTTTCTTTTATACGATGTATAAACCCCTTTGACTTTTACGTTTATTCAAAAGGTTTTATTTTATAATTATGTGATTTTTAAATGATTTCAAAAAAGAGATATTTCTCTCAAATATATGAAAATCCAGTGCAAATGTATACGTATTTAACGCAAGCTTAAAAATGTTTTCAGAAAACCTGACTCTCGAGTGTGGTAGATAGGAAGGGATTGGGCATGGACCCATCATGGACTGTAATTAGTTGAGCAGTCTCAGAATTAGTTATTTTGTTTTCAGAAGCTTGCATAATGTTTTCAAAAAAACACTGGATTATATTTAAGCAATTTTAAACGTAAGTATCTTCTACAAAAATTGCATCGGTAGGTCTCATGAGACAACTAGACGTGGAATTGGCCGAGGCCCTTTCCCAATTTGATTTATGGTTTTGGCCGAGGCCTTAATCATTTTAGATGTCTTGGCCGAGGCCTTGACAAAATGTTTCAGAATGTCCGGCATTATACATTCCCTCATTATGAAAGTGGTTATTGATCTTTCATGTGATTATTCATCTAGTAGAATATCCATGTGAGTAAGTAAGTGGCATTATCTCATTTTAGTTTTTCCATATTATGCTGAAGTTCAAGTTTAATAAGGCTTTTGTTTAGTTATACATTGCCTTAAATGTTTATGTTTATTCATGAAAGCTTCCACAATATTGTTATCCTTACTGAGCATCTGAGCTCACCCCTTTCAATGTTTTAATATTTTCCAGTATGTGAAGAAGTATTTTATGAATGACCTGCAGGGATAGTCAGAAGAGGATATGAGTGTGGACTATGAAGACTTTGTTATTAGTTTTTCCCTTTATGATGTAATGTAACACTTATGAATGTATCTAGTGTTTACAAGGCTACTAAACTAATCGGTCTTTCGATACTTGATCTTTTGTGATCATGCCAATGTTACGAAGTAATGCACCGACTCTGGGTAGCTGGGGTCGGGGAGTTGCAGTTGGTATTAGAGGCAGTTTAGTACTAACCTTGGAAGCTAGATGTAGATAAACTCTGATTAGAGCACATAGCCCAAAGATAGACTTTAAGGATTAGTATAGGAGAACTTCCTAAAATTTTGGTATTGTAGAGATTTTGTGAGTTTTCCGAGCAATACATCCCTGACTAGATACGAGCATGTAGAGGCGGCTCTGGCACAGATGTACCTAGGGGTAAAACCCGAAAACACCGCTTTGAGCTAGACTCGAACGGGAACTGGTGCAAGACAACGGGCCTTGCTGCACTCTTGGTTATGACACTCCCGGGGGATATGCTTAGGATAATTCTCATTTTATTTACAAACCACTATGAAGGGTTATGAGTATATAATTCCTCAAAGAAAACATTTCTTTTTATGATTATGGATTATATCCATAAATAGTTCAATTTATGTAAATTGTTTTACAAGTATGGAATTATTTATTTTTATTCATAAACTAATCTAGTTTATGACAATGTTTAGAAATGGCGCCTAGTGGAAGGAATGGAAACCGTATCAATGCATGAACTCCGTGTAGGGATTGCCCTCCTACTCAAGATAATTATTGTGGAGATGGAAATACAACTGGTGCTGATCAACTTATTACCATACTGGGACAACTCACGCAGGTTATGAATAATAACCTTACTCGTATGGAGCACCCTGATCCGCAACGTGGAGGATCAATGCTAGACCGTTTCATGAGGCAACAACCACCAACCTTCAATGGGAGTACAAATCCTATAGTAGCTGAGCAATGGATAAATTCCTTAGAGAAAATATTCCATGCCTTGGGGAGTAGTGAAAGGGAGAAGGTTGTCATGGCAGTTTACCGCCTCACTGGAGATGCCGATCAGTGGTGGTCGCTGATTCAAAACACAAAGGAAGATGATGACGTATCGAATATGGAATGGAGGGAGTTCAAAGAGCTTTTCTTAGAAAAATACTTTCGTCGTGACCATCGAGCAGATATTGAAAGGCAATTTCTGAGTCTGAGGCAGAAGGAGGATGAGAATGTCGCAAAGTATGAGGCTAACTTTACAAGGTTAGCGAGGCATGCTGCCGATTATATACGTAACCCAAGGAGTAAGATTGATCGTTTCTTTGATGGGTTAAAACCATTTCTCCGTCGAGCTTTAGTATCACAATCCTTCTCATCATACGAAGATATTGTCTCGTGTGCTATCAAGACAGAAAAGGAATTCTCTAAGTCTTATGACAACAAAGTAAAGCAAGAGAAGAAGAGAACGGTGGAACAAGAGACAGATAAAGGGAAAAAGGGAAAGAAGGATTTTCCATTATGTGATAATTGTGGGAAGAATCACCCTGGTACTTGCCTAAAAGGAATGGGAGTTTGTTATAAATGTGGAGAAAAGGGTCACCAGGCTCGTGATTGCAAGGGAAAGAATGAGGCTGTCAAAGTTGAATGCTACAATTGTAGGGAAATGGGGCATTATGCAAATGAATGTCCTAAGCGTCAAGGAAACTTACCTCAGAAAAGGCCAAGGGATCAAGGCAAATCTCATGCTGTGACTACAGTTGAAGCGGAATAATTAATGTATTGGTGCTTTTGGACTCAAGGATTGTATTCTGGTTATAAGAATAATGTGATATATATAAAGATTGTACTGCAATACTTTTTGATTTCATTAAGGTTTTAATATGATTAAGGTAATAATATTTTTAGTATGTGACAATAAGAGAAACTTTTCTTTGTTTGGGGAATCTGATGTTACAATTGATTTTGGAATTTAGAGACCTTTTAGAGAAAGTCTGGACGGAGGTATTTTGGATAACTATTAAGGTTGGAATGGTTTTAGTTGAACCATGGATAGTATTGTTTAAGGTTAAAGCATTTCTGAAGATTATTTTTGGAATATTATAATACTATAGTTTTAGAAAAAGGACAACCTGCAGGGTGGGGCATAACCCGTCATGTCGGACAAAGCTGCAGGAATCGAACCCACAATCATAGTGCGACGGGCCTTTATTTCCTACCACTAGCCTACAGGAAGTCCCTGGTTATTAAAAAATAATTTAACTAATCTAAATGGTATGTGTTAACATTTGGAACCTTATACAATTAGGGTAAGTATAATATTTTTGAGTTCTATTATCTTTTTGAGTGAAAGATGAGTTGAAGGTTGAAACTCTAATTGTCAAGCATAAATATATATATACCTATCTCTTATTCAATTAATAAATTAATTCTTAAACTTTAGTAAAGGGATATTAAAACAAAAAATGTGTTATCCTAATACCTTATGTCTTGTTGAATTGATGATATTTTAAATCAACATAGATTGAAGGCTTTGAGGCCCTCAATTTGACAGTTGATTGTGATTGATGACCTCAATCACTCCCTACAAATATTTACCTTTTTCCTCCAATTAGATGTCTCTAATTTCCACCAATGTTCTCCTTATCGAGATCATAATTTGGTGGTGACTTTCTTATTTCCATTTCCCTCTTATTAAGGCTAAATTTTATTAACCTTATTTCCGATGTGAGTTTTCCACAAAGGTATTTTCTATTTTCAACCTTTTATTTTCAAAGAAAATTTTCAAATTGCGAGGACGCAATTTATTGAAGGAGGGGAGAATGTAACACCCCGAGCTTCCATGATACGCTTCTCATTCAATAATGCAATAGCTTGCATTGTACGCAACTTCGAGTTCTAAAACACCGCGACTAATCAAAGTAGCCGTTATGAATAGTAATAACCACTTTTTAAAATTATAGAAATTTTATATTTCAAAATGGACTTCATTTTTGGATTCGGAATATCGAAATTAGCCTATGTTGAATTTTTGGTATTTTTCTAAGAACTTCTAATTTTTTATGAATAGTGAAAAATACTTAAAAACAACTTTTTTAATCAAAATAATCTATAGTGATAAATTATACTATTTAGTGGTTTTAAAGTATAATTAGAATATATTTTTACCATTTTATCCAATGGTGGTCATTAGAATGAATTTAACATTGAAATTGGACATAAACAATTGCCAATCTTTTGATATAAATTGTTTCTTAAAAACACGCTATTTGTTGTGACATTGGGAATTAATTATAAAATTAATTAATGCAACTTATATGTTTGTAATTTTCTAAAATAGACATCATTTTTGAATTCGGAATATCAATTATAGCTTAGGGTGAAATTTTGGCATTGTTCTGAAAAATTTCAATTTTTGATGAATAGTGAAACCACTAAGTAGTAGTTAAATAACTGATTTTTCGTTTAAATGAAATATTACCACTTCTGTGATTTGATTTTCAAAAATCCGACATACATGGTTGTCATAAAGAAGTAAAATGTGGTTCAATGAGATTAAAATAATTTTTTTGTGAATAGTAAATTTTAAGTTCTTGATCGCGATTAGAGGTAATTAGTGTACTTTAAGGTACAAACAATGTTTTAATAATAAGATATGAGCTTGACACTTGTCCTAATCCTATTTGATGAGTCATGTCCGACCAAGACAACCCATGGGTCAACTTGGGGACCCCATGGAGCCACTTTAGTTGGAAAATGACATTAATATATATTTATTTAATGTTAAAATTAAATTGACACAAACATGAGTTGTTTTACTAAAACAGTTTTTAAGTGGGGTTACACAAGTCCAAATTTTGATTATAAATATTCATTAGAAATCTAAAAAGATTTCATACATCATAGTATTTTTTTATAATTTTTAGACATTAAATAAATTAAATTATTTATGACATCATGATGATGCAGTGATGACCTCATTATTTAACGATTTAAATAAAATGGAAAGATAATGTAAAATCCAAAGCATACACTTGTCAAAAACCTATTAGATGAGTATATTTCGAACTCTTATCATCTTATCCTCGAATTATATAAGTGTGGGACCTCTAAAATCCGAAACTTATTTTATAATAAAGTGACTTTTCTTTACTTTCCAAGAGTGCCCCTCCTCTCCACTTATAAAAGGCCCCCACCTCTCTCACCTTATTCACACCTTCAAGCCATTTGGCTTGGCCAACCTCTGCCCAAATATTCTACCAACTTCCCCCTCTTACTCATAGAAGCCTCACTTTTGGCAGAACTCTTCCCAAGGAAGCCTTTGGCTCAAATCAAAAAGAGTTACCCGATTTTGAGGTAATGTCTTCTCTAATGTTGTTTTGTTTTATTTTTCTTCTCCAACCCCCTAAACACTTTTTATTCATTTCTTTTGTAACAACACCAGTATACTCAATATACTAGGATGTTGTTATAAGAAGGATTCGAGCTACACTTACACACACCTACATCTAATGGTTAAAGAACATACGGTTTCTGTGGATGGTGAATTTCTGCCTCACAAAACGATGATTGTTCAACACTCATATAACACCTTCAAAGGTGGCCATTAAGATGTCACTATTTTTATATATGATATATAATATGTTTATGTTTTACTTATGCTTCTGTATTTCTCATTTATGGCATACTTTATGATTTCCATTATGGGTAAAACGCGATAATTTCATTTTAGGTAGTGCGGACTACCGCCCCCTCAAAGTGATTTGAATCGTTAATGCCATATGTGGGATGTATAAAGGATGGAGTAAATGGTATTATACAATATATTATACTGGAATTATATTATACATTTATATCATTATGATTTCGTTCCATTAAATATGAAATTGAAATGAAAGTAGCGTTCATGCGTACGTACGGCTTACCGTCTCCATGAACGGTGCATTTCATTTCTTACCTCTAAATGTTAAGTAATATTATAAATGAATGTATATACTGGATATATAAGATATATATGACATCTAAATCATGAATATAATTCTGGAGATAATGGATATTCTACCACATAAACAACTTGTAATTATAAGAAGTTTATTGTTGACTCAAGTACCAAAGATCGACAAAACGACCGTTATTAACTTAAATAATTACATAATGTTCATATCATTGTAATAAGTGATATAATAAGGATAATGAAATTGAAAATGGTTCTTAATAAGGTATATATTAACTCTAGTTTATTATTCAGGAGGTTAAAGAACGGTTTAGTCAAGTCAGACACGTGGTATGAGAACTTCTTAACCCAACTTCCATTCTTTGGGTTAATCTCCTACTTTCAAATTATGTCATGATATTATTATGTATTATTTTGTATTTTTACCTTATTTATGTGTACCTATAGTGAATACACATAATAGATCTATTTTATTTTAAAAATGATCTTTTTAAGGACTTCGCCTCAATCTCCTTTCATTGAGGCATATTTGGTTTTATACACAATTTTCTTTTATACGATGTATAAACCCCTTTGACTTTTACGTTTATTCAAAAGGTTTTATTTTATAATTATTTGATTTTTAAATGATTTCAAAAAAGAGATATTTCTCTCAAATATATGAAAATCCAGTGCAAATGTATACGTATTTAACGCAAGCTTAAAAATGTTTTCAGAAAACCTGACTCTTGAGTGTGGTAGATAGGAAGGGATTGGGCATGGACCCATCATGGCCTGTAATTAGTTGAGCAGTCTCAGAATTAGTTATTTTTTTTTCAGAATCTTGCATAATGTTTTCAAAAAAACACTGGATTATATTTAAGCAATTTTAAACGTAAGTATCTTCTACAAAAATTGCATCGGTAGGTCTCATGAGACAACTAGACGTGGAATTGGCCGAGGCCCTTTCCCAATTTGATTTATGGTTTTGGCCGAGGCCTTAATCATTTTAGACGTCTTGGCCGAGGCCTTGACAAAATGTTTCAGAATGTCCGGCATTATACATTCCCTCATTATGAAAGTGGTTATTGATCTTTCATGTGATTATTCATCTAGTAGAATATCCATGTGAGTAAGTAAGTGGCATTATCTCATTTTACTTTTTCCATATTATGCTGAAGTTCAAGTTTAATAAGGCTTTTGTTTAGTTATACATTGCCTTAAATGTTTATGTTTATTCGTGAAAGCTTCCGCAATATTGTTATCCTTACTGAGCATCTGAGCTCACCCTTTTCAATGTTTTAATATTTTCTAGGATGTGAAGAAGTATTTTATGAATGACCTGCAGGGATAGTCAGAAGAGGATATGAGTGTGGACTATGAAGACTTTGTTATTAGTTTTTCACTTTATGATGTAATGTAACACTTATGAATGTATCTAGTGTTTCCAAGGCTACTAAACTAATCGGTCTTTCGAGACTTGATCTTTTGTGATCATGCCAATGTTACGAAGTAATGCACCTACTCTGGGTAGCTGGGGTCGGGGAGTTACAGTTGGTATCAGAGGCAGTTTAGTACTAACCTTGGAAGCTATATGTAGATAAACTCTGATTAGAGCACATAGCCCAAAGATAGACTTTAATGATTAGTATAGAAGAACTTCCTAAAATTTTGGTATTGTAGAGATTTTGTGAGTTTTCCGAGCAATACATCCCTGACTAGATACGAGCAGGTAGAGGCGGCTCTGGCACAGATGTACCTAGGGGTAAAACCCGAAAACACCGCTTTGAGCTAGACTCGAACGGGAACTGGTGCACGACAACGGGCCTTGCTGCACTCTTGGTTACGACACTCCCGGGGGATATGCTTAGGATAATTCTAATTTTATTTAAAAACCACTATGAAGGGTTATGAGTATATAATTCCTCAAAGAAAACATTTCTTTTTATGATTATGGATTATATCCATAAATAGTTCAATTTATGTAAATTGTTTTACAAGTATGGAATTATGTATTTTGATTCATAAACTAATCTAGTTTATGACATTGTTTAGAAATGGCGCCTAGTGGAAGGAATGGAAACCGTATCAATGCACGAACTCCGTGTAGGGATTGCCCTCCTGCTCAAGATAATTATTGTGGAGATGGAAATACAACTGGTGCTGATCAACTTATTACCATACTGGGACAACTCACGCAGGTTATGAATAATAACCTTACTCGTATGGAGCACCCTGATCCGCAACGTGGAGGATCAATGCTAGACCGTTTCATGAGGCAACAACCACCAACCTTCAATGGGAGTACAAATCCTATAGTAGCTGAGCAATGGATAAATTCCTTAGAGAAAATATTCCATGCCTTGGGGAGTAGTGAAAGGGAGAAGGTTGTCATGGAAGTTTACTGCCTCACTGGAGATGCCGATCAGTGGTGGTCGCTGATTCAAAACACAAAGGAAGATGATGACGTATCGAATATGGAATGGAGGGAGTTCAAAGAGCTTTTCTTAGAAAAATACTTTCCTCGTGACCATCGAGCAGATATTGAAAGGCAATTTCTAAGTCTGAGGCAGAAGGAGGATGAGAATGTCGCAAAGTGTGAGGCTAACTTTACAAGGTTAGCGAGGCATGCTGCCGATTATATACGTAACCCAAGGAGTAAGATTGATCGTTTCTTTGATGGGTTAAAACCATTTCTCTGTCGAGCTTTAGTATCACAATCCTTCTCATCATACGAAGATATTGTCTCGTGTGCTATCAAGACAGAAAAGGAATTCTCTAAGTCTTATGACAACAAAGTAAAGCAAGAGAAGAAGAGAACGGTGGAACAAGAGACAGATAAAGGGAAAAAGGGAAAGAAGGATTTTCCATTATGTGATAATTATGGGAAGAATCACCCTGGTACTTGCCTAAAAGGAATGGGAGTTTGTTATAAATGTGGAGAAAAGGGTCACCAGGCTCGTGATTGCAAGGGAAAGAATGAGGCTGTCAAAGTTGAATGCTACAATTGTAGGGAAATGGGGCATTATGCAAATGAATGTCCTAAGCGTCAAGGAAACTTACCTCAGAAAAGGCCAAGGGATCAAGGCAAATCTCATGCTGTGACTACAGTTGAAGCGGAATAATTAATGTATTGGTGCTTTTGGACTCAAGGATTATATTCTGGTTATAAGAATAATGTGATATATATAAAGATTGTACTGCAGTACTTTTTGATTTCAGTAAGGTTTTAATATGATTAAGGTAATCATATTTTTAGTATGTGACAATAAGAGAAACTTTTATTTGTTTGGGGAATCTGATGTTACAATTGATTTTGGAATTTAGAGACCTTTTAGAGAAAGTCTGGACGGAGGTATTTTGGATAACTATTAAGGTTGGAATGGATTAAGTTGAACCATGGATAGTATTGTTTAAGGTTAAAGCATTTCTGAAGATTATTTTTGGAATATTATAATACTATAGTTTTAGAAAAAGGACAACATGCAGGGTGGGGCATAACCCATCGTGTCGGACAAAGCTGCAGGAATCGAACCCACAATCATAGTGCGACGGGCCTTTATTTCCTACCACTAGCCTACAGGAAGTCCCTGGTTATTAAAAAATAATTTTACTAATCTAAATGGTATGTGTTAACATTTGGAACCTTATACAATTAGGATAAGTATAATATTTTTGAGTTCTATTATCTTTTTGAGTGAAAGATGAGTTGAAGGTTGAAACTCTAATTGTCAAGCATAAATATATATATACCTATCTCTTATTCAATGAATAAATTAATTCTTAAACTTTAGTAAAGGGATATTAAAACAAAAAATGTGTTATCCTAATACCTTATGTCTTGTTGAACTGATGATATTTTAAATCAACATAGATTGAAGGCTTTGAGGCCCTCAATTTGACAGTTGATTGTGATTGATGACCTCAATCACTCCCTAAAAATATTTACATTTTTCCTCCAATTAGATGTCTCTAATTTCCACCAATTTTCTCCTTATCGAGATCATAATTTGGTGGTGACTTTCTTATTTCCATTTCCCTCTTATTAAGGCTAAATTTTATTAACCTTATTTCCGATGTGAGTTTTCCACAAAGGTATTTTCTATTTTCAACCTTTTATTTTCAAAGAAAATTTTCAAATTGCGAGGACGCAATTTATTGAAGGAGGGGAGAATGTAACACCCCGAGCTTCCATGATACGCTTCTCATTCAATAATGCAATAGCTTGCATTGTACGCAACTTCGAGTTCTAAAACACCGCGACTAATCAAAGTAGGCGTTATGAATAGTAATAACCACTTTTTAAAATTATAGAAATTTTATATTTCAAAATGGACTTCATTTTTGGATTCGGAATATCGAAATTAGCCTATGTTGAATTTTTGGTATTTTTCTAAGAACTTCTAATTTTTTATGAATAGTGAAAAATACTTAAAAACAACTTTTTTAATCAAAATAATCTATAGTGATAAATTATACTATTTAGTGGTTTTAAAGTATAATTATAGTATATTTTTACCATTTTATCCAATGGTGGTCATTAGAATTAATTTAACATTGAAATTGGACATAAACAATTGCCAATCTTTTGATATAAATTGTTTCTTAAAAACACGCTATTTGTTGTGACATCGGGAATTAATTATAAAATTAATTAATGAAACTTATATGTTTGGAATTTTCTAAAATAGACATCATTTTTGAATTCGGAATATCAATTATAGCTTAGGGTGAAATTTTGGCATTGTTCTGAAAAATTTCAATTTTTGATGAATAGTGAAACCACTAAGTAGTAGTTAAATAACTGATTTTTCGTTTAAATGAAATAATACCACTTCTGTGATTTGATTTTCAAAAATCCGACATACATGGTTGTCATCAAGAAGTAAAATGTGGTTCAATGAGATTAAAATAATTTTTTGGTGAATAGTAAATTTTAAGTTCTTAATCGCGATTAGAGGTAATTATTGTAGTTTAAGGTACAAACAATGTTTTAATAATATGATATGAGCTTGAAACTTGTCCTACTCCTATTTTATGAGTCATGTACGACCAAGACAACACATGGGTCAACTTGGGGACCCCATGGAGCCACTTTAGTTGGAAAATGACATTAATATATATTTATTTAATGTTAAAATTAAATTGACACAAACATGAGTTGTTTTACTAAAACAGTTTTTAAGTGGGGTTACACAAGTCCAAATTTTGATTATAAATATTAATTAGAAATCTAATAAGATTTCCTACATCATAGTATTTTTTTATAATTTTTAGACATTAAATAAATTAAATTATTTATGACATCATGATGATGCAGCGATGACCTCATTATTTAACGATTTAAATAAAATGGAAAGATAATGTAAAATCCAAAGCATACACTTGTCAAAAACCTATTAGATGAGTAGATTTCGAACTATTATCATCTTATCCTAGAATTATATAAGTGTGGGACCTCTAAAATCCGAAACTTATTTTATAATAAAGTGACTTTTCTTTACTTTCCAAGAGTGCCCCTCCTCTCCACTTATAAAAGGCCCCCACCTCTCTCACCTTATTCACACCTTCAAGCCATTTGGCTCGGCCAACCTCTAGCCAAATACTCTCCCCACTTCCCCCTATTACTCATAGAAGCCTCACTTTGGGCAGAACTCTTCCCAAGGAAGCCTTTGGCTCAAATAAAAAAGAGTTACCCGATTTTGAGGTAATGTCTTCTCTAATGTTGTTTTGTTTTATTTTTCTTCTCCAACCCCCTAAAAACTTTTTATTCATTTCTTTTGTAACAACACCAGTATACTTAATATACTAGGATGTTGTTATAAGAAGGATTAGAGCTACACTTACACACACCTACATCTAATGGTTAAATAACATACGGTTTCTGTGGATGGTGAATTTCTGCCTCACGAAACGATGATTGTTCAACACTCATATAACACTTTCAAAGGTGGCCATTAAGATGTCACTATTTTTATATATGATATATAATATGTTTATGTTTTACTTATGCTTCTGTATTTCTCATTTATGGCATACTTTATGATTTCCATTATGGGTAAAACGCGATAATTTCATTTTAGGAAGTGCGGACTACCGCCCCCTCAAAGTGATTTGAATCGTTAATGCCATATGTGGGATGTATAAAGGATAGAGTAAATGGTATTATACACTATATTATACTGGAATTATATTATACATTTATATCATTATGATTTCGTTCCATTAAATATTAAATTGAAATGAAAGTAGCGTTCATGCGTACGTACGGCTTACCGTCTCCATGAACGGTGCATTTCATTTCTTACCTCTAAATGTTAAGTAATATTATAAATGAATGTATATACTGGATATATAAGATATATATAATATCTAAATCATGAATATAATTCTTGAGATAATGGATATTCTTCCACATAAACAACTTGTAATTATAAGAAGTTTATTGTTGACTCAAGTACCAAAGATCGACAAAACGACCGTTATTAACTTAAATAATTACATAATTTTCATATCATTGTAATAAGTGATATAATAAGGATAATGAAATTGAAAATGGTTCTTAATAAGGTATATATTAACTCTAGTTTATTATTCAGGAGGTTAAAGAACGGTTTAGTCAAGTCAGACACGAGGTAAGGGAACTTCTTAACCCAACTTCCATTCTTTGGGTTAATCTCCTACTTTCAAATTATGTCATGATATTATTATGTATTATTTTGTATTTTTACCTTATTTATGTGTACCTATAGTGAATACACATAATAGATCTATTTTATTTTAAAAATGATCTTTTTAAGGACTTCGTCTCAATCTCCTTTCATTGAGGCATATTTGGTTTTATACACAATTTTCTTTTATACGATGTATAAACCCCTTTGACTTTTACGTTTATTCAAAAGGTTTTATTTTATAATTATGTGATTTTTAAATGATTTCAAAAAAGAGATATTTCTCTCAAATATATGAAAATCCAGTGAAAATGTATACGTATTTAACGCAAGCTTAAAAATGTTTTCAGAAAACCTGACTCTCGAGTGTGGTAGACAGGAAGGGATTGAGCATGGACCCATCATGGCCTGTAATTAGTTGAGCAGTCTCAGAATTAGTTATTTTGTTTTCAGAAGCTTGCATAATGTTTTCAAAAAAACACTGGATTATATTTAAGAAATTTTAAACGTAAGTATCTTCTAAAAAAATTGCATCGGTAGGTCTCATGAGACAACTAGACGTGGAATTGGCCGAGGCCCTTTCCCAATTTGATTTATGGTTTTGGCCGAGGCCTTAATCATTTTAGACGCCTTGGCTGAGGCCTTGACAAAATGTTTCAGAATGTACGACATTATACATTCCCTCATTATGAAAGTGGTTATTGATCTTTCATGTGATTATTCATCTAGTAGAATATCCATGTGAGTAAGTAAGTGGCATTATCTCATTTTACTTTTTCCATATTATGCTGAAGTTCAAGTTTAATAAGGCTTTTGTTTAGTTATACATTGCCTTAAATGTTTATGTTTATTCATGAAAGCTTCCGCAATATTGTTATCCTTACTGAGCATCTGAGCTCACCCCTTTCAATGTTTTAATATTTTCCAGGATGTGAAGAAGTATTTTATGAATGACCTGCAGGGATAGTCAGAAGAGGATATGAGTGTGGACTATGAAGACTTTGTTATTAGTTTTTCACTTTATGATGTAATGTAACACTTATGAATGTATCTAGTGTTTCCAAGACTACTAAACTAATCGGTCTTTCGAGACTTGATCTTTTGTGATCATGCCAATGTTACGAAGTAATGCACCGACTCTGGGTAGCTGGGGTCGGGGCGTTACATATTAGTGAAGTATAAATCACATGAATCACATTATTAAACAAATATAATTTTGTCATATTTATTTGAAACATAAATTTATAAAATAAAAATGGCCATAATAATTGAAATTATTATAATGGGACAAAAAATATGAAATAAGATTACAATGGTAGAGAATTATTTATATGATCAATCCCCCAGAATAATTGCATTCTTGATGAAAATAGTAGAAATAAAGAAAAATATTAGTAATTAAAGATAAATATAGAAAATTAAAAAAATATATATATATATATATAACCTTGAAATAATATAGAATTTAATGAAAAATGAAAAAAATAAGGTATTTCAAGGATTTAGGGAACCTTTATAACCCTTAAAAATATAACTATTGGAATAGTAACCTGCCTACTGTAATAGTAATATGACTATTATGAATAAGAACCATATTGTTAGAATAATATCCTCAATAAAGAAACTATAAAATATTATATATATATTATATTATTGTACAATTAAATAATTTTAATAAAAATGATAAATTAATTGTTCATGTTTTTATAAAACATAATGTTTTAATTGGACTTTTATAATAAATATACTGATTTAAAAGAATTTTATTTCCAAAAAATGGATTTCTAAATTCATATTAAATTTTATTATAAAGATTAGATAATTTTATGAGATTAGAAGTAATTTTTAAATGGGTTAGAAAATTTATCAAAATTTTAAAAAAAATTGAAAAAAGGAGTACATTATTTAAAAATTAAAATTCACGTATAATTGAAAATATTTTCATAAAATGGATTTTATTTTGGAAATATAAACATCTAAATATAGTTAGGGTTAATTTTTAGTATTTTTCTAAAAAAATAATTTTTTTGGTGAATAGCGAAATACCATAAAATACAATATTTAACTTTATAAGTTAAATTCTGGAATTTTTGAGTCATGAGTTATGTAATAAACCATTAATTAAAACTCCCTTGAACCATATATTATATATATTCACAATAATCAATACTATTGGATGTATTGATCCCAAATAAAAATCTAATGGATATAATATTAAAAAACAATTCACTCCTCCCCTTGTAATTACCACCCCTTCTCCTCACAAAATATAAGCCTTAGATATTGAAAACTTTCTTCAAAATTCCATTATAAATCCTCTATTACATGTCCTAGTATTATTTTTTTCACTAAAATACCAATTCCAAGTTCCTCAAGGTGATTTTCATGGAGATGACATTCTAGAGTAAAAATTCTAAAATTTTGTCTTTTAAAATTCTTTTCTTCTTCTACTCCCCCTCATATCTATCACCAAAAAAAAATATAATTACTCCAGTATTATAAATATACATGATTCTTTTTTTAAAGGTATATTGATATTAAATTTTTTTATTTCATTTCTAAAACGAAAACATTGATTACAATATGGTTGGATCTTCACCTCCATTAACAACACACTTCATTTATCTAAACCACCTTCAATGAGGGTGATAGAAAAAATAATATGTATAAATATGATCGTAATAATTATATTATAATTTATTTCAAGTTTTATATTTCTTCAATAAACATTTAATTAAATGAAAAAAAATCATGTTCTTGACGGTCAGTAAAACAACCTAAAGGAACTAAACACATAACATTAACATTTTTACTAATTTAATCATCTATATGTCAGAAAACAAAAGTATTTTTGGGACCATTTAAATTGTTGGAATGACATCAAAGAAACTTAATTTGACTTCAATAGTTTTTCCCTATTTGAAAAGATCTCCTATAATTATCCATAGATGATCCGACCATAGAACCATGAAATTAACACTCTAAGAACAATGAAATTAAACTTTATATCTCAAAAAATTGGTTATAAATTAAAACAATAAAGTTTTAGAAAATAAAATATAGATGTAAATGTTTATAGATTAAGTAATTAATTAATTTAATTTAATTATTCATAAAATTAAGTTCATATGAAGAATGATTTTGGAAGATAAGGTAAGGGATCTCTTAGAACCAACATTGTACTTTTAGTTATGACTATTCTCTATCTAACACACTTTATCTCTATTTTTGATATAATATAATTCTTATAAATTATTTATAGATTTATCTTACATATATCACTTATTTATATCCCTTCCATTGATGGGGTAATACCTTCTTTATGTTAATTTTACTGAGGAAAGATTATGAAACCCATTTCATTCCATGAGTAATTATTATGTTTATGCCTTATTATTGATTTAATTTTATTTAACACAAATACATGTATATGTTATTATGAGTGAAAAAATAGATGACTAAAATGCATTGGGTTATTTTTATTCTCGTGAGACAATATATATGGGATTAAGGAGTGAACCAAATCCATGATGGGACTCTGTCCACTATTTGATGTTGTCTTCATAGTTAGCATTGACTTATGATTATATCATGTAATATATTGCTTCCACATTTCTATGTTTCCATTATCTTATGATTCAATGATCGATATGTTATCCCTTCACGTGATTATTCATGATCCTTTCCTTTTATATAATTATTTCATTCTTTATGACTCATATGTTATGCTTCATTACCATGCTTATTCACTTAATAAGCATTATATATCACCACTTTCATTTATGTATTCCCAAGGCTATCCTATGTAGCTTTAGGAACTCGTTATAGAGAATTAAAGAAAGATGTTGTGTTCTAGTTATTGTTCAACGTATTATAAACCTAGTCATAAAAATATTCTAGGCCTATTGATCATTATATTTTATTTACTAAATACTTAAATTAAAAATAATGTAATGATATGTGTAAAAGGATTCGGTCACTATAATACAACTTTTGGGGTAGACGGATGGGAAAGGATCATGCTTCATTATTTTTTATGACTCTGTTATAAAGATGCATTAAATTGGAAAAGGTTGAAAAATAAAGTAACTAATTAATCATAACTAATCTATATGTCGGGTTATAAGTCTCAAATGTTTCTCTTTTATAGCAGTAGTTCCAAGTCAACATTCCCATAAAGTTCATGCGATTCAATAACATGGGTTACCAAATTTCCATATATTTGAGGATGAAAACAAAAATTCTCATAGGATGATACTCCTATAGTTCTAGAACAGGAGTATGTAGATATCTAAGGGATTTGTTTTAAGTCATGGGATGGTATTTTGGTTGGAAGAGGTGGTGATAGCCTTTGGTTTGAATTGCGTTCGGATAGAGCACTAATCTATATTGGTTGTAACGATACTACATGGATCCTTTCAAAAGTGGTAGTTATTATTCCTCGAGTTTTATGAGGTGTTGAATGTTTTGTAGGGGTGTTTTAAGGAATGTTTCTAGGATATGTTTCATACTAAAACCCAAATATGGATGTATTTTAATTTGTTTATTTCTTTAATAAATAATGTAAATTCAGAGCTATATGGTTGATGTGTAGTAAAACCTTGGAATTTCCTTGTTGGGTATGAGACCCTTTAAATTTTATCTCCTTTAATTTAATTACAAGGATTATCATCCTTCATGGATTTATATCCCTTCATATTGAAAATAGAGAAACCTCCGTATTCATTCAATTGAAACAAACTTAATAAATTCTTGATCCATGATCATTTGTATCATATTAATAATTTTTTTTCAACCCAAACAGAATTACCTTGAAATATGGTAAGCATAAATCATTCCTCAGGACTGGTGTTGAGATATAGATGGTCTAGGGAAAAGTTTTTATCTTACCTTTTTCATATCATTATATAATTCTCTTCTCATTCCCTTGTTTAGTATGGGTGAGTGGTTGTTACCATCTCGTACATTATATAATATTCTCTTGGGACTGATATAGTGGAATTTTTTTCCAAATGAAGGAATTCATTTATGTCATTATTTTTTTAAAATCAATATACTTTTGACTCATTCAAGGTGATATGGTCCCTGGTTTGATAAATGAATTTCGTTTATGTTTTCCTTTAATTTATTTATGACTATTATTCGATTAATGTATATCTATATTTTGAATTAAATTCTTATATGTTTTGGGTTATGCATGAGTCTTTGTATATGATATGGTTTTTTACTAGTGTTATTATGTCCCCAAAAAAGGGTTTCTTTCATACTGTTTACATATGTTATGGCCTTGATTATGTGAAAATAGGGGAGACTCTATATATCTTGATGAGGTTTATTGTGAAATATTTTTAAACTATACAATTGAGTATGTGATACCCAAATTGGATAATATAATGGTATGTTGGATGGGTTCCTTGATTTTTATACTTGCTATAGATCTACTTTTCATTTTTATGTGATGATTGGGGAATGTTATGTGATGTTGGTATAGAATTATGGAATTTAATAACATGAACTTGTGGTAAATGATAAATAGATATTGTGACATTATATACTATGATGATTTTTCATGAGTGTTCCCATGGTAAATAATGTTTTCAAACCAACATTGGAAGAAATTTAAAGTCATATAAAGTTGATAGCTTAACCTCATTCTATTTTTGTAATGTCTATCAAATATTAATTTTGAGTTCTATACGTTTTGGAATTTATGTGTATTAATTTTAATTTACTAAAGTGCATGGTAGAGTTGTGTTAGTTGAATAAAAAGAGATTGTGTTAGTTGAATAAAAATAACTTTTGGTTATTCAAAGAAAGACATGAATTTTATTTATATATGGTGTGTTAATATGTCACAAATTAAAATTTTTGTATTGTTTTATGATTTTCAAACAATATGAGGTTGTTTTATTTGTTTTGATTGCATAAAATATTTTTAATCATTTTTTATTGTGAAAATATTTATGTGATCTCAACAATTAAATATGAAAAAACACAAAGCTTCTCCATCAACAATCATTGATGAATTTCAAATCTAACTAGCAACTCCTTTTATATTATGCATAAAACCATTCCATCATTCTTTCCTCAAAAAGATGTAAGATTCCTCAAAAACCATTATAAATATTACATAATATATAATTAGTCAAAATATAGATCAACCTATCATCACTAGTTTTAGTGTAATCTATTATCAATATAACCATTAAATTATTTTATTTTAAATATATTAGTAAAACACATAGATCTTGGGAATAATGGATGGATTTATATCATTATTTAACATCCATTCATTTTTTCTTTATCTCGTTTTACCTATAATTTTAGTATTCGATTGTCATATATAGATTTAAACATGTATAAATAGATTATTCCTTTAAAAATATTTCATCAGTTCCCCTTTTCATTAAAAAACTAATTCTAATATCACCTCTTCATGTTGAACACATACATGGTAACCTGAGAAACACACTCAAAAAGTATTTCATTTATCAGATAGATGATAGATGAGATAATTAAATTTCTATGAAATCAACTATAATAGTATCCAACAATCCATCACATCTCCAAGGAATTATACCATCAATACAGGCCAGTTCCATTCCATGTCTACTATGATTCAAACTGTGTCTCTAAAATTTTATCAATCCATTATAAATTCAAAATTCATTTTATTCTAATACACACATGGTGCACATCCCCCATGGATTATATTTCCCCTATAATACTACATCACGTTATTCATTAGATTTAATAATAAATAAAAAATGGGAGAGGGGTTAACTCAATAATCATAATGTTGTAAAATGTGGTTGATCCTTGTGGACTGACCCCTTGCTTCCAATTTGTTAAAAAATAATTATTTGAACAAAAAAAATTGATCATGGTGCCCTATAAATCTATAAACATGTTCCTTCATTTCTATATGGTTTTTAATACACATATTTATTGATAATAATATTTCTTGGAGATTTTCCACTCTTAAATTCTTGATTTTTGTAGTTTTTTCCAAGTATTTTTCTCTATATTTTCATTCTCTCCCTCCATGTGTACAATTGAGCATGTAATTTCCTTGGATTTTCATTCACTCATTGTTTCATTTATTCAAAGTCATATTCCAAACCTTTAAACATGTTCTTTAGTGAAACCACATCCTTCATATTCTATGTTTATTTTATTACAAACTCATTTTACTTCTGTAATGGATATTATAAACAAGTAATTAGAGATACTTGAGGCATATTCTTCTACATTATACTGTAATAATTATCTTGTATGTTTTTATTGGTTTTAAGTTAACATGACTTCTGTTTCTTCTCCATGATTATGTCTATAAAAAAGACAGATATATCACTCCTCCATCCATACTCCAATTGGATTATAAGTAGAAGGATCTGATTTCCATATTTTTATCCTTATTGCATCAGTACCAATCCACATGAATAGTGTATAAAAAAATATTACATTTTCTAAAAGAATCAAACTATATTTTTTTGTTCTCATTAAATTATAGTTGAAGTAGGTATTCCCATGTCATTATGCTATCTAAATAGTCATAGTGTGTATATTTCTCTGAAAAAATCATATCATCTCTATATTTTCATGGAATCCAATTTCTTTAATTACATCATATTGTTAATGAATTTTTCTTGAAACAAAATTTCTATTCATCATGCTATTTCATGTAGTTTTCATAAGAGTTTCATATTTTTTTTGTAATATTCTTTTTGGTAAGAATCTCCTCCCCATATTTCGTTATCCATAACACTTTTTTATTAATTTTTTCACTCTAAATTAAAAAAATTAGAATTCATTTGGTTTTAACCTATCACCACCTATAGTTCTTGAAGCTCTTTGAGGATAATCTTAGATAAATCATGTTTTTTATTATTTAACATACATACTTTCAATTCTTGAATCAGTTATTCAATAACATTTCTTTACACCATTATCGTCAGATTGTTATTAGCTTAATCCATGCCTTTTATGAGAGTGAAATACTTCTTCCCTTTAGTCTTTAGAATTTTAATTAATTTTTTAAACATTGGATGTCCATTTTTTTGTTGCACCAACAACCTCAAGATTTATTATATGATAAATATATTTCATTAGCCATCCAAAATTACGATTTTTATTCCATAAATACTCAACTACAAACAAAAAACGAGAGCCCCACTAAGGAGGATGAAATTAATGCAACCCAAGGGTATCCCCCCTAATAAAATTAACCCACTCGAGTCTAATAGGAGACACATTATCCACCTAGACCATAGTATCCCCAGGTACCATAAGAGATGAAAAATAATCCACTACTTTATTCCCTTCCCGCTAAGTGTGAGTTACCCTGACTTTGTTCCCCATAATGGCCTTGCATTGTCTAATAGTGTAGGAAATAATCCACGGAGTCGTACCTCACCCATGAAACGCATCATAAACAATCTTAGAGTCCATTTCAACCTGCACCACATCAAGACCTCTATCAATACACATCGACACCCCTGAGAGAACTGCTAAGGCCTCTGCCTGCACTGAGCTCCCCCGCCCGTAATGGGTAGCGAAAGCCATCATCACACTACCACTGCCCTCACAGAGCACCCCCCCTCCTCTCATAGAGTATCTACATCCTTAGACTTATATAGAGTATCTTCTATAGAGTTGTAATAAGATATACATATTGAGTAACAATTCATTACCAAGAGAGGAGTAAAAAATTTCTTGATATCCGTCTTCTTGATATTGTTCGTTAGGATTTTAGAAAAATTGTATTATTCTAATATTGATTACACATGATGATCATAAAATGATTAATGAACATAACTTGAAATTCCTTGATTATAGTTATTCATCATAGAAGTGTTTCAATACATCTCTTTTAGTCTCATCCACTTGTCCTTATTTAATTTTCAATCATATGGGTTGTTTAATATATCTTACTCCGGAGATTCTATTAATAATTATTTCACATGAGCTTCAATTTTCAACTTCAGTTGGCCTATTAAATACAAAACCCTTGGAATTCTCAACAACACAAATCCATCCAATAGAATATCATAGAAAGTTCCAATATGATCATCCAAATAGGATATGAATTATTTTTTCCATTATGAAAAGAATCATCCAAAAAATAGGAGGCCCCAATAATGAAGCTATATTTATCACCGTCATCAAAACTATAAAAAAACCAATGGAGTTAAGTTAAACAAGAATAAAACCGAGCTTTGACACATCTAGTTAGGACCAGAGGCACCCTAAGAGTGGTGTGGTGGCGAATAAGTGCATTTCTAGTTTTAAACTATGCTTTCCTTCTTGTTTTTAGTTCACCACTTTAGGTATTTGTTCATATGTTAACTAGAACAATTAATAATATTATTCATTTACTAGTATTCACAACACACACATCATGATCATGAAGTAAATATATTGGTAAACTGAGATTTTATTTGGTTATCCCAAATGGACTAATCCAAGGAACACAGACCAACTTTGTATTTTTGTGCATGGATTTAATACTACTCATTATTTTATTATAAGGATATTGAAGGGATCACTACCAATCTAAAGTAACTGCCGCTTCTACACTCTACTCCCAACTTATATATATGACAATAATAGTTAATAAACTTCATTTTCTCTTCATGGTATTTATTTTATGAATTTAATTTTTCATTACTAACACAATACGGGTGCACCTTGATTATCAAATATGTGGCACACTTTCTTCTTTGAACCAGATAGAATTATCTCTTCATGGAAAAGGTGTATAACTATATCTATCCATGAACTATAACACCAATTTTTATTTAGAACAAGAATATAAAAAAAGAACATGGATCCCTATATCCATGGTTATTATAAATGGGAAATTTATGAGTATAGCTTCTTTATTCTTTATTTTACATACATATAATACAGATGTGTCGATATATTTAACATCCTTACTCTATTTCTCACTAAAACTAGATATTTGATATACCCCACATGAAATCTCTCCCTTCTCTGATATATAAATTTAACACACCACACTCTTCATATTTGCATCTTATATATATATATATATCCCTTTCATGTAGAACTGGCCATCATATATGGAGTTTAATACAAATATTTTTTTTAAAATAACCAATGAATTATTTTATATTCCTTTAATTAAACTTCATATAATATGGAAATATCGAAATTTTTATAAACCAATAACTTCATAAAATTTTTCTTCGACCTATTACTATAAATATCTTTAATCTTCCACAAATAGTTTAAAAATTTTATATCTTATCTCCCTCTGATTTATTTGGAATTATACCATACAAATATATACCTTTAAATATAGAAGAATCATAGGGGAATCCCTTAATAATTGAATATTTTAAAACTCCTTAAAATATAGTTATTCAAATAGGAATAAATTATATCAGGTGAGTTAATGGTTCTCTCACATGTAGAATTCCATTGCACATGTTTCTTCTTTACAACATGGATAACTTCTTCTTGTGTCTTGGTTATACTCCACATTGTGGACACCACTAGAATGGAGGTGCATATAAATTAGCATGACTTACCCCAAAAATGTGTCAAACAACATGAAATTTGGATCATATCTTTGATGTTTTCCAATTATTCAAAATCATATATTGAAACATCATGTAAAAGACTTATGCAGTGTAGTGTGTTCCTTGTGGTCTTCATATAGTAATTTTAATTTCGTCACTTGCACAAGGTAATGATATATGTAGTGTATACATTAATGGATTTATAGAATCACTGAGCACTAAAATTTTATCTAGTCAATAGTATACTAAATGAAATTGTCCATACATAACTCAACTCATGGTGAAATAATCTCTATTATATATTGGAACTCATCCTTATTGAACACAAAATCCAAATAGACTTTAATGATATGTGTTTCCAAATTTGTGTAATCACTACCATTGTCTCCATCGTGGTGAAAAACATATCTTAATAATGTTAATTAGTTTATTTACCAAATAACATATATCTAGAAAATGTTCATTAATCCTACTTAAAATCTATTTCAATACATTCACATACTTGGCACAACCTCAAACATCCCATCAACATGATCCTCATCCAACTTCCAATCATTATTAAAAAGTTATTAATCATTTTCATTACCACAAATATGATTTCATCCATTTAAATAATTTATCCATGCATCATATTTGATAAATGAAGGACATAATTCATGAATCCATGCAATACACCACATGAATCTTATTTTTTCTCCATAATATATTGTCAATAAGAACATTCCTTACCAAAATATAGTAAAAAAATACAAAAAAATAACCCCTAGTTATAACAATCACTCCTCTGGATTTTGTTGAAAATATATCTCATAAATCATCTTACCCCACTATCAATAAAATATATTGGGTCTCTCTATATCTTCTTGAATCCCCCTATGTGAACACACTTTTTTCACCATATAACTCAAGATAAATTAACACTTCATAATGTCATTTAAAATTACAAATTGATAGAAACATACTCCCCCTTAATGATTAACTCAAAATTCCTATTTACCTATATGTATTTATTTTCATTAAATCCATTAATAGGTTGATAACATAGTAATTTATTTTCAATAAATCCCCTAGTCCTACTGAGTCAGATCTCAGTGTAGGAAATAAGAGCCTTTATTAACACAATCAATGTTGTCCATTATTAGTCACTGAATATTCATAATCTATATGAATAATTAGAGGCCAACAACTCCTAATAATTGAAACAACATCTCATTAAAAATATAGTGAAATTTTTTCAAAATACTTGGTTGGGGAACATAATACATGCAACATTAATGAACACCACTTCTCAATATCAATCATGTTATTCCACATGATCCATGTCTTCCAGAACCTTCCAAGGTTCCTTTATTTTTCATCAAGGGAGGATAAATATCCTTTATAACTATAAATAAAACTCCACTATACTATATGATATTTTTAGACAACACAAAACGAATTGATCTTCTATTTAACACCCCAAAATTCTAAAGTAATAACATTCTATTCAATAATGTGTATGACACACAACACCAAGTGCATAAGGGAATATAATATCCTGAGACATTAAAATATAATTATTATTTTAAATAATTTCAATATATGATATAACATAAAATTTATGCAATACTGAGTTAGCTTTCATCGCAAGAAACATTGATTTTTTTGATAGATTACGTTACACAGAAGATCGAATCTTACTAAACAACAATATATTATTAAAATGTTATTATTTAATATAATAAGATATAAAACAGATGTTAAATTATTAGTTATGAAAATAATTAACTAAATTATGAAAATAAATGGTTTACCCAAATATAAAATTAATTTATTAGTTACAAATTAATTAGAAATTAATATAAGAACCCATTGAATATAAAGGGAACATTTTTATAAAAAAATATTTTTATACCCACAAACCTATTTTATCCTAACAAATTAAATTAATTAAAATTAGTGAGTGATATTAATTTAATATATATATTATATATTAAATAAATTATTTTTTATATTCATCCAATTTATTTTATAGGAACAAGATAAGAACAAGCCCAATTTTATGCATAAAACCCTATATTTTTATAATGGTAGTTATACCGCCTTTTAATGGAAAACCTATTTTAAAACCAATATTTTGAAGTTTTATTGATTTTATATGTAAAAAAACATGATAATTGAAATTATAAGATAAAAATTATCTTAAGGTAATTTTTTTGTATATTTCTAGGAAGTTTCATTATTTTATGAATACAAAAAAATACTGAATTTTAATTCGAACCTACTTTTTCGTCTAATTTATTTATAATGTTAAATTATATTTTAAATTTATTTTAAAGTATAATTATATAAATTATATATCAATTAATCCAATTTTGGTAATTATAATCAATTTCACTTTGAAATTGGATATAAATTCTTAGCAAACCTTTAAACATTTTTTCTCTAAAAACCCTCAATGTCGTCCCATATACGAGATTAAATTTATATTAATTTCTTCCAATTGTGTGATTGAAATTTGAAAAATGGATTTATTATTTGGAATAATAATAGTTTATAATTTATAATAAGTTAAAATTATTTTTTTTACCAAAGAAAATAATAAATTTGATTAAAATTAATTACAACGATTAAGAGAAATATTAGCTTTACAAGGGACCAAACGTTGAACTTAAGAGCCAAAATGACTTAGAAACTTGTCCAAAATCCATTTTATTTCCATATTTAGAACCTATAATCCATTTTATTGAATTTTTTCCATTATTGGAGCCAATGTTCATAGGAAAAACATGGGTGGAATTCCCTTTACCAAAATTTACAAGAATGTCACTCCTCCTCCACTATAAAATGGCACTCACCCCTCCCACTTCCCTACACCTCTCAAGAAAAATTGGACCAACCAAGATATACCAAAATAGCTTCTAAAAACCATAAACTCAACATATAATCCTAACCTTGGTAATAAATCCATCCAAGGAATCCCTTTGGGGCAAACCAAAATGAGTTACCTGAATAAGAGGTAACATCCTTCCTCAAGCTCTTTTGTTTTATTTTCATTATCAAACACCTAAAATATTCTTATTCCATGATTATATAATAAACTAAGTATAATAAATATTTTTAGATGTTGTTATTTTAAGGTTTCTACCTACACTTACATACACTTACATCTCATTGGTAATAAACTTTATGTTCCTGCACGTCGAACTATCGCCTCAAGAAATGAGGATTGTTCATTTTTTTCATTTACCACCTTTCATGGTTGGGAATTATGATAGTAAATATATTTATATATAATATATTTAATATTTATAATTCATTTATTATTTTTTTAATTCTTATATAACACATAACTTTATTCTTTTCATTTTTTCGGAATACGATAACATCGTCTGTGGAAATGTGAATTACTGTCTCCTCAAAGCGATGTGATTCATTCAGGCTCTACATAGAATATATAAAGGATGGATTTCATAAACCTATTTAATATATATGACATTTATATGATACTATAATTATAATATTCATATACATATATATCATTTACTATTCATTCCTTTGAAATACATCAAGTAAATGAAATCAGTGTTCTTGTGTACATACGGCAAGTCATCTCCATGAATGGTGCATTTCATTTCCTATATCCAAATATTATGGATTATTATAAATACGTATATAATTAATATATATGATATTTTAATCATGTTTTACATTATTTAGATTATTAACCCATGATCTAAATAATAATAATAATAAGTAAAAATGTGAAAACATACTCGACGAACTAGGCAATTAACACGCGAAATAGTGAAAATAATGAAAGATTGTTAAAAACCAATAATAAGGTATTATAATATGGTAATATGGGATATTATAAATAATATTGTTCTTCTTTTATAAGTTTTTTACATTTTTAAAACCATTATACAATATATTAAGGTACTTTCACTCTAAAGGAAACACAAAGTAAGGGATTTCATCTCAATTTTCATTCCATTGAGACATTTATTATTATACACCAATTCACTTTTATATGGTGTGTATACTTCCATTTGACATGTTATATCATGAATACCTATATTATAATGATATTATATGTTTTATTTAAGGTTATTCTTGTATAGGGATTCTGATTCAAATGTTTCAAAGTGCTCTGGGACATGTTGAAATGTTTAAAGAATATTGTTCTCAAGAATAATTTTAATGATCTTTCAATGGTCTTATTATTCTTCATTGGGTTATAATACTTCCTCATTGCTGTTAATATTCGAAGATTATGTGTGTGAATACTTTTTACTATCTATTATTTTATTTCCACTTTCTTTATTTGTATTTACATTTGACACACACAATTTATTTACGGATTGATTCTCACATCAACTTTATGGTCTTTTCAAGGGTTTACATCACAATTTCATATTGTTCGGTATTATTTACACTTTAATTTACATTATAGGAAATTATTATATCATTTTTAGATAAAACCTTTCATTTTATTCTCCTATAGTTATTAATTAACTTTATCATGTTATGGTACCATTTTTCTACCCTTTGGTACTCAAAATGTTTTAGAAAATGTTTTTTATGAAAACCCAACATCATTTCTCTCTTTAGTTAGAGAACCTATTTTCTTCCAAAACCGTATTTTCTAAAAAAGTTTTAAAAAAAATTACCCTTCCTTAAATAATTTATTATATACAATTTTACCCTTCTTATCTCTTAAAAATGTTTTCAATTGGATATTATTATTTCTTTCCAAAAAAGGCATTTTTATATCCTTTTACTTTACAAAAGAAATGTTAGTTTTACCTTGTATGGAATTTATAAATTTACCCACCATCATTTTTTAGAATCTTCCTTTGTAAGATTAAAAGTATTATTTTTAAATAAAATGTTTTCAAATTTTATTTTCAAAATAATCAAGATAAAAAGTATATTTTATTCAAGAATGTTTTTAAAAGATCTTTTTATAGTATTTATATTAATCAACGACAAAACCATTTATTTTTACTCTAATTGGGATATTTTTTATTGATATCATCCTTATTGTTTCTCTGTATGATTTATAATTGATTTTTCCAAGGATAGTATTGAAATTCACTTCCATGATTCCTTTGTTACTACCGCTGAAATATTCAATTTTATATGATGATGGAATTTTGAATTTCCCATAATTATTAATATCATTAATCATAGATATGTTCATTTCCTAAACTATATACCATTTTTTATATGGTGTTTACTTTTAATGTTATTAGATTATTTGGGGAAATATTTATACATCTGTATTCTTTATTCAATACAGGTATTTGATAAGGCATAGTATTTTTTTGATATAAGGAATGATTTGGAAATGTATGACATGGGTTGGGGACTATTTATAGTAAGCCCCTTGATGCATCAGTAGTCTCATGGGATGAAATTAGTTGGGAAAAAAACATTCAAGTTTGTTTCCAAATTAGAGTAGTTTTAAATTGTCTTTTGAAAGGTCTTGATAGTAGATGTAATGTTGGACTAACGAAATTAGTTTATAGCCACTATATTTTAAACCATATTATGAAAGTTCTTGACAGTAACGGTTCAATGTACCTAGAAAACATGGCATCCAATAATTAATCATTTCCTTAATTTAGATTCAGTTATTATTATCCATGATATTTTTGCTTTGACATTATCTATATATGCATTTCATTATTAGTTAATTGATTAAATGTCATGTATTTTAATTTATTTACCTTTCCATATAAATTACTCACTTCCTTCTTAGTTATTGACTACATGGAATGTGTTCTTAGTTATTTATCTTTCCATATTGATTATTCTCATTGATTCATTATTTATTCCTCTATAATTTACCCGTAATAAGAATTTGAGATCACCCTTATTATGTTTCCTTCCCCCATGATTCCCTGAAGTGTATTAAGAAAGATATTCAAGGATACACTAGATGGAATAATGTTATTATCCTCAAAGAAAAAAAAAATATTGTTATATGTGTATTCATTTTTAATATAAGACTAGAGTATGTATAAATTTTACCAAGATTACTAAACTATTAATTCCATTGGGACATGATTTACATATATATTATGACAATTTAATTGTAGTAGACACCAGCTCCGGTCTTACTAGGTTCGGGGCACTATAGTTGGTATCACTGAATGTTCAGCAGGAACCATAGGAATCAGATTTAGGAAAATATATATTACATAACATAACCATGAGGTAGAAACTGAGGATATATATAAAATTAAATACTATATTTTTTGTAAGATATATATTATGTGATTCTTTCTATAAATATATCCATGTATGGATACTATAAGTGGATGTGGATCTGGCACAGATTTACCTAGGGGTAACAACTCTGACAAGTTGCATCAAGCCTGACTCGATAGTAACCTGGTACATGACAACGAGCCTTACTACACACCTAGTTTGACACTCTTGGGGGATAGGCTTAGGATAAATCATACTTTGTTTAAAAACTATTTTGAAGGATTTTAATAGATAATGATGATTAATGACCTTGGTTAAACGTTATACCATGGAGGGACCTTTGTTGAAATAAAATAGATGAAATATTCATGTATTGTGGTTGTTTTGAAAACCTTAGTTAAAATGAAGTTTTAATGTTAACATTATTTCAAGGATTTACATTATATTTATTTTATAAATTATATTAATTTAATTTAGGAAAAGGACAACTTTTATTTCGGGTGACAACCCATGAAGTTCAGAAATTCCACAGGATTTAAACCCATGACTGAAAGATGATAAGGGTTTCTCACCTACCACTAGCCTATGTGATTTCCTGGTTAAACAATCATTGTTTTTAGTTAAAAAATAGACAAATAGATATTAATGATGAACCAATAGTGTAAATTATTAGGTTTATAGATTAATTTCTTAACCAAATTGGTTTTGTAAAATAGTTATATACAAAATTAAAGGCTTGTTTTATGGATCTTACGATATGAAAAAAAGTAAATTTTAGTTATTCATAAATAAAAAAAGGTTTCATTTTAGGATATACATTTCATAGATTAAGTGATGAATTATAATTTTATAGAATTAAAACCAAAAGATGAAATTGTTCATAATAAATTGAAACAAGTAAATTTCGTTATATTTTTTTCAACAAAAGAATTCCTCAACATTAGGAAAAGTATCTTAAAAAAATGATGTACTAATAACTTAATTTATATTTAACTAATGGTCTTTTAAATAATAATATATTAATTACTTTTATTCCCTCAACTTTCCATTTATCATTCAATTGTTTTGTGATCTATGACTCCAATCAATCCCTATAAATATTTACACTTTTCCTCTATGTACGTATATATACTTCCCACTATTGTTTTCCTTCTTAGAGACCTAGTTATATGTTAGTCCATGTCAACTTTGTACTTCCCATTCTCTCTTTTATAGAGGATTTTTTATAAACCCTTCTCACAATGTGGTATTTCAAAGTAGGAAATATCAAACAATTTATTACCTAGGTCAAGTTTAAATTTATAAGATGCAATTTAATTAAGGTCGGGGAGAATGTAACACCCTGAAATTCTAAATTAAGAACATTATATTAGATATCATGTATAAAATGCAACACCAATAACATAATGGAATATAATATCCCAAGACTTTACAATATAATTACTATTTTAAATAAAGTCAATCAATGATATAGCTTGAAATGAATGCAATATTGAGTTAGCTTGCATCACACGCAAGAATGAGTTTGTTCGATAACTTACGTTACACGCAATACCATGTATTACCAAAAAAATATATATTATTTAAATATTATTATTTAATATAATAATATATAACCAATCCATTAAATTAGTAGTTATGAAAATGATTAACTAACTTCTGAAAATCTATGGTTTACAGAAATATAAAACTAATTTATTGGTTACAAATTAATTATAAATGAATATAAGAACCATTTGAATATAAAAGAAATATTTTTATATAAAAATATTTTTATTCCCAAAATCAAATAATTTTTTTATTTGTCCAATAGATTTGATAGGAACTATATAATAACAAACCCAATTTTATGTATATAAACTTATATTTTTATAAAGGTATTTTTATTTCCTTATAATGGTGAACCTATTTTAAATACAATTTTTGGAACTTTTATTGATTTTATATGTCAAGATAAAATTAATATTTTAAATAATAACATAAAATTTATCTTAGGGTAAATTTCTAGTATTTTTCTATGAATTTTTATATTTTGTGAATAGTAAACAATACTGAATTTTAATTCAAAACTAATTTTTCAACTAATTTAGTTATAAGGTTAACTTACATTTTAAATTGGTTTTAAAGTTAACTTATATCAATAATATATAAATTAATATAATTTACATTATTATAATCAAATTCACTTTGAAATTGGATATAAAAACTTGGCAAAAATTTGAACATTTTTACTTTGAAACCCCGATATATTGTCTCATGTGCGAGATTAAATTTTAATTAATTTCTGCCACTTCTATGATTGGAATTTGGAAAATTGGATTTTGTATTTGAAATAATAATAATTATTAATTTATAATAATTTCAACTTAGTTTTTGACTAAAAATATTTGTGAATGTGATTAAAATTAATTACAACGATTAAGAGAAATATTAGCTTAACAGGGGACTAAACTATAAACTTAAGAGCCAAAATGACCTATAATATTATCCAAAATCCATTTTCTGGAAATATATCAGCCATATATCCTATTGGTTATACTTTTTACCATTATTTTATCCACTTTTCATAGGAAAAATGTGGGTGGAATTCTCTTTCCAAAAATTTACAAGAATGTCACTTCTCCTCCCCTATAAAAAGGCACTCACCCCTCCCACTTCCTCACACCCCTCAAGCCACTTTTTAATGACCAATATATTCCCAAATATCTTATAAACATCACTAACCTAAACTTAGAATCTTAAAATTGTTATTAAATCCATCCATGGAATCCCTTTGGTGCAAATCAAAAGGAGTTACCCGAATAAGAGGTAACATCTTTCCTCAAGCTCTTTTGTTTTATTTTCATTATCCATGAACTAAAATATTATTATTATAGGATTATATAATATTATAATTATCCTAAATATACAGGTATTTCTTAATTCTAATTTTTATACCTACACTTACATAAATTTCTATCTAATGGGTAATGAACTTACTATTCGTGTACGTTGAACTACCATCTCACAAAATGATGATTATTCTTTTTTCCTTTACCACATTTCATGACTGAGAATTATGATAGAAAATTTGTTTATATATAATATATATAATATTTATAATGTATTTATGATTCTTTAATTCTTATATAACACATACCTTTATGATTTCTATTTTTTGGGAATATGATAACAATGTTTGTGGAAGTGTGGATTATTTCATCCTTAAAGCAATTTGATTCATTCCCACTATACATAGAATGTATAAAGGATGGTTTTATTAAACCTGTGTAAAATATATGAAATTTATATGATACTATAATTTTAATATATATATATACACACATACATACATATATATCATTTACTTTTCCTTCTTTTAAAACACGACAAGGAAATGAAAGTATCGTTCATGTGAATATATTGTCTACCGTCTCTATGAATAATGTATTTAATTTCCTATCTAAAAATATTATAGATTATTATGAATTCATATATATTGAATATATATGATATTTAAATAATGTTTTACATTTTTTTATATTATTAAACCATGATCTTATAAATAAGAACAACAACTAACAAGTTAAAACGTACTCGACAAACTAGGTAATTAACACTCAAAATAGTGAAAATAAAGATATATTATTAACAAACAGGTAATAAGATATTATATAATGTCATATATGATATTATAAATATTATTATGGTTCTAGTATAAGTAATATACATGTTTAAAACCATTATATAGTAGATTAAATTATTTTCACCAAAAAGGAAACGCAAGGTAAGGGATTTCATCTCAATTTACATTCCATTGAGACTTATTTTTTTATTATGCACCAATTAAATTTTATATGGTGTATATACTTCCCTTTGACATGTTATATCATGAATATCCTTATTCTCGGTATATTCTAAGTTTCTTTTAATTTTATTCTTTATGGGGATTATGATTCAAATGTTTCAAAGTGGTATGAGACACTTTTCAATGTTTAAAGATTATTTTCCCCAGGAATAATTTTAAGGATCATTCAATGGTATGATTAATTTTCATTGGGTTATAAAACTTCCTCATTATATTTAATATTCTAATATTATGTGTTTAATTACTGTTTACTATATATTATTGTATTTCCTATTTTTTATGTGGATTTAATATAAATACCTGACACCAGTTCCCTAGAGTTGGTGCCTTAATTCATTAAATTGGCATGATTACAAGAAAGTTGTATCCCAAAGGAAGGAATAATTTAGTAGTTTTTGAAAACCAAATACATTAATAAGTTAAACATTACAACTTTAAAGGAAAAACAATATAGAAATTCCTTTAACAACATCCATAACTCCTAGGTTATCCCTACATGTCATTCATAATATACCTCTTCATGTCCTGGGAAAAATGAAACATAAGAAATGGGTGAGCTCAAATTCTCAGTAAGGTTAATCAATACATTGGAAGATATCATAAAAATAGATATTAGTTATGGTTAATAACTAAAACACAAGTATTTAAAAATAATCTAGAACACGTTATGGCAGGAATAATAGTTGAATAAATAAAGCCATAATAAAGCACAATCATGGGTATTCTACTAGTTGAATAACCTCATGAACTTTCAATTACTAGTTTCATAATGAGGTAATGAATAATTATGGACATCATAACCATACCATCAAGGCCTCGTGCTCATACCATAAATAACCATTTAGTCATGGCCTTGTTCTAAGACCGTAGTTTGTCTCAGGAGACCAACCGATGCATCGAGGGGATATAGCGGGCTCCACCCGTCACTTAATAAATCCAATGAATTACTCATATTAATGGGTATAAACATAAAAAACATCTACATTCATATTTAAACTGAAATATGAAATGTAAATAACTTTCGCTGAACATTAAGCATAAACACTAACCATTCAGAGTAAATTGGTGAATGGTTTTAAGATAGAACATCCACAATCAAACTAATCATAAACCATTAAATTAAATATGGTAGATGATATCAAAAACTATTAATCCCAAAAATACATACTAATTAATAAATTGTTTAAATATATAAATATAATCTTATAAAATCATCGAGTAATTTTGAGATAAATACACTTTTATTTTGAAAAGAAGAGTTCTTTTGGAAAAATCATTGTATAAAACCAGAAGTGAAGTAAGATATTATTTTCATAATAAAACGAGTTATTTTATAAAGATAATGTTTTATAAAAACATATTTTATAGTTCCCTTGAAAATAGGTAAGAATTTAAGAAATTCCCTTGAATCAAGCTTGTATTTCAGGAAGAATTTTTTAATGATCCATTTAAAACATATAACTCCTCATAAATGAAGGTAGGATTCTGGTTGGTACATATAAATAGAAAATTCACAGATAATTTATGAGTACATATGAATAAATAATAATTTTATTGAGGTAAGTAGAGAATAATAGTAACCCGAATGAAAATAGAGGTTCGAGTAGAAAACCCATACTTTAAGTCTGATGGTATTCTTAACTTTATCTTAGTATCCTGGATAACCAAATTAAATTCATTAATTAATATTTTCAAACCCTATTATTTATTTCATTTATTTATTATATACTTACTAATTTAATTCATGACCATCTTGATGGGTTTAAGAGGTTCAATTTTATTTTTTGGGAGCATTTTCTTCCTTGGTATTCATGAATGGTTTACTTGTATACATGTAATGATAAACATGTAAGATGATGATGGTTGTCAGAATAGAAGTTGTATGTTATTTTTTAACATCCGGAATATTACATGTTTATAAAATTCATTTGGTTATTGGGAGTGAATATGAATCATTATATAAAACTTTAATGATAATTGTTTGGATTAATTGGGGGTTTTTTATCGCAACAAACTCATTTTGACTTATAAATTAATATCATGTGTAAAAAAAGATTTTAGAACCTTATGTAAGTTATAATAGATATATTATAGTCTGGTTCAACCATAAAAATGGTTTCATAACCATTATTGATGACTTTAATAGAAATTGAAAACTCACCATCCTTGAATGTGATAAATTAACACATCTCAGATAGTGTTTTCATTTCTAGTATAAAAGAAGGGAAAAGGATAGATTATGATGAATTATTTAATTATCATAACAAAATTACAGTACATGTAAGTTACTAGAGTTATTATAACATTTTGATGAAAGGATGTGACGTAATAAAAATAAAATAAAGGAAATCGAAATAAAAGAAATGAAAAGAGGAATTTACCTCTTGAAATTATCTTCATTGAGAGCATATTTAGGGGAGAGGTTTTGGTATTTTTATGAGACCAAGGGCTGATGGACGTGGGGGGAAGATTTGGGGGATATTTGAGTAGAATTTTTACAAGAAACAAGGCTTGATAGGAGTGAATAAAAGAGGGAGCGAGGGGGGTTTTTTAGTGGAGGAGAGGGGTGACTTTTGAATATCTTATTCATTATTTTATTATTTCCCTCAAGAAAACCAAAAGTGTTGATTCATGGTAACAATAATAGTAATAAGTGCATGTGAGTTCTAACTAAGTGTGATTACATCAAAACTTATTCTATTAATATTGAATTTAATTGAAAATGTATATATACGGTATTTACCGTATTTTACGATTCATTAAAAATTCGAGTATTTCAGCAAAATAAAAAAAATTAAACCAAACCATTTTTTGATGTGTAGAATTCAAAAATGAACACCATTTAAAAAAACAATAAGTATTATTAATTTAATTTTTAAATAACGTCATAATTTATTCAATAAATAACAATTTTAAAACAATAATTCATTTTATATCACCTTGAAAAATTAATCAAGATCTCATTATCTTATAACCTTAAGAGAATAAAATAATAATATGATTATTTATTCATAAGGGTCATATTACTATTCATAAGGGAATGTTACTATTCACCAAAAATTATGTTTGTCTTGTTGGACTATAAATATATTACTAAACGCAATTGTGTATGTAAGTTTTTCAAAATTCAAATCACAGAGGTGGAAAAATTATGTTTACTGGCTAGTTTATAACAAATTAGTTTATTGTAGAGACTCGATGTTTCATGCATTCAATATTAAAATTATTTATAAATACTTGGGGTGTTATATTCTCTCCCCCCCTTAAAAAAATTTCCTCAAAATTACCAGAATGTTACCTCACAAAAATATTTGGGTAGTTCTTCATCATAAGCTCTTTAGGCTCCCATGTTGATTCTCCAATTCAATGATTTTTTCAAAGTACCTTTACTAGTCAGGTCATCCAATTCCTCGACACATGTTCCTTAGTATCTATAAACCAGATAGGTTTTTTCACAGTAAGATAAGTCATGTTCTAATTATATGCCTTCAGAAGTGAGGACATGCATTGGGTTTAGTATGTACCATGTCAACAAAGAGACATGGAACACATTGTGTACTTTAGGTAGGCTAGGCAGAATTTCCAAATGATAAGACACAACTCCAACTCTCTCCTTAATTTCAAAAGGGCTAATATACCTAGGGATCAGTTTCATTTTCTTCCCAAACCTAATAATACCCTTCCATGGAGATACTTTTAAGAAAACATGATCTCCCACTTGAAATTACAAATCATTCCTTCGATTATCATCGTAGCTCTTTTGTTTTCCTTGAGAAGATTTAATATGGGTTTGAATAGTATTTACCTTCACTGTTGTTTCCTCCACAAGCTCTGGACCGACAACCTTACTTTCACTGAATTCATCCCAACATATTGGTGTACGATATCTTTTTCCATACAATGATTCATATGGTTTCATTTGAATTATTGAATGGAGACTATTATTGTATGAAAAATTCACCAAATGTAAATACTGATCCTGCATACCTTTAAAATCAAGTGAGCATGATCTCAACATGTCTTCTAATGTTTTGATAATCCTTTCTGATTTCTCATCAGTTTGAGGGTGATAAGTAGTACTCAAATGAAGCTCAATATCCAAATCTTACTAAATACTTTTCTAGAATTTTGATGTAAATTAAGGATCGCAATCAGAAATGATTGAAAGAGGTTCTCCATGAAGTCTTACACCTTCATTGATATAGAGTTGTGAAAGGTACTCCAGTGGAAAATCCTCCCTTATAGTGAGGGAATGTGATGATATCATAAGTCAATTCACAATTAACCATATTGCATCATCATTTCTTGATTTTTTAGGTAATCTAGTGACAAAATCCATGGTGAATTCATCTAATTTCCATGTAGTAATAGGTATAGGTTTCATGACTCCTCTAGGATATTTTCTTTCAACCATCACTTATTGGAAGACTGAGCATCTTGATACATAATAAGAAATTTCTTGCTTCATATTGTCCCATCAGAAATGTTCCTTAAAATATATATACATTTTAGTACTAATAAGGTGTATAGAGAAATTAGGACTATGGGAATCACCAATAACTCCATTTTTAGATCAGGTATAGTTGTAACACAAACCCTCTTCCCAAATTTCAGAATTCTATCTTCATATACAAAGTCCTGTAACTTCCCATCATCCACATCACTAATTTTATTTTGAAGATTCTCTTAATTAGGATGAGAACTTTTAATCCTTTATAATAAATATGATTGGTCAAACAATTGAAAAAGTAATAATGTTTCACCTTCTTTTATAATTCCCACATCCATCTTTACTAGGCATATAAACATAGGATCCTTTTCAATCATCATTTTGTTTAGGGATCCATGATCATTTCTACTTAATGCATCAGCTACCATATTTTCATTTCCTGGGTGTTAGTGTATGGAACAATCATAATCCTTGATTAGTTCGAGCCATTTCCTTTGCCTCATATTGAGTTATTTTTGTGAGAATATATACTTCAGACTCTTGTGATCTGTATATATCTCACATCTTTCACTATAGAGATAATGTCTCCATATTTTCAGAGCAAATATTACAGATACTAACTCAAGATCATGAGTTGGATAGTTCTGTTCATGAATTTCTAACTTCCTTGATGCATAGTCAATAACTCTATCATTCTTAATAAGGACACATCCATGTCCTTTCCTTAATGCATAGTTCTTTGATTCATAGTTAGGATCAGTGCATTCACTAATATTCTCTTTAATTATATGAAACATTCCTCACGTTCTTTTTTCCATATGAACTTGACCCCTTTATGAGTAAGTTGGGTTAACGGGTCATCTAATAAAGCGAAGTTCTAAATGAAACGATGATAATTACCTCCTAAACCAATAAAACTATGTACCTCGATTATGTTCATTGGGGTATTCCATTCCTGAACAACCTTTTTCTTCAGAGGATCAACAGATATTCCATCCTTAGATACAATATAGCTAAGAAAAGAAATTGATTGAATCCAAAATTCACACTTTCTAAACTTCCCATATAATTCATTTCTTCTGAGAGTCTTTAGAATAATGTATAAGTAATTTTCATGATCTTCATAGCTTTTGGATTATACCAAGATATAATCAATAAATACCACCATGAAGTCATTGATATATTCCTTGAAACCTCTATTCATTGGATCCATGAAAATACAGGTTTCATTAGTCAATCCAAAAGTCATTACTGTAAACTCGTAATGCCCATACCTAGTTTGAAATTCTGTATTTAAAATATCTTCCTTCCTCACTCACAACTGATGATATCCAGATCAAATTTCAATCATTGAAAAATATTTGTCTCCATGAATTTGATCAAATAAATAATCAATGCGATGTAGGGGATACTTGTTCTTTATCATCATAACATTGATCTCCCTATAGTCAATTCACAGCCTCATACATTCATCTTTCTTTTTAATGAAAAGAATAGGGGCTCCCCATGGAGAAACACTATGGATAATAAATCTTTTATCACTCAATTCCTCTAGTTCTTTCTTATAACTTCCTTATTATTTCAATATGTTTTCGAATCATAATTTGAAATCCAATCCATAACAATGATTATATTAAATTCAATCATGGTTATGGTAATACAATTACTAGATAAAGCACATTCATATTCCATAATGGGGACTTCCTCACACATATTTATTGCAATGATACTTCTCTTAGGATTTTTGACTGAAAAATCCCTTATTAAATCAAATTGTAAATATATAATTTTCTTGGAAAATTGGGAAGATATGAAAGAATGTGATGATCCAAAATAAAATAATGACTTTTCTAAGTTTGAGGAAACAATTAAAGTACCTACCACCACACCATTAGGAACTTCAATATAAACGTTTTTGATCATATAAGCTTATCCTTACTCCCTTGGCCTAATTTGGGGAACGTTTCCTTGAATCCTAGGAAAATAATTTTCATAATGTCCTCTATCATTTCAATTGTAGCATTAATCATTGGTATCTTCTTTCTTCCCCTTACAATTTCAGGATATGTGGCCTTTTTCTCCACACTTGTAACAAACACTCATACCCTTCAAGAAAGTACCAAGGTGTCTCTTCCCAAAATTATCACAGGACAGAAGGTCAACTCTTACCTTATTCCCCATTTCCATATCTCCTTTTCTAGAGTTTTCAACATACTTCTTCTTCTCTAGCTTTCCCTTAAAATCATAATACATAGAGAATTATTTTTTCATATTGATAGAACAAGAGACTATATCTTCATATGATGAGAAACTTTGAAATACTAGATCCCTTCAGAAGTATGGTTTTAAACCATTAAAGAATCGATCAATATTACTCCTTGGATTACGTATGTTGTCTACAGAATGTCTTTCTAATTTGTGAAGTAAGATTCATACATTTAAACATTATTGTCCTCTTTTTTCATCAGATTCAGAAACTACCCTTCCATATATGCTCGTTTTTCACGAGGGAAGTATTTTTCTAAGAATATTTCCATAAAATCATTTCATTCCATTTATTCTATTTCTTCCCCATCCTTTGTGTTTTGAATTAAAGACCACCACTAATATATATCTCTCGATAGATGATAAACCACCATGACAACCTTCTCTCTTTCGTTACATCCCAAAGTGAGAAATATCTTCTCTAATGAACATATCCACTACTCCGATGTGAATGGTTTTGTAGTCCTGTTGAATAATAGAGCATGTTGTCGTATAAAGAGGTCTAACATAGGTCTTCCACATTTCGGTTCTGGATGCTCCATACGGGTAAGTTTATTGTTTATAACTTGATTCAACTGTCCTAGTACAGTTATAAGTTTCCTAGCACATGATGTAGAACCATATTCAACATCATTATCTTGCATCGAAGGGAAATACCTATATGGGACACGTGTGTTCATGCGGTTTCAATTCCTTCCACTAGTCTCCATTTCAAAATAAGAGAATACACTAGATTAGGTTGTGAATCATAATGTATAATCTCAACATAGAAAAACACTTAGTATAAATTGAAATCCTATACATACCTAATCTCATAATCATAAATATGGTTTCTTTGATGAAAATTTACATTTAAATCCTTCATAATGGATTGTAAAGAAAATGTGAATTATCCTAAGAATATCCCCTAGTAGTGTCAAACAAGGTGCATAGTAATGTCCATTATTGTGTACCAGGATACCTCGGGTCAATCCCAAAACTCCTTGTTGGAGTTTTTACTTCTAGGTACATTTTATACAGAACCATGAACATTTATAGTTTTCAGCCAAGGATGTATTATATAGAAAGATCCACATAATATATTCCTTACCAAAATTATAGGACATTTTTGTATGTTTATCCTCATAGTTTATCTTAGGGTTTATTCCCCTAATCTATATTTTCTAAATCTAGTTTCCATGTTTTCAACTAAACATCCTTTGATACCAAGTATAAAGACCCGAACCCAGTTTCTTGGAGGCAGTGCATCAATTCATTACATTGGAACGATTGCAAAAAAGTTGTATCCTAAAGAAACAAATAGTTTAGTAGTTTTGTAAAATCAAATACATACATAATTTAAAAATTATAACTTTAAAGGAAAAAAGAATATATAAATTCCTTTGACAACATTCATACCTCTTAGGTTATCCCTACAAGTCATCCATAATATACCTCTTCATGATCTGGGAAAAATGAAACATAAGAAGGGGGTGAGATCAAATTCTCAATAAGGGTAACAAATACAGTGGAATATATCATAAACATAGACATTAGGCATGGTGAATAACTAAAAACACATTCCTTCCAAAATAAACGTCCACACATTATGTCAGGAATAAGAGTTAAATAAATAATTACATAATAAAGATTAATCATGGGTATTATACTAGTCTAATAACCTCATGAAATTTCAATTAGTATTTTCATAATGGGGTAATGCATAATGTTGAACATCATAACCATACCATCAGGCCTCGTTCCAAGACCATAAATAACCATTTTGTCAAGGCCTTGTGCCAAGACCATAGTTTGTCTCATGAGACCTATCGATGCATCAAGGGGATATAGAGAGCCCCACCCATCACTTATTAAGTCCAATTCATTCATCATATTAATGGGGATCAATATAAACAACACATACATTCATATTGAAACTAACATATGAAATGTAAATAACTTTCCCCAAACATTAAGCATAAACATTAACCATTCAGAGTAAAATGGTATATGGTTTTAAGATAGAACCTCTATTGTCAAACTAACGATAAACCATTCAATTAAATATTTTATATTATATCATAAAATATTAATCCCAATAATACATAAGAATAAAAAATAGTGTTGATATAGATGAAGATGCTCTTATAAAATCATCGAGTAATTCTTGAGAAAAATACTCTTTTACTTTGAAACGAATAGTTCTTTTGGAAAAATATTTGTATAAAACAAGAAGTGAAGTAAGATATAATTTTCATAATAAAGTTACTGACTTTATAAAGATAATGGTTGCTAAAAAATATTATATATTACCCTTGAAAATATATAATAATTTGATAAATTTCCTTTAATCGGGCTTGTATTTTGGGAAGAATTTTTAAAAGAACCTTTTAACACATATAACTACTCAAAATGAAAGTAGGATTCTGGTTGGTACATATATATAGAACAATCACACATAATGTATGTGGAGTAAATATGAATAAATAATAATTTAATTTAGGTAAGTAAAGAATAATAACAACCCGAATGAAAATGGAGGTTCGGTAGAAAACTCATACCTTAAGTCTGATGGTATTCTTCAATTGATCTCAGTGTCCTGAATAACCAAATTTAATTCATTAATTAAAATTTCTAGAACATATTTTTATTTAATTTATTTATTATAGCCTTATTAAGTTCATTCGTGTCCTTCTTTATGGGTTTAAGAGGTTCTATTTTATTGTTTGGAAGCATTTTCTTCCTTGGTATTTATGATCGGTTTACTTATATACATGGAAGAATAGACATGTAAGATGAAAATGGTTGTACAGAATAGAATTTGTATGTCATTTTTTAAAATTCAGAATATTCCATGGTTATAAAATTAATTTGTTTATTGTGAGAGAATATGAATCATTATATTAAACTTTAATGATTATTTTTTGGGTTAATTGGCGGTTTTTTTATCACAACGAACTCATTTTGAATTTTAAATTAATATCATGTGTAAAAAAGATTCCATAACCATAAATAAGTTATATTACATATATTATATTATTTTTTAACTATAAAAATGGTTTCATGAAACGAATTGAAGATGGTAATAGAAATTGAAAACTCTTCGTCCTTGGATGTGATAAATTAACACATCTCGAATGGTGTTTTCATTTCTAGTATAAAAGAAGGGGAAATGAGAGATGATAATGAATTATACCATAAAAAAAATAAAAATTAAATTAAATTTTGGGTACTTTAGTATCATAAAATTTGGATGAATGGAGGTGGGGAAAGAAAAATAAAAGAAATGAATTCGAAATAAATGAAATGAATAGAGGAATTTACCACTTGAAGTTATCTTCCTTGAGAGGCTCTTTAAGGGAGAGGGTTTGGTCTTTTTATGAGACCAAGGGCTAATCCAAATGGGGGAGGATCTTGGTAGTATATTGTATCAGAATTTATACAATGCACAAGTATTGATAAGAGTGAAGAGAAGAGGGAGTGAGGGGGGGTTTATAGTGGAGGAGAGGGGTGATTTTTGAATATCTTATTCATTATTTCATTATTTACCTCAAGACAACCAATAGTGTTGATTCATGTGACCCATAATAGTAATAAGTTCATTTGAGTTTAAACCAAGTGTGATTACATCAGCAATGATGCTAGAAATAGTGAATTTAACAGATAATGTATATATATGGTAAATTACCGTATTCGACTATTCATAAAAAATTTGAGTATTTCAGAAAAATACTAAATATTAAAAAAAAAACCATTTTCTTATGTGTTTAATTCAAAAATGAACTCCATTTTTTAAAAATAATTTTCTAAATACGATTAATTTAATTTTTAAATAAAATTATAATTTATTCGAAAAATAGAAATTTTAAAACAATAATTCCTTTTATATCACCTTGAAAATTTAATAAAGATCTAATTTTCTTATAACATTAAGAGAATAAAATAATGATATGATTAAAGATTCATACGGTTCATATTACTATTCATAAGGTAATACTACTATCCACCAAAAAATTACGTTTGTCTTATCAGACTCTAAATATCTTACGGAACGCAACCGTGTATGTTAGTTTTTCGAAATTCAAATCATAGATGTGGAAAAATTATGTTTACTAGCTAAGTTATAAGAAATTGGTATTTTTTAGAGACTCGGTGTTTCATGCATTAAAAATTAAATTTATTTATAAATCCTTGGGGTGTTACATTTGTTTTTGACACACATAATCTATTTATTGATTGATTCTCACATCAATGTTATGGACATTTTAAGGTTTACATCAGAATCACATTTTGTTTGGGATTGTTTACAATTGAATTTATATTAGAGGAAATTATTGGATCATTGTTCAATAAAACCTTTCATTTTCTTTTCCTCTTATTATTCATGGCCATTATCATGTAATCGTTCCATTATTCTACTCTTTGGAACTCAAAATGTTTTAGAACATGTTTTTTATGAAAACCTGACTTCATTTATATCTTTTTTCGAAGAACCTATTTTCTTCAACAAACCATATATTCAAAAAATGTTTTCAAAAATGATTTTACCCTTCAAAAATTGTTTTATTAAATACTTTTTTACCCTTTTTTCTTTTACAAATGTTTTCAAAGAATCTTTTTGTAGATTTCCAAACAAGTAACTTTTCTAACCTTTTACCTTACAGAGGAATATTTTTTTACATTGTACGGCACATACGGATTTACCTACTGAAATTTCATTGAAGATTCCTTTATAAGTTTAAATTAATTATTTTTAAATAAAATGTTTTCAAAAGTTATTTTCAAAGAAAACTATTTGTGAAAAAAAATTCAAAATAAAAAATATATATTCCTCTAGAATGTTATTAAAATATCTTTTTATAGTATTTGTATTCATTGAAGACAAAAACCCTTTAATTTTAATCTACTTTGGATATTTTATATTGATACTATCCTTATTTGTTCTCTAGATGGTTTATGATTGATTTGGACAAGGATAGAATTGACATTCACTTCATTAATTCCTTTGTTAGTCCCCTTGAAATATTTAATTTCCTATGATCATTGACCATTGAATTTTTCTTAATTATCCATATGATTTATCATGGATATGTTCATTACCGTAATCATATACAATTTTTCATACGGTGTTTACTTTGAATGTTATTTTATTATTTTGGGAATTATTGATAAATATATCTACTTAATCCATTACAGATATTTGATAAGGAGTATTATTTATTCGATATGAGGAATGCTTTGTAAATGTAGGGAATGGGTTGGGTACCATTTAAAGTAATACCCTAGATGCATTGGTAGTATCATGGGATGAAATCAATTAGTGACAAACCCTTTGAGTTTGTTTCCAAATCAGAGTAGTTTTAAAATTTCTTTTGAAAGGTCTTTCCAGTAGATTTAAGGTTGGAAAAACCAAATTGGTTTGTAACCAGTATATTTTAAACCGTCTTATGAAAGGTCTTGATGGTACTGGTTCCATATACCTATGAAACATGGCGTCCAATAATTAATCATTTCTTCAATTTATATTTAGTTATTATTATCCATGAGATTTTCCTTTGACATTATCTATGGATACATTTCATTATCTGTTCATTGATTAAATGGCATGTTTTTTCAGTTATTTACCCTTCCATATTATTTACTCACTTCCTTCTCAAGAATTGACTACATGGAATGTGTTCTTAGTTATTTACCTTTCCATCTTGATTATTCTCATTGATTCATTATTTCTTCCACTTTACATTACCCTTACTAAGAATTTAGACTCAACCTTATTATGTTTCCTTTCCCCATGATTCCCTGAAGTGTACTAAGAATATGCTAGATGGAATAAAATTATTATCCTCAAAGAAAAAAATTATGTGGTGATTTTTTTTACACATTTTTAATAAAAGACTCATGTATGTATCTAGTTTACCAAGGATATTAAATTTTTTATCCTTTATAACATGATTTTCTGGTATATTATGCCAATGTAATGGTTGTAGACATCGGTACTGGGCTTACTAGGTTCGGGGCACTACATTTTACGTGGTAAGAAAAATTTAATTAGAATGTTTCTCTTCATGAAAATGAAATGGATGGTGATGTTATTCTTAAAAATATCGTTACAATATCTTGAAAAACCATTCATATAATAAAAATGGATTAGTAAAAAATAAGTCTACATGATATATTATGTAATTGAGATCATTTAACCGGTTGATAATTATATTATCTAGGGTCCCCCATCATCAAATAAGAGCTTAAATAACGTATGGATTATAAAAATAGTTAGATGATCATTGAGAATCTTATACCATGACTTTTCTAAGGGTATCTATATGTGGACTCAAATATTCCCTTACATTCATTATCTAAACTTCAAATCAGCCTTTATATCCAATGTACCTTCATTATTTATACATGTTCTCACAGAGTCTATCATTTAAATTCATATTCCATCATGTAAATGTAAAAAACACAATATTTCTCCATTAATCTTCTTTAATAAATTATATATCTAACATGGACCACCATATACCCCATGCGTGATCTAATTCTATATCATGTTACTCAAATTGGTGTCTGATTTTTCCAACATTGTTATACTGATTCTAGTTTATATTAGTATTCCAAATATCTGTTAACCTATCTACCCTCATTTTATTGAAATCTGTAATAAATACATTATTTATAATAAATAATTTGAAAAATATAATTTTGATGAATGGATATATGCATGAATGTAAAGATTCATATCATTCTTTGACATCAATTGGCTTAATAAATAACTTGATATACAGAGAATTTCAAAATTCAGATTGCATTGGAGGATTTCAACATGTATAAACAAATTCTTCCTTGAAACATCTTGCATCAATTCTTTTTTCATTCAAAAATATATTCTAGTATTTCCACTTCAAATATATCACATTCTTGGTAACTTGATCAACACACTAAGAAAATATAGCATTTGTTAGCTAGATGATAAATTATATAGTTAAACTAATTTGGACTCATCTACAACAATATCATGTTTTACATCACATATTAAAGTATTGTTACCTTCAATATAGGCCAGTTCCATTATAGATCAACTATGATACCAATATATTCTTCATAATTTAATCATGAATTTAAAGATTCATAATATATTTTCTTATAATGCATATATGGTGGACAACCCCCATGGATTTTATATCCCGCTTTACCCAACATCCTTTATATCATTTTATTTAACAACAAATAATAAATGGGCGAGTGGTTACATAATTTATACTTCATTTATTTAATGTGGTTGATCCTTGTGGACACACCCCATACTTAGAATCTTATTCAAAATCATACATTGATCAGAAACATTTCACCAAGACCCATTTTGGGTTTATGAACAGGATACCTCTTATTAGTATGGTTTGGAATACACTTATTTAGTGATAATAACTTTACCATGATATTTTCCCTTCTTAAATGCATGAATTGTGTAGTTTCTTCCATGTATATTTCTCTATATTTTCTTTCTCCTTGTCCTTGTGGGTTTTGGGGTATGTACCTACCTAGAATTTTGGAGCACTCCTTGTTTAATTTATTTGGATTCATCTTCCAAATCATTAAATATTTTTTTTTGTGAAACATATCCTTCATATTTTGAGTTCCTTTTACGAAAGCCTTATTTTACATATATAGTTACAGGTGTGAAGAAATCATTAGTGATACATGTGGAACCTTCTTCTCCTTTATTATCTTATAATTAACCTACATGTTTGGATTGGTTTTATATGAACTATAATTCCATTTATTCTCTATGAAGTTGTCTCTAGGTAAGACAAATATATGACATCACCATCCATTCTCCCGTATGATTATAGGATAGAAGGATCTGATCTGATTATTTTATCTATATTATTGTACCACTTATCCACATGACCAGTGTAAGAAAAAATAATACATTATCTAATAAAATCATACAAAAAGTATAGTTCTTACAATGATATGAATATTCATAAATGAAATTACCTTCATGGATGAATAAATTCCTTATTATATAATGTTGTTCTTGGAAAAACACGCACTACATTGGTAATTTTGTACTGTTATAACTTTCCTGTAAGGGCCCGAATCCGCGTGGATTAACCCTTTTAATGTTTTCAAAACCAAGGTTCTCGGAGAAGGCTTAGAGGAAGTATAGAGGAGTTCATTCGCAATAAGATGGAAATAGGGGGCAACACGATGTGAACAAGGGGTACATGATGTTTACCGTTCGAGTTTCATAAAAATAAATCAAATCGCCGAGGCGATGCGTTTTTCAGCAAAAGTCACCTCGAGGTAGTAGATGACGTGATGAGGAGGTACACATCGTGTACTACCCCACCACTGGGTTTTTTTAAAGACACACATTCAGTTGGGTTTTTCAAACCCTATGTCTTGAGCACACCCCCTCTTGACCTAAGATGACCCAAATGCCTCTGTCTTCAATGTTTGGGGATTCTTTCACCCTGGATCGGTTCCCCACTATCTTTCTTCGATCCGTCTTCAATTTGAGGTAAGATGTACCTCTCTTATTTGGTTTTATTTGATATGTCTTCTCCTGTTTCTCCTTTCCATGCTATGGGGTTTGATCTCCATGGTTATAAGGGATTTTTTTTGGTTATTGTTGATGTGTTTGTGCTATGACATCGTTGGGTGGATGCAGTTTTTGTGGGGAAGAAGATCGTTATCCACTGCTTTGATCCATTCTCGAGCGAAGAACTTTGAAAACCATTTGAGGTAGGGGATTCATTACTTCTCTTCTTTTACATGAAACCGTAGAGTTATCATGTGTTATCCCTTTTATCACAATGTAATTGACCTAATTAAATACTTGAACTGGATAAAAAGAATTTGTTTGATCGCATGTTGTTGTTTTTCAACGTGATAACGGTTTGCCTCTTGATTTTACAGATAGTGTGATATCTATACTTTTCTTGTTAGTATTTCATTATTGATGAAATTGGTAAATAACTTAAAGATGAAATTAATTGATAATTATTGGATAAAGATTAAGATCCATGAAAATGAATCTAGTTGTTGTTGTAATTTGATGTTAATCAAATTGATGCAGTAAACACTTTTAATTATTTGTGATAACTATAATGAATTTCTGGTTAGGTTTCCCATAGTTGGAACCTACTAAAAATAAACTAGTTATTTCAAGAAGGATTAAATAACTGGATGTTTGATAAAAGATAATTACTCATATGGTTCTGAATTACCCTCATTCTTGTAAAGGACAAGATCCTTATGCTTGGAGTTGTGAGAGCTTGTTGCATGTGAAGGAAAAATTCCTTGTTTAGGTCCAAGAGCCCAGTTTCTTTTTTTTCCCTGCTATTTTTGAGGTGTTATGTTCCTGGATAGATGTTTTGAGATATGGGGGCAGGGAGTCCCATTGTTGTGGCTATAGTTGAGGCCTTGAATGGAATGATACATCGATTTATGAATGTAGGTGTCCAGGAGGACACCAGAGATGATGAAACAAATTTTGTCACGAACCCCTCCCCATAAGGTGTACCCCTCCTACTCTGGAAATGTGTGAAGGGAGATAGTAACCCCCCGAGTCCCACCTTCATTAGGCCCCGGGTTGGCGACTAGCACCAAGGATATAGTAAACACACAAAATGGGAGGCATTACTCTCTAAGAGAACACATGCAAAAGAGAGAGATAAGATTGACACCAACCAACTCAAACTCAGACTGAAATATAAAATAAATCCCAAGTACACATATGTAATGTCATGCAAGAACTAATACAACTAAAAAGGAAAACTGCAAGTACTAAAATAAAGTAAAAATGGTTGCAACGACGAACCCGAACAACTCCTGCAACCCTATGCTATTAGTAATCAGCCTGATCTCCAACCTACTCCAAGTGACCTAAAATAAAGTTTATATATATATATGGTGAGTATAATAGTATACTCAATAGGATCCTCCCCAGAGCCTCTCTTGCAAAATTGATGAAATCATGCTGAAGCACAATGAACAACAAGTGAAACTAACTCATCAGCTAAACATGTATACTAAGTTCCTAGGCTAACCATTGATACTCTCACCAAATATCGCATGCAATATTATATAATATAATAAATAATATCAAGGGTACCCTGCTACCACTTCCCCACTGGTTTTCTACTTTTCCCCTACGTCGCATATCCTAAGCATCTCTCTCCAAAAAGTCTTGCCTGCAGAAACCTAGGCAAAGTACCACAACATTCACCATGTTCAAAAAACTACTACATACATGTAAAAACTGTAACCAAGTATTTTCTAGGAGCCTCCACAGCTTGCATAATGTGTATCACACATCAGTCATTATACCTCAAGCCATGATAGCCTATACACTGTGTAAGGATTCTCAAGACATCACAGCCTATACACATTACACCTATAGTAGTCCAAAGGAAAATATATCTAGAATATATGTGTGTGAATAAACACAAGACATTATAGACCCCTACACACATATATGGGGAAACTAACCATCGTGCCTACCAGCACAAGTAACTACCAAGAGAAGAGAGCGGGGCCAAAGGGGGTAGTCAGCCATCCATCCTCCGAGCAGAATGTTGAAGAAAATACACCCCAGGGCTCAGAATCCCCAGGGTGTCAATTACCCTAACTGATGGGGTGGATTAGAGTATAGAAACACAAAAATTACATGATATAATATATCTTACAACCACACCATGGGAATAACCTAGTCTTAGACTCAACTATAGTTAATGTCTCTCAGACTCTTGGCTGCTAATGTTAAGACTAGTATCCTATAAGAACACAATCATTTAAAGAGCTACATTAGATTACTTTATCCCTTTTTATCAGTTTCACTTTACATTAATTAATTATTTAACCATTAATTAACTATTATTAATTACACATTATATTTCATTAGAATTCCAACCAAGATCCACATCTCCTTTAAATTGTAACCTCATCATTGCATTACACCAAGTTCTAACCCCTTGGGTTAACATCATTTATTCAATCATTTATTAATAGAATTATTACTTTCCCATATTCTTATAAATTTTAGAAAAACATTCTAAGCTACTAAACATAAGGGGATAAACACGGTGAGTAAATGAACTACCCATCAAGTCCTTTCCACCTATATCATGAGCATAGACCCATCCTCCCTTGAGAAGCTAAACACGGAAAGCACGTGGCATACCCAGCGTGTCTTCACCCCTTTTTAAATGAGGGTAAGAAAGACCATATGCCTTGATATGTGGGGATAGTAAATCAGATAACCAACCAACATGATTTGGAAAGCATCCCATCATTCACATCCAACCTGTTTCATCATCTCCAGTGTCCTCCCCAACACACACATGCATAAACTGATGCATCTCGCCACTCTGGGAGTCGAATGCTACAACAACCAATGGTCCTCCCTACCCATACATCTCAAAAAATCCATCCAGGATCATAACACATCATAAGAAGTATGAAATATCAAATCAACTGGGATCTTTTCCCTAAATAAGGCATTATGCCTTCACATGAAATGAGCTCTCACAGCTCCAAGCACAAGGCTCTTGGCCATTACAAGAAAGAGGGTAACTCAAAACCCTATGAGGCATTATCTTTTATCAAAAAACCAGTCATTTAATCCATCTTGAATTAACCAGTTCATTATTAGTAGGTTCCAACTATGGTCAACCTAACCAGAAAGTTATCATAGCTATCACAAATAATTAAACATGCTTGCTGCATCAATTTGATTAAAATAAAATTACAACAACAACAACCAAATTCATTTACATGCCTCTTTATCTTTATCCAATAATTATCAATTAATTCCGGGATAATGTTCTTTACCAATTTCATCAAGAATGACATGCTAACAATCAAAGTATAGATATCATGCTATCTTGAAAAAACAAGATGCAATAACATACGATCGATACCAATTTATTTATCCGGTTAAAATATTTATTATGTCAATTCCATTGTGATCCATTGGGATAAAACATGTGAACTCTACAGTTTTATGTAAAAGTATAGAGAAACCATGAACCCCTACCTCAAAATGTTTTTGATGTTCTTTTCTCGAGAATGGATCAAAGTAGTTGATCACGATCGCCTTACTTGCAACAATTGCATCCACCTGAGGATGTCGCGGAAAAACCGCATAAAAAAACCAGAAGAAAATACCTTAGAGCCATGGAGGTCAAACACCATAGCATGGAAAGGAGAAATGGGAGAATACAGATCGAAGAAAAACAAAGAACGGAGGTAGATCTTACCTTGTATTGAAGAAGAATCGAAGAAAGGTAGCAGGGAACTGATCCAGGATGATGGAATCCCCAAACATTGAAGAGGGAGGTGTCCAGATTGTCTAGGGTCAAGAAGGGGTGTGCTCAAGCTATAGGTTTTGAGAATCCTAATCAGCTGGGCGTATTTAAAAAACCTAGAAGTGGGGCAGTACACAATGTGTACCTCCTCGTCACGTTGTGTACCGCCTTGAGATGACTTACACCGAAAAATGTATCGCCTCGGTTCTTTGTTTTATTTTTCTGAAACCCAAATGGTACACATCGTGTACCCCATGGTCACTCCATGTAGCCCCTTATTTCTATCTTCTTGTGAACAAACTCCTCTAGACTACCTCCAAGCCTTCTCCAAGAACATTGGTCTTCGAAAACATGCAAAGGGTTGATCCACGTGGATCTGGGCCCTTATAGGTTGGATGTGAATGATTGGATGATTACAGAATCTTGTTGGTTGGTTATCTACTTTACTTTCCCCACTGCTTAAGGAAGCTGGTCTTTCATACCCTCCTTCTAAAAGGGGAGAAGATGCGCAAGGTATACCACGTGCTTTCTGTGTTTAGCTTCTCGAGTGAGGATGGGTATACACTATTACTATAGGTGGAAAAGACATGACGGGAAGTTCATTTTCTCACCATGTTGATCCCCCTTGAGTTTAGTAGCTTAGAATGTTTTTTTAAAATTCTTGGGAATATTGGAAAGTAATAATTTTGTTAATAAATGATTGAATAAATGATGTTAACCCATGGGGTTGGAACTTGGTGTAATGCAATGATGAGGTTACAATTTAAAGGAACTGTGGATCTTGGTTGGAATGATAATGAAATATAATGTGTAATTAATAACAGTTAATTAATGGTTAAAGAATTAATTAATGTAAAGTAAAACTGATAAAAATGTATAAAGTAATCTAATATATCTCTTTCAATGGTTGTGTGCTTATAGGATTCATAGTCTTAGCATTTGTAGCCGGGAGTTCGAGAGTTGTTAACTACAGTTTATTCTAAGACTAGGTTATGACCATAGTGTGGTTGTGAGATATATTATATCATGTATGTTTTGTGTTTCTATATACTACTCCACCCCGTCAGTTAGTCCAACTAACACCCTGAGGATTCTAAGACCTAGGGGGTGTTTTCCCCAACATTCTGGTGGGAGGATGGATGGCTAACTACCCCTTTTGGACCCGCCCTCTTCTCTCGGTAGTTACTTTTTTCGATAGGCACGGTGGTTAGTTTTCCCCATATATGTGTGTAGAGTACTATAATGTTTGGTGGTTATTCGCACACATATATTCTAGATATATTTTACTTTGGACTACTATAGGTGTAACGTGTGTAGGCTGTAATGGCTTGAGGATCCTTACTCAGTGTATGGGTAGTAATGGCTTGAGACATAATTCCTGATGTATGATACATGTTATGCGAGCTATGGTGGCTCCCAAAAACTACCTAGTTACATTGGTTACATGGACGTAGTGGTTTTTTTATGAGGTGCGTGTTGCGGTACTTCACCCAGGTGTCTGCGGGAAATCCTTTTTGGAGAGAGATGCTTAGGATGTGCGACGTTGGGGCAAAGCGACAAACCAGTGGGGAAGTGGTAGCATGGTACCCTTGAGATTATTTATTATATTATATACTCTTGTATGAGATAATTGGTGAGAGTATCCATGGTGTGGCTAGGAACTTAGTATACCTATTTAGGTGACGACTTAGTTTCACTTGTTGTTCATTGTGCTTTAGCATTCTTTCATTACTTTTTCTTGAGAGGCTCTAGGAAGAATCCTACTAAGTATACTGTTATAATCACCCTACGTATATATAAACTATTTTTTCAGGTCACTTGGAGTGGGTTAGAGATCAGGCCGGTTACTACTAGCTTGAGGTTGCAAGAGCTCTTCAGGATTTGTGGTTGCTGTCATTTTTTACTTTCTTTTGGTACTTGCAGTTTTTTGTTTTAGTCGTATTAGATCTTGCATGACAATACATATATATACATGGGTTGTCTTTTATTGTAGTCTAAGTTGGATTTGGTTGGTGTCTGTCTTATCTCTCTCTTTCTCATGTGTTCTCTTAGACAGTAATGCCTCCCATTTTGTGTGTTTACTATACCCTTAGTGCTAGTCTCCAACCCGGGGCCTACTGGAGGTGGGACTTGGGGGATCACTATCTCCCTTCTCACATTTCCAGTATAGGAGGGTGTCGTGACAGAGTGGTATCAAAGGTCTGGTTGAGGGATAGGATAGATTTTGGTGTTAGGCACAGGTGTGGCTACATGGGTTGGTAGGGAAATAGTGTCAATTAAGTTTAGCAAGTGATGTAAACACTGGAGACCAGCTGAGACAAAGGTGTTTAGATCCCCCTATGATCTAATTCCCGAAGATTTAAGTTTATAGTGGCTACATAATGAGGTAATACTGGTTTCAGGGTAGAGACCTATGAAAGGATAATACATCCTTATTCTTTGTGACAGTGTTTTAATAGGTATACCATGGGATAGGTTAACCTAAAATGAATAAAAGAAACAAAAATAATTAATTAATGTTGAGTCTTCCATATTCCAGGTTTAGGAGCTCTAACTATTTATTATTTTGTAGGTATGGATCTAGGTCAACGTCCTCTTCAGGTTTGCGTAGAATATGTCTAGCAGGTTGCGCCAGCAGATTATCGTAGGGTAGAGGTTAACGACGATGAAACTTGGAGGAGGACCCTCGGAGATTTTCAGCGCTGAATTCTGTAGAAGTACAAGGGATCTGTTTCAGATTCAGTTAGGGAATACTGATTGGAGGAGGTTTAGATAGCCTTTATTTTGATTCAAGAACATAAGTAGCACTAGGTATCTTTGGTTGTGAGGATTCTACATGAGGCAGTGTGGCAGTGGTGGTTGTTGTTCCTCGGGGACCGCAAGGAGTTGGCGATCTCATGGGAGGAGTTCCGAGAAAAGTTTAGAGTTGAGTTTCTTTATTCAACCACAAAGGCGTCTAGTATCCAAGAGCTACTTACCCTTCAATAGTGGAGCTCCAATGTGCGTGAGTTTGGAATCTTTTTTAGGAACCTTTTACAATATTCTTTAGACTTGTTTCCAGATGAGGAGGGTAGGGTGAGGTATTTCGAGGAGGCTTTGCATCCATAGATCCAGTGCCAGGTCACTCTGTTTATGCTGAAGACATATCTTGAGGTGATGGCGAGGGAATAGGACATAAATAGGATGTTATTGAGAACTGGATATTTATGAGAGGGGAGTCGTCAGGATTCCTCACGAAGTAGAGTTGTTGTCCGGGGTTCCCGATTTTCATGGTAGAAGAGTTTCTGTTTTCCCAAGGGTAGGTCCCAGCCCTCAGCATCTCGTTTCTCTGAGGGTGGAATCTCTGAGGACTATGCCAAGAGTTCATACACTTTTTTTCTTGTGTATGTTGATTCCATTATAAATGAGAGTTCCCAACCTTTTAGAGCAGTCATTATGCACCAGGTGTTCCACTCCAAGTTCCTCCGTTGAGGCAGTTCCAACCGAGGCAGTAACAGCAGGTTGCACCAGCTTTGGAATAGAAGAGGGCAGATGGAGAAGGCAGAGGACAACCCTGAGATACTCCCTATCCTCAGAGAGAAGAGTGCGGCTATGTTGGTGTTCATTATCAGGGTCATAGAGTCTGTGTTGGAGGTATTGGTAAGCTTCTTGCTTTAGCGTTGCTACCGCCAAGCGAGCCAGACATCATTTGAGGTACCCTTTACTAGTTTTCTACTTGGGTGTATGCCTTTTTTGATTCAGGAGTGACGCAATCCTTCATATCACCTTCCCTTATATGTTCTTTGGGACTTGAGGTAGAGAGGCTTCCAGTGCCCCTAGCATTGACTATGCCAGTTGGTGGTCGAACAGGCTTGTTTGAAGAATGTAGAGACTATGAGCTAGTGTTGGGACAACACTGCTCTTGGGGAGATTTTCTATGTTTACAGATACACCCATATGATTTCATCCTTAGAATGGATTGGTTGTATTCAGTTTAGGCTATCATGGATTGGTTCAGGAGGCAGTTGGTATTCTTCGATGCTGATAGAGAGCCATCAGTTTTTTTTGGTGAGTGGGACCCTCAGATGGGTTAGAGGCGTGTTCTGTCCTAGTCATCCTTGATGGCTGAGATGATGATAAGTTATTCAGAGGTTCAGTAGTTGGAATTTCCTAGGGTCGTAGAATATTACCCTGATGCCTTTTCAGAAGTGGATGTAGCATTACCCCCTCGACGAGAGATTGAGTTTAGGATTGAACTACAGCCAGGAGAGTCTCCTATCTCTATTTCTCTATATAGGATGCCCCCTTATGAGTTACAAGATATATTTGTATAGCTCGATAGTCTGTGATAGTGCGGTTTTATTTGACCAAGGGTGTCACCATGGGGTGCACCCATTTTTTTCATGAAGAAGGGTGACGGTAGTTTGCGGTTTTGTATCGATTATCATCACTTAAACAAAGTGAAAGTGAAGATTCTATAACCTATTATGGATTGATTATTTATTCTATCAACTGAATGGTGAAATTTGGTTCTCAAAGATCTACTTATGGTCATGATATTATCATATGAATGTGAATGTTGAATATATCTCGAAGACTGCTTTCTATAGTCATCATGGGCATTACGAGATCATTTTAATGTCATTCGGTGTGACAAATTACCTAGCTGTGTTCATGGGATTGATGAGCGTTGTGTTTTGGGAGTTCCTCAATAAGTTCATGGTGGTTTTCATCGATGACACCCTTGTGTACTGTTCATCTGAGGAGGAGCATGCAGAGCATTTTCACACCATTTTGGGAGTTCTTCATCAACATCAGTTGTTTGGGATGTTTTTGAAGTGTGTGTTTTGGGCTAGAGAAGTCCGTTTCATGGGGCATGTTGTATCCCAGTATGGAGTAGCTATGGATCCATCAAAGATAGAAGCATTTGTGTCTTGGGAATCCCCCAAGATAGTGGAAGAGGTTTGAAGTTTCCTTGGTCTCGCAGGATATTATAGAATATTCGTAGTTTATTTATCTAGGGTTGCAACTCTTATGAAAGTATTGACATGGAAGGATCAAGCATTCATATGGACTGATCATTTCCAGGAAGCTTTTGAGTATTTAAAGGAGAAGTTGGTAAGTGCTTCTGTTCTTTTTCTTCCAGCACAAGAAGTTCATTTTGATGTTTTATGTGATGCGTCGTATCTGGGGTTAGGCTATGTTTTGATGAAGTATAGATCAGTCATTTCTTATGGGTCTCGGCAGTTCTACCCCCATGAATATAACTATTCCACCCATAGTATCGAGTTGACATTTATATTTTCTCCTCTAAAGTTGTGGAGAAATTACCTCATTAGTGATTGCTTTATGGTTTCCAATGATCATAAGATCATGAGTTATGTTTTATCCGAGTGTGACTTTAACTTGCGGCAGTGTCGATGGTTGAAGTTCTTACCTGAATAAAACAACAAAATCTTGTATACACCTAGAAAAAGGAATGTTGTAGCTGATGCACTGAGTAAGAAGTCATGTAGTGATGTAGTGCATGAATCGGGTGATTCTTGGAGAGTGATGTAAGAACTTTCAGCATTACATCTTGATATGGGGGAATTTGGGGGAGGGGGTTTTCTTTTTTCAGATGATGGTGCAGTAATCTCTGGTGCAACAAGTGGAAGTGTCTCAGTTGGGGGATCTAGAGGTGGAGGTCTGGAGAGACTGGGTTATTTTTGGGGAGGCCTCTAATGGTTGGTCTGAGGATGAACAACACCAATTGTTATATCATGGAAGGCTTTTCATTCCTTTTTCGATGGGTGATATGGTTCTTAGAGAGTTCCATATATCTCCTTTAGTGATACATCATGGCAGGAAAAAGATGTACCGATCCTTGAGGAGTCATTTTTGGTGGCCTGGGTTAAAACGTGCAGTTGTAGAGTTTGTGTCTCGATGTTTGGTTTTCTAAAAGGTGAAGGTCGAGAACTGTGTCCCCAATGGTTTTCTCCAGCCATTAGATATTCCTCGGTGAAAGTGAGAAGACATCTCAATGGAATTTTTTACTGGTTTACCTAGAGATCAGGGAGGCCATGATGCTATATGGGTGGTAGTGGATCGTTTGATGAAATCTGCCCACTTTATAGAAATTAAAGAATCGAGCGCAGTAGAGGTTTTATCAAGGCAGTATCTGGAGGAGGTGGTGAGACTCCACAGAGTCCCTAGGATGATCATTTCCAACCGAGATCCTCATTTTACCTCTATGGTGTGGAGAGGTCTCCATCATGATTTTGGATCTCAGTTATGCCTTAGAATTGCTTTTCATCCGCAGACAGATGGTCAGAAAGAGCGGACCATCAAGACACTTGAAGACATGTTGCGCTCTTATGTCCTGGATTTTGGAGGTTCATGGATGAGGCACTTACTCTTGGTAAATATCTCTTACAATAATATTTTTCACTCCACCATAGGTATGGAACCGTTTCAAGAATTTTATGGATGACCTTGTTGTTTTCCGCTGTGCTGGATTGGGGTTGGAGAGTCAGCAATTCTCAGACTGAAACTAGTGTAGAATATAACAGAGATGGTTTAGGTGATTTGTGAGAGGATGAAGGCAGTGCAAGATCATCCGAAATCATATTTTGATCAAAGGAGGAGACCTTTAGAGTTTGATTTTTCAGATCATGTGTTTTTGAAGGTGTCTCCCCATAATGGGAAGCGAAGATTTGGTTGTGGGAGTAAGTTTTCTCCCCGTTTCGTTGGCCCTTTCGAGGTGTTGGCTCATGTTAGAGCCATGGCTTATCTGGTAGAACTTCCCCCGAAGATGAGCTGGATACATGATGTTTTTCACATGTCGCAGCCCCGTCATTATCTTCATGATTAATCACACATAATCTATTGGGCAAGATTGATTTTTATGATCATGAGACCTTCGAGGAGCAGACTTTAGAGATCCAGGACCGTTTGGAGAAGGTGTTTCATGGTCGTTATATCCCCTTGGGTTTTGTCTTGTGGTTGCATGGTGGCGTGGGGGAGAGTACCTGTGAATGTGAGTCACAGATATGTGCTTAGTACTCCGAGTTATTTTATGTTTAACTCTTTTCATGCAATGATGTTCATTTTGTGGTTGTAGACCTTTCCTATATGTGATATGGCTTTATTTTGTGGCTTTTTGTGGATTGCTCTCATTGAGAGGTATCTCCCCCAATAGATCATTTAGGAGCTATTTGTGGTTGTTGTGATGTGTCATGTTTTTATTTTGATGTGGTTGAGCTCCTATGGTGGAAAAATCCTTGAGAGGTATCTCACAGAGTGGTTGTTTTGATTACCACTTTTTTTTCCTCTCTGGGTTGGTTTTGGATTCTTGAGGATGATAATGGTTTGAGAGGTATCTGATGTAAGGTCTCAGATCCGTGTGGATTGAACCTTTGAATGTTTTCAAAGAGCAAGGTGCTCGAAGAAGGTCGGAAAAATTCTGGAGGATTTTGGTCACAAGAAGATGGAAATAGTGGGCTACAGGACATGAAAAAGGGGTACACGATGTGTAGCGTTCAGGTTTCATAAAAATAAAACAAAGTGCTGAGGAGATGCATTTTTTGGCGTAAGTCGCCTCGAGGCGGTACACGACATGACGAGGAGGTACACGTCGTGTACCGCCCCACCGCTGGGTGTTTTAAAGGCACCCATCCGCTCATGTTTTTCAAACCCTATGGCTTGAGCACACCCCCTCTCGACACCAGATGACCTAGATGCCTCCCTCTTCAATGTTTGGGGATTCATTTATCCTGGATCGGTTCCCTACTACCTTTCTTCGATCCGTCGTCAATCCGAGGTAAGATCTACCACCGTTCTTTGGTTTTATTCGATACTTCTTCACTCGTTTCTCATTTCCATGCTATGGATTTTGATCTCCATGGTTCTAAGGGAGTTTCTTTTTGTTGTTGTTGATGTGGTTGTGCCACAACATCCATGAGTGGATGCAGTTGTGGCAGGGAAGGCGATCATGATCCAATGCTTTGATCCATTCTCAAGAGAAGAACTTTAGAAACCTTCTGAGGTAGGGGATTCATTTCATATCTCTTATTTTATGTGAAAATGTAGAGTTATCATGTTTTATCCCTTGGATCGCAATGGAATTGAACTAATTAAATACATGAACCTGATTAAAATAATTGTTTTAATCAAATGTTTTTGTTTTTCACCGTGATAACGGTTTGCCTATTGATTTTCTAGATAGTTTGATATCTATACTTTTCTTGTTAGAATATTGTTCTTGATGAAATTAGTAAAGAATGTAAAGCTGATATTAATTGATAATTATTGTATAAAGATAAAGATCCATGTAAATGAATCTGGTTGTTGTTGTTGTAATTTGATGTTAATCAAATTGATGTAGTAATCATGTTTAATTATTTTTGATAGCTATGATTACTTTCTGGTTAGGTTTCCCAAAGTTGGAACCATCTAATAATGAACTGGTTAATTCAAGATGGATTAAATAACTAGTTGTTTGATAAAAGATAATTCCTCATAGGGTTCTGAGTTACCATCTTTCTTGTAAAGGCCAAGAGCCTTATGCATGGAGCTGTGAGAGCTCATTGCATGTGAAGGCAGAATGCCTTGTTTAGGGCCAATAACCCAGTTGCATTGTTATTTCATGCGGCTTGTGATGTGTTATGAGCCTGGATGGATGTTGTGAGATGTGGGGGAAGGGATTCCCATTGGTTGTGTTGGAAGTTGACGTCGAGAGTGGTGAGATGAATCAGTTTAGGCATGTTAGTATCTGTGAGGACACTAGAGATGATGGAACGGGTTGGATGTGAATGATTAGATGCTTACTGAATCTTGTTGGTTGGTTATCTGCTTTACTTTCTCTAGTACTAAAGACAGTTGGTCTTGCTTACCCTCCTTCCAAAAGGGATGAACACGCATGGGGTATGCCACATTCTTTTTGTGTTTAGATTCTCGAGGGAGGATGGGTCTACGCTCCTGCTATAGCTGGAAAAGACTTGACGGGTAGGCCATTTAGTCAGCATGTATATCCCCCTTGTGTTTAGTAGCTTAGAATATTTTTCTATAATGTCTGGGAATATGGGAAAGTAATAATGATGTTAATAAATTATTGAATAAATTATGTTAACCCATGGGATTGTAACTTGGTGTAATGCAATGATGAGGTTACAATTTAAAGGAACTATGGATCTTGGTTGGAATGCTAATGGAATGTAATGGGTAATTAATAATAGTTAATTAATGGTTAAATAATTAATTAATGTAGAGTGAAACTGATAAAAATGGATAAAGTAATCTAATGTATATCTTTAAATGGTTGTGTTCTTATAGGATACCTAGTCTTAGCAGTAACACCTAGGAGTCCAAGAGACGTTAACTGTAGTTGAGTCTAAGACTAGGTTATTCCCATAGTGTGGTTGATAGATATATTATATCATGTACTTTTTGTGTTACTATATGCTACTCCACCCCGTGAGTTAGGGAAACTGACACTCTGGGGATTCTGAGCCCCGAGGGGTGTTTTCCCCAACATTCTAGTGGGAGGATGGATGGCTGACTACCCCCTTTGGCCCCGATCTCCTCTCTTGGTAGTTACTTTTTCTAGTAGGCACGGTGGTTAGTTTTCCTCATATATGTGTGTAGAGTTATGTAATGGTTTGTGCTTATTCACAAACATATATTTAGTATATAGTTTCCTTTGGAATACTATAGGTGTAACGTGTGTAGGATGTGATGGCTTGAGGATCCTTACTCGGTGTATGGGATGTAATGGCTTGAGGTATAATGCCTAATGTATGATACACATTATGAAAGTTTCAGTGGATCCTGGAAACTACCTGGTTACTTTGGATACATGGACATAGTGGTTTTGTTGCATGAGGTTCATGTTGTGGTACTTCACCTAGGTGTCTACGGGAAAGCCTTTTGGAGAGAGATGCTTAGGACGTGCGACATTGGGGAAAAACAGAAAACCAGTGGGGAAGTGGTAGTAGGGTAACTTTGATATTATTTATTATATTATATACTCTTGTATGCGATACTTGGTGATCGTATCTATAGTGTGGTTGGGACTTAGTATACTTATTTAGGTCACGAGTTAGTTTCACTTGTTGTTCATTGTTCTTTAGCAAGCTTTATTTACTTTCGCATGATAGGCTTCAAGGAGGATCCTACTCAGTATACTGTTATACAACCCCTACATATATATAAAATGTTTTTTTTATTTCACTTGGAGAAAGTTATAGATTAGACTGGTTACTACTAGCTTGGGGTTGCAAGAACTTTTTGGGCTTCAGGCTTCGTGGTTGTTGTTGTTTTTACTTTATTTTGGTACTTGAAGTTTTCTGTTTCAGTTGTATTAGTTCTTCCATGACATTACATATGTGTACTTGGGTTTTATTTTATATTGCAGTATGAGTTGGATTTAGTTGGTGTCTATCTTATCTTTCTCTTTTTCATGAGTTCTCTTAGATGGTAATGCCTCCCATTTTTTGTGTTTACTATACCCTTGGTGCTAGTCGCCAACCCGGGGCCTGTTGGAGGTGGGACTAGGGGGTCACTATCTCCCTTCTCACATTGTCAGCCCAGGAGGGGTACACCTTGTGGGGAGGGGGTCATGAAATTTTTATATTTAAATAAATTATTAATCATTATAAGGATTGATAATATAGTTTTTATATAGTGAATATTAATATTAATATATATTAAGGGTTATGATAATGTCTAATTGACCTAGATGAAAGATGTGATTGGCTCAACTAGTATGATCTTATCCTATGAATCCCAATTATCAGAGCTTCCAATAGAGATAACATCAAAAGGATTTTTGCTTAACTAATCTCAATATGAGATTCAATAAGTGAAGCATGAACAAAACCATTTATGGGAGATATTCAAGCTCATTGAGATCATGACCTAAACCATATATATTAAACCACCCCATGAATGTCTCGCCATTACACACCTTACCATTAGGGTGTTCAACTGAGTAAAAAAGGGTTATTTATCTAGACCCAAAAAATATGAATTTTAATATTTCTTTGTATAATAAATAAATAATCCTTTCATTATTAAATAATAATGATTAATGAATAAGTTTTATAAAAATCATATTTTGATATGAGGAAACAAAAATTGTATTTTTGGGATATATAATGTCTTCATTAAGACCCCATTTTTAAGAATTAAATAATTTTTGAAATAATTGATATTTTAATAAAATATTATTTCTAAATAACATTTATTATATATAAATGAAAATATAATTTTTATAAGGGTCATAAAACTATTATTGTAAAAAAGTGTTTTTCATTAAACAGATATTCTTTATTTAAAAGTGTAATACCACATATGTATAGAATTATTTTGATACAATGAATATTTTTTTTAAATCATCATGTTGAAATTATTCAATAGTGAATTTTCATAATTTTCTGAGATATTCAAATTTTTGGGTAAAAATAAAACATGATATAAATATAAGGATTGTATTATAACATCATAAAAAGTCTAAAGTGAAGTAATATTTGACATAAAGGGTATCCATGACCAAATATACGATTCCCTTTAAAAATAATTTATTTTTAAGTTGTTTTATTAAATTTATAAAGGATTAATGAATCCTTAAAAACCTATATTATATTTTATGGTTTTAAAATCAATTCATTGTAAACATGACTCACTTCCACAACATTAAAGGTATTATTTTAAATATATAAGTACTTAAATTTGTAAAATAATTAAAACCAATCCACATTTTTAGACACTATGGGAAAAAACATGGGATTGATTGTGTTTTGGATTATGTTATCATATAGATTCCAAAATTTAATTTTGATAATTAATTTACAATCCTCCCTACATTTACTATATAAACCCCCTAAAACAATCATTCCACGTCACTCAAAACCCATGGATCACAACATTTCTCTTCCCTTAACTTAATAGAGACCTCCAAAGGATTCCCAAATCTCCTAATAATCTCCTCTAAAGCTTTTATAATTTCCCTCTCTAGGTAAAGGATTCTCTCATTCTCCTCTTTATTGAAGAACTTACCTTGTATTACGCCTTTTGATTTCAACTTATGCATGATGGAATATGTTTTGTAACATACATATTACATTACTTATAATCCATAGGTTATGAGATACGCCTTAAACTCTCATTAACCCTCTTCCATGAACCCCTGTGTACCCTTATTAATCTACCAAATTTATCCAGTGATTTTCTATGAAAAACATTTGTTTAGTGAATACCAATCCCCATTTCTACTCAAGGGTGTTCAAATATATGTACATATCCTTGATTTATTTTTGTATTTCCAAGTATCTAACCCACACTACATGATTTTGGGATTAAAATTGATGAATGGAATTTTTATGTAGTATTATTTATTTGGCACACTTATGCATGTACACAATATGAATGTGATGGGTGTGCCTGAAATAACATAGCCCTATAATGAATTGGGTAATGTTCTAATATCATAAGATCCCATGTATGGTTCAAGTTATTTTATCCTATGCACATTATTTTATTTTTTCTTTGAGGTTATCCTTGACTTATGCCTTTTATTTCATGTTCTATGTTGTTTCTACATTCCCATGTTGCCTTTATGTTATCACATTATATCATGCCTCACTGTTCAAGATTATGCTTCTGGCCCTCTTATGTTAACTCGATATTCCTATTGGTTCACATGTACTACTTTAGGTTATGTTATTTTTTGTTTATTACCTTACTGGGATTTATTTATCATCCCTTCCTTATGTATGTTCTCAAGTTATCACGTGAAACTTTAGATAAATGATTCAATTTTAGTAGCATGATCCATATGTTGTCATTAATATTGTCATGTCCCACATTCATGTTGTTATTCTATGTACCTAATTACACAATAACACTAGGTTTAATGATATATTGGGTTTTATTATGATTTATATTATATAATAAATCGTGAATTAATGTTTATTAAATACAAGGGTTGTCAAACTTGGTAATCAGAGGAATGTATAGTTATCCTTGGGGATAAGATTAAAAATACATTGTGAAAGATATATGGATAAGACTAAAAATTGGAACACATCCCTAAATTTTGGCAAGGTATAGAGTATGTGGATTCTATGAAAATATATTAGTTTCTGGAAACTACAAGTGGATGTGCCTCTGACACAGACGCACCTAGTGGTAATAACACTGAAATGGGCACATTGAGTTTTGACGCAATCTTTACATGGAACATGGAACCTAGCCTTACTACACACTTTATGTTATACTCCAAGGAGATATTTTTAACACTCCAAGCTTCCAAAGTATGCTTCTATTCGAATAATACAATAGCTTGTGTTGTTCACAGCTCCGAGTTCTAGCATATCCCAACCAATCAAACTAGCCGTTTAAAAAGTAGTTATGAATAGTAATATCCACTTTTTTAAATTTTATAAATTCTAGTTTTAAAGATGGACTTCTTTTTTTGATTTGGAATATCAAAATTAACTTAGGGTGAATTTTTGGTATTTTTCTGAAATCTTTCAATTTTTGATGAATAGTGAAAAACACTGCGTTATTATTTAATACCGACTTTTTATTTTAACAATTATTTTTAATTTAAATTTATTTTAAAGTAAAAATAGATACATAATACCAATATTAATCCAATTTAATTCATTTGATTAATTTTATAATAATATTAGCTACATAAAATTTTATTAAACTTTTTAACGTCTTTTACCCATTTTCTAGTCACATTTCCAAATCTTCATAAAATGTAAATTTACAACTTATGTGAATTGAATTTCAAAAATCCAAAATACACAGTTGTCATCAGTATGTAAATTTTTTTTCAATAATATGAAAATAATTTTTGGTGAATAGTGACTTTTGATTTTTATTTACCACGGTTAAAAGTAAATAGGGTAATTAAAGGTAGAAATAATACTATTATAATATAAAATGAGCCCAACACATGTCCTAATTCTATTTTATAATTGTTTTTCGACCAAAATAAACCTTAGTACAAAAGTAATATCATTTTTTATCCATTTTTTGTTAGATTAGGACATTTATTATATTTTATTTAAACAAGAGTAAAAAGTTTTAAATTCAAATTTTAATAATTAACTATTTTTAATATGGGGTTACACATAGGATAAATTCGACTATAAATATTAATTAGAAATATAAAAATATTTCCTATATCATGGTATTTTATTTATAATTTTTAGATATTATATAATTAAATTTATTTATGACACAATGATGATGCAGTAATTACCTTATTAATGAAAGATTAAAATAATTGATATTATAAATATTAAAATAAATGTATATTAAAACATTTGATACCATTCAAGAATTTTTTAAGTGAATATGACATGTTAGGATTGATTCAATGTGTTTTCTTAGAAGTAATGATGTTGTTATGACTTTCAAAAAAACCAAAAACTAAATAGTATCCAAATTGACATAAATGAGTTTTTAAAACACATACTATTTTATTAAATAATATAATATTCCAAAAAACAAATATTTGGCCAAACGACATATATAATGTTAGATATTTCATTAATTAACCACTTGATATTCTCTTGGTATTTTATAGTAACCATATTAACCATGTACTATAAAAATACAAGAAGACATGGTAAAAGTTAAACTATTTAACTAAGAGTTAAATCTAAAAGATAAGGTTAATATGGTGAACTAAACTTGTCTAAAACCTATGTGTTGAGAAGATTTAAACGCATACCCACCTTATTATTTAAATAAATCCATTTGGATCTATTAGAAACTGAAAATAATTTTATAATAAATTAATATTTCAAGCTTTTCCTAAAGTGTCTGTCACCTCTCTTATAAAAGTGTATTTCCCCTTATCTTAAATCCATACCACCAAAGTCATTTGGATCAGAAAAAACCTAATCAAATATCCTCAAAACTACCATCAATTCAACCTATATTCCTTACATTTATCAGAAAGTTAACCTATGGATCCCTTTTTTTCAAATCAAAAGGAAGGACCTAAAGAAGAGGTAATTATTCTATCACCTCTTTCAAAGTTATTTTCTTCTTCTACTTCATATTTATTTGATATTTACATAATAAAACAATAAATCCAGAAACTTGATACATATTTAAGTGTTATTATAAATATTATACAACTATATTCATTATTCCATCCATATTATGAATGACAAAGTCACCATATGTCTGTACGTATGGCTTACCATCTCTACATCGTGGTGTAGCTTGTTATTCAACACTTCCTTATTTGGATGGGTATGATAATGAGTATAATTGATGTAAATAATAAATATAACATGTTAATGATTATATATAAATAATATACCATCCAATTACATATGATTTCACCATCAATAGAATGATATTGTCACTCGTGCGTACGTACGGCTTACCGTCTCCACGACGCGATGAGATTCCATTCCCCATCGTAACTATTCAAGAATAATTTTCATTTTATGATTAAAAAATAATTTTTAAGAACTTATTATTATTCTATATATGAATCAAATACATCCTATACATAACAAACATGACTTAAATAACAAAACATAATGGAAAACAAATCAGTTAACACACGAAAAAATGATAATACAAAAATGTTATTAACAAAGAAATATTAGAGGATTGGCCGTGATGTCGTGACACGTCAAATTGATTATATTTTTAAGATTGATTTATAGTCTAGGGTAAACCCTAGGTCGTCTCTCAAGGAGCGTTGGTAGGTTTAGAGTGTGTATTTTTGATAAAAATGTCTAAGAGAGGGGTGGTTTTGAAAACAGCTTAAAACAATGACTTAGTTGAAATAGCTTAAAAGATGAGTGACCAAGTGGATTTTGAGAAATATGAGATAAAAGGGTCGATGTGATTTCACTACACACATATCAAGTTCATTGTTCATAGAGATTCATCTTAGGTTTAGAGTAATCCTTTGGTTAGAGTTAATTGGAATCCCGATTAATTCCTAAGCTTTTATTTCAAAACTTTACGGACCAAACCTTGACGTAACAATCGTATTGTCAAGGTCCAGTACTTATGCATAGAATAAGAGCTTCCAAAGCATATTGAAATCTCAATAAGGTGGGTATGAAAAGGATTCTTGTGATGTCCAATCGGAACAACACAAGTCACGCACTCAAAACCTCACACCTATCGGTTAGAAATTAAGAGCATAACACTCACATGCATCAAATCAAGAATTCAAATATGAAATAAGATAAGATACATGGAATGAAATGTTTAAAAACCCAAATTACTCCAAACCAGTAGCTAATTTATGCATCGGAACTCCCTTGTCATGTGTGTAGCTCCCTCACAACGAACACCCAACTTTTAGCTCGACATCGGGAGGAGGAGGAAGCTCGGGTGGAACTTCTTCTTCATTGTTGATATCCCTATGAGGATAGAGACCTCCAGAACCTCCAAGGTGATTAGGAGACTCTTCTAGGACTCCAAATTGGCAGCACTTCACTCCTTGGCCGAACTTGCAAATGAGGATCCCAAGGTGCCCTTTTATAGGAAATGTGGGAGGTGGTTTTGGGAACACAGATTTCATCAATCCACTTGCAGGACGCGTTTCGGCATTCAGACAGTCTTATCTCGCTTTGGAGAAAATAGACAAGTTGTAGCCCTACCTCTTGACTGTCTCCACAGAATGTTTGGCACCGTTTGGACAACTAATGCTCGAGATATTGATAAAATACAGAACACCGAATTTGACTTGGTCCAAATTCGGTGGCTCGGACAGATCAGTTCGTATGGGCCCCATGCAATCCGAATCAGGATTCGGTTCCTTAATAGGAAATGTATAATATTGAATTTTGGACAGGCCCACAAAATTTCAGCCCATTTGGATGCACGGATTTTGTGTACTATTCAAAACAGTGGACAGATGTCCATGGATCCATGCAATTTTGGCCCAGTTTTCTTTCACTTCATCAAGAGCCCTCCAAATCACCTCCACCTACATTGTAATTTTCAAAACAAGTATCATTGACCTATTTAATAGTGATAAACACTAAATTATTGAATCAAAAATGAAGTACAATTTGATAATATTTTTATAATTTTTAATACAAAATATGTTTAGCACAGCGGTGTAAGGGTGAAAATGAAACAGTGAATCGTGGTACGATCATACCCCCACACCTAAACATTTGCACTCCTGGGCAAAGTCACATATTCAAATACAATGACTCATATATATATATATATATCCAACATCATAAAGATTTATCATTTGAGTAAATTTTATTTAAAGTAAAGTGATCAATGCACGAATCACAGCAAGGAGTTCTTCCTAGTGAAAATAGAAAAAGATGTCTCATAAATCATATCATAGTGAAATTCAAAAAGATTCATGATACCCAATTGAGAAAGGAATTCATAAGTAAACCATGACACTAAATATCCATGTGTGTGTGTGAAAACCATTCCATGCTATTCTTTCCACTTGATATCTAATAAATATATGTTATTTTAACATTTTTCAGCTTAAATGATTTTCTCACCGAACCTGTCCTACATCCTTTGCAATCATATTTCAAGACCCACTCATTTAAGCATTCCCAGAAGTCAAACCATAAGCTCCCGACCTAGATATCCCCATATGTTGCACATTTCATCACTCCCCTCATTTTTTTTGAAGTTGCAATTGGAACAAATCTCACACTCATCTCTCAACCCTTGTTTGATCTCCTCACGACACTAATTGCAATAGTTATAACAAGATCAAAGGTTGAGGAGGAGTGGTTTTTGACCTGCCCAAGACACAACAATTTTTTTTTGAGGGCGTACAACAGTCGGACATTAGGTACACACGCATAGGTCAATCTGGTACAGTAATGAAACAGATCGGATAAGGAACGAACGTATGGAAATATCATTTAAAGCTGAAAAATATTAACCAAACATATATTTACCTTATATTAAGTAAGAAATAATCACACTTTGTGGTTTGGTGCAATAATTTTTTTTTGAAGATATTAGCGACATAGTTTTCTCAAAAACTACTCACACAATAGGCATCAATCATCTCAAAGGTTTCACATAGATACGACCATTTATATCATTGATAGAAAACCAATTCACTAAAAATCACTCCCTGATGTTAAATTCATACAAATATTCTTTTTAGCCTTCGTTATGGTATTTTTACATTCCCCATTTTATGGTCGCCACATCATGGAATTTCGAAATTGTTGATGGGGAAAAATAAAAATACCATAAAGAAGGACAAAAAGAGAAAACAAAAGGAGAAAATGGTGAAAAATCCTAACTAACCCAGGAATGTATCCACCCCCCCACACCTAGAGAATGCAGTGTCCGCACTGCAATAAAAGAGACTGTGTGAAGGAAGGATAAAACCTGGTGAGTGTTATTCATAGACCGCTTCTTGAACATGGAGTTCCTCCATTGGGGACTCCGGAATGGCTTCATGGAAGTGCTTCAGCCGCTGCCCATTGACAGTGAAGGTTTGCTTGGTGTCTTCATTTTGAACCTGGACAACACCAAATGGAGAGACATTAGTAACAATGTAAGGTCCAAACCAACGGGAACGAAGCTTACCTGGGTGCAACTTCAGCCTTGCATTGTAGAGGAGGACATTCTGCCCAATTTAGAATTGACGATGAAGGATGAGACGGTCGTGGGCAGCCTTGGTTCGCTCTTTATAAATTCGGGAGTTCTCATATGAATCTCTTCTCATTTCCTCCAACTCCTGAATCTGCAACTTCCTTTGAATACCTGCACCAGAAAGATTAGAATTGCATTGTTTAATGGCCCAGTAGGCCCGGTGCTCTACCTCAACAGGGAGGTGACAACTCTTCCCAAAAACTAGCCGATATGGTGACATGCCAATTGGAGTTTTGAATGCAGTACGGTAAGCCCATAACGAATCATCGAGTCTAAGACTCCAGTCTTTTCTGTTTGGCTGAACCGTTTTCTCAAGAATCTGTTTTACCTCTCTATTTGATACTTCACCTTGACCATTTGTTTGTGGGTGATAAGCAGTAGACACTCGATGCCCAACCCCGTACCTGCGCAAAAGAGATTGCATTGTGCGGTTGCAGAAATGAGAACCCTGATCACTGATGATAAACCTAGGTAATCCAAACCTACAGAATATTTGGGTTCTCAAAAATTCCACAACTGTCTTGGAATCATCTGTCCTCGTGGCTCGTGCCTCTACCCACTTTGAAACATAATCCACTGCCAGAAGAATGTAAAGGTTCCCAAATGAATTGGGGAATGGTCCCATAAAGTCAATGCCCCAAACATCAAAAATGTCATGGAAGAGTAAGGGTTGTTGGGGCATCTCATTTCTTTTAGAGACATTACCCATTCTTTGACAGCGAGGACAAGATTTACAGAATCCATGGGCATCCCTAAACAATGTGGGCCAAAAGAGACCAGAATCTAAGACCTTGCGAGCAGTCCGTTGGGGACCAAAGTGGCCCCCACAAGCAAGTGTGTGGCAGAACCTAAGGACAGATTGAAACTCACTATCGGGAACACAACGCCTAATAACTTGATCACTACATGTGCGCCAGAGGTAGGGGTCATCCCAAATGTACCAACGAGACTCATGTTTTAGACGGTCGGCCTGGTTTTTGGTGAAATCAGCAGGAATGCAAGACGCTACCAAATAATTTACAATTTCAGCATACCAAGGAATAACATCTTGCACTCGGTACAATTTCTCATCAGGAAACAATTCATTTATGGGAATACAGGGGGATGAGTCAATGTCTGAGGGTGGGAGAATCCTACTGATATGGTCAGCAACCACATTCTCTGCTCCTTTTTTATCCCTAATTTCTAGATCAAATTCTTGAAGGAGGAGCATCCAGCGAATGAGATGTGGTTTGGCTTCTGGTTTCTTTAGGAGATATCGGAGGGCTGCATGGTCTGAGAACACAACTACTTTGGACCCTATAAGGTATGGCCTGAATTTACCCAAGGCAAACACAATGGAAAGAAATTATTTTTCAGTGGTGGTGTAGTTTTCTTGGGCAGGGTCCAAAGTACGTGAGGCATAGGCAATGACATGTGGAGCTCGATCGACCCTTTGTGACAAGACTGCCCCAACTGCATAGTTAGAGGCGTCACACATGAGCTCAAATGGTAAATCCCACCGAGGTGGTTGGATTACCGGGGGTGACGTGAGACTCCATTTTAACTTATTAAAAGCTTCCTCACATTTTTTATCAAAATCAAAATCTTTTTCTTTTTGGAGTAATCGGGAGAGGGGGAGTGCAATTTTACTAAAGTCACGAATGAAACGACGATAAAATCCAGCATGACCCAGGAAAGACCGCACATCCCGAACATTTTTAGGGAATGGTAGGGAGGAAATGATATCTACTTTTGATTTGTCCACTTGGATTCCTTCCCCAGAAATGACATGTCCCAAAACTATGCCTTGTCGCACCATGAAATGGCATTTCTCATAATTTAATACAAGATTCTTTTCAATACAGCGACGTAGGACAGAACCAAGACTACTTAAACATTCATCAAAAGAGGATCCATAAACAGTAAAATCATCCATAAAAACCTCCATGCAATTCTCCAGGTAATCCGAAAAAATACTAACCATACATCGTTGGAAAGTACCTGGAGCATTGCACAGACCAAATGGCATCCTTCTATAAGCAAATGTACCAAAGGGGCAAGTAAAGGTTGTCTTTTCCTGATCCTCAGGGGCAATATGGATCTGAAAGTATCCAGAATACCCATCAAGGAAACAGTAATGGGACTTCCCTGCTAGCCTCTCTAGCATCTGGTCAATGAATGGCAATGGGAAATGGTCCTTCCTAGTGTGTTGGTTTAGTCGGCGATAGTCTATACAGACACGCCAACTATTCTGCACACGAGTTAGAACCAATTCATTATTTTCATTTTTAACTACAGTAAGGCCAGTTTTTTTAGGAACTACTTGAACAGGACTGACCCATTGGCTGTCAGAGATAGGGTAAATGATTCCAACAGCCAACAATTTTGTTACTTCTTTTTTAACAACATCAAGTAGGTTTGGGTTCAGTCGTCGTTGTGACTGCCTCACTGGTTTAGCATCATCATTTAATAAAATATGATGTGTACAAATTGATGGGCTAATGCCAGGGATGTCAGCAAGTGTCCATCCCAAAGCTTGTTTATACTTCCTCAAAAGATCAAGCAGTCACAATTCATGCTCAGGAGGGAGTGAACTAGCAATGATGACGGGCAACTTGTTTCCATTCTCAAGATATGAGTATTTTAAATCTTGAGGCAGTTGTTTTAGTTCCAATTCTGGGGGATTTTGGATTGACAGAAGTGTGTGTGAAAGTGAGAAGTCACTTATCTCATCTAACTGCTCAATGGTAACATCCTCAGATGAGGAATGAGCTTTTACAAGCTTAGCAGTATTATCGATGGTCATGTGATCCTCTGTGTTCAAGAAATCATCAATTAACAAACATGCATGACATTTCTCTAAACCGCTACAACAATCAATGCATGATTCATTACCTAACATTTCAATCAATGAAGAAAACTCAGAAATGGGATCAGGTGAATGAAAATAAGTTGTTTCAGGGGAAGGGAGAACATCAATTGAATTGACAAAGAGAGAGGAGTGTTCTTCTGAGGGATGCTTCATGGAATCAAGGATATTGAAGTGGACAATATTACCACCAAACTCCATAGATAATGTACCATTATGGACATTAATTATGGTTTTGGCGGTTTTCAAGAAAGGTCTCCCCAATATAATTGGGGCATGTCCATTCATCCTATCATCTTCCATTTTAAGCACGTAAAAATCAGCAGGAAAAATTAAATTTTGCACCCTCACAAGAACATCCTCTATCACACCAGAGGGGTGTGCCGTACTCCGATTTGCTAGCTGAACGACAATACCAGTGGGCTTCAGTTCACCGACCTGCAATGAAGAGTAAATAGAGTGAGGCATTACATTAATAGAAGCACCCAAATCAAGCATAGCATTGGAACACGAATACTCCCCTATGGTGCATGGAATCGAGAATGTCCCAGGATCATTGCACTTGGTAGGAAGTGATGACTCTATCAATGATGAAACATTCCTCCCCAGGCTCACCTTCTCATCACCACGAAGCCTCCTTCGGTGTGTACACATCTCCTTCAGAAACTTGGCATATTTTGGAATTTGCTTCACAGCATCAATCAAAGGAATGTTAACATGTACTTTCTTGAAAGTTTCCAAGATTTCTTTATCAAGTTCAGTTTCTTTTTGTTTCCTAGGTTGGGAAGCCCTTTGAGGAAATGGAAGAGGAATGGTTGGGATAGGTGGCTCATCAACAACCACAGTCTTTCCTTTGGAAGGGATTCTCTCAGGAAAAGGGTTTTCTTCTCTTGGACCATTTTCAGCAGTTGGGATGGTGGTTTCCTTTGGATGGGAGGACTCTAATGGAGGGGTCATTTGGCTTTTGAGTTGTGTCCCACTCCTAAGGGTGATTTCACTAACATTTTCTTTATCCTTAGGGTTTACTACTGGTTGAGATGGTAGTTTACCCGACCCATGACTTTGGATTTCCCCCACCGAGTTGGCAAGTTGTCCTAGTTGGGTCTTTAGGTCTTGTATGGCTGCTTGGGTGGTTTGTTGGAATTGGAGATTATTGGAAGCCATTTGTTTCATCATATCTTCTAGGCTAGGATCGGTTTTTGGAGGGGGTGGTTGGAATGGCCTTTGGGGTGGTTGAGGATTTCTGGGTGGTGGTGGATGACTACTCTGACCTTGTTGGTTCCATTGCTGTTGAGGTTGGTTTGAATACCCCCCTTGCCTATAGGCTTGGTTGTCCTTCCAACCTTGGTTGGATGGATAGTATGGTTCTTGCCTAAAGGGTTGGTTAAAGGGGCGTCCTGGAAATATTGCCTCACAACTTTCAGAAGTTTCTCTCAATTGGGGGCATTGGTCAGAATAGTGGGTGTCAGAAGAGCAGATTCCACAATGGATGGGAGGAGGAGATTGATATTTCCCTTGGGAGAGAGCTAGTTGTCGCAGAAGGGTACTTACCTCTTCGAACTTCGTGTCCACATTCTTCTCAAACTCATTACTTTGCACCTCATGGACACCTCGAATGGGAACACTGGACCGTGTACCGAATTGTTGAGTGTTCTGTGCCATGTTCTCAATGAGGGTTCTTGCAGCGATTGGGGTCTTATCTACCAATGCACCACCTGCAGCAGCATCAATCATATTTCGATCAATAGGAATCAAACCTTCATAAAAATATTGAATTAAAAGTTGATCACTTATTTGGTGGTGTGGGCAACTTGAACATAACCTTTTAAAGCGTTCCCAATATTCATGTAATGTTTCCCCCTGAGATTGTCTTATACCACATATTTCTTTCCTTATAGTTGCAGTTCGATAGGCTGGGAAGTATTTTTCAAGAAAAAGGTGTTTCATGTCTGCCCAACCCCTAATTGGTGAATTGACATAGTATAACCAATCTTTTGCAGTGTCTTCTAATGAAAATGGGAATGCCCTAAGCTTCACTTGTTCTTCATCCACATTAGAAGGTTTTAAGGTTGAACACACAGTATGAAATTCTTTTAAATGCTTATGTGGATCTTCTCCAGGCAGTCCATGAAATCTTGGTAATAAATGAATTAAACCAGATTTTAGTTCAAAATTGGGTGCCTCACCTTGTAATTGAATGTAAGTGGGTTGTATATCAACATCAGGTGAGGTTAGTTCTTTTAGTGTTCTATTATTTTCAGCCATGTTATACAAGTTATGTTCAATTTTAACTTTGGTTTCAGAAGAAGAAGAAGGATCAAGAAGAATTTTAAGATTTGATGTCTCCTCCTTCAAAGTGTGGTCTTGTATGTCTCGGTTTCGTTGATGTAGGATCCTCTCCGGTTCGGGTTCGAAAGTTTGTAGGCCTCCCGGAGTAGAACGCGTCATACAAAGAACCTACACAATAAATAAATTAGAACACAAAAACAAATTCAAAGGTAGAAGATAAAACAAACAAATGTTCACAAAAATTACAAAAAAAAAATTATCAAAAACACGCACAAAAAACCAAAGCGCTCCCCGGCAACGGCGCCAAAATTTGGCCGTGATGTCGTGACACGTCAAATTGATTATATTTTTAAGATTGATTTATAGTCTAGGGTAAACCCTAGGTCGTCTCTCAAGGAGCGTTGGTAGGTTTAGAGTGTGTATTTTTGATAAAAATGTCTAAGAGAGGGGTGGTTTTGAAAACAGCTTAAAACAATGACTTAGTTGAAATAGCTTAAAAGATGAGTGACCAAGTGGATTTTGAGAAATATGAGATAAAAGGGTCGATGTGATTTCACTACACACATATCAAGTTCATTGTTCATAGAGATTCATCTTAGGTTTAGAGTAATCCTTTGGTTAGAGTTAATTGGAATCCCGATTAATTCCTAAGCTTTTATTTCAATACTTTACGGACCAAACCTTGACGTAACAATTGTATTGTCAAGGTCCAGTACTTATGCATAGAATAAGAGCTTCCAAAGCATATTGAAATCTCAATAAGTTGGGTATGAAAAGGATTCTTGTGATGTCCAATCGGAACAACACAAGTCACGCACTCAAAACCTCACACCGATCGGTTAGAAATTAAGAGCATAACACTCACATGCATCAAATCAAGAATTCAAATCTGAAATAAGATAAGATACATGGAATGAAATGTTTAAACACCCAAATTAATCCAAACCAGTAGCTAATTTATGCATCGGAACTCCCTTGGCATGTGTGTAGCTCCCTCACAACGAACACCCAACTTTTAGCTCGACATCGGGAGGAGGAGGAAGCTCGGGTGGAACTCCTTCTTCATTGTTGATCTCCCTATGAGGATAGGGACCTCCAGAACCTCCAAGGTGATTAGGAGAATCTTCTAGGACTCCAAATTGGCAGCACTTCACTCCTTGGCCGAACTTGCAAATGAGGAGCCCAAGGTGCCCTTTTATAGGAAATGTGGGAGGTGGTTTTGGGAACACAGATTTCATCAATCCACTTGCAGGACGCGTTTCTGCATTCAGACAGTCTTATCTCGCTTTGGAGAAAATAGAAAAGTTGTAGCCCTACCTCTTGAATGTCTCCACCGAAAGTTTGGCACCGTTTGGACAAATAATGCTCTAGATATTGATAACATACAGAACACCGAATTTGACTTGGTCCAAATTCGGTGGCTCGGACAGATCAGTTCGTATGGGCCCCATGCAATCCGAATCAGGATTGGGTTCATTAATAGGAAATGTAGAATATTGAATTTTGGACAGGCCCACAAAATTTCAGCCGATTTGGATGCACGGATTTTGTGTACTATTCAAAACAGTGGACAGGTGTCCATGGATCCATGCAATTTTGGCCCAGTTTTCTTTCACTTCATCAAGAGCCCTCCAAATCACCTCCACCTACATTGTAATTTTCAAAACAAGTATCATTGCCCTATTTAATAGTGATAAACACTAAATTATTGAATCAAACATGAAGTAAAATTTGATAATATTTTTATAATTTTTAATACAAAATATGTTTAGCACAGCGGTGTAAGGGTGAAAATGAAACAGTGAATCGTGGTACGATCAAGGATCATATACGATATCATATTTATGTATGTGGTTATTTTATAATTTAATAACAATGATTTAACCATTATACAGGAGGTTAACATACCCTCGACTATGAAAAATTATAAGTTAAGGTTTAATTTAACAATCTCTTTATTATCTAAGGTTGTTTACACATAAGTATCAACTGAGATTTCTTTATCATCCACATCCATGTTTCATAAAAATGTATTTCAAAACATTTTTACAATTCCCTAGAATATGGGTTACATTCATTTATACCCTTGTTTTAATTTTTATAAAATGTTTTGAAAGGAATATTTCTGTCATTTTCCAATCAATGTACTTTATGACCTTTTAGTAAAATTAAGGAAAGAATGTGTTTTAACTTATATGGCGGGTGCGGCTATTTTCTACCATTATAACACCTTCAAAGCTTCCCTTACAATATTATATGAATATTTTCAAAATAAATGTTTTCTTTAATAATTATGTGACTTTTAAATGATTTCAAAGTAAAAAAGATATATTCCTCTCAAATAGTTTTTGGATTGATTTCATCTATGTCAACATCTATTGTTGGATTTTATGTTTATTTGAAGTTGACTTATTATGATACAATATTCCATATTGTACTGATAGTTTTATGATATGTTTGAATGTGGATGTGCTACTTTTATTTCATTCAAGGTTTATGGTTAAAGTATTAACATTTTGTATGTTAGTTTAATACGAATGTTTATGTTATGTTTTACCCTTTTGATATGAGGAATGCATTGGACGTAGTAAGTGATGGGTGGGGCCCGCTATAGTCCCTCGATGAATCGGTAGGTCTCATGAGACAAACTAGTGTCTTGGCACAAGGCCTTGACAATATTTTTATTAATTGTCTTGGTATGAGGCCCTGACTATGTGGTTATGATGCTTGGAATTATGCATTCCATCATTATTAGATTAACAATTGATATTACATGTGATTATGCGACTAGTAAAATATCCATGTGAATACCTAAATGGAATTATTTGATTTATCTATGCCAAATTATGCTGAATTTTATGTTTAAAAGGATTTTGTTTTATTCTTATACATTTCCTTAAATGTTTATTTTTATTTATGATATCTTACGCTATATTGTTATCCATAATGAGCATATGAGATCACCCCTTTCTTATGTTTTATTTTTCCCAGGATGCGAAGAAGTATTTTATGAATGATTTATAGGGATAGGCTAAGGGATATGAGTGTGTTCAAAGGAGACACAATGTTTTTTATTTTTCATTTCATAATGTAATATAAAACTTATAATTGTATCTAGTACTTACAATGATACTAAACTGATCAGTCTTTAGGGACTTGATCTCTTGTAATCATGCCAATGTTATGTAATAATTCACTGACTCTAGGTAACTGGGATCAGGGCGTTACAGTTGGTATCATAGGAAGTTTAGTAGAAACCTTGAAAACTAGATTTATAAGAACTCTAATTAGAGAACATTAACCTAAAATAGAATTTTACGATTAGTATAGAAGAACATCCAAAAATTTTGGTAATGTAGATATTATGTGGGTTTTACAAGAACTACATCCCTATCTGGATACTATAAGATGACATGGTTCTAGAACATATGTACCTAGGAGTGAAAACTCCGACAATGAGTTTCGGGCTTGACTCGGGGTATCCTGGTACATGACAACGGGCCTTACTGCACACCTGGTTTGACACTTCCAAGGGATATACATAGGATAATTCACATTTTCTTTACAAACCATTATGAAGGATTTATGAGTAAATACTTCCCCAAATAAAACATTTTTATGATTATAGATTATATGTATAAACTATTCAATTTATGTTTAGTATTTTACAAGTTTGGAATGCATTGCGATTCACAAACTAATCTAGCGTATGTCATTGTTTAGAAATGGATCCTAGTGGAAGGAATGTAAACTGTATCAATGCATGTAATTCATGTAGGGATTTCCCTCCTATTAAAGATAATTATAGTGGAGATGTTGATGAAACTGGTACTGAACATCTTATAACCATATTGGGACAACTCACTCAGGCTATGAATAATAACCTTACCCATATGGAGCACCCTGTTCCACAATGCAGAGGATCAATGTTAGACCGCTTCATGAGGAAGAAACCACCGAAATTCAATGGGACTACAAATCAATTTGTAGTTGAGCAATGGATAAGTTCCTTACAGAAAATATTTCTTGATTTGGGGATTAGCGAAAGGGAAAAGGTTGTCATGGTAGTTTATCGCCTCTTAGGAGATGAAAATCAATGGTGTAAATTAATTCAAAACACAATGGAGGATGAAAAATTATCAAATATGGAATGGAGGGAGTCTAAAGAGATTTTATTATAAAAATACTTTCCTCGTGAACATCGAGCAGATATGGAAAGACAATTTATGAGTCTAAGGAAAAAGGAGGATGAGAATGTCGCAAAGTATAAAGAGAACTTTACAAGGTTATCAAGGCATGCTACAGATTATATACATAACCAAAGAAGTAATATTGATCGATTCTTTGATGGGTTAAAACTATTTCTCCATCGAGAATTAGTCTCACAATCCTTCTCATTTTACAAAGATATAGTCTCATGTGCTATCAATATAGAAAATTATTTCTCTAAGTCTTATGAATTTAAAGTGAAGAAATAGAAGAATGGATCTGTTGAACACTCTAGAAAAGAAAATAAGGGGAACAAGGGAAATGTTGGCCTTCCATCCGGAAGTAATTGTGGGAAGAAACACCCTAGTACATTCCTAAAGGGGATGAGAGTTTGTTACAATTTTGGAGAAAAAGCCACCAAGCTCGTTATTTCAAGGGGAAGAAGGAGGTTTTCAATGTTCAATGCTATAATTGTAAAGAGATGGGGAATTATTCAAATGAATGTCCTAAGCATCAATGAAACTTACCTCAGAAAAGGCCAGGGATAAAGGCCAAGCTTATGTGATCACTACTACTGAGGTTGAAGTTATTAATGATGTGGTGGAGGTACATTAATCATTTCTTAAAAATTATCCAATGCTTTATTTGATTTTGTATCATCTCATTCTTTCATATCTTCCCAGTTTTCCAAGAAAATTATACATTTCCAATTTGACATAACAAGTGAGTTATCATTAAAAACTCTTAAGGGAAGTATCATGGAAACAATGTTTTGTCAATCATTTACCATTATAGCATTTAAAGATGCTTTATTTTATGATCTTATTGTCATACCCATGATTTAATTTGATATAATCCTCGGTATGGATTGGCTTTTGGACCATGATGTGAAAAGTTTTTGTAAGAAGAAGGAGGTTACAATTGTTTATGATGATATGGAATCCCTTATATTTAGAGAAGAAACATTACCATTTGATTCTCATCTAGATCCACCCCCAGTAGCTCTACTAAATTCTATTATTGTGGAGGAAGGGAGTAAAATAACTATGGATGAGGAAAGGAATGTTCAAATAGAGTAAGTACCTATTATGAGAGAATATGTTGATTGTTTCCAAGGGATTTACCTGGACATTCTCCAGAATGATAAATTGAGTTTTCCTTGGACTTAATTCCTATTTTAATTCCCATATCGAAGACCCCTTATAGAATTGACACTATGGAATTAGTGGAACTAAAGAAACAACTAGAAGAATTGAGTAATAAAGGGTTTATTTTCCCTAGTTTTTCACTATGGGGATCCCCTATTCTTTTTTTAAGAAGAAAGATGGATCTATGAGGTTGTTCATTGACCACATGGAGATCAATGTCATAACAATAAAGAAAAAGTATCCCCTACCTCACATTGATGATTTATTTGATCAAATTCATAGAGCTCAATATTTTTCAAAGATTGACCTTCGGTCTGGATACCATCAGTTGTGCATAATGAAGGAAGGCATTCCAAAGACAGCATTTCGAACTAGGTATATGCATTATGAGTTTACAGTAATGCATTTGGACTAACTAGTGCACCCTCTATTTTCATGGATCTAATGAATAGATTATTCAAGGAATATATTGATGAATTTGTAGTGGTATTTATTGATGATATCTTGGTATACTCCAAAAGTTATGAAGATCATGAAAATCACTTATGCACTATTCTGAAAACTCTTAGAGGAAATGAAATATATGGGAAGTTTACCAAGTGTGAATTTTGGGTTCAGGAAATTTATTTTCTTGGACATATTATCTCTAAGGATGGAATCTCTATTGATCCTTCAAAGATAAGTTCAATCCAAGAATGGCCAGCACTGATGGGTATAACTGAGGTATGCAGTTTTATTGGTTTAGCAGGTTATTATCTGCATTTCATCGAGAATTTTTCTCAATTGGCTAACCCATTAACCAAACTCACATGTAAAGGGGTTAAATTTGTTTGAAAAAAAGAGTGTGAAGAATATTTTGAATAATTTAAGCTAATATTAGTCAATACTCCTATCTTAACTCTACCATCGGGAAATGATGGGTTTGTTATTTATAGTGATGCTTTAGAGAAATGACTTAGTAGTGTCCTTATGCAGAATGATAGAGTTATTACCTATGCATCACAAAAGCTAAAAATTCATGAACAAAACTATCCTACTCATGATCTTGAGTTATCATCCGTAATATTTTCTCCGAAGATATGGAGATAGTATCTCTATGGTGAAAAATGTGAGATATATACTGATCACAAGAGTTTGAAGTATATTTTCTCATAGAGAGAACTCAACATGAGGAAAAGGTGATGGTTTTAACTACTCAAGGATTGTGATTGCACAATATAATACCTCTCCGGGAAGGCAAATAAAGTGGAAGATTCTTTGAGTAGAAAGGATCATGGAGTTATGAATAAGATTAGAGTTGAAAGTGATCCTATGTTCATGGATCTAGTAAAGATGGATATGGGAATAATCATGGAAGGTGAAACATCAATACTTTAAAAAAATTCAAACCATCTTTACTATAATGGATAAAAAGTTCTCAGATTGATGATAAGGAGTTTCAAAAGAAAATTAAAGCTATGAATGATGGGAGATTGATTATCTTTGTATATGAATATAAAATATTGAAATATGGGAAGAGGCTTTGTGTTCCCAATATACCTGATCTAAAAAGGAAATTTTTGGATGATTCTCATAGCTATAATTTCAGTATACACCCTGGTAGCACTATGATGTATAGATATTTGAAGGAACATTTTTGGTGCGACAACATGAAGAGGGATATTGCTGATTATGTGTCAATATGTATCATTTGTCAACATGTGAAGGCTGGAAGACAACATCCTAGAGGAGTCATGCAACCTATTCCTATACATGAGTGGAAATGGGATGATATTATGATGGAATTTTTCATGGGGATACCAAAGACTCCTATAAGGAATGATGAAATATGGGTCATTGTTTATCATCTTACCAAGTGAGCACATTTTCTTTCTATAAGAGAAGATTTACCAGTTGAACATTTAGTAAGAATATATTTTAATGAAGTTGTAAGATTACATGGTGTACCCCTGTCAATTGATTCTGATCGTGATTCCCGTTTTACATCAAGATTCTAGAAAAGTATTCTGGAATCCATGGATACTGAACTTCATTTGAGCACTGCCTACCACCCTCAAACTGATGGAAAATAAGAAAGGAATATTTAAACCTTAGAAGACATGTTGAGATCTTGCTCACTTGACCTTAAAGGTATGTGGGATCATTATTTACCTATGGTAGAATTTTCCTATAACAATATCTTTCATTCAAGTATTCAGATAGCACCATATAAAGGGTTATATGAAAAGAGATGTCACATACCAACTTTTTGGGATGATGCTGGTGAAAGAAAACTCCTAGGCCGAGAACTTCTTTAGAAACCAATGGAAAATGTAAAGATTATCCAAAATCACATCAAAGAAGCTCAAAGAAGGAAAAAGAGATATGTCGATGATCAAATGAAGGATTTGGAATTTTAAGTAGGTGATCATGTTTTCTTGAAGGTATCTCCATGGAAGGGTGTTATACGATTTGGTAAGAAGGGTAAATTAAGTCCTAGGTACATCAGACCTTTAGAAATTCTAGAATGAATTGGATTTGTAGCTTACTGTTTGGAAATGCCGCTAAGTCTCTCCAATGTTCATGGTGTGTTCCACGTATCATTGTTGATAAAATACATGCCTGCCCCAATGCATGTACTCACCTATGAAGAAATAGAACTGAAACCAGATCTGTCTTATTATGAAGATCCTCTCAGGATTCTTGATACTATTGAACAAGTGTTGAGAAACCAGACAACTTGTCTGGTAAACGTTATATGGAGAAACCATAAAATTAATGAGGCAACATGGGAACCTGAGGTTCTTATGATGAAGAACCACCCGAATCTTTTTATGTAGTAATATTCAAGAAATTTTGAGGATGAAATTATTTGAATGTGGGAAGAATGTAACACCTCAAGCTTCTACGATACGTTTCTCTTTGAATAATACAATAGCTTGTGTTGTACGCAGCTCTGAGTTCTATCACATCTCGACCAATAAAACTAGCCGTTTAAAAAGTAGTTATAAATAGGAATATCTACTTTTTGAAATTTTATAATTTTCTTTTCAAAATGAACTTTATTGATTTGGAAAATCAAAATTAGATTAGGATGAATTTTTGGTATTTTTCTGAAATCTTTCAATTTTTGATGAATAGTGAAAAACACTGCGTTATTATTTAAAACTGACTTTTTATTTAAATAATTATTTTTAATTTAAATTTATTTTAAAGACAAAATAGATAAATAAAACCTCTATTAGTCCAATTTAATTTATTGGAGTCATTTTATAATAAGATTAGATATATAAAATTTTATTGCACTTTTTAAAGTCTTTTACCCACCTTCTAGGCACATTTACAAATCTATATAAAACATAATTTTACCACTTCTGTGAGTTGAATTTAAAAAATCCTATAGACACATTTTTCATCACTAAGAAAAATCTGGTTCAATATGATGAAAATAATTTTCAGTGAATAGTAACTTTTGGATTTTATTTACAATGATTAAAAGTAAATTTGGTAATTGAAGGTAGAAATAATACTATAATAATATAAAATTACCCCAACACATGTCCTAATTATATTGGATAAGATTTTTTCCACCAAAATAAACCTTAGGACAAAAATAAGATCCCTTTTTATCCATTTCAGTTAGATTAGGACATTTACTATATTTTATTTAAAGAAGAGTTAAAAGTGTTAAATTCAATGTTTAATAACTAAACCATTTTTAATATAGGGTTAAACATAAGATAAATTCGACTATAAATATTAATTATAATTATAAAAATATTTCCTACATCATGGTATTTTATTTTTAATTTTTAGATATTAAATAATTAAATTTATTTATGATACAATGATGATACAGTAATTAACTTATTAATGAAAGATTAAAATAATTGATATTATAAATATTAAAATAATTGTAAATTAAAACTTTTAATGCCATTAAAGAATTTTATAGGTTAATATGACATTTTAGGGTTGATTGAATGTATTTTTTTAGAAGTAATCTAGTTTTTATGACTTTCACAAAAACTAAATACTAAATAGTGTCAAAATTGACATAAGTGAGTTTTAAAATAAATACTATTTTATTAAATGATATAATATTTATAAAAATCTAAGATTCGTCCAAAGGAATTATATAATATTATATATTTCATTAATTAACCACTTTAGGTTTTCTTGGCATTTTATAGTAACTATATTAATCGTTTAGTATAAAAATACAAGAAGACATGGTAAAAGATAAACTATTTAACTAAGAGTTAAATCTAAAAGATAAGGTTAATATGGTGACCTAAACTTGTCTAAAACCTATCATTTGATAGTCTTTAGACTAATAACCACCTTATCCAAAAAATAAATCCATTTGGAGCTATTATAAACCAAAAATAATTATATAATAAATTCATATTTCAAGTTTTTCCAAAAGTGCCTCTCACCTCTCTTATGAAAAGGTACTTCCCCTTCTATTAAATTCACATCTCCAAAGTCATTTGGATCAGAAAAACCCTACTCAAATATCCTCCCAAATACCCTGAATTCAACCTAGAGGCATTACATTGATCAGAAATCCAACCAAATTATCTCTTTTGTTCAAATCAAAAGGAAGAACTCGAAGAAGAGGTAATTTTTTTATCACCTCTTTCAATGTTCTTTTCCTCTTCTACTTCCTCTTTATTTGTTATTTATATAATAAAATAATAAATACAGTACCTTATACATACTAACATGTTATTATAAATATGGTATAACCATATTTATTATTCAATTCATTCTATGAATGAAAAAGTCACCAAACGTGCATACGTACGACTTACTGTCTCCACATCGTGGTGTGGTTTGTTATTCAACACATCATTATTTGGATGGGTATAATAATGAGTATAACTGAGGTAAACAATAAATATAAAATTTTAATTATTCTTTATAAATAATATACCATCCAATTACATAATATTTTACCATCAATAGAATGATATTGTCGCTCCTGCATACGTACGGCTTACCATCTCCACGACGCAATGAGATTTCATTCACCATCGTAACCATTCGAGAATAATTTTCATTTTATGATTAAAAAATAGTGTTTGAGTACTTAATATCGTTATATATATGAATCAAATACATCCTATCCATAACAAACATGACTTATTTAATAAAACACAAAGTAAAAAAGAGTCATTTAACACCTGAAACAATGATAATACTAAAATATTATTAACAATGAAATATTAGAGGATCATGTATGATATCATATTTATGTATGTGGTTCTTTTATAATATAATAACAATGATTTAAACATTATAAAGAAGTTTAATTTATCCTCTACTAAGTAAAAGTATAAGGTAAGGGTTATGTTTTCAATATCTTTGTTATCTGGGGTTGTTTATACGTAAGTATCTACTATGACATCTTTATCATCCACAACTATTTTTCTTAAAAATGTATTTTAAAACATTTTTAATATTTCCTAGACTATGGGTTACAGTAATTTATGCCCTTTTCTTCTTTTTATAAAATGTTTTTAAATGAATCTTTCCATCATTTTCAAAACGATGTACTTTATAAACTTTTTGACAAATTAAGGAAAGAATGATTTTTTAACTTATACGGCGGGTGCAGTTATTTTCTGCCATTATAACACCTTAAAAACTTCCCTTACAAGATTACATGAATATTTTCAAAATAAATGTTTTCTTTTTATAATTATGATACTTTTAAATGATTTCAAAATAGAAAGAGATATTTATCTCAAATATTTTTTGGATTGATTTCATCTATGTCAACATCTATTGTTGAATTTTATGTTTAATTGATGTTGATTTATTATGATACAATATTACATATTGTATTGATAGTTTTATGATATGTTTGACTTTGGATGTGCTATTTTTATGTCATTCATGTTTTATGGTTAAATTATTAACATTTCGTATGTTAGTTTAATATGAATGTTTATGTTATGTTTCATCATTTTCATATGAGAAATGCATTGGATGTAGTAAGTGATGGACACGGCCTGATATAGCCCCTCAATGAATCGGTAGGTCTCATGAGACAAAGTAGTGTCTTGGCACAAGCCTTGACAATATTTTTATTTACAGTCTTGGTCAGAGGCCTTGACTATGTGGTTATGATGTCCGGCATTATTCATTACACCATTATGAGATTAACTATTGATATTACATGTGATTATTCTACTAGTAAAATATCAATGTGAATAAGTAAATGGAATTATTTGATTTATATTTTCTATATTTTGCTAAATTTTTTGTTTAAAAGGATTGTGTTTCGTCATATACATTTCCTTAAATGTTTGCTCTTATTTATGATAGTTTCCGCTATATTGTTATCTTTACTAAGCATTTGAGCTCACCCCTTTCTTATGTTTTATTTTTCCTAGGATACAAAGAAGTATTTTATGACCGAACTATAGGGATAAGATAAGGGATATGAGTGAGTTCAAAGGAGACACAATGTTGTTTATTTTTCATTTCATAATGTAATGTAAAACATATGAATGTATCTATTACTTCCAAGGATACTAAACTAATTAGTCTTTCGAGACTTTTTCTCTTATGATCATTCCAATGTTATGTAATAATGCACAGACTCTGGGTAACTAGGGTTGGTGCAGAACAATATGCTATTGAAAATTCTCATGATCATTATAAACCATAATGAAGGGAAAAAAGATTCCCATAATACTTTCTCTTAGTAAATTAATCATGAAGAACATAGATTAAAACCTTGAGATTCATAAGTTATGCAAGTAATTAATGAGCTATCCCTTAAATGGTCATGGTTTACAATTTTTTGGTTTAAAAAAATTATCATTCTCAATTTTTCCTTTATTCTATTCAATTCTATAAATTGGATAAAGGAATCCAAAAACCAATGTGAGGGGAAATGTTATGATTTCCAAAATGAGATACAAATCATAATTATAACTAATGTAAGTTGTCTTATGATTATTCCAAACCAACCATAAAAAGTGACAAACAAAAACTGTCACATAGTTGAATCTGCAAGAACCATAAATAAGATGAGGAAGTCGTATCATGAAAGATCATGTGATAAAGGTGATAAAGAAAAGAAGATTTTATTTCCTTGTATTAAAAATGCAGAACGATGGACCAAGTGAAATGACACATAGGGACTGGAAGATGTTTTAAGTGTAGTAAAAAAGGAAATAAGGTAGCTAATTTATGTAAAAAATAAATATTTTTATTGACATGATCGAGGTGCAATTAGTGGTTTTATGTTATAAATGCGGAGAAGTTTGGTATTATCTTTTACCATTCTCTATTCCATGGGCTAACAAGCATGATGGTCACCAAAAATATCTAACACCAAGGGAAAAAAAGGAAACTCATATGCTGATATGGATTATGATAAATGAAGTACACATAACCTATACTCCATAGTTGTGTATGAGTTTTTGTATTTCAATTCATGACATATTATCATACTGTGTGAGTTTTACAAAGAAAATCGAGTCACATCAAAAATGATTTGATATCATTTGGGGAAAACATTGATGGTTTTTATATAAGATGTTAAATTTTTTGGGAATGTTCATTGTCAAAATATTATTATTCTTTTTTTAGTCATATTTGATGCAAAATTGGGTATGGATTTTCCTTCCTTATATAGAGTGAACATAAATTACTGAGTGAAAGAAATCACCCTCTTTATCACAAATCGACCTCCAATTATATACATGTGAATGGATGAGGATGAATCTACTTTGGTATCACCATATCAAACATGGATATTGTTTCCATATAAGCAAGAGTATCTATATCAAATGATTGAAACTAAGGAAAAGATTATTCTTGATGTCATGCCTATTATGAGGGAATTCACTAATGTGTTTCCTAAAGAATTGTTTGATATTCCTCCAAGATGTCAGGTTGAGTTATCAGTATGTCTTATACATAGATATTTTTTATATCCAGGACCACATATAGAATGGTCATTATTTAACATGAGGATCTGAAGAAGAAACTATAGGGGAATCGGGATAAATGGTTTCGATGACCAAGTGTTTCACTGTGGGATGCATTGTTCCTCTTCATCAAGAAGAAGTATGGGTCAATGTGACTCTATATAAATTATCATGAGCACAAAAAGATCCGGATAAAGAACAAGTTTACTCTTCCATGGATTGATGACTTGTTCAGTCAGTTATGTGGATCCCAATACTTCTTTATGATTTATTATTGGTCGGGGTATTTTCATGTAAAGGCGAGGAGGGAGGAAATTCTAAATACTGGATTACATTCAATGTGTGAGATCTATGAGTTCATTGTAATTACATCTGGACTTATTAGTTCTCTAAAAATCTCATGGATTTAATTAATAGTTTCATTAGATATCACCTCAACTAATTTTGGTAGTATTTATAAATGATATTCGTATTTACTCAAAAAAAAGGAGGTACATGAGTTGAATTTAAATATTATACAGAAGAATTGAGAAAAGAAAAGTTGTATGTTAAGTAAATTAAATAAGATTTTTGGTAGGATCAAGGGTAATTTAGGGGAATTATATCACTAATAAAGGGATATCTTTAAACACTTAAAAAATAAAGGCAAATGATGGATGGCCTAGACCATCATCTATGATAGAAATTTATAGTTTACATAGATTAGTTGGGTACTATCATTAGTTCGTGAGGGGTTTTTCGTGATTTTTCGACCAATTAAGCCGGCTTACTCATAAGGGAGTTATGTTTTTTTAGTCTCATTATTGTGAGTGGACCTTTAATAAGTTAAATAAGAGGTTAATTGCTACACTTAAAATCACATTACCAACTAGCAAGGAATGATTTGTGATATACAATGATGCAACCTAAAAGGGATCGGGTTGTGTACTCATGGAAGATGAAGTATTGATAGTATATTCCTCCCACCAATTTAAGATCCATGAGAATAAAAAGAAAATCCATGATCTTTATTTTCATTCAGTAGTCTTCATATTAAATATTAGGTGGGATTATCTCTATGGGGAGAAGTTTGATATATATACAGATCATAAAAGCCTAAAGTATATATATTCGCACAAAAAGAGATTAATATGGGCTAATGAATTTGGTTAAATCTAATCAAGTATTATTATTGTTCAATCCATTACCATTATGGGAAATATAACAAAGTAGAATATGATCTAAGTTGAAATTTCCTACAATCATAACTATGGTGAGGATTTAAAGGGATCTTATATTCTTGGACATTCAAAGTATGGACATGGAAACAATAAAATGATCTTAATGCTACCTTTCTAAAATAACAACTCAACCATTAATTCTTTAAATGATTGGGGAAGCCTAATAAAATTATGAGGTGCTAGAGAAGAAGGTGGAAAATATTTTGATATTCAACTCCACTAAAGATGGATTTATAAGGTGTATAGCTCGGATATGTGCCCCATGAAAATTCAAACTAAAGAGGGAGTCTCTTAATGATGTGTATAGCTCATCATTCCCTATTAATCTAGGAATTACTATGATGTATAGAGATTTGAGGAAAATTTTCTAGTGGGATAACATGAATGGGGAGAGTGTAAACATTGTATCTTGATTCTTGGTATGCCAAAAAGTCAAGGCTAAATGAAAAAAATTTAATGGTATGATGAAACCATTGTCCATAATAATATGTAAATAGGGAAACATAACCCTAGATTTTTTCGTAGGACTCACCAGGAAACCTAAAGGAAATAATTTCATCTGGGTGTTAGTCAAATTCCATATAAATTTTGTGCATTTAATTTATAGAAATAATGATTCCTATCATAACCAACTCACCAAAATATATATGAGGGAAGTGGTTTGACTAATTGGAGTGGAACTCTCCATTATATCTGTTGGAGATTTGAGGTTTACCTAGATGTTCGTTATGAGACTTCAGTGATAATTGAATAATGATCTGAGTATTATTACTTCTTATAAACCTTGGATGAACTGTCAATTTTAAAGAACCATTAAAAACCTAGTGTATATGTTGAGATCATATTCAATGGATTTACAAATATGTTGGGATCAACACCTTCCCCTAGTACAGTCCTCATATAATAATAGTTTTTATTATAGTATTCAAATGGATCCCTATGAGGCTCTGTATGGGATATGGTGTAAGACTCCAACATGCTAGGATGAAGTTGAAGAGCAGATGTTGGTGGAACCTGATCTTGTTTATGATATGCCATATAATTTCCAAATCATTAAATGGCATATGAAATACACAAAAATTCAACATAAAAGATATAAAGATAATAACAGATGTTATCCAGAGTTTGAGTTTGGAGATAAATTTTTCCTTTTTATATCACCAGTTCATAATGTCATATGGTTTGGGATAAAATGGAATTCTTAATACAAGATACATTATCCCAGTTGAGATCCATGACTGAGTTAGAGTAGTGACTTATCAACTAGCACTCCCACCTAAAATATATCATGAACATGATGTGTTCCATGTGTCCCTCTAGAAGAAGTGCATACTAGACCCCTCACTTGTACTAAATCTAGATGTGGTATCCTTAGAGAATGATCTTTCATACATGGAGAAACTGGTGAAGATCTTAGATCGTAGAGACAAAGTTATACGAAAAAGGACAACCCACCCGGTCAAAGTGTTGTGGAAGAACCTCATGTTTAAGGAAGTGAAATGGGAACCAACATCAGAGATGAAACAAAATTACCCTCATCTATTTTAGTGTATTAAATGAAAATAAAGTGGGATAAATTTTGAAGGGCGTAGGAATGTAATGACCCAAAAATTCAAAAATGGAATTCCCTTCTTGAATGAATAAATTTATTATTAAGTAATGTGTTTATATAAAACACATTCAATACATTGGTTATTTTGGACTATTATAACATTTTTGGATTTAAAAATACCATTAAGAATCATAACCATTGATAAAAATAGACATTTTATAGTTACCATTATGATTGGTATATATTAAGGGTTATGATAATGTCTAATTGACGTAGATGAATGAAGTGGTGGACTCAACCAATAAAATCATACCCTATAAATCCCATTTATCAGAGCATCCATGGGAGGTAGAATAAAATGGATTTTCCCTCGACCAAGCCTAATATAGGATTAAACAACTAACACATGAACAAAACCATTTATATGAGAAGATCAAACTCATCAAGATCACATCCCAAACCATGTAAGCTGAACCACTCCATGAAAGTCTCACCATCGCACACATAACCCTTAAGGCATTCACTGTTGTAATAAATGGCTATTTATCTATACCCCAACATTATGAATCTATATATAACCCTGTATAATTAATAATTACATCTTTTATTATTACTTTATAGTGATTAAAAAATGAGTTTGTTAAAAATAAGATTTTTATAGGATGAAAAAAATTGTATTTTTGGGAGAAATATAGTTTCTATCAAGATGAAAATTTTATGAAATAAATAATTTTGTAAATAATAAAAATTTTAATGAAATATATTTATTAAATAATATTTATTATATTGTGAAGTCAAATATAGTTTTTATAAGGGTCAGAAAACTATTATTGTCAAAAAAAAGTATTTTTCATTAATTGAGTTTTCTTATTTAAAATTTTAAAACCTCATTTTTAATGAATTATTTTTATACAATTAATATTATTTTTGAAATAAAAAATGTCAAAATTATCAAAATGTTAATTTTTCATTATTTTCTGAGATAGTCAAATTTTCGGATAAAAATTTAATATGGTATAAATACATGGTCTGTATTATGAAAACATAATTATTTGAAAGTGATATAATATATGACATAAATGGTAAACATTATGAAATATATATTTCCAATTTAAACTAATGTTTTTTTCATTTATTTTATTAATTTTATAATTCCCTAATGAATCAACCAAAAACTATATTTTATTTTAAGGTTTTATAATAAATTCTTTGCAAACATGACTCACTTCCACATCACCAATGGTATTATTTTGTTGAGTTCATTTCTTGAAAATGTAAAATAATTAAAACTAGTGCATATTTTATGAAACCATGGGATGGTTTGTGGTTTGGGGTACATTATCATATAGAGTCTAAAGCCTATGTTTGGAACTTTATATAGAATCCTCTCCACTTTTTATATATAAACCCATAGAAACTCTCATTCGTCATCACTCAAATATCTAGGATCATAAAATTACGTAGCCCATACCTCTCGATATCCCACCCAAGGTTTTCGGAAGCTCTCAAGAATCTCCTTTAAATATTTTATGAGTTCCCTCTCAAGGTAAGGTATCCTCTCCTTCTCCTCATTATTGAAGTAATTACCATGTACAAAGACATTTAATTTCCACTAATTAATGTTGGAAGAACATCCCTCATACACTCCTTATAATTCTAATTTGATGACAGACACATCCCACTCTAATTTTCCCTCTTCGATGAACCCCTATGTACCCTAGTTATGCTTCCAAAATAATCCTGTGATTTTGCACACAAAACGCGTGTCTAGTGAATACCAATCCCAATTTCAAATCAAGGGTTTCCAACTTGATGCACATATACATCATGATTGGGTATTCTTATATATGTAACCCACACTCATTTATCATGGGGTTAAAATTGTTCGAAAATATTTTTATGCAGTATGGTCTATGTGGAAAATGTTTGCATGCATATACATGATATGAATGTGGCGGGTGGGTCAAAAATCATATACCCCTCCAATGCATTAGGTAATGTTTTAATCTCATGAGATTCCATGTATGGTTAAAGGGAGGTTATCCTAGGAACGTCTTTTTTGTTGTCTTGGAGGATATCCTTGACTTACGCTTATGATGTCGTGTTTTATTTTATTACCACATTCCCATGTTTCCTTTATGTTATCTTGTTATATCCTGACTCATTTTTTGAGATTATGCTTCTCATCCTATTATGTTACCTTGAAATGCCTATTGGATCACATGTACAACCTTACCTTATAATATTCTTTTTTTTCTTCCCATACTAGGCTTCATAGCTCACCCCTTTCTTATGTACTCTCTCATGTTAAGTCGTGTAGTTTTAGAATAACAATGGAATTTTAGGAGCATATTAAGGAAGTTTTCAATAATGTTATGGTATTCCACGTTCAAGTTGTTGTGTTATGTACCTAATTACCCAAAGATACTAGGATTCATAATCTTCTTGGTTGTTTTAATTGTTCTTTTATGAAATAAATCATGAATTAATTTTTATCAAAGAAAACTGTTTTAATAGTTCTGATTAAAGCCCTATTGGAGAATGTATTCATTCTTTGATCAACCTTTCATACTTTCTAATAGACTGTTGTAATAGTGGGTTCCCTGGATCTAACATGAACAATATGTTTCGATTAATATATCATGTATACAGTGAATTATGCATGATGTACACTTACCATAATAGTTTTGATAATTCTGCATCCACTATTTATATAGTAATGTCCATAGATTATTTGTCATATGAAACATTTATAACAGTTCTCATGCTATAATGAGAACATCGAGATACTACAACATTAATCTTAAACATATGTCCTATAGTCTAGATATATTATATAAACTGGAAAAAGATGATGTCTGACCATCACGTGTTGAGGGATCATCATAATTAAGACTTCTTCTCATGAAGTTTGCACTTAACGATATCGAGTAGATAAGACCATGAGGAATTACCTGCCAATAGGAACACCACATGTTTCTTGTTTCATTGTCAAATACTATCTATAAACATGTGTAATGGTCCCCAGACTGGAGATTAGTATTATTGTAAACTATTTGATCATGTATTTTGATACAATATGAAAATTGTGGAATTGATGTCATATCAATGTAGCTTTCATTGGGTAAGTCATTTGTGGTATAGAATTGATTTAATAATCATGATTGAATTTTTCACTACAAAAATGAAGTGATATCTCATGCCCAGTTGATCAGGAGGGTAGTGTCGTCACTAAATCCATGGTCATGGTAGAAGAAGGAAAGTCTCTCAAGTTAGGTCAATAAATAATAAATCAAGAAAATATGATGGCGTGTAGTGTGCATCCTACATTATGAGATGTCATGAGATAGAGATCATATTACACAGTGGATGTTCACAGGAAATGTTATCATTGATATGACCATGTCTTATATATTTAGGGGCCTTGATGGGTTTCTAGACCCCACTTCTTGCCAATGAATAATATTTAATACTATTGAGATAATGACATATAGGGGCACACACATAGTGTATTAAAAGTACGGCATTTTAGTTGAATGAGAGATTATGAATGGGTGAGAACCACCATGGGGTCTGGGATATGAATGAGAAAGTTGATTGAAAATGAATAAATAAATTCATATTATTCGAGTTTAGAATAATAAATATTATATTTGTTTAGTAAACATTTTTAAAATTATTAATGTAAATACGTGGAAAAATATTACACGAACGAATATTATTTTAATATTAAAGTTTTTTTTAATATTTCTAGGAATGTTGAGACAAGTTAATGGTGCACTTTTACCTTGTAATATATTTTATTATATTACAGGTAAGGTATAAATATATAATTGATATTTATAACTCGGTGTGTTAGTATGAATTCATTTATAGCTTATTTAGAGATTAATAAATATGTGGGGGCCGAGGAGACAAATTCTATTATTTTATTAACTCACTATATAATGGAAGATGAGGGTCCCACATGGATAATTTTCACTACACAATAGTTGAGAGCCCCCCCCCCACATAGAGAGTTAAGCAGACCATTCACAGTTTCCATTCGAGATATTCATCAAGTCGCGATGGATCATCATTGTAGGGGGTATTGGGGTGTCGAAGGAATCATCAGATTTTGATAGTAGCATCAGGAACTTGACAATCAACGTTCCTGCGGGGGTTAGGGATGGATTTGACTTTGGTTCTTTCAAGAAAAGTTTGTTAGTGGTGAAAGATCGATGAATGTAGCTCAAATACATTGAGGTATTATATTATGTATTTTATGATTAAAATTATTCACATGAGATCTTCAGTAGTTGTAGCGGGTAGGGCTTTTCTAGCGATGACAAGGTTATGTAGATTGCTAGTGAAAACTTTTAAATCCCAGACCCATCCACTTCAGCTGCCCAACTCAGTACCTTCAATTTTTATAAAAGGGATTTCATGATAGGTTTAAGACAATATAAAACTATGTTTAGTTTGTATTCATGAAGAGAGATTCGATACTATCACAATGTCAAAGATCACGCTTCGATCCGATCATGGACAACTATGTTATGATCAGCTGAAGTTTCAAATCAGATCGAAACAGTTTTGATTGTTAGTATTTATATCAAAGAACATATATATATATATACATTTTGGTTTTACCTGAATTGAGTTAGTGGAAGTTTTTTCAGGCTACATTCCACTTAAACACACTATTCCTATAAGAAAAGGGTTTTCATTCTAGGCCATGGTTTCAAAAATAATATGGTCTATGAAACAAATGGTCAAACCTATTGTATAGGATTTTTAACCTTTTAAAACAATACAAATTTTTTTATGGGTGGGCCAGTGTGGGTTGTCAGAATAAAAACAAGTTAAATAATTAGATGTTTTCAAAAGCCATGTGAGACAATAAAAAATTATTTAGAGGACATAAGGGGGCGGAGGAATTTTTTTAATACATTTTTTAATTCTTTTTTTAAAACGGTGAGGTCAATTTTTTTTTTCAAATTGCGCCTCAAAGGCGGCATCACAGATGCCGCCTTTGCACTGCCGACGCGGATCGATGACCTGGAAAAGGCGGCACCCGTAGTGTCGCCTTTGCCTCTGCGCCGTATAAAAGGGCAGCGCCCCCACCCCTTCCCATTCTCCTCACTTTCATGCATTCCTCCTCTCTCAAATTCTTATGGCGGCATTCTGTGGTTTGAAATTTTTGGAAGGCTTCTAAAGGTATGTTTTTTAATTTAATATTTTTTATTTTGTAGAATTGTTTTTAGTTAAATATTTTTAATGTTTTTAATGTTTTTTATTTAGTTTAATTGTTTATAGTTTAATATTTTAAATCTTTAATAGTTTAGTTAGTTTGAATTTTTTTTGTTTATTAGATTGTTTATACATATTTAGTAATTATAATTGTCATTAGTATAAATTAATTTAGGATTCTTTTAATGAAATTTTGGTAGCATAAAGAGTATGTTATCTAAGAAATAAAATCCTTTTATGGATACAAACAAGTGAATGTGGCTCTGGAATAGATGTACCTAGGGGTAAAACCTGGAAACAGCGATTTGAGTTAGACTCGAACAGAAACGGGTGCACGACAACGGGCCTTGCTGCATTCTGGTTTGACACTCCCGGAGGATATGCTTAAGATATGCAAATTTCTTTATAAACTACTAAAATATCTAATAAAAGCAATGATAAATTAATAATTTAGTAATGATTTTGAAATTTATTATTAGGAATGATTAATTAAAAATTAATTAATAAATAGTGTTAAAAATAAATAAGATGGAGTTAAAAAATAAATAAGGAGCTAAAATATAAATAAGATGGAGTTAAAATATAAATAACATGGAGTTACAATATAAATAACATGGAGTTAAAATATAAATAACATGGAGTCAAAATATAAATAACATGGAGTTAAAATATAAATAACATGGAGTTAAAGTAGAGTTAAAATATAAATAACATGAAGATAAAATATAAATAACAGCATGTGAAAATATAAATAACAGTATGTGAAAATATAAATAACATAGAGTTAAAATATAAATAACATGTATAAATAACATAGATTTAAAACATAAATAACATATATAAATAACATAGAGTTAAAATATAAATAACATATATAAATAACATAGAGTTAAAATATAAATAACATATATAAATAACATAGAGTTAAAATAGAAATAACATGTATAAATAACATAGAGTTAAAACATAAATAACATGTATAAATAACATAGAGTTAAAACATAAATAACATATATAAATAACATAGAGTTAAAATATAAATAACATATATAAATAACATAGAGTAAAAATATAAATAACATGTATAAATAACATAGAGTTAAAATAGAAATAACCTGTATAAATAAAATAGAATTAAACCATAAATAACTTATATAAATCACATAGAGTTAAAAAATAAATAACATGAAGTTAAAAAATAAATAACATGAAGTTAAAATATGAATAAAATGAAGTTAAAATATAAATAACATGGAGTTAAAATATGAATAATAGAATGTTAAAATATAAATAACATGGATTTAAAATATAAATAAGATAATTTTTCGAGCTTCTTTCTTTTCTTGCTGTGATTTGAATATCAAAATTTCAGAAATCACTGGTTTTTTGAAATTTTGATATCCAATTCATTGCATGAAAAGCTAGAAACTGAAAACATTCTCTTATTTATTTTTTAAATCCATGTCATTTATATTTGAACTCACTATTTAGAAAGTGTACTAAGAAATATCCTAGTTTAGGATATAAGATCTTTTAAAATTTAAGTATCATAAATATTGTATATTTTTGAAGTAATAGTTATTATTTGAACGTGAGGTAAAATCCAACTTATTTTTAATAAGCTTTTTAATTATAGCTTCAAAGTATAAAATCCAACTTATATTGGTAACCATTATTCTGAATGTCACTTACATTATAAAAATATTGATCAGAAAACTTTATTTACGTAGAGCGAAATTTTTTCCTGTGTGTATTGCTATGGGGAGGTTATTCAAACTGAGCAAGGGGATTCTTACAGTGCACATGCAATAACAGTGGTTAATAAAACTGATTTTGTAACCCTAAGTGACCTTCAAGACAGAATTCATGGCTCATTAAATCTAGGACCCGATCAGAAGATCAAGTCAATGAGTTATAGACATTTGCAATTCCCGTAAAAATTGCGGCATCGAGCTTGTCCATTGGTTGATGATGCACAATGTATCCAAACAATTAATTTTTTTTTCAACGGTCGGATGGTGTCGTGATGGATTTATATGTTGATGTTTATACTTTACAACAACAACATCCAATTGTACACAGACATAGACTTACAAGAGTCGTTGAAGGTAGTCTCCCCCATGAAGTTCAGACTATTCCAAATGATGCAGAGGACAACCTACTTGATCATCTGGATATACATGTTAAACCTAAATCTGATGAGGTGTTTCGTAATAACGAAACAGATGGTGATAGTAGAGCTGATGAGTAAGAAATAACAGATGTTTCGAGAAATGCATTAGTTGTACAACATGCTCGACCTACAATAAATCATCCACCGCTATTTTCATCTTAGTCAGAAGTAATGAAACGTGTGCATGAATTTGAAGATAATGTTCCCACACCGGCAACTGAGTTTCCCCAAGTTATACAAGATAGTTTTAGTGGGATGGTCAAAAATTTATATGTTGGAAGGAATTTTCCAAGTAAAGATGCATTAAAAACACGCTAAAGATATTTCACATTGAGAGGCACTGTAGCTATTTATTTTACGAATCAGATCATAGAAAATATGGCATACGATGTGAGAAGTATGGGGATGATTGTAGATTTTGATTGAGGGCGATTCCAGACATTTCATTTGGAGGTTGGAGAATCTCGAGGATTGAGGCAGCTCATACTTGCTTTCAGCCGAGCCTAACACAAGATCATACTTCATTGGATGCAGAATTGGTGTCATCAATTATTGTTGAGATGATTAGAACATGTCAAGATGTTCTGATATCCCTTGTGCAAGATAGGAGACAATAGACATTCGGTTATAAGATATCCTATAATAAGGCATGTAAGGGGAAATAGAAGGCAATTGTGAAGGTCTATGGTGATTGGAATGACTCATATCGGGTGTTGCCAAAATTGCTAGCCATACTGAGGCATCATAACCAAGTTGTCTTCCATCTAGATAAAACGAACATGTGTCTCATGATAACCGACTTGATCCATCTCATGTTCAATTTCATCGGTTGTTCTGGGCATTCCTTCCCTGTATCTCCAACTTTCGTTTCTGCAAACAGTTTATTCAGATTGATGGAACATTTCTATATGTAAAATAGAAGGGTGTATTGTTTATTGCGGCAACCCAAGATGGAAACCGTTCACCTCTTCCACTGGCCATTTCCATTGTAGAGAAATAAAACTATGAATCATGGAGTTGGTTTTTGGCATGTATCAACACCCATTTCCCCAACATTCGGGGTGTTTGTTTGATATCGGATCAGCACCGAGCAATTAATGAGGCAATTAATGCGGATCCTGATATATGGCGTTACCCAAATTCACATCATCGGTTCTGCATTAGACACATTGCTATCAACTTGCATAAAAAATTCCACAATGAACCGATGAAGAAGGCAATCACCAGACTTGGTACGCATTGTATTCGTTATTTTTTTGTATATCAATGTAAAGATAAATTCAAAATATGTGAGATATCATTTATTTTTTGTAGCATATGAGTTCGATAAAAGACGGTTTGAAGAACGTTTCGAACAAATACGTCAGGTTAATGAATAATTTTACGATTATATGATGTGAATTCCAAAAGAAAAATGGACATTGGAATACGATGGGGGGAAGATGTACAGACACATGATGACTAAAATTGTAGAGTTCATCAATGGTGTCCTCAAAGGGATTCGCAAGGTACCTAAAACTGCCCTAGTTTAGGAGACATTATATCGTTGTGTGAAGTACTTTGTCGATAGAGAAAAACTATCATCAGATGGAATTAATCAGGGGCTAACGTACTGAAGACATTTTCAATGAGAGATTGAAAAGAATATTGAATAAGCTTTTGGGTATCAATTCTACCTATTTCGACAAGAAGACTCTCGATTTGAAGTTTAAGAGAAGTTGAACCCCACCACAAATAGTATTGGTGAAAAAATGGTGGTGTTACTAGAAATGAGGCAATGTCAATGTGGAAGCTTTCCGGCCTTACGGTTTCCATGCTCACACGCCATCGCAACATGTGCCTCTGTTAACATATCATGGGAAGCATATGTTGATCCATTGTACCAGATGAACACCATTGCTAACTGTTACGCTGCACCACGGACACCTATTGGCGAGTTTCGTTATTTTCCAATGCTCGAAGGTCAGCTGATAGTGGTACCTGATATGAATCGGTTGTGTCCCCGTGGGAGACCGAAGGCCAGCAGGATGTGAAATGAGGTGGACTGGCCTCAAGAACAAAGACAGAGTTTGAGATGCACCATATGTTATCAAGAAGGTCATAATCGGAAACTATGCCCTAACATTGTTGGGTCAAGTTCACACTCTTAATCCACAATTATGTATTTTCGTTATTGGGAGATTCTCATATTATAAATTTTATGTTGTTATCTCTTCATTTTACCTCTGTTTTCTAACCCCCAAAACTGAAAATCATAACAGTAAACCCATAAAAATCTTTTTTATACCGTAATCATAAAAATCTAAATCATAATCCTGAAAATATTTTCTGAAATCATTAACCTAAATCATAAAACGTTAAAAGAAATCCAAAAGCCCAGTTCCAAAAGGTAAAATGTGAAACCCTAATCTTTAAATCCTGAAATTGAAATCACTAACCGTAATCCCAAAAACATATTCACTTTACATCGGTTTTCGAAATAATATGTGATTGAGAAAATAGTCAGGAAACATATGACCAGATTGTCTAGTACAATCATATATCAATATGACTATTCTACCCTACAAATCCCTATAATTCATGCATAATGTTTTAGGGAATAAAGGATCACCCAAGAAATTGAACCCTCCTACATTGTTAATGAATTCATAGAGACAAATGAACATTGATCTAGTAATATAATAACACCCCAAAAAGTGAACTCTCTTACAATATCAAAATATGAGCCCTAGTACTACCCTTCCACCTGTATACCCAAGGATCACATTTGAGATATACATAAAAATATTTTGAAAGGGCATTATAACATTCAAAAATAACAAAATACCCTTTCATGAAATAAACACATTGTTTGAAAACTAGTTCACACTTTATTTCACAATTCTTTAAAAACACCCTTCTATTTACCAAAATTAGTGGAAACCATATTTTATCCAAAACCTTTTTCAGAAAATAATAATTTTATGCAAATTATTTTATAAAACAATTTATAAAACAAGGTGAAATCATGATTCATCCAACATAGATTAGAGACAGAACCATTTATAGGCCGTGAATGATCCATGATGTGAATCCTTGATAAAACTTACTTTGTTTATATGTAGATGACTGACACCATACTACTCAGTCAGCATGCTACCCATTGTTCATAGGTTGTGATAGAGTGTGGTCCAGATCGATTAATCAGGGTGCGTCGAGCGCCCCATTTTCATCACACGAAGCCTCCTCCTGCCATTATACCATACTTGCATCATGCTGGTTTCTATGGTATTGCAGTATCAGATTTTGCATTTGTAGACCATCACCTGCTAGCTGCACTCATGGAGAGGTGGACACCAGAGACACACACATTCAACCTTCCTGAGGGAGAGATGACCATCACCCTTCAGGATGTGACTATGCTTCTTGGACTTCCTATCCAGGGGAGACCCGTTATTGGATCCACTATGGCAGCTTGGACTGACCATGCTCAGCGCTTGTTAGGCATTGACATTTTTTCTGATCATAGTGCTGCTGAGGGAGCATCGATATCCATGCCTTGGCTGGAGGCACAGATTCCAGTTTTAGCTGATGATGCTGACGAGCAGACGGTGATTCGTTATGCACGTGCATATATATTACGACTTATTGGAGGGGCCATGTGTACGGATCATTCAGGGATTCATGTGCACATGATATATCAACCCCTACTAGAGGATTTTGATCGGGCATGGACATACATTTGGGGATCCTCCTGGTTGGCATACACATACAGAGCATTATGCAGGATATCTGATAGGAGGCGCACAGGTCTCGGGGGATGCGTCATCCTTATTCAGATGTGGGCATGGGAGCACTTCCTTGCATTCTGCCCTGATCTTGTGGGTCTGCCGGTCGAGATGGAGGTGCTGCATGATGCGCCGTTTGGACGCTGGTATGATCACTCATTTCTAGATGTTTTTGATGCTACTATAAGTTATTGACTTTAATTTCTCATTATTTATCACTATAGATGTTGTATTTTATTGGTGGTGTTAGTGCCACAATTTCAATGCAGTTCTGAGACACGATTTGGCCATATATCGGCTCGAGATGGACTTTCTCTTACCCCATCAGGTATGTATATAAAAACTATAACTGTCTAACAAATTTAATAATAACATCATTTTTTTAGTTAACAGTTTTTCTAACAAGGTTAATATGTTATTTCAGATTTTATGGGTTCCATACTGGTCTGTTATGGACCAGTTGCCTCCATACTACACGGTTGGTCTTAACGATGTTATGGCTATAGTTCCACTCATTCACTTTCATATTGTTGAGTGGCATCAGCCTGACAGAGTCATGCGCCAGTTTCTCTTCACTCAGCGGATTCCATTACCGTCGAGGCAAATAGATTAGCTTCATGGGATGAAGCTGATAGGGAGGATGACGACTGGCGTCGAGTACATGCTGTATTTCTCAACTATTGGCACAGACGAGCAGAGTTTCACATCCAGGGAGTTCCTATGGTGAATTTCTCTCTTTTAGCGCATCACGAGTATGAGCCATGGTATAGACTGAGGTCTATACTGTATCTTACTCGAGACAGAAGAGAGATGCAAACAATTGTAAGTCAATTAAATTATATTACTATGTTTGTTGAGTTATTTTATAATTTATTTTTAATCTGTTTACAAGAGAGTCAGATAGACATACTTATCCGTATTATATAAAATCTATATTAAATACTACACCTCTTTTACAAAAATTTAACTTCATGTGTATATATATATAATTATTAATAACATTTAATAAATTTTATTATAACTGATCTAATTGAGATTTACATAATAAACACTTTTGTTATTAAACCCATTCATTAAAATAAATTTCTCTAACATAAATTATTTTTCCCAAACATTAACCATTTTTGACATAACATAAAACATTCAATATTCAGACAACATACATTCAAAAAATTAAATCATACAAACATTAAACATCAAGAAAATTAAATCATACAAAACATTTCATGCATAACATATGAAATAAATAAATCATACACACAATTAAACGTACAAATTAAATAAATAAACACAATTAAACAATTAAATTTTTAAATAGAAATTTTAACTCAATAAAAGCAGAAAATATTTGTTGAGAAAGAATTTCTGGAGGGCTTCATAATAAAAACTAGAGGAGAACAATGGGTTTTGGGGGGGGGATCCTTTTATAGATATTCTCGCCCGGATGCGTGAACGCCATTCACACATCCTTTAGCTAGTCTACGAAGGATGCATGATCAGCGTTCATGCATTACTGCCATGGCTCGGATGCATTAACGCCGTTCACGCATCCTTTAGCTGGTCAGCAAAGGACGCGTGAACGTCGTTCATGCATTACTGCCTGGGTATGGGATGGGTGAACTCCGTTCACGCATCCGTTCCCGTGGAAGGATGCGTGAAGGGCGTTCACGCATCCCAGACCAAGTTTTAAAAATTTCGGAACCCTGATCCCCAATCCCAAATTATTTATTTCATAAAACCCATAAAAAACCCCCTGTCAACTCCCACACCAAGTTTTGTCACCAGTCCGGCCTCCCTAGAACCACCCCATGCCCTTTTCTGGTGACATGTTTCCAAAATCGAATAAACCTGAACTGGGCCAGAGGTGGGTCAGGCCCTGCCGGACCTGCTAGGCTCATTTCAGTTCTAGATGAGTCCCAGTACCCCTTTTCATGGAATTTCCTGAGCCACGCTTGGGTTCGGTAAGTAAAAATTTAAATTTTATTATTTTATTTCAACGACTATTTTATAAATATTGGTTTAATTTTTTTTAGGGCCAAGAGTTATTTTTATTTGAATTAAAATTAAAATTAGAAAAGTTTATTTTAATTCATTTAACGCCCTCAACATAAATTTATCACATATTTAATTTTTATTTCAAAAAAATTTCATGTCGTTTTATCTTGAGCATTAACTGGAAAATGTTTGTCTATATTTTATTTATTTATATATTTTTTCAAATATGTGCAATGCATGTAATAAATAGATTTATTTTGACAGTTTCTGAATCTTCTTTACTCATCTATTATTTATAAAGGTCTGCACATCCATCGTTATTTTTTTGTATGTTTTTTGCACATCTCGAGACCCCCTCACCTATGTTTGAGTATTTATGTATTCTATCATGGATGTTATAAGATGTAGACCATACTGATATTACGAAGTATTCCAGAAAAGATGGTGGTAGTTCTAATACGTGTCAAAGATGACTCAGATATTTTATCTCTAGGGCCACAATTGATCCCTTGAGAAAAAATTGACCACCCATATCATATGCTAAAGATCAGTAACAAAATTTATTTAATTTATTCATTATTCATTATTAAATATTTATTTATTAAGTTTTCATGTTTACATGATCTCATAAAATAGTAAACAAAAATACATAGATTAAATCAAATTAAGACATAATGATTTTTTTTCTATTTACTGCATGCACTACTACAAAAATGGGCACAGGATGCGCTACCCCTTTATCAGTGCTAAAAACAAGTGCTGATAAAGGGGGTCTTTATCAGAGCTAAAAAAAGCGCTGATAAAGGGGACCCCTTTATCAGCGCTTCTTTTAGTAGAGCAGATAAAGGGGGGCTTTATCAGCGCTGAAAAAATTTATATTTCAAAAAAACTTAATGAAAAATAAATTATAGTTATATAAGTATATTTATTCGTATATAAATATAATATATATTTTTTAAATATGTTTTATATACGTATAAATAGACTATTACATTTAATATATAATAAATTTAGTGAAAATGGCTTTAAAATATTTTTAAAAAATATTTTTATTTAATAATTTGTTAATTATTATCGATTAAAAATCATTTAATAAAAATTTGAAGACACAAAAAATCAAAACAATTAATAAAAGATCTAAAATAAGTTGAAAATGTAACTCAAACATCAAATGGCCATAACTTTTGATCCGGGTGTCCGTTTGAGCTCTACAACATATCAAATCGAAGCTTGCGACGAGCTCAACACGCTGGTGACCCGGGAAAAGCCACTATCACATTTTTCGATCCCAAAAAAGGCCTAGAAGGCCTCCAAAACCGAGTTTTTAGCCGGGATACCCTGATTTGTTAACATTCAAACATGTATAACTTCTGATCTGGATGTCCATTATCCATGTACCACATATCATATCGAATATTGTTTAATTTTCATCGATTTGACTGGTTGTGGAGTTAAAATGGGCTTTTAGATTATAATTTATGATCTCTTTAACATTCTATGGCTTTTCAAACACACATATATATGGTTATCACTCATGATGTTTTATATGTGTGTGTGTGTTTTATATATATATGTATGTATTTGTTTATTTAATTATAAACACACATAAAAAACATATTTCACAAATGTATTTAAAAATAATCTTATAAGTATATATTAAAATACAAATAAATATACAGATAAAGAATTATAACTATATATATATATATTAATATACGAATGAATATATATATACTAATATATTAATAAATATATTTATATTAATATGAAACTATATCAATATAAGAATATATATATATATAAAGATATATCATTAAATAGAGAAAAAATGAAATAGCTTAGTGGTAAAGGTGCAGCCGCGAAAGGGGGAGGTTGCAGGTTCGAGTTTGGGTAGAGGAAAAGGTGGTACGAGTGTGTGCGGATGCGCGAGAAGGGTAGCGCATAGGATACCTCCTAGCACTGATAAGGGGGGGGGGGGGGGGGGGTCAAGCGGTGATAAAATCTTTCCCCGTGAATTATTATTATTTTATTTTTTTAATTTTTTTGACCTTTATCAGCGCTTTTCAGAGCGCTGATAAAAGGGACCCCCCTATATTACCGCTGAGCTTTACATCACTTTTCTAGTGCTGTTAAAGCCCGTTTTGAGTGCTGATATAGGCCTTTTTTTTGTAGTGAAGGTCATGTTGTGAGTGTGATCACATTGTACAAGCATATTAGAAGTAAAATGATTTCATTCATTAAGAAATAATAAAAACTCTCAAAGAAAGGTTATTTCATAATACCTTCCATCATTTAAATTTGAACACAATGGGGTGTACGGGGTGCTCATTAGCCCTAATTGTGGGTGCCTCCTTCTACTGGGGCTCATATGAGAGTGATGGGCTGACTTAACTTAAGGCATCAGAAAATAAGTAGTCATAACTATCTTATTGCATCATGAGATGAAAAGTTTTGCGTAAATCAATTTAATAATTTCTAAAAGTTGGGACTTCACTGAACAGTTCAATTAGTCGTGAGTCAATGATATTATCCAGTCAAACTCCTACGTAGAAACTCTTTGAGTAGTGTCATATCCATAACTATGACTATGAGGATACGTTTTAGAGATCCTTTCTAATATAATACCCTAGTGACTGATTAATTAGATTCTAGTAGTGAGGGAATCTAGTATTCGATAAAATAGTAGGCCACTTAAAGGATATAATTAATCAGTAATGTCTAATCTCTAATCAAGATAGAAAGTACTAATATGCTAGTGTTTATTTTTAGAATAATGGAATGTAATACTTCAAACACACTGTGATTATTATTTGGAAAAACAACATGTCCACACTGGAATGAGTTTCCATGAGTGTTATAGGTGCCTGTGCAATGTTCTACAATGAATGAAAATTCTATGTGATGGAGTTCCCACTACTTATTGATCTAGGAGGTAATAATGAGAATGAATCTTACATGAAAAAAATATATATTTCATTTTATAATTACATAATAATGATATCATCAATTTACAACGATTTTTGGATACATCATAAGGACATGATTGGTTCATATGTTGTCTCATATCCAAGAAGATCGTGAGGATAAAGTGAAGTGGAATATAAATGGGAGATGATTACACTAAATAAGTGTAAATTGAAATATGGATCATGACATTTCAATAAATCCATTTCTTATACCAATGTCACCCACCTTCTTTAGTTTTTTATAAGATTACAAAATGAATAGTGTGGAGAAAAGGATTTCATTACCTTTTCGGTATGGTTATCCAAGTAAAGAGAATGGTAAAGAAAGTTTAATATTGAGTTATTATGGTGAAAAAGTTGAAAGACAAAGTGATAAGGATAGTGTCAAGTGTGAGGTCAATGGAAAATTGACAAGTTCATTTAATGAAAATAGGATACACATTATACATGAGATTATTTTCATCATATGTCCAAAAATAAGTCTATGGATGCTTAAATTTAATGAAATTAATAGAAAAAGCAAGTATTCTCTTTTTCATCAGGTGTATTCATCAATATATGTGATTTTTCTATCATAATTCCTTGGTATTAAATACCATATGCCTATCACATATGTGTCTTTCAATAAAATAACCGTGTTAGTTTAGAAACATTATTAGAGATAAGGTGAGTTTTCCAAGCAGTTGAGAAAGGGTGATTCCTAACTTAGTTGTGAGAAATACAGATCTTATACTTTCCATGATTAATGATTAAAGTAAATGCTTGATTTATTAGATCCAAAAAATTTATCTCGTGTGTCCATTGGACATTAAGAGACATTATTCCATTTTGGAATGAATGTTTTCATTGAAGTCTAATGCTCAAATGAGAGTTCAATTTATCTTGAATCATTGGAAATATTTGATGAATATAAAAATGTAATCCTCAATTATAGCAAGTTGTGGAATGACAATTCATGGTAGTAAAACTAAGTGTTTGTCAAGGATACACCCAGTATGGTTATTAGACTCTTTGGAGTTAATTCCCTTAGGCATTATTGACACATTTACTTATTTAGTTTTGGAAAAAGAAACCATTATAAATAAAGGTAAGCCATAAAGATTTTAGAATTAGATCAACTAGAGTGTGCAAAATATACAAGGTAAAGCTAGTGGTAAATATAATTCATAAGATTCCATTAAGAGTTTTAGTGAAATTAAAACTGGTGTATGGTATATGCATGGAAAGAAGATATGAGTTGTTTCATGCCCATGTTCCAAAGAATATCTTGACCATGCATTCATCGTTTATGAAATTATGAGTGTATTTATTCATAAACTCACATTTCCTTATACAAATCAATGTTATGATGTTAATAAGGTGGATTGATAATGAGTCATACATGAAAACATCGATCATTAAAATATAGCGTGAACTACTTCCTAAATGTACATTTTCTTATATACATCAAAGTTATGATGTAAGTAAGAGGACAATCAATGTTATGATTTTTAAAGTATTGCTTATACTTCCATTATTTTTCAAGACATGCTTCACAAATAATGCTATTATTCCATATCCATATGCCAACTATAATTAAAAATGGATATCATATGATTTCTAATATGGCATAAAAATTTTATTTAATATTAAAATGTGTTTTTATTAAATGTTTTTGTTAAGGATACAAACATGATTTCATCATGAAAAACACAATGTGCATATAATGTGAGTATCCTAACATTTTCTAAGGATATTATAAAAAACCATATGATTGAAAAATTATAGTCAAATGCTAGAAAATATATTTCCATTAATGGGTACACATATCAATTTGATATAGTGGGAGAAATATTGGCTTAGATCTATTCAATGTCACAGATACATAGATAGTTTTCATAGTAACATGTTCCATAAGAACTTGTGGAAAAGGAATGTTACAAAGACACCCACTACTTATGATGGATAAACCTAGGGTAATGGTTTTACATTCACCGTAGATGGTGATACAGTATTCATTTATAGTAATGAATCCTACAAGTAATAAGTATTTGAAAATTGGTTATGATTGAAAAAGTTAATTAGAATTCGATGATGGATTCCATGTATCAAATTATAAGTTATTATTTTAAATACAATGTTGGGTATTCAAGTGAGACAATACATGGGTGTTACAAGCATAGTACCAATAAGGACCGATCGTTAATAACAAGCTTGTATGCATAAATAAATTATATTACTACTTTTCATAGATACTTTCTATGATCATTAAATTGGGTATCTGATGTCAGGACCACCAATCATGGATGATTTCTATGCAACGAAACCAGAAAGGGTTAGCCACACCATAAAATTCCAATAGGAAGTGAATGTCACAAAAATCCTATTTTTGATTGAATTAAGTGACAAGATCATTGAAAATTCATTTGGAATGATTTTATTCATATATCTATAAGAGGATAGAGGGGTCATCAAAGTTTTCCATTTAAAATATAATGATAACATATAGAAAAAAAATATAGGTTTTACATTTAGTTAAGACCAGAATGAAAATAACTCTCTAAAGATTGACTTAATGTGGAAACCTAAATTATTAGAACAAGATATACTAAGTTAGATTAAATGGTTTCTTAGAACCAGTAAATAGTTAATAAAATGACAAGTTATTGAAAAAATAAAAGTTAGAACAATTTGAGAGGGAATTGTTAACAATGTCACATGGAATAAATCTCTCATAGAAGTTATGTATGAGAAACATGAAGAGATTAATGTGGCGAGTATAATTACATATGCTTCTGCAATGGATCTATCACATATTCTATAATATGTAAAAGATATGATATTTTAAACATACACATTATGGTAGGAAAATATTTTTTATATCCACAATAAATGCATAGGTGGTAGTCAAAACTATCCAATTTAACTTTAGAGAGTACAAAAGATATATTACCAGTACTAGGATAGGAAGGAACAATAATTATAGTGAAAAAATATGAGTCTTACATTGGATAAATATATTATTATATCACAATTAGGATAATTTAATGAGGAAGAGAAGAACATTCAAGCTAGTGGAAGCTATATCAACAAATATAGACTGTGTCGTGGCTTCTGATGCAGCTGACGAAGCAGTGTAAAATACAAAATGATTTGTTCCAATTCTTGGAATCACACATAGTTAGTAATGTTTTATCATAATATAAATTATCATAATAATACTACTAGTACTAGAAAATATCTCATGTTTTGATAGTGGAAAAAAGAAATATACTCATAGATATCATCTCTTGATGATGTTTACTCAAGGAGTTGAAGTCACAAATAACAGAGCAACCACGTAGTGGAGACATGGTAGGCCCAATGACTACAGCCATAATTTTATAGAAGCATGGTCTTATGAATTGAGAGTTAAAAAGGATAGTTAACAAGTTGGTTCTATTACAAGTTGGAAGGATGTAATAGTGGATCCCCAAGACCCAACATGAATAGTAATTTTTTATTACCACATCATATACATTGTGAGTTATTCATCATATACACTTACCATAATTGTGTGGATATTTCATTATCCACTATTTGTTTGGCAATTCTAATGGATTATTGGACATATCAATATGTTATAGAATTTCCCAAAATGTAATGATAACATCAATATACTATGAAATTAATCTCAAACACATGTCTTATGGTCTAGATACATCATAAAACTAGACAAAAATGAAGTCTGACCATCAGGTTCTGGGGATCATATGTATATAATTCTTTACATGATGTTCATACTTGTTGATATTGAGTAGATGAGAACATGAGGACATACTTACCAATAATAACACCACATTTTCTTATGTCGTTGATATTTCATATCTAGGAACATGTGTAATGGTCTACTGACATGGTATTATTTTTAGTATATATTATTTGATCATATACTTGGTGGAAAATAAAAAATATGGCATTGACATCATTCTGAGGTAGCTTGTATTGGGTATGTCCTTGGCGGTATGGAATTGATATAATAATCAAGATAGAAATTACCACTTTTATAAGGAATTGATATCTCAAGACCATTTGATTACGATGGTAGTACCTTCACTAAATCCATGGACATTATTGAAGAAGTAATTTCTATCTAGTTAGGTAAAAGAATAATAAAACAAGAAAGTATGAAGTAAAAAAAATGTGCATCCTGATTTATGAGAAATCAAGAGGTAAAGATACTATGTTACAAGTCACGAGTCCATAGGAATGATTTTCATTTTTATGACTATACATTATCTCTTTAGGGGCCTTGATGGGTTGGTAGATTCTACTCCTGGTCTATGAATAATATTCATTGCGACCGAGATAAGGACATAGAGGGTCACAAACTAAAAAAATTTAAAAGTATATCTTATTCAGATGAGTATGAGTTTAGGACATGGTGGGAACTACCATGGAGTTCAATATATAACTGATAATATTAATCAAAACAGAATAAATAAATTCATATTATTCATGTTTAGAATAATCCGTGTTGAATTTTTTTATTAAATTCATTTACAGGTATTAACGTAAATACATGGAAAAATATTATATGAACATATAATATTTTAATATTCAAGATTCCTTTAATATTTTAAGGAATGACGATTGGAGTTAATGGCTCATTATTAGGATGTAATATATTTTCCTATTTTAAAACTATGTGATAAATATATAAATGAAATTTATTAGTCAGTAAGTTAGTCATAATAAGTCATTTATAACTTATTTAGTGAGTAATACTTATTCCGGTGATGAGGATCCAATTTTGTTTATATTATTAAATCCCTATATGGAAGGAGGAGGCTCTCCCAAGAATACTACTCAATCCACAATGGTTGTGAGTCACCTCTCCTCTCCCAATTCTTATTGATAGAATTAGATGATTCAAACTTCTGATTTAAGTTCTTCTTCACTGATCAATGGATAGTCATTACGGTGATCGTCAAGATGTAAAACACTACTAAAAATTCCACCAATAGCGACCACCATTGGCAATCACTATTGGCCTGTATAGACAGCCCAGTGGCCGCCACTAGTGGTCGCTGAAGGTGTCCTAGACCTCAGCCTACAGTGACTGCAGCGGTCGCTGAAGTCGGACAAAATTCCGGCCTATAGTGACATCCACTGGCGGTCGCTGAAGGTGGTCGAGACCTCGGTCTACAGCGACCGCCAATGGCGGTCGCTCCAGTGAATTTTTTTAAAAAAAAATTCATGATACAAAATAAAGAAAACAACATATACATCATAAAAAATGAAAAACAAATCCAAACACTATAAACATCACGATCATCATAAACAATAAATGATAGATGTGCTTCAACGATCCACAACCATCACCTTTAAAAACCTACAATAAGATACAAAGAAAACTAAACAAAACAAACGTAAATTTGACATCTTTATTCAGTTATTATATAAATATAATAAACTAAAATTTGACATCTTATGGGCGCTCTAATAATTTAAAACCACCAATTTAAGAAATGTTATCATTTTTGAATTTGTTTTTCTTATTTTGGAGTCTTTGCTTTCGTTTAAGGAAAGTGTTTTTTGTTTTTCTTAAAATGAATGTTTTCCATGAGCACCACACGTCCGATGGACATGCCGTCTCCTCCTGCATCTCACGAATAATATTCTTATCGTTCTTGTGCGGTTTCAGGTCATTCGGAGCACCTTTTCTCTGAATTCCACCGTGACACGCTGTTTTGGTGTTTTATAACTCAGGAAACGTGTTTCTAGTCACCGCGGTCAAATGGAACTTTTGACTGACAAGCCGTCTGTCCGACCATTTCACAATTTACTCTGCGGTTGTTGTCGTCTGATTTCGTGGCATTCTGAGGTCGTTCGGGTGGTTTTGACCACCCAGCGCGCCCTTTTAGAGCGCGTCGAACTTCTGAAAACGACACATTTGGTCGTACCGTGCACACCGCACGTCCGATGGATTTTACCTCTCCTCCTTCATCTCATGAATAATATTCCTATCATTATAGTGCAGTTTGTGGTCATTCAGAGCACGTTTTCTCTGAATTTGATTGTGACACGCCGTTTTGGTGTTTTATGACTCTGGAAACACGTTTCTGGTCACCACGGTCAAAACTCACCTCCGATTGACGTGTCGTTTGTCCAACCATTTCAGAATTCACTCCTCAGTTGTTTTCGTCTGATTTCGTGGCATTCCGCGGTCGTTCGGGTGGTTTTGACCACCCAGCACGCCCTTTTAGAGCGCGCCGAACTGCTGAAAACGACACATTCAGTTGTACCGTGTGCACTGAACGTCCGATGGACGTTCCATCTCCTCCTGCATCTCACGAATAATATTCCTATCTTTCTCGTGTAGTTTCAGGTCATTCGGAGCACGTTTGCTCTGAATTCGACCGTGACACGCCGTTTTGGTGTTTTATGACTCCAGAAACACGTTTCCGGTCACCGCAATCAAACAACACCTCTGATTGATGTTCCATCTATCCGATCATTTCAAAACTCACTCTACGGTTGTTTTCGTCTGATTTTGTGGCATTCCAAGAACATTTCGGGTGGTTTTGACCACCCAGCGCGTCCTTTTAGAGTGCGTCGAACTGCTGAAAACGACATATTCGGTCGTACCGTGCGCACCGCACGTCCGATGAATGTGCCATCTCCTCATGCATCGGAAGAATAATATTTCTATCGTTCTCGAGTGGTTTGAGGTCATTGGGAGCACTTTTTCTTTGAATTCGACCGTGACATGCCGTTTTGGTGTTTTGTGACTCCGGAAATGCATTTCTGGTCACCGCAGTCAAACGGCACCTAAGATTGACGTTCAATCTGTCCGAACATTTCACAATTCACTCCATGGTTGTTTTCGTCTGATTTCGTGGCATTCCGAGGTCGTTCGGGTGGTTTTGACCACCAAACGCGCCCTTTTAGAGCGCGCCGAACTACTGAAAATGACACATTCGGTCGTACTGGGCATACCGCATGTCCGATGGACGTGTCGTATCCTCCTTCATCTCATGAATAATATTCCTATCGTTCTTGTGTGGTTTTAGGTCATTTGGAGCACGTTTTCTCTGAATTCGACTGTGACACTCTGTTTTGGTGTTTTTTGGCTCCGGAAACGCGTTTCTGGTCACCGCGGTCAAACGGCACCTCTGATTGACGTGTTGTCTATCCAAATATTTCACAATTCACTCAGCAGTTGTTGTCGTCTGATTTTGTGGCATTCCGAGGTCATTCTGGTGGTTTTGACCACCCAGCGCGCCCTTTTAGAGTGCACCGAACTGCTGAAAACGACACATTCGGTCATACCGCACGCACCGCACGTTCGATGGACGTGTCGTCTCCTACTGCATCTCACAAATAATATTACTATCGTTCTTGTGCGGTTTCAGGTCATTCAGAGCATGTTTTCTCTGAATTCGGCCGTGACACGCCGTTTTGGAGTTTTATGACTCCGGAAACGCGTTTTCGGTCACCGCGGTCAAATGGAACCTCCGATTAACATACGGTTTGTCCGAACATTTCACAATTCACTCTGCGGTTGTTTTCGTCTGATTTCGTGCCATTCTGAGGACGTTCTGGTGGTTTTGACCACCCAGTGCGCCCTTTTAGAGTGTAGCGAACTGCTGAAAACGACACATTCGTCGTACCGTGTGCACCGCACATCCGATGGATGTTTCGTCTCTTTCTTCATCTCACGCATAATATTACTATCGTTCTCGTGCGGTTTCAGGTCATTCGGAACACGTTTGCTCTGAATTCGATCGTGACACGCCGTTTTGGTGTTTTATGACTCCCGAAATGCGTTTCTGGTCACCGCGGTCAAAATGAACCTCTGATTGATGTGCCGTCTATCCGACCATTTCAAAATGCACTTCGCAGTTGTTTTCGTCTGATTTCGCGGCATTCTGAGGTCGTTCGGGTGGTTTTGACCACCCAATGCGCCCTTTTAGAGCACGTCGAACTACTGAAAATGACACATTCGGTCGTAACGCACGCACCGCAAGTCTGATTGATGTGTTTTCCCCTCCTGCATCTCACGAATAATATTTCTATTATTCTCGTGTGGTTTCAAGTCATTCGGAGCACGTTTTCTCGGAATTTGACTGTGACACGCCGTTTTGGTTTTTTTTGACCCTAGAAACGTGTTTCTGGTCACTACGGTCAAACAAAACCTCCAATTGATGTTCCGTCTATCTGAACATTTTACAATTCAATCTGCGGTTGTTGTCTTCTGATTTCGTGTCATTCCGAGGTCGTTCAGGAAGTTTTGACTACCAAGCGCGCCCTTTTAGAGCGCGCCGAACTATTAAAAACGACACATTCAGTCGTACCGCGCGCACCGTAGGTCCAATGGACGTGCTGTCTCCTCCTCCATCTCATGAATAATATTCCTATCATTCTCGTGTGGTTTCAGGTCATTCGGAGCATGTCTTCACTGAATTCGACCATGACACGCCGTTTTTGTGTTTTATGACTCCGAAAACGCGTTTCCGGTCACCATGATGAAACAGCACCTCCGATTGACGTGTCGTCTGTCCGACCATTTCACAATTCCCTCCGCAGTTGTTGTCAAATGATTTTTTGGCATTCCGAGGTCGTTCAGGTGGTTTTGACCACCCAGCGCGCTCTTTTAGAGCGTGCAGGGTGGGGGGGCTGTCCGGGGGGTGCGAGGGGGCTGTCCGGGGGGGTTCGGGTGGGCTGTACGGGGGTGAGGGGTGAGCTGTACGTGGGTGCAGGGGGGCTTTCTGGGGTGGGGGGGCTGTCCGGGGGGGGGGTGCTGTCCGGGGTGGGTGGGGGCTGTCGGGGGGGTGGGGTTTTCTATGGGGGTGCGAGGGGGGCTATACGGGGGTGCGAGGGAGGCTATTCGGGGTGGGTGGGGCTGTTCGGGGGGGGGGGGTGCGGGGGGCTGTACGGGGGTGCGGGGGGGGGGGGGGGGTGTCTGGGGGGGGGGTTGTACGAGGGTGGGGGTGCTGTCCAGGGAGGGGGGGGCTATCCGGGGGGTGAGGGGTGGGTGGGGGGGGGGGGGGGGCTGTACGGGGGTGGGGGGGCTGTCCGGGGTGGGGGCTGTGCGGGGTGGGTGGGTCTGTCCAAGGGGGTGAAGGGCTGTCCGGGGGGTGCGAGGGGGGGGGGGGGGGGGGCTATACGGGAATGCAGGGGATTGTCCGAGGTGGGGGGGGGGGGCTATTTAGGGGGGTGTGGGGTGGGGGGGGGGGGGGCTGTCTGGGGGGGGGGGCTGTCCCTGGGGGTGCGGGGGGGGGGGGGGGGGGGCTGTTCGGGCGGTGCTGGGTGGGGGGGTGGGGGGCTGTACGGGGGTGCGGGGGGGCTATCCGGGGTGGGGGTGGGTTGTACGGGGATGGGGGGGCTGTCCGAGGTGGGGGGGCTATCCGGAGCGGGTGGGGCTATCCCGGGGGGTGCGGGGGGGGGGGGGGTGATGTACGGGGGTGCGAGGGGGGGGGGGTGCTGTACGGGGGTGTGGGGGGGCTGTCCGGGGTGGGGGGGCTGTCCAGGGTGGTGGATGTAGGGTATGATCTAAATAGGATCAATCAGATTCCACACTAGTTTTCGATAAAAATAATTTAAATGTTAAATAGTCCTAGTATACAATTTAAAATAAAACATAGAAGGATATATCATTTTAAAGAAAAATCCCCAATACTAAACCCTGCACCTTGGCAACAAAGGCTCCAATGTACTTCATTTATAAAATAATTTCAAAGGTATTATCACATTTCATAATACAAAAATTGTGTCCGACCAACATGATACCCCCCAATCACAAAAGATCTCACTAGAAACCCAACTTATACTTTAATAACAACCCCACCATTAAAAAAATACACCTCATGAATATGATGCGTCACGTGTGGTCATCACTGCTACCTCCATCCGGTGGGCCTGGGGCCTACAACAAATAAACATTATGAATATTTTAATAAAAAAAATAATTTAAATTAAATAAATAAATACAGTATAAACCTGCATCGTATGATCCCCTGCAGCATCACCTGGACGCACATATTCCCACAGTGCTCTAACCTCTGCGGTCAATTGCACATTTTCCTCCTCGAAAGCGCGTATCCGTGCATCGAAATCTGACAATTGTCGTGTCATCTGACCAACAGCAGGACCGACAACTGCAGTGCGTGACACTACAAAATGAGGAATCCCTATTCCATAGGTAAAACTTTATACATGCCCATCCCGACCAATAATGCAATAAAATATCTCATCCCTTCGCATGGGAAGCTGTTGCTGGTCCTCTGACAGATGTTCCAACTCAGCTTCAAATTGATCCTGTGAAATATTTAAATATATATAAATATATATGTTAATATACATATTTATGTAAGTATTGGTACGTACAAGCACTTACTATCAATGCTACAGCCTCTGGATCATTGCGATCACGAGTCCTCATCCACACCGACATTTTATCAGTCGATGCACCTTGCTCCTGCAACTGTATATGAATAGAATATAAACACAAAACCATATTAATTAGTAAATTAAAAAATGAATAATAAATACCTGATGTTGGAGCTGAGACACGTGACAAGTCCCAAGCCTATGAGGTGGTCCCTACAACGCTCAATTCTCAGAATGGCGTGCTGACACCTCCTACATTCAATTCATTCAAATTTCAAACAAATCACGCATTATTGAAAATATATATACACCAAAAGAAATATACAAACCGAAACACCCTCAGTAGACCAATATGCATTCATGTCACACCACTGAGCTGGGAGGACACCTCTCGGGACTTTTTCCAGAATGTCTAGGGCACCCACATTTGGTACCCAGAGGTCCCTCTTCACTTTGCCTTTATAGTCTTTCCACATCTTACGGCATTTTCTCATACACATGGGCCGAAACTCTTCAGGGCATACTTTCAAATTTTTCTATAAAGAAAAAAATCACACATATTAGTATTGTTTATACATAGAGAATAAAGTAAAATTGTCTTCTTACTTGAACCTCCTTCCTAAGACGATGTAATGTGTCCTGAGGGATAGAAACCCAGTCACATGTGGTCAATGGAAATCGATGTGGGTCACGTATGATATGACCCAGCTGACGAATAAATACTGGGGCATGCGGTCCCATAGGATGAAATACCTCATCAAATGAATCATCAATCGTCGTGTCAGAATTCCATGATAAAATGAAACGATCGGGGCCTCTCTTGCAAGATGAATAAGTAATCGAGTCTGATCCTGTGGAAATTTTATATATAATTTGACAGATTTTATATATATATATATATATCAATTACATAAAAAATAGAGACAATGACTTTCAAACATACCTTGACCCTGAGTCATAGATGCCCTGGATGGATGATGTGGATATGCTGCCTCTTCCCCTGACACGCCTGTAGTCATAGAAAACATTAGTAAGGGGACTATCCAAAGGGTATAAAAGATAAATTGGATTGTTCTTAAAACAATCAAACTTGTACAATTGTTAATAAAAAAATGGATTGAATAATTAGTTTTGAAGGAATTTTCAAAAATCAGAAAGTTAACAAAACAGATATACAAATTATGTATAAAACCACTCAATGCATAGACAAATTTCAGATAGAATTAATAAAAATTCAAGTAGCACATGAACCAGATGAAGAATACCTCAAAGGCAAGATACACCGAAAATAAAATCAATAAACCAAGAGTAAAATCACCCTAAATATTTATAACTGAATAAACTTCCAAAAGTGAGGATTAAAACATACAAGGATTTATAAAATGGTTAGATAATTTATGATATCCTAGGACATTCAATACTGAATAGAGGGAAAACAATTATAACTTTCATTAAGCATGCAAATTGACCGTTTCTCCTTCAACAGTCGCTCTGAACTAATAAATAGCTTCTTCCCATTGAACTACGGTATGTTGATCAAGCTGTTGGTAAACAAACGGAATAGTCTCGGGTTCATCTTCTTCAAATAAAAACACTCCTCACTGAGAAATTTTGACAACAACTTTCCAACTATGATCCTAAGTCAAAGTAATGAGGAATACTTGTGATGTTGAAATGAAAGGTTCATTCTCAACTCATTCATTATTTCTATATAACATATAGTTAAAATTCACCAATGAAAACTGATATTGATCAAAATTACATCCACGCAATGGATCAACCCAATTACACATTAACAATATGTACTTCAAACCATGTGTGTATACAAATTCAATGATATCTATCAATTGACCATAGTAATAACCAGAATCGACAAATGGACAACTGATGCCACTGTTTTGTGTTTCTCATTTTTCGTCAACATCTTTAATGCGAAATCGAAAACCATTAGCATAAATAGCTTTATAACGACGAGCCGTTATAGATGGACCCTCAGACAGTTGGATAAATACTTCAGTTACCATGGGGTCCCCTAACTCCCTTAGCTTACGAACCTACATAATTTATAAAATTCAATACTGATATATGCAGAAAGAAATTAGTATAATACTTCACTCATAATGAAAATCAATTTATACATACATAATCCTTGAACCAATCATGTAATGACACATAATAAGATTTTTGAATTTTCAACTCAGTCGCACGATACATCTCTTCTTATATCTCATTAATGTGTTTCCTTCAAATGATAACACGATGTTTAAATGATCAACTTATACAAACAAATCATGTAAAAGTTATACAAGCACATTGATAAGATACTCACTACATTAATGGTGCAACTGATGGAGTATTGAACAAGATATATCGATGTGCTTGTATCCACTCGATGTTGTCCATATCAAATGTGGTTCCTTCTCCAACTGGAAAATCATGAATCCGAGATGGCTTATCTAATTTTGTCTCAACATCTATAAGATATTCTTCACAAAAATTAGTACACTCATCCATAAAATATCCATTGGCTATTGATTCCTCCAGATGAGCTCTGTTGCGTACAAATCTTTTCAATGTACTCAAATACCATTCAATAGGATACATCCACCAGAATTGCACTGGACCAGCAGCCATTACTTCATCAGTTAGGTGCACTGTCAAGTGGACCATAACATCGAAAAATGAGGGGGGGGGGAAATTTTCTCAAAGTGAAAAAGCGTAAGTAAAATTCGGCCTGACAAACTTTTTAAATCACTCATTCGTTGATTTCTTAAACAAAGCTGTCTAAAAAAATACTCATCTCAATCAACGGCTGAACAACATTGGGGGATAAAAAATCACAAATTGCGATTGGAATAACCTGTTGAAGTAGTATGTGATTTTCATGACTTTTCAACCCTTGCAATGTCTTGTTCGTCAGATTCACACGATTTGAAATATTAGAAGAGTAACCATCAGGAACCTTGACCATCTTCAAAATGGAATGAAATGTATCTTTCTCCTTTGTAGTCATCGTATACTGTGCAGCAGGCATATATGCCTTGTTTCCCTCAGCTAACGGTAAATGCAACTATTTCCTTAAACCCATTTCTTCTAAATCACGGCGTGCATTAACATGGTCCTTTGATTTTCCTCTAACACCTAATATGGTCCAAAATATGTTATCACAAACATTTTTTTCAATGTGCATGACATCCAAATTATGCCTTATCATGTTATTTTTCCGATACGGAAGACTATAAAAAATACTTTTCATTTTCCAATTATGACTATGCTGCCTACCCACAACACGAATATTACGTACTAGAGGAGCCACAAAATCCTGAATTTCATATACCGTGCAGATGTTTTCTTCCTCAATCCGCGATAACATTTCGGCTCCTGTCATGATCTTTGGTGCTGGGATGAACTCTCTAGAACCATCAAATGTCACTCTGTCCTTTCTGAACCTGTGCTGAGAGGGGAGAAAACGCTTGTGACCCATATATGCCCCTTTTTTGGAATGTTTAAGCCATAATTTTTTTTTACTTTTTTTGCAACAAGGGCAAGAAAATTCCCCTTTAGTACTCCAGCTTGACAAATTTGCATAAGATTGGAAGTCATTGATTGTCCACAATAAAGCAGCATGCAGTTTGAACATTTCATTCGTTTCGCAGTCATAAGTCATCACACCATCGCCCCAAAATTCATTCAACTCATCAATCAATGGCTGAAGGTAAACATCAATCTTCTCCCCCTGGAATTTTAGGTCCATCAATAAGAGTGGAAGGTAATATAAATTGTTGCTTCATATAAAGCCACAGAGGAAGATTATATGGAACCAACACCATGGGCCATGTGCTATGAGTTGCACAAACCATAGACTTGAATGGATTGAAACCATCTAATGCCAATCCCAATTGGACATTATGACATCTTTAGAAAAGTCAGGATGTCTCTTATCAAAATCCTTCCATGCATGAGAGTCTGTTGGGTGGGTTAACATATCAATTTCATGAACTCTTTCTGCATTCCATCTCATTAAATTAGAAACATTAGATGACATAAAAAATCTTTTCAACCTCAGTTTAAGGGGAAAGAAACGTATTTACTTTACAACAATTGGTTTCCCCTATAACAGAAACTAAATTTGACGAGTCTTATTTCCCCTGTCCTCATTCCACCTGGAAGCACCACAAACCGTACAAATATCCAAATGGGCAGTTTCATTTCTAAACAACATACAGTTGTTTGCACATGCATCTATGGTCTCATATGTAAAACCTAAGTTCTCTTTCAACTTACAAGCATAGTAATATGACTCAGGAATCTTAGCATCGACAGGAAGAACTTTTCTCAATAACACCAAAAGAATGTAGAATGATGTGTCTGACCAATTATTCAAAGTCTTAAAATGCAACAACTCCACCATAAATGACAGTTTATTGTAAAAAGTACATATAGGATATAATTCTGTTTTCGCATCATCAAGTGCATAATAAAACCTCCTCGAATCATGATCTTCCCCAGAGCGAAGATTTATCTCACCGGTCTCAATATTCTGCATGGCAAAGCCTTCAGGATCAAACCCACGTACCATTTCAGTAAGAATTTCATGCATTGGATCATTCATCCTTGCATCAATGTCCATCTGAGATGAATCCGTATTTTTACAATTAACATATTCTTCTCCATGACGAGTTCCACTCTTATAATTTATCAGAAATCCATTAAATAATAGGTTCCCCCTCACAGTATCTCGTATGAATTGATATCTGTTAGCACATTTTCTACATGGACAACTAATATAGTCACTTTCAAATCCTCGGGTGAAGTCAATAAACTGCATAATGAAATTGAAATAATCTCTAGACGTTCGATTTGGAAGATCAATCCAACTCTAATCCATAATAATATCTGTATAAAAAACATTTACATGATAATTATTACATTTTCATTTTTCAAATCCACTATATTTAAAATAAATACTAATCATTTGTTTATGAACCATTGATAAAATAATAATGTAATTGAAAGCCCATTTCATACTAGATTTTGCTACAAACCTAGAAGGGAGGGGAGCCGAAGGTGGTGCTGCGAGGGAGAGGAGAGGCAGCGAAGGGGAGCCAGAGCCAAAGGCGGTGCGGCGAGGGAGGGGACAGGCGGCGGTGGCGGCAGGGAGCCGGAGGAGAGGAGGTGGTGAGGGGATGGGGGATGGGTAGCGAGGGGGGTGGGGGGCTGTCTGGGGTGGGGGGCTGTACGAGGTGCGAGGAGGGGTGTCCAGGGTGCGGGGGGCTGTCCGGGGTGCGGGGGGCCGTCCGTGGTGCGGGGAGGGGTGTACGAGGTGCGAGGGGGCTATCCGGGGTGTGGGGGGCTGTCTGGGGTGCGGGGGGGCGTCCAGGGTGGGGGGGGGGGTGGGCGAGGGGGCGGAGGGATGAGGGCGGAAGCCGGAGATCAGAGGAGTAGGAGACGGAGGGGGTGGAGGCTGGAGGCCGGAGTCCAGAGGGTGGAGGGATGCTGGAGGGGAGTGGAGGATGGCTGGAGGGCGGAGGGCGGCCAGAGCGGGAGGGCAGAGGGCGGAGGGCACACAGACGGTGGAGGCCGACGAGGGCGGTGACGGTGGAGAGTGGTGGATGGAAGCCGGGCGCGCGGCGAGGCAGGGTGGCAGGGGAGGGCGCGCGGGGAGGGCGACAGAGTGGGGGGCAGCAAAGCCCTAAGGTTTTTTTTACAAAGGGCAGCGATCGCCAAAGGCGGTCGCCTGTGTTAGGGGGCTTCAATGCGCAATATTCTAGTAGTGAAAGGAATCATCATATTTATGTTCTAGTACCTATGAATTTTGATGATAAAAATTACTATGGCCTTTCAAAGTGATTTTGAATGATCTAGAACTATGTAACGTCCTGGATCTAGATGCCACTCAATTGGTTCCCCATACCGGGTTGGCCACATAGCCTCAATCGCATTTCCCCAAACACCAGAAGATGCTGAATAGAAGCGAGGGCCTAGGGTGTGATAGTGGGAAAACAATGACCTTATTATAATATTATAACACAATAGAATAAATAATAATATAATAGCAAAAGCAGTAAACAAAATACATCCGAAATAAACAGCGGAAGACTGATAAGATAAATAACTGAGCATCATTCCATAAAAAGACGATGTAGCATGTTATGTTCTAATAAAACTGCTAAATAGGTACACTGTAGGAACCCACAATATATGTTTCAAAAGAAAAATAAACAACAGAAAACTAAAAAGCATCGCAAGACTCAGCTCGGTCCTATGCTCTCTAGCTCCTAAACAACATCTCAAGTACCTATAGAAGGGCACTTTCCCTTATCGACACCTGCAACAATATAATCTGTTTGGGCCCAAAATAATGACCCAAACAAGGTGTGAGAATTAAATCCTAGTAGGAAACCACCCATGATCTGTTCCTATCTGTCAGTGAGTATATACAACAAATAGTATGCAAAAAAGGAAAAGTAGTAAACTAGGAATTACTTAAAAGTAAACAGTCCTACAAGTCATGTTTTCCATTTTCATTCACCATATCCACTTAAACCATTCAATTACATTGAATTATATAATTTTTGAGATCCTACCTAAGCTCATCAATCCCCTGTATAAAGAATACTCAACAGATACCCCATAAGGCTATCTAAACAAGTAATGTGAATACCTAATCCAAGCTTGTGCTTTGGCTTGGAATATGCGTCATAAATCACTCCATTTCAATATTCAACTCAAAATATTTCCCATAGGCATAGAAAAACCCTTCTCTCAAGAATAACCAAATCCTCTCCCTCATCCCTAATGAATCCTCACCCAAAGGCATAACAAATCCTCACCCACATGAATAATAAATCAATCAGGTTCAAGCCCGATATATCAACATGTTAGCATAATAAACAACACATGTAAATTAAACTATTACATGGTTAACATATAACAACTCATGTGGGCATCATATATATCATGAAACAAGTGAATTAAACTATCACATGGCTTAAACGACAATTGGTATATCATGTGGAAAATGGGAAATCACTAATCCCAAACCCTTTAATCAAATGAATAACAATTTACCATAATTACAATTCCATTATAAATTTAATTCATACTTAATAACCAAATAATGGAAAACAAGTCATGACTCCTAGGAAACCTCGTCCAAATTACCATAAACGGCCATTCAAAGAGAACTTACCCATAGGGTGGCCCTCAATCAAACCAATAAGCTCAAACATGCTTAATTTAATTTAATTCCTGACCTAATCATCATTAGGAAACAAAAAGGGTCAATTTTCATTCAAGGTTACACACTAAACATGGGAGAATGGTAATAAAACACATATAAACAACTCTACATTGAATGAAAGGAACAAGACCACCTACCTCGTCATAGTACGACTCACCTCATCCAACATCGGGCTTTGATTCTCCCTAGAATGAAATAGATCTATAAAACAGGGCTAAAAGATCAACCTTAAATAAATTAATCGATATAAGAAATCAGGAAGAACGGCTCCAGAGGAATCGAGAGCCCACTGATTGGGTTCAAACACAACTGGTGGTGAAGGAATCGGGGTTCGGATGATCAATCGGAAAGAAAAACGGACCTTGGCACTACTGTTCGCGAACCCAGATGAGCCCCTGTCCGTTTTCACAAAAATAATGCTATTTCCTGATTTAATTAATAAAAAAATTACACAGAGTGTACTTGATACTACACTCCATGTCCGTACAAATTCTGGCCCGACCATTACATGGTCGTGTACTGGGATTACTTGGCGTGCAGCCTTCCATAAATGGCATGTACCTATAAGTACATAGTGTGTAGTTCCCAGTCACATCATGTAATAGGCCTATAGCCAGCTCCTCAACCTCTTTTCCACCATTTTCTTATGTACATACTAAAAAGGAAAGATCCATACCTCAACAGAAGAACCAGGTTCTTACAAAATCCCTCCCTTAAAGAAATTCGTCCCCAAATTGCCTTTCCCAAGGGTGATGAAGAAAAATCTGAGAACAACTCCATCTACTGTGATCGTACATCAGCCTGCCTCACCCAAGTCTTGTCCTTTACTCGGCCATGTTTCCATAACACTTGTACCAAAGAAATATACCAGCAACATAGAGCTTTCATGCCACGATCCACTATACGAATGGGATGCTCCTCAAAGGACACATCTTCCTACAACTCCACTTCCTAGGGTTGAAAGGTGTGAGACGGGACCGAAACGTAATGTGGAAACTAAGAAATGTGGAAGACATAATGCATAGTCCTGTATCTCAATGTTAATAGCAATCAATTGGCAACCGGACCAACCCTCTCCAGAATCTCAAATGGACCGAAGTTTCTCGGCGGAATCTTTCCATGTCTCCTAATTCTCTTATGTCCCAACCTCAGTGCAACATGTAAGAAAAATCTATCCCCGCCCTCGAACTCCAGAGGTCATCTGTACCGATCAACATAAGATTTCTGATGAGACTGCATTGTAGCCATCTTCTTCTGAATCAACTGGACCTACTCAGAAGTCTCCTACACAAGATGTGGTCCCAGTAAAGCTGCCTCACCCACCTCCATCCAGCACAGGGATGATCGGCATGACCTACTGTATAAATCCTCATAATTTACCACCTCTATAGTCACCTAGAAACTGTTATTGTAGGAAAATTCAACCAAGAGAATATGCTCCTCCCAAGATCCCCAAAGTCTAGGATCTATTCTCGCATCATATCCTCCAACACCTGTATCGTACGCTCTGACTGGCCATCAGTCTGAGGGCGGAATGCTGTGCTCAGAAGCACCTATGTACCCAGCACCCTCTGAAAAATCTTCCAGAAATGAGACATAAAGTGGGATTCCCTATCTAAAATGATAGAACGAGGGACCCCATAAAGTCATACCACCTCATGAACATACAACTTCCCAAGCTCATCAACACCGAAGGACTCCTTGATCAGCAAGAAGTGAGCATCCTTTGTAATTCTGTCAACCACCACCCACAATACATCATTACATTTGGGATACCTTAGTAAACCCATCACTAAATCCATAGTGACATCATCCCATTTCAACTTTGGAATAGGTAACTGCTGTAAAAGCTTGGCAGGCTGCTGATGTTCCGCCTTCACCTACTAATAGGTGGAACACCTCTTAACAAAACCAATCACCTCTCTCTTCATACCCATCCACCAGTACCAATGGAACAAGTCACGGTACATCTTGGTAACTACATAATTCACTTCCCCAGATGTAGAATTAACCACATGCATCAAGTCCTCACGTATGTCCATGTGAACCCAAACACGTCTACGGTTCCACAAGATCTCTTCATCACCCACCGTCCAACCAGGAGGTGGATCCTTGCCTGATACACTTTCTTATAGGGATAGGCCCGCAAAATATAATATTTGTCTCATCCTCACTCTATCTAGAAGGGTAGAAGTCACAACTAAAGAATAAAAGGAAGTTTATCCCTGAATTCCATGTACCTCCAAGTGAATCTCAAAGAACAACGTTATAATCCGCAACTCGCTACTGGCCTCCTGCACTGCCTGTATCATAGTCCTCCTGCTCAGTGCATCATTCACTAGATTTCCTTTTCCAGGTAAGTAGTAAAGATAGAAGTCGAAAGACTAGAGGTACTCCACCCACCATCACTACCTCAAATTTAGATCACACTGAGTAAAGATGTACTTGATGCTTTTGTGGTTTGTGTACACCACAAAACGCTCCCCCAATAATTAATGTCTCCAATAGTGTAAGGCATGAACCACTGTGGATAAATTAAGATCTTGCGTCAGATAGTTCCTCTCATGTGGCCTCAAATACTAAGACCTGGATGAAATGACTCATTCCCCATGCATAAGAACTTCTCCTATCCTGATACCTGATGCATCATAGTAAACAGAATAAGTCCTACCCAACTCTGGAAAAATCAGTATCGATGTTGACGTTAGTCTCCCTTTTAGTTCTTGAAAGGCCATATCGCAAGAATCTTTCCATAACTACTTCACAACATTATTTTTCAAGCAATTCATCGACATTTCTAAGCATGAGATGTCCTGTATGAAACGCCTGTAGTAACCATCCAACTTTAGAAAACTCCGCACCTCAAAGACATTCCTGGGATGTTCCTAGGTAACCACTACTGTCTCCTTATATGGGTCCACTGATACTCTTATTTCCAAGATGACATGACCAATTATGTGAATATGATCCATCCATAAGTGTCACTTTGAGAGCTTAGCATATAACTAATGACCTCTTAGTGTATTCAAAATAATATCAAGATGTGTGGAATGATCATGTCGATTATGAGAATATACCAAGATATCATCCATGAAAACCACCACAAAAGAATCCAAGTATGGATGGAACACTTGGTTCATCAGTTCCAAGAAAACCGCTAGCACATTCATAAGACCGAACGCCATCACCAGATTCTCATATAGACCATACCTGCTACGAAACATAGTACGAGGTATGTTTAAAGATGGAACATGTACCTGGTGATATCCTAACCTTAAGTCAATTTTTGAGAATTTCTAGGCTTCTTGAAGCTGATAAAACATGACATCTATTTGTGGAAAGGGATATTAGTTTTTAACCATCAGCTGGTTCAGTTTCCGATAGTCCACACATAGCTTGAGAGTACCGTCTGCCTTCTTCGCAAAAGGACTGGAAAACCCCATAGAGAATTACTCGGTCGAATAAACCCCTTTGCCTATAAATCCTTTAGATGCCTCTTGAGATCCTATATCTCTTTCGTAGCCATCCTGTAAGGAGGAATGGATACTGGTGTAGCTCCTAGCACTAGATCAATAGAGAACTCCACCTCTCTTACCAGTGGTTATCCTAAAAAGTCATTCGGAAAAACATCCTTGTAATGATCAACCACTAGAGGTAAATCTATCGAACGTGTTCTCTAGTAATCCAGATATAAACAGGAAATATGTTCTTTCATCCCACTCAACCCACGATTCTTGGGTCCAACTCGGCTTGCCTGGACATCCCACTCTCCCTTGTATAGAAACTATATTCCTTCTAGTGATGTAAAACTCACCCTACGGTGATAGAAATTAAAAAAGTCTTGAGAGGAGACTAGCTAGTCCATTCAGAGTATGACATCAAATCCTATCATCTCTAAGACATAGAGATCCCAAAATAAGTGACACCCACCAACCTCATAGGGGAACTCCTTACACTGATTTACACCTGCTGTCCTTATCCATAACCTAGTGTCTAGAATCATAACATCATCAGAAGGGAAAACACAGATCCCAAGTCTCTCTACAATGGGCACATATATAAAACTATATGAATCCCCTGTATCAAATAGTGAAAAATATAAAACGGAGGCGACTATAACAGTACCTCTGACAGTAGAAGGTCTGAGATCTTGCTCATGCTGGGTCTATTGCACGGCATAATTCTAACCCGTATCGTGGCCCTGAGACACTACCTGACTGCCCTAAGCTGACCTGCACTGCTGTCGCTGAGATCCTGGTGTTTGGCTACGATGACCACAACCACCACCTCGGCCCGAACGACCTGACATATTCGAATTCCATGACTGGTGAGAACCTACTAACCCAGCTCTTGAATGTGGAGTCTATAGAAAACTCCTCTCACTAGTTGATGGTGGAAATTCCCTACAGTAGCGCTATAGATGGCCCATCCTACTACAAGCTCGGCACTACACTGGGTCCATCGGGAACTCTGGTCTTATATGCCCAACTCTGCCACACTGATAGCATCTCACCTGGCTACCATAAGAAAAATTATGACTACTCATATCCTTAGGAGAAAGCTCTATACGATGCTTCTTTCTCCCAGTCGAGACTGTACTAGATCTTGGTGCCGAACTTCCTTGGTTCAAACCTCCAACTTCTCGTAGATTATGCTCGGTAATAAGTACCTGATTAATGATGGAATATATAGAAGGCAACTTGAATATGGTTACCTGCTATCAGATGTCGTACCTGAGACCATCCTCAAATTTCCTAGACCTTGATGTCTCATCACCAATTAGAATAGGTGTGAATCTATAAATATTAGTGAAACATGTAGAGAATTCCATCACTAACATAGAGTTCTACTCGAGATGCATGAAATGCCAAGCTCTATCATCCCTCAGTGTCTCATGGGAAATAGTAATCATAGAAGACCTTTTGAAAATATCCCCATGCCATGTACCGATGGATCTCTGTATGAGTGATAACATCCCGCCACCTCTTGGATGAATCACATAGCATATAAGTTACGAGCTTGACCCTCCTCTTAGTAGGCGTCTCCACATGCTCAAAGATCGTAAGTATGGAATCCATCCATGAATCTATAGCCTGTGGTCCACCATCCCCTAAAAATGTAGGCGAATGATGTTGCTGGAATACATATGTTAGTTCTGCCATAGACGTGCCAGGCTGAGGTACTCCTTGGAAGGTCTGTATAAAACTCATGAAGCCTTCACATAACTATGAATCTGTACCTGTGTCCGGTATAATAGCTGGTGTCGTGACTGACACATCTGGAGGATCCACCGGTAGCCCATGCCCTACCACCTCCGAGGTATCCTCGTTTCCAATTTCCTGGCATACAACTGGAGGTCTTCATGGTAGAATTTCTCTGTAAAGTCCAGCACATACAACTCAGTATAAGTTTATTCATCAAGGTACAAAGTTCAGTAAAATAAGAACTAAACAGGAGAAGAAAAGCCTCATAAGTTCACAAAAGATGAGTATACAGCGTGTAGTAACCATACATGACATGTACACTTAAAACCGTTACATGATCATGTACTCATGATGGCCAGGGCATGTAAACACCCCAGGTACATGGCGTGTAGGGACTATACATGGCATGTCCCCATAAACTCTCACATGGGTATGTAACTCTACCCGCCATGGTCGTGTAAACTTATAAGGTACACGGTTTGTCAGGATAACACATGGCGTGTACTCAAGTATTACCTCATGACCAAGTACTTTTACATGGCCAGAGAAACACAGGTCTGCCTATGCAAAACTACATGGGGTGTACTTAAGGTACATGGAATGTTCTGATCAAAACTCATCAACCTGTTCTTTATCTCACAGAGACGGTGACATGGTCATCTACCACACGATGTGTACTCAGAGTACATGATGTGTACATGGAAAATTTCTTTTCTTCCCGAACAGAATAACACATAGCATGTATTCATAGGACCACACACCGTGTTGTCTGGGTTTCAGGATAGTAAGCCTCAGAAACTTTCCCAGAACCCCTGTTTTTTCAAAATAAAACAATAGTGTGCCAAATTACAATCTGTGGGGACCCATACTCCTCCCAAATCAAATCTTGGAATCCACATATATCACATAACAAAACAATTTATATCCCATGGTCAAAACATGATCCACAAAATTCCGATCCAAGTGGGCCCATAAAACATAGGTCATAGGATCAATACCTCCCTTTGATACCACTTTGTAAAATCCCAGATCCAAATTCCACTCAATTATTACCCCATACCCAGTTGGCCACATATACTCAAGCACATTTCCCCAAATGCCAGAGGCTACCAACTAGAAGCAAGGTCCTAGGGTGTGATAGGGGGGAAACTATTCCCTCACTGGAAAAGTGTAACAAAATAGAATAAATAATAATATAATAGCGGAAGTAGTAAACAACATACATCTGAAATAAACAGCGGAAGACTGATAAGATAAATAACCAAGAATCACCGAACAATCACCGTTCATTGGGAGGTACAGGGTTCGAATCATGGGAGTCCGATTTCCGGGAGAACCACTCCCCCGGGATCCACTCGCCTTGTCGGGTCACCTGGTTTCTGATTGGGTGGGAAAAATGAGGATCAACCCACCAGTGCTGACAGATTGCTTGACGAACCATCACCAACCGAGTTGTCACCCTCTGGGACGCACTCTCATCTCGGCTGGCAACAACTCCTTCCTAGCTGGGGCTCTCTCCGGAGTGACCTCTTCATAGAGAGGGGGGTTTCCTTGTATGGAGGGTTCGAAAAGTCCACACATGGGAATTCCATTTAAAAAATAGGATTAAAAAAACCACTCATCATTCCATACAAAAGATGAAGCAGTATATTACGTTCTCTGAAAATATCCAAATAGGTACAATGTAGGAATCCACAATATATGTTCCAAAAGAAAAAGAAACAAAATAAAACTAATAAGCATCGCAATCCTCAACTCGGTCCCATTCTCTTCAGCTCATAAACTGCATCTCATGTACCTGTAGAAGAGAGTTTACCCTTATCGACACTTATAACAATATAATCTATTTGGGACTAAAAGCATGAACCAAACAGGGAGTGAGAAATAAATCCCAACAGGAAACCACCCAAGATATGTGCCTATCTGTCAGTGAGTATATACAACAAATAGTATACAAAAAGGAAATGTAGTAAACTAGGAAGTACTTAAGAGTTAAAAATACTACAAGTCATGTTTTCCATTTTCATTCATTATGTTCACTTAAACCATTCAATTACATAGAATTATATAATTTTTGAGATTTGGCCTAAACTTGTCAATCCCCTTTATAAAGAATACTCTACAGATACCCCAGAAGGCTATCTAAACAAGTGATGTGAAGACTAAATCCAAGATTGTGCTTTGTCTTGGAAGACGCGTCATAAGTCATTCCATTTCAATATTCAACTCAATATCTTTTCTACTGGTATAGAAAAACCCTACATGTAGGCATAACCGAATCCTCATCCTTAGGCCTAACGAATCCTCGCCCACAGGCATAACAAAGAAATCATAGTCAAGCTCAGTATATTAGCATTTTAGCATAATAAACGACACTATATAAATTAAACTATTACATGGATAACATATAAAAACTCACACAGGCATCATACATATCAAGAAACACATGAATTAAACTATTATAAGGCTTAAACAATAATTGGCATATCATAGGGCAAATGGGAAATCACTAATCCCAAACCCTTTAATAAAATCAATCAAAATATACAAAAATTTTAATTCCATTATAAATGTAACTCGTACTTAACAACCCAATAAGGGAAAAAAGTAATGCCTCCTAGGCAACCCATCCAAATGGCTATAAATGGTCATTCCAAAGGAACGCACCCACGGGGTGGCCCTTAATCAAACCAACAATCTCAAAAATTATTAATTTAATTTAATTCTTGAACTAATCATTATTATGCAACAAAAAGGGTCAATTTCCATTCATGGTTACACCCTAAACATGGGAGAATGGAAATACGACACAAATAAACAACACAACATTGTGCGGAAGGAACAAGAACACCTACCTCGTCGTATTACAACTCTCCTCATCCAGTTTCGGGCATTGATTATACTTAGAATGAAGTAGATATACAAAACAGGTATAAACTCTTGACCTTAAGTTTGTCAATTGAGGGAAGAAATTAGGGAGAAAGGCTCAAGAGGAATTGAGATCTCACCGATCGGGTTCAAACGCAATCGACGGCGAAGGAATCAGGGTTTGGATGACCAGTTGGGAAGAAAAATGGACCTTGGTGATGCTGTTCATGAACCCAGATGAGCCCATGTTCGTTTTCACTAAAACGATGCTACTGTCTGATTTAATCAATAAAAAAAGTACATAGCGTGTACTTGAGACTACACTCCATGTCCGTACAAATTCTGGCCCGACCATTATGTGGTTGTGTAGTAGGATCATATGGTGTGTAGCCTTCCATAAATGGTGTGTACCTATAAGTACATGACATATAGTTCCCATTCACGTCGTATAATAGGCCTGTAATGAGACCCTCGACCTCTTTTCCCCCATTTTATTAAGTATAAACTAAAAAGGAAAGTTCCATACCTCAAAGGAAGAATTGGGTTCTTACAAACTGACTTCTGATTATTTGAGAAACAGTCGTCGAAGAAAAACATAGATTCAAATTTATAGAGGTTTTATTTGATTTAATTTATGGTTAAAATTATTTACATGAGATTCTTGGATGTTCTACTAGGATACACTTTACTGATGATGACAGAGTTACATCAATCACTAGTGAAAATTTATAAAACGCTGAACCATTTTATTTATTTGTGAGACCATTTACCTTAAAAAGCACTCATTGTGTGTCCAAATCTCCCACAAAATATAATTTCATCGCCATATTTTCATGGAGTCCTCTTACTTCATTTACAAGAGATATGTAATTTATTTTTATTGAAACTCGACTTCTTCTCTTCAAGAAACTGCTTGTAGTTTTCACAATGGTTTCATCAGTTTTTGGCATCTTCCTTCTGGTATGAATCTCCTCCTCAAGATTATTTATCCATAACACTTTTTCTCTTAGCTATACCCATATATTGAAAACATGAAATTTCCATTGACTTTATGGTGTCTTCACATTTCCTTCATGTTATTCCATGGGGACAGTCATGAATACCTCATGTTGTTTCTACTTTTCCATACAAGATTTCAATTAATGAATTAGTTCTTCAATAACGTCACTTTTACCTTCATCATTGTCTTCTTATTAGATTTTTTCATGTCTATAATGAGAGTAAAATAAATCCCACCTTCATTAATTTATAGGTACATTTAATTTTTGAAACCATGAATGTCCACTTGTTGTTGCATAGACAACCTATATATTTATTACATGAAGAGGTTTCTTTATTTTAAACATATCCAGATGATATAAAATATGTATCTTCATATTTACATGGAGCATCTTAAATAGATATAGAATAAGATATATGTGTTGAATAACATTTATTTATCTAGATAAGAGTACCCAATTTTTTGACAGTCTTATTCTTGATCTTCTTCCTTTGGATTTTAAATTAGTAACAATATTCTATTATTGAATACACATATCAATCATCAAATGATTTATGCACATTACATGAAACACCCTTAGTTTCTTTATTAATAATAGATGTGTTTACACACATCTCTTTCAATAAAATCAACATGTATTTAGATAATTTTAAATCAAATATGTTTTTAATATACCTTACACTAGAGTTATATTAAGACCTATTTCATAAAATAATCAATAATCATCAGTCATAGGATGATTCATGCACAACTCTAGGTCCTCTCAGCATGAGAAATACATCTGAAAAAATATCATAGGGGCTTCCAATATGATTTTTCAAATAGGATATGAAATTCTTTTTCTATTCTGAAATTAAACTTCCACAAAAATATGATCCCTCATAGTTGAATCTATATCTATCAAAATAATATAACCAACAATAAAAACTAAACAAGTTAGGTTAAATAATAAAAAAACATGGATCTCACACAACTTGTTGGAACCCAAGATCCCTTGAGAGGGGGGGGGGGTAATCTTGGTGTTTCCATTTTCAAAACATTTCATTCCCTCTTTTTTAGCCTTATTCACTTTATAATTTGTTCCATATATAAGCAGGGAAAATTATTTATCATGTTATTTTCTATGAATTAAGATCACACACATCATGAAAATGAAATAATGATGTTGGGATATCAAGATTTTACTTGGTTCACCTAAATGGGTTAATCTATAGGACACACACAAACCATGTTTTGGTGTGCAAGGTTGTATTAATTATCATTGTTTCATTATAATGATTTGGAAGCATTCAATTACTATCTAGAGTCACTCCAATTTATCAACTCCTCTCACTGCTTTTTTATAGGATATGGTAAGCTTATAGATGAAAGGATCTCTTAATGATCTTCACTATAATCTTTGAATATCATTTCACTATCATCGGATGGACTCACCCTAATTATCAAATATTATTCAACCATTCTTGTTCAAATAAGATAGACTCAAATAATAATGTATGAGGGATGGGTATGTATCTATCAAAAAAAATATAGTACCTCTTTTTCTATAGAACATGAATATATCAAATCATCCATGAACCTCCCTCTCTCCTTGCTTATTCTGGAAGTGAAGTGTATGAGTATAAATTCCTTCTTCTTTCTTTATATACATATTATCTAGAAGCATAAATATATGTATCATTATAAATATATTTCTCAAAGAATATAGACATTTTATACACTCCCATTCAATCCCTTCTTTATTTAATATGGAAATTCAGCACCACACACTCTATCCATCTTTTTGATTTATTTATATATATCCATTTTCATGTAGTGTTTCCCATCATATATGCAGTCAATGGTAATACTTTTTTTATTCACCATATATTTAGTTTATCATCTTTTAATCCCTCTCCATGTAATATAAAAAACTCCAAACATTCAACATCAAATTACTATATGATATTTGGCCTTAAATTGAAACTATCAGGATCCTGAAACATCAAAAAAAGTTTTCAAATGTTTTATACACTCTCTCTTTGATTCATCAGGGTTAAATAATTTTTAATATCTAAATATTAATGTACGATAATTTTAAGGGTATCCCTTATAATTTGTAGTCATTAAAGATCATTGTAGTCTTGTCTTTTGAATAGGAATAAATGATAACACTAAAGTTAGTGGTTCTCTCACAAGTACCATTCCATGGAACAATTTTCATATATTTGTCATGGATACATTATCCTATGGATTTTTTTTCTCCACATCATGGACACCCCTCGAATGGAAGTACATAGAAAATAGATCAGTTAATCCCAACATTGTAGGAAACAACCTACTATATAGAACATCTTTTTAAATATTTATAGGGAGTCTAAATATTCTATTACTAAATCATGAAATATAAATATCCAAAATAGATTACTCCTTGTGAACTTCACATGGTAATGATACTTTCTTTAGCTGTGGCATGGTACTCACATATTCAGTGTGGTCATTATTATATTTCTATAATCAGTAGGCACTAAAATATCATCTGTTTGAAAGTATTTAGCATGTAACTTTCCAAACATAACTCAAATTATGATAATTTCATCTTCATTTTATATTTAAAACCATATATATTAATCTCCAAATCCACATAAAAATTAAAAAAAGTGTTTCCATATTTGGACAATCACTAATGGGGGTCTCTATCATGGTGAAAAACAAATATTCATAACATGAATTAGTTTCATTACCATAAAACATATATCTCATTATATTTCATGCATCCTACATAAAATCTATTTCTATATAGACGCAAATTCATACATCTAATTTATATAATCCCCACTACTAGAATTTCAGACATTTGCGATGGGTCATTTGCGACGACCAAATGACCCATCACAAATAGTGGCTTTTCTATTATTATTTGCGACAAACCATTTAGTATGTCGCAAATAATGGTTTATTTATACAAAATGAATAGTCCACTGCAACTGTTTTTGGTGCGCTTTCCCGCCTCCCAAATGCGAAAAGTAATCATGACGGGCATTTGCAATGGATAACAAAATCCATCAGAAATAATCTTCATGAAAAAATATTTGCAACGACATTAATTTCGTCAAAAATAAGCCGTCACATAAACCCCCATCATTTTAACACTGTGCGAGACCTCTTTTTCTTCCTCCTCTCCTTTCTTTCTTCCTCCTCCCTCTCCTGCAGCAAACACTGTGACCGACCATTTTCCCCTGGCTCCGTGTGGCTCCATTCTTCCCGTTTTTTTGTAGATTCCAACTCAGATCTTCAAGGTAAAAACTCATATTACGGTTTCCATCAATTTTTTTAATGTATTTGGGTTTAATATTAAATATACTGGTTTGGTCCCTACGTTTAGAAATTTATTTGATTTTCATGCTATATTTGATATTTAGGCTAGATGCAATTGCATTAATTTCTATTTTGATTTTAATCTGGTTTATTTTTTGAGCATTTTGGGTTCAATGTCAAATATATTAGTATGGTTAAACCCAAAGTTTAGAAATTTATCTGATTTTCATGCTTTATTTTATATTTAGGAGTGACACAATTGTATTAATTTTTTTTATTTTAATCTAGTTTGTACGATTTATTTTAATTGATTTTTAGGAATTCTGGTAATTTTTTATTTTTGATATTTATATGTTTTTGGTATTTATATTTCTCTATATATATATATAAGTATGTTTGTGTATCATGTTAATTTTGATATATGATTATGTGTATATATATATTAAAATGTGTTTATGTATGTATATATATATATTATTTTAAAAATATGTTTATGGTTGGTGATATATATATACATAGATATATGTTTGTATGTATATTTGTATATATGTATATATAAATTTGTTATGTAGACCTGTTAAAAAAATTACAAAAATATATTTTATATATTTATATTAATTAATAAATCTATTTAAATAAATTCATGTTTTTGGGTTGCTGGAAATTAATTATAATTTTACCCGTTCATTGTTGCTTATTATTTTTTTGGTTTTATTATTCCTTTCATTTGTTTCCTGGTTCCAAATTTTTTATTGCGCACATGTGTATGTATGTCTAAATATTTGTTATGTTAATTTTTTTTTGCGTGTGCGCATAATAATAATATTTCCGCACCTATAATATTTGTTTATAATTATATTTTCATGCACATAATATTTTTTTACAATAATATTTATTTATAAGAATATTTTTTTATAATATTTTTTTGACGCACGTGAATGTATGTATGCATTTCTAAATATTTGTATGTCTAAATATAACTGATTTTTTTAATAATGGTGATAAAATTAATTCAAAGAAAACATTTGAATAAAACATTAATTATAGGAATTTTTTTTTATAAAAAATGTTAAAAAGTTCTATAATTCAAAAATAATGATAATTTAAAATATGTAATATTTAGTAAAAAATTATTTAATAATAATTAGGATAATTTTTTTTAATAGTCTGTAAAAAATATAACAAATATACAGAATTATTATAAATTCTTAAAAATTATTAATTATTAAAAATGTAATATTAATTTAAATAAGTAGAAAAAATCAATAAATTATTTTTAATATGTAATAATTAATGATTATTTATTATTAATAAATTATAAATATTAGTGATAATTATTAAATTATAATAATTTTTAAAAAATTTATAATAAAATATAACAACGTTTATAAATTCATAATAATTCGTTTAAAATGTTGTATTAATTAAAATAATTAATATTAATATTTTTTATAAATGTTATAAAAACATCTGACTCACACAACTGTTATAATACATATAGGGTAAAAATTATTTATTCTAAATAATTATGAATTCACATTAATTATTAATTCAAAAATATGAACTCAAATTTATGTATAAATTATTTATATAAATTATAAATTAAAGTAATAAAATTATATATATATATATAGATTTGATATTTGTATATTTTTTTAAAAATGAGTTAAAATATATTTGATGTATTTATATTAATTAAGAAATTGTTATATATATAGTAATTATTAAAATTATAACAATAATTTAAATAAATTATTAATAGTCATTGCATACTTTATAATAATTTAGATAATTTATCAAATTGTAATAATAATAATCATTACATAATAAAATTGTAATAATAAAATTGCAATAATAATTTAAGAAATTCTGATATATATATATACATACAATCATTAAATTATTTATAATTATTTAAATAATGAATAATAATCATTACATGCCAACGAGCCCGTACCCAAGTGGTAAGGGCTCCTGCTTGGCATCCAAGAGACCCAGGTTCAAAACTGGGTGGAGGAAAATTTCCGGGGTACTGTAGCAGGGACTATAGCAGGTACTGTTAGGTACTGTAGCATGCAATGTTTAGTACTGTAGCATCCAAACTATTCACCTGATTTGGGCCTTCAGGTCACCGGTTTGGGCCTACGGGTCTCAAGGGCCTTCAAGTCATCAAAGGCCTTCAGGCCATAGGGCCTTCGGCCACAAATGACCATGAAGTAGCCCAATTCACATAGAGCAGGCCCTAGAAGAGGATTAGAGCAACAATAGCAGTCACCAGAAGCAGAGCTAACCAAATTGGAAGAATGAGAGGGTATGAAAACTGCCATCAGGACCAGGCACCGTGAAACTTTTTAGGAGGCAATGCTAGCCGATCAGCAATGCAAGGTGGGGAGCTAAGGTGATCAATGATGCAGAAGCTAGGTAGGGGCAGTTCTAGTGGGATGGGCCTACGGGTCATGTATTGGGCATGGTATGCCTCTGGGCCTTCGGGTCATGTATTGTGGTTTGTGTTGGGCCTTGGGCCTACAGGTCATGTATGAGTTCCCCTTCATCCCTTAAAAAGGGGGATTATCCATAATAAAATAAAAAAGAAGGCTTTCGGGCCATTCCAGCAATAATAATCATTAAATAATTTATAATAATTAATAATAATTAATAATAATCATTACATAATTTATAATAATAATAATCATTACATAATTAATAATATTCATTACATAATTTATAATTAATTGTGATATATATAGTAATTATTAATTAATTAATAATCATTTCATATAAATTTTTAATTAATTAAAATAATCCGTATTAATAATTTGTATTAATATTGTAATATATATTGATATATATAAATAAATAATTATATAAATTATATTAATAAAAGATTAAAAATGATACCCCAACGTGTGATGTAACGAAACAGTCGATGCAAACAAATGTTACGTCGTGCCTAGGGTAAACCCAACATCCCAAAAGCAACATTAATCTACAATTTATCATACGATATATAGTTTGAAAGATATATTGAATTTTTATTATAATTTATAATACAAATATTAAATGAATTACCCTCGCCTGCAATGTAACTACCCGACGCTCACAAATCTAATGTCGTGTCTAGGATAAACCCCACATCTGAGACCCATCGGTGATCTCCAATTTATCATACATGAAATCATTCAAGAGATATTCTATTATTTTCAAAAAATAGAATGTGCCTTATATAATATATTTAGTATTTTTATTTTTATCTTTACTGAGCATCTACGGGCCTTGTAAACTAGTGTTAACCCAATGTCTCACTTTGCTCATATTTCATAGAATAATTCTAGATGGTAAAATATAATAATAATTTTCAACTAGTCAAAATGATCGGCAATAATTATTCTTATTCTTGTTGATTGTTAGAAAACTATGGACTCGAGAAGTAGACAACATTTCTATTAAGTGATCGTGATTGGATAAATAATCGAAAAAATCCAAACAGATCTAGTTTAAATCCTATCCACATTGAAGGTGTTGAAGACTTTATATTATTTGCATCGTCAAATTCAGATTTTGTTTCAAAAGGTACAATTAAATGTCTGTGTCAGAAATATGGTGTTTGGACATTTCAAACATTTGACAATGTTGGACTTCATCTATTGTGTTATGGTTTTCAGAAATATAATATTTTTTGGTATCAACATGTTGAAAAGAGTTTAGTAGAAAATATAATTTGTTTGGTTCTAGGTCCATCATTTCAAAATTTAATACATGAGGCACCTGGTCTATCTATTCCTGAAACAACAACTCAGAATTACATTTCAAATCTTGAATCTGAACCTTCTCAGTTTTAAAATTTGTTGCAATCCGCTGAGGAGGAATTATATCCGGGAATCCAGACAAGAAAAATAGAAGTTGTTACAAAATTATGGCTATTAAATCAGATTTTGGAATGTCTAATAGTTTTTTCGATCTGATTTAATCTTTGGTTAAGTCATTGTTGTCAGACAGAAATACATTACATGCAAGATTCTATGAAAGTAAAAGGTTGGTTTATAATTTGGGTCTAAGTTATCAGAAGATCCATGCATGTACAAATGACTTCATCTTATATTATGGTGAATATGAATCTATGGTAAATTGTACAATATGTGGAGAATCTGGGTATAAAGAGGCACAACAAGGAAAATCCAGAGTTCCCATGAAATAGTTGAGATATTTTACAATTACACCTTGTTTACAACATTTATTTATGTCTCACAACACAGCTAGATTTATAACATGGCAGAAATCAAATATTTCCATCACAAAAAGCTTAAATCATCCATGTGATGGTGACTCGTGGAAAAATTTTGATCAGACACATCCTTCTTTTTCTGTAGAAACTCGTAACATACAGCTGAACCTTTCTATTGATGGTTTTTATCCATTTGGTGCTGACAATAGTCAATATTTTTGTTGGCCTGTTTTCATTACTCCTTAAAACTTAGATCCTTGGATGTTGATGAAGGAACCATATATATATTTGACATTGTTAATTCCAAGAAATCAAAAGAAGAATATTGATGTTTATTTGAAACCACTAATTGATGAGTTAATTTAATTATAGAACAATGGCGTGACTACCTTTAATATAACTATAGATCAGAATTTTATATTGAATGTTGCATTAATGTGGATGATTAGTGACTTTCTGGTGTATGGTATGCTATCCGGATGGTGCACACATGGTCTAAAATCATGTATATACTTCATGGATGAGAACAAAGTTTTTATGATTTGTAATAGAGAAAGGTTAGTTATTTTGATTGTCATCAGAGATTTCTTCTCGCGGATCACACATTTCAAAGAAACAAAATTAATTTTACAAAAGCTCAAATTGAAACAGATGAACCTCCAGTAGTGCTCTCTGGTAATCAATTAAAATCTATTGTCTCGGAATTCCTTCATGTTACTTTTTCACCAACAATAAACAAGAAAAAAATAAATGGATTTGGGGGAGATCATCATTGGATATAGAAGAGTATTTTTTGGAACCTTCCATATTTGTCTGATTTGTTGGTTCATCACATGGTAGATATAATGTATATTGACCAGAATATTTTTGATAAAATATTTTATACCAAGTTAGACACACCTAGTAAGACCAAAGATAATGTAAATGAACGATTGGATCTTATGAAAATTTGTAGACATTCTTAACTTGAATTATTTGAAGATGAAAGATCACACAAATTAATGAATCCAAAAGTAGCTTACTCACTTAGTAAAGGAAACTGTTTATTATTCTATTAATGGATTAGATATTTGAGGTTACTATATGGTTATGCTTCAAATATGTCTCATTGCGTCACAAATGGGCATATTACTGGGTTAAAAAGTCATGATTGTCATGTCATAATTGAAATATTACTGACTTTTGTTCTTATAGTGATGCTTAATTCTTCAATTTGGGACATGTTGACCGAAATATTATTTTTTCTGAGATATTTGTGCAGAAACATTGAATTATAAGGCATTAAATTCCCTGAAAAGATACGTTGTTTTAATTTTATGTAAATTGGAGATAATATTCCCACCAAGTTTCTTTGATTCCATGGAAGATTTAATATTTCATTTTCCATATAAATCTATATGTGGAGGGCCGGTACAATTATGGTGGATGTATCCATTTGAGAGATGTATTCAACAATTACAGAAGAAAGTACATAACAAAGCATCAGTTGAAGGGTCGATTGTAAAAGCATACTTGCATGAGAAAATTTCAAATTTATGTGCTTATTATTTTTAGTCGGAATATCCTTCAAAACATAATTAGATGGGTCACAATGAGAAAAATGTTAATGAGGTCACAGGCCATCAGTTTTTAGTTTTTAATCATCTTGAGATTGGTTTTGGTGGTTAATGTGAGCGATGGATTACAGATGAAGAACTAAAGAGAGCCCATACTTATGTTATGTTGAATCGTGAAGAAATGACACGTTTTTTTCAGTAAGTACTACCTTTTTATTATTTCGTTAAATATTTATAAAAGATCTATTTATTTAAATTAACTTTTTTCTAGACTATATGATGACCATTTCAAAAATCAATTTCTAGAAATTATATCTGCTGCTCTTGAGGAATTTCAGCAACACAATTTTGTATATTGGTTTCAAATACTGGTAAGTGATGTTTTTTTCGATGGAATACTAAATCAAATTTTCAATGATATCTATTATTAATAATTTTTATTATTTATAGGTAATGAAAAATGAAAATAAAATGGATAGTTGATTATGTGTGCTAAAAAACCCTCCATCTAAATTGGTAAAATATTATAATGGGTATGTTGTTAATGGATTTCGATTCCATACATGCATATATAGAGACTCAAAGTAATCAATGAATAGTTGTGTTCGTTTGAAAGGATACCATCATAAGGAAATTGAAGTTGGCTTTTATTGTATTATCGATGAAATAATTGAGTTATCTTATCTGATACCAAATTATGATACAATGTTAAAATTTCATTGGTTTGATAATGATCGGAGGTTGCGAGTTCACCCATAACATGGAGTCTTTGACATTAAATATAACAATATTCTTACATCAAATTAACTATTTATGTCAGCACATCAAGCGCATCAAGTTTAATATACAAATTACTATGATTTTTTGAGATATTTTAAGGACTAGTGGAGTGTGATAAAAATGAAATCACATGACAATTAGTTTATTGAAAATTAAAATGGTTCTATGGAAGTGAAACATATTGAATTTTTTAAAGAAACATCCCAAAATATATCTCTTACTCGACAGAATATAAATATTGATGATGAAACCCATTAGTTAAGGGTTGATGATATAGATAATGTTAATGAAGTAATAAGGGATGATGAAACTGAAAGTCATATAGAATCTAACAATTATGAAGATGAGGATGTAGAAATTGATGTCAATGAAAAAGGTGATGAAGATGATGATTGAAATATTATATTCAGGTCTGTAGTTATAGGTAATTAACATATTCTAATATTTATTAGTTTTTTAAATTTCATATTTTTATTAAAAATATTTTACAGGTAACATTATTTTATTATGACATTCATTAGTTTTCAATATTTCATATCAGTTTTAACAATCTCTTAGTGGTGATAATATTTGCTTCAGAGGGATGGAGATGATCCTCATGATGATTTATTACATTCTCTCACTGATGCCGGACTTCCTGATGATGAGCACAATTTAGCCGCTCCTCCTCAGACTGGTGCACCTACTAGGAGGGGGTGTGGTCTTGCTCGATTACTGATTCTGGATCTTATTTCAGAGAGGGGGCCATATATTGATTTTGATCAGTGTTTACAATGGTATTTTTAAATGTTTAATTAGAAATTTATTTTATATTAACTAAGTTTAATAATTTTGATATTAATTTTATGATTATATATTTATTTCAATTTATATAGTTTTTCACATTTAACCATTGTCTAGGTTGGTGAGATTATGAGAAATTATTTGTCCATGCCATGGGTGTCATGGGACTTGGAACCCATCGCCGTACATGACCCGATGTTCGACCATTGGATTATACATTATTAAATAATATATAATTTTTTAAAATTTATTTAATTACTAACATATTTTTTTAATTGTCTTGCATGATTTATTTTTTCTGAATTCTGATAGTCATTGAGGTCCTATCCAAAAGTCATGAGATATTTGTATACGTGAGCGCTTTCGTCCGTTTCTACACAACATCTGAAAGTGAGCCATGGATAAATCTTGTGCTTCCATCTTCGATCAGTCTTGCATCTAGCATCGTCCTGACTATATATCAGCTCAGGTATGAGACATGTTGTTCTCCTTCTAGCTCGGATAAACTTTTAAGAGGAGATCAATAGCTATAAGTCAGAGCCGAGGGACACAAGAGGTCACCCATAGGGCCATGAGTTGTACATTTAGAATACATCCACAAAATATGGTAAGTGATATTATCTATTAATGTATATTTATTTTAACTATAACATGATTTTTATATTATAAAGGCCAATACTGACCCATATATTATAGAGTTTGAAGTTTATAAGAAGATGTATTCTGATCCACGTAAAGGAGAAGTTGTAGGTGAACAACAGCGCCGTATTGTGGTTAGTGAATTTGTTGAACAAAGTCATCAATATTAATTTTATCATTATTATAATTTGTAATTATATTTAATGGAAATATATGATACTATGACTTCTCATTCACGGGAGAGTCAAGATAAGGAAAAAAAGATGTCACTACTGATTTGGGTTTCGATGAGGGGGCTTGGATACAAGAGACTTTAGAGGGTATTGATAAAGGTTGAGTGATTGGTATTAGTTCTCGACTGACACCTATGAGTTATTATGGTACTTCTATAATTTCATCAGTGAGCATGAAGGGAGATCGTAGAGATTCGCCATCGACGCTGTTGTCCGCTGCACATTATGAGAAGATGTTGAGAGATTAGGATGAGATGATACAACAGATGTAGAAACAGAGGGAGGAGGAGCTTGAGCAGCAGCGTCTGAGAGATGAGAAGATGGTGGAGTATATGTGGTGACTTGTGTGTGGCGTTGTTATGAAGTTTCCTCCCCCTGTTCCATCGAGTGATCCTCCTCCACCTGATGTCATTTGATGATATCTGAAGATTTTCATGAGTGTTTTGTAATTTAGTATGATAGACATATTGTATTACTTTTATGTGTGTTTTAATTTTTTAAAATATTTTTTAATGTTTTATGAATATTTTTAATTCTATTTATTTATAAATAATTTAATTATTTTTTGAAAAGTTTATTTGCGAAGGATTATTTATATGTAATAAAAGGGTTTTGTGACGGATCGTTTCAAAAGGGTTATAAATAATATTTCGGGATTATTTATTTGCGATGGGATGTATATCCATCGCAAAAAAGGTTTTCTATGACGAACTATCGAAAATAATTATATTTGTGACGCCTTCTTCTGTGACGGGCTACTTGTGACGGAAAAAAATCGCAAAAAGTCATTTTCGATGAGAATCTATCGCAAATACACCATCACAATTATAAGAAATTCTTGTTCTGCTCATCCAATTTCCAATTAGTATTAACTAGTTATTAGTTTCTTTCATTCATACAAACCATATTGTTTCTATTTTAAAAATGGAACCATGCAACATATTCAATAAATAAAATACTTCATTCATGGATCCATGTAATACACCATACACCTTTGATTTTATATTCATAATATATTCTTAATAAGAACTTGGATTAGCAAAACATTGTCAAAAAATCAAAAAAATAAAACCATGGTCGTAACATAGTGTATTCATACATGTCAAAAAATAATGAAACATTCATTTTCCTATGATTTAAAAATAATCCAATGTCATTCTATTGGTTTTAACTCTTTAACACATGTTTTTTTAATTTGAAATCAATAAAAATAAAAATTTGTTCATTATGATATAACCGTGAGTCGAAATGACATGAAATCTATTACTACCTATCATAAATAAAAACTATGAGTTATAATGATGTGGGATATGTATCTATATATCCCAAATAAGATAATGGTCATTTTACTTTGATTTCAGGATAATTTTATGTTATTTTCTAGGTTTCAACCCTTTGAAACATTTTTTTAAAAATTATTAAATCTAATGATGTAATTTTTTCAACCATTATGATCATGACACATTGATGTGTGGTAAATTCATGCTTGTGACTAATTAATCAATGAAAATTTCTAGATTTTTTCATGACAATCCCTGGTTTTTTATTTATGTGGCTTCTTGAATCATTATTTTAGTCTTTTAAATTAGTAAAAACACACTTTCGGTAATTTTGAGATAACCATGAGTTGAATTGATATACGGTCTATTCTTATGTCACAAATTAAATAAAGGTTTTTGTTTAACAATTTCATGAATATACGAGGTTGTTTTCTAGGTTTTGGCTGTATAACCTTTTTTTAATAATTTATACTATCTAATATATTATGTGATCATCTTGACTATAAAATACATTATAATGACATGCGTTCTATTATAACATGTCACAAATTAAATAGAATTTATTGTATTGTGATTTCAGGAAAATCTGAGGTGATTTCCTATCTTTGGACCCTTTAACACATGTTTTAAAAAATTATAAAAAATTATAAAACACAATTTTTTTTATTCTGAGATCACATCGCAATGGATTTATTAAAAGTTTTTGATTCTATGAAAAATTGAGGAAATTTACAAGGTTTTGTCCCATTGACACACATTTTTGGATTTTAAATCCATAAAACACACTTTTGTTAATTTTGAGAAAACATCATGTTGAATTGATGTGTTATCTATTACCTTATATCAAACATTAAAAAGAGGTCGTTCCCATGAAAATTTATGATAATAAGAGGCCTTTTTATAGTTTTTGAATAATTAATGCACATTTTTAAAAGCTTATAAAAAAATTGAAATTTATTTTACAGTCATGAAAACTACAACACATATCAAATTAACTTGCACCTCGTTTATATATATTAAAACTTAATCAATAATTATTTTCCAATAGTTTCTTGAAAATTTGGGATCATTTTCTTATTTTTGACCCTTTCATTTTAAATTTATAAATAAAAACTTTTAGCCATTCTAAGAAAAATTCATGTTAGACGAATACACAATCTATTTTTATATATCATAAATTAAATATAGGTCATTTTTTATGATTTCACTTCAATCCAAGGTCATTATATAATTTTTACAATTTGAAGAATATTTTTAAAGACTGTTAAATATATTAAAACTATTTTTTAGTCATTATAAACACACCACATGGTGGATTAGTGTGGGATATATTCATTTATATCTTAAATAAAGCAATTATCTTCTTCCAATGATTTCATGATAATGTGATATAATTTTATTTTTTTGACCATCTGAAACACATTTTATGACTATTAAATAAACTAAAACTAACTTCTGGTTGTTCTGTGAAAACCAAATGTTGTATTTATGTGAGCCTAACTCCTACATATCACAAATTAAATAGTGGACTTTTTTAAAAAAAATTCTCAATAGTTTGAGTTTTAAAATTTCGATCGTATGACATTTATTTAATTATTTTTTACTATACTTTTTTTATAATTATTCTTATCAAATAATAAATAATAATGAAATATGTCCTAGTCCTACATGTTATAATTTGAATAATGTTTGTTTTCATGTGATCTCATGATAATCAGATTTCATTTTCTAGACCTTGAATCATTGAAGTACATTTTTAAAGGCATCAAAATATTTAAAAATGAATAAAAGGATTATAATATTACAAATGAGTTCATATTATCATGAAATATTAAGAAATCAACTTTTATTTAATTTTTGACATGTAGGAATTGACCACACATCAATCTGATATGCAGTTTCTTGGAAAGACTAAAAGTGTGTTTTATTGATTTAAAATTCAAAAAACATGTGGTAAAATTTTAAAACCCCGGAAAAACCATATATTTTCATGAAATATTAGGATAACTATTTTTGATTAATTTTTGACATTTATAGTTAGGATAAATGTATATCCAAGGTATGATGTGATCATAATGACCAAAAACATTTATTTTATTAGGTTTAAATGTTATTTAAAACTTGGTTTAAGAGGTAAAAACTAACAAATGGTCTTGTATTATCATGAAACCATTTTAAAAAAATGATTAATTTATTTGTGACATGTATGAATAGTTATAATATAAATTTGATATGCGGTGTACTGAGAATGAGTGAAAAAGTTTTCTTTTTGACTTAAAGTCCATTAGATTCTTACGTCGAAGGGTCATAACATAACACAAGAACTCAAAATGTAATTAAATAATAGGAAATAAAATTTTGTTTAATTTATTACATGTAGGAATAGACCATATATCAATTTAACAACTGGTTTTCCTGTAATGGAAAAAACTACATTTTTATTGATTTGAGAGTAAAAAACATAAATTAAAGGGAAATACATCAAAAAAGACATATGGATATTATAAAATTGTAATAAAACTACCATTGTTCAGTTTTTGACATGAAAAAATAGACTTCAGGTCAATTTGAATTTTGTTTTTTTCAAAATGAAAAAATATTCCTTTATATTGATTTAAAAGTAAAAAAATGTGTGTTAAAAATTGTGAAAAATTTAAAAAGGTTTCATATTATAATTTAATCAGAGGAAAAAATAGACATTTATTTTTTGATATTTTTAAAAAGACCCCAAATAAATCTAACTTATTGTTATCTTGAAATGAACAAAAGATATATTGTATTGATTTAGAAGTTAAAAAATGAATGTCAAAGGATTAAAACATAGAAAATAGTCTAGAATTGTCATTAAATCACAATACATAAATTGATGATTAATTTTTGACATGTATGAGTAGATGCTATGTCAATATAAAATGCTGTTCATTTTTGAATAACTAAAAAAAATTGTTATAAAAAGAAGTGTTTAGAAACAAGAATCAAAGTGTCAAGATCTAACAAATGGCCTCAGATTATGAGCTTACCACACATCAAATTGATGTATGGTCTATTCCTACATCTCTAAAATTATTCAGAAATCAGTTTCCATTTATTTTATAGTAATCAAAGATAATGTTCTAATTTTTAAGTCATTTTAATTTTCTTTTTATTCCTAGGTATTACTTATGACTTATACTTTTACTTATTTTTATTTATCATATGAAATCTAATAGTATGTTCATGTTTATGACTTATGTTTCTAGTTTGGTCTTAAATAACTAAATTTAATTCTATATTTACTTTTACTTTTTCACGAAAATATACTTTCCCTTATTTTATGACTCTAGTTTCTACCTTTTATTTTATATTCAATTACCGCTTCTAGATTTATGCCTCCTTCAGATTCAAACACTACTTTTTTCTTTTTACAATTACTTCTTTTAGTTTTTTTGATTTTTCATTTTTTTTATTTTGGTTTATTTTTTACTTTATTTCCTCTTTTATAACTCATTTTTCTTATGTTTTTGTATTCCACTTATTTTGTTTCAATTGTTTTTTCTCTTACATATGCATATACATCCATTTCAAGAATCTTACTTTGAGCTTCTAGTTTTTTTATTTTTATTTTTCTTATTTTTATTTTTTATGTTTATAATATAAATTATAGTATTACTTATGTTTTTTTTCTTCTAAATATTATTTATCCTATTAATTATATTTTTATTCCTTTTAAATTATTCTCTTGACGTGTGTATCTACTTGTTTGTTCTACCTTCACATCTAGTTATACAGCAGTTTAATTTTTTATCAGATGCTTATTTCATCTACCATTGAATTTTTTTTATTAATTTTTTGATTTATTTATTATTATTCTGCTTCTTGATTTTGGATTTTGATGTGTAGCCTTTTATTTTACTTCTAGGTTATCATTATTATATCATCAACTTATTTTTCAACTTATTTTTTTATTTTTTATGGGATTATTTTATTGATTGTTTTTCTACTTTCCATTTTAGTTATTTTATTTTATTTTTGAGTCATCATGATGATTTAGTTACATCTAATTCTTATTCTTCTGTTTTCTTCTTACTTCTCTATTCTAGGTTATGCTTTTACATATAACTCATGTTCTTCTTATTTCCATTACATTCCACTACATAACATGTTTAACTTTTCCTTGTTTTTATACTTCTCTTTCATTAATTTTTCTTATGTATTTTATTTTTTATTATTATATCCTACTAATATTTTTTTCTTATACATCAATACACATTTGAGATTTTCTTTATGAATTTTGATTTTGTATTATGTTTAACTATATATTTCAAATTTTGGTGCTATATTCAAAATAGGTTTTCGATTATTTCTCTTTATGCTTATATATTATGGATTTTTGATTTGAGTGTTAAAATTTATCTCCTTCCAATTTAACATTAAATCCTTCTTATATATTTTTTATATTCCACTTCAATTTTTTTTATTATTTTGAACATCTATTATGACTTATAAATTTATTCTCACCTCTATTTTTTTACATTTTTTTTAATTTTCAATATCACTATGGATTTTCAAGAACCTCCATCCTTTTTATATTTTTTGGATACCAAATTATCTTTTTCATCCCCATTTCCCCCAATTTAACATTCAATAATCACTTGAAGATATGAAATTTTAGCCCTATATCTAGTTTTTTGGTTTAACTTTTTATTTAATATATATATGTTTAAGTTTTACTTTTCCTGAATCTTTTTCTGAAGTTGTTTTTTCTTATGCCTATAATTTTAAATATATTTTCATATTTTATTTTTCTTATTTTCTTACTTCATAATTTGATAATTTTTTTGTCTCTATTTCAACTTCCCCTTCCCCTTCCACTTATTTCAATTATTTTTACTCATTCTATTTATCATATTATATCTTTGTAAACTTAATTTCAATCCATAACATCTGATGCTTCTATAATTTTATAATCCTTTTCATTTTTCATTTATAACTCTTCCTTATTTCATCTACAATTTTACTTCTAACTCTTATCATTTACCTCATCTAATTAATTTTTATATTAATTCTACCTCTATGTCCACTTCCATTTTTATGCATTGTATTTTTTATTTTTTTTATTTTATAAAATCTATATTTGTTTCTTTTTTACACTAATGTCCTGAAATATAAATTATTACCCTAAGAGTCGAGTAGTATTGGGTGATTTTGGTTTTTTATTTAAATCATGGTTTTTAATTTATTTTAATAATTAATAGTATAATGACTAATGAAATTTGAAAGAAAAATGAAAATATATTGCAAATGAGATATCATAGTTTTAAATCATCAGAGTATTATTTCCTAGGAAAATGTGTTTTTTATGGAAATAAATTTATAAAATTTTATTTTTGAACACTTTACATATCCTTTCATGGGGTGGTGCTTTTGGGAGAACTGTGAATTTTCTATTTAATTTTGAAAGATATAGGTTTAATGTTAAAATGAGCCAAATTAAAAAATTATTTATGAGGCATTTGAAAGAGGGAATAAAGTATCATGAAAAGTGAAAATTTATGTGTTAATAATTGATAACACAAAATAGTTTAATTTTTTAATCATTGTGAAAATGAATATGAATGTAATGTAAATCACAAGATAAATGGAGGAATTTTTTATTCTGGATTTTTTTCCTACACTTTCCTTTCCAAATATATAAATAATTATATAGAGATTTTTTGATAGAAGTGTATATAATCAAATGATGGAAAAAGGGATATTTATAGACATTTTAAAAGAGTTTCTTGAATGTGTGGATAATATAGAATGATAAGAAGGGTAATCGATAAATTTAACGACATAAATGAATAGATGTATATTATGTAAACTGGAATTATGAAACACACTAATGTGAGATTTATGGGGTAACCTAATAATCACAAATAGAAGTGGTGATGTGGGAAAAGTTTTGATACTCCATGGAATAAAATATTCAACCAGTGATATAAGATGATTGTGGCATATTATAATGAAAAACACACTAAAAAATGAACAAGTTAACCGATTCACATAATAATGAACTTGGGTAGAGTCATGAGTCAAGGGAATTATAATCTTGGATAACCAATCTAACTTATTATTTAGAAAGGATAATACAGAAGATCATGGGATAGAGAAACATAATCCTCATAATGGAGGGATCTAACTTATAATGACCCATACTTTACATACATTGTTAATACATCAAAATTGAAGCACACTTATTACAACATATGACAAAACCACAAAGGACCGTATAGGTATAGTGTCTTTAGAAACTGGGAAACATAAACAACTGGTTCATAAATCTTCTACAGTGTCTCCCATTTATTTCATCATATCTATGGTCCCTTTTAGCATATTCTACTTAATATCCATCTTCCTGACCTGGGGAAAAGAAAACATAAAAGGGTGAGCTCAAATGCTCAGCAAGTGCAAATAAAAGAAATAAAAATCATATCATATCTTTTTGAAAATCATAACCTGCAAAAGAGATCATAATAACTTAACACGGAATAAATCATAGAAGTGAAAATGAGATCCCCATAATCATATCATGAAACTTGAAACTCTGTGGCATGCACACATAATCATGTAAAATCATTTCTTGTTAGTCATGACTCATTGCCAAGACTATCTTAGTGGACAAAGTCCCTTTCTGAACCGAGTCACCCTCGTTCCAGTCCTGTTTCACTGAACCGGTATAACCTACTGTTCCAGCCATGTCTATCTCATGAGATATAAATCTTTACCCAATGCATTGGAGGGAGATATAGGTCACACCCATCTTATAATGAATCCTTTCTTATGTGTTCCACATAATCATAAAACATACATCATCGCAATACACATGTAACAAAAATGGGATTCTTGAAACATCATGACATCATAAATCAATTCATATAAGATAAAGGAATTCATAAAAATAATTCCATCACAACATGATCAAATCAATGTAATAATAGGGATAAAAATATAACCCTTTATTATCTTAGATGGAAAATAATTTTGATAAAACACTTGAACTCCATTCTTGAGGAAAATATCCTTTCTTCTTCAAAAACATTTTTCCTTTCATAACATGTCATACAACTTTAAAATAAAAGAAGTTGATTAAAAATAAACTTGAAAACTTGTAAAGGAATCTTCTTTGAAGTAATGTTTTAAAAATCCATTCATGCCGTATAAGTTAAAAAAACATTCTTCGTACTTTTGTCAGAAAAGTCAAAAAGTACCTCGTACGAAAAAACGACAAATGATTCCTTTCATATTCTTTAATAAAAACTCACTGAAGGGTCAAATTGGATTTAAACTAGTGTAAGTGGATGGAAACAATATTACATATTGAGGGAACATGGATGTGGATGATAAAATACACCCCAATAAATACTTACGAATAAACAATCTCGGATAAAAATGAGATTTTGATATTTCCCTTACCTTAGGTCCGATTTGCTTTGTACGTGTCCGAAGCTCCTGTATAATGGTTTAAATAATGTTATTGACTTATTCCAGAATCATACATATTGATATGATATCATATATGGTCATATTCTTAGCTTCTTGTTAGTAATATTTCATTGTTACTTGCTACTCGGGTCTTTATTGTCTTTTGTTCTTATGCGTGTTTTTCCGAATAAATTATTATTATTCTTTTAAGGTTATAGATACCTTATATCCAGAATGGTATTAGTGTAACATATATAATATTTATTCATTCAATTCATTTATATAATTACTATGTAATGATGATCATGTAGAACGAGTCGCATCACATCGTGGAGACGGTATTCCGTACGTACGCACGAGTGATGATATCGTTCCTATGATCGTGGAATTGTATTGGAGTATACATATATTATTTCAGTATCAATATTACTTTATAATAATCATAAATAGTTACTCATTACACCATTATACCCATCCTTGTAAGGTGATGGTGGAAAATAGATTACACCACGGCGTGGAGACGGTATTACATACGTACGCACGCGCGGTGATTTCATTTTTCCGTAGGATGGATAAAAGGTGAATTAGGGTTGTTTCATATTTATAATAACATATCAGTATGTAAGTAATACTTATGTTATTACTTTATCATGAAACAACTAAAGAAGAAGAAGTTGAAGAAGAAAGAAATTGAAAAGATCGGTAATGGATATTACCTCTTCTTTGGAACGTCTCTTTGAATCCTCCACTTAGGGAACTAAGATTGGTCTTTGAAGAAGACCAGGACCTCTAGGATTATTCTAGGGAAGTGGAGAGGAGAAAATGGCAGAGGTTGGCCGAGATTGAGTGCTCAAATTGGTGTGAGGAGGAGGGGGAGGAGGTGCCCTTTAATAAGGGAAGAGAGGGGCACCTTAGGAATACCTCAAAATATTATTTTATATTAAAGTCAAAATCGGTTTATAATGGTTCCAAAGGGTCTTATTTCGAAGGTAAAGTGGGGATGGGTCGAAATCATATCAACCAATAATATTTAGACAAGTTTAGGGTATTATTTTAACCTTATCAATTAGATTTAACTCTAAGTTAAATAATTTTACTTTTACCGTGTCTTTTTGTTTTCTTTCACTATATGGTTAATACACTTACTATAACATTCCAAACGAACCCCAAATAGTTTATTATTAATATATATATCCTTATCTAAGTCATTTGGCCGAACCTTAGATTTTTAGGAATAAAATAACAATTAGTAATATAATATTTGATTTAAAAACTATTTTGTGTCAATTTTGACACTATTTGATATATGATTTTTGTGAAAGTAATAACAGAATTATATGTTCGAACCAAGTTGATTAAAGCAACACTAATATATCATAGTAACCTAGAAAATTAGTGGAATTCATAAAAAGTCTCAAATTACATTTATTTGGGTATTTATAACATCAATTATGTCAATATTTCATTAATAAGATAATTACTCCATCATCTTTGTATCATAATAAATGATAATTATTTAATCCCTAAAAATTCTAAATAAATTCCTATGATTTAGATAATTGTATTAGCTTTCTGGAGACTATTCATGTTCGAAGTTGCATTAATTTTATCACTAGATTAAAATTATTATACTTATATAATTTAAGAAAGTGACATGTTGTCACATTCTTTGGTTTTAATAATAATTAAATTATTTTCATTGCAAAAATTTAATTAAATGAATCTAATCCGACCCTTAGGTGATATGGGTCGACTTTTAGTCATCCAATAGGATTTTTACATTTGTTAGGGTAATTTTAAAATATTATATTTACCCTTGATTACCCGATTTACCTTTAACTATGGTAAATAAAATTTACCATAATTACTATTCATAATTCCCAAAAATAAAAAGTATCTTATTAACATAATTTGGACCCACTGATTCCAAATATGTAATCCATTTTTCCAAATTCAATACACAAAAGATGCAGAAATTAAATTAAAAATAATCCCGTTGTCGAAGGAAAACGGGTTTTTCTTTAAAACATTGCAAAACATTGAATTGATTTAGCCTACGAATTCAAGGTAAAATCAATGCTAATGACATACATTATATTAAATGGTAAAAATATATTCTATTTATACTTTAAAACCATTCAATATTATAATATAACCACATAAGATATTATGATGAAAAAAGTTGTTTTTAATTAAAATATAGCGTGTTTTTACTATTCATTAAAATATGAAAGTTATCGGAAAAATATCAAAACATTATCTAATGTAAATTTTTATATCCTGATTAAAATGAAGAATTTTATTTTGTCAAATTGAACATATAAACATGTCAAAAACTAGATTTAATGTGGGTGCACCATCAAAAGGCGGCGAAACTGCATTTTTTGAAAAATACTTATTTTACCCGAAAAAATTATTTTGTTCTTATAACATGTTCTAGAAATGTGTAAGATGAATAATAATGTTATAAAATTCAAAATTTAGTTAACACTATTCATAACGTCTAGTTTTAATAATATTTTAATAGCATATCATTGTTTAGTGAAACACGGTATTGCGTACGACGCAAGCTATCAAGGAAGGTCGCGATTGCGTGTAAAGCAAGCCAAGCAAGTGTTGTGTAGAAAAAGATTCCTTTGATGATTTATATAACATAAAAGTCTCGGGTGTTACATTCTACCCCCCTTAAAAAGAATTTTGCCCTCGAAATTCGTCACTTTGTAACAAACAGATGATGATACTTCTCCCTCATCATATCCTCAAGCTCCCATGTAGCTTCTTCAAGTTGGTGGTTCCTCCATAAAACATTCACCAATCGAGTGGTCTTGTTTCGTAGGACTTTTTCGCTACGATCCAGAATCTCTATCGGCTGTTCTTCATAAGAAAGATCTTGCTCCAGCGGTACAACTTCTGAGCTGAGTACATGTGAAGGATCAGGTATGTACTTTCTCAGGAGAGATACATGGAACACATCGTGAACTTGAGAGAGATTCGGTGGAAGCGCCAATCGGTAAGCTACCTTTCTAACACGATCCAGTATTTCGAAAGGACCGATATATCTAGGGCTCAACTTCCCCTTCTTTCCAAATCTCATAACCCTCTTCCAGGGAGATATTAGTAAGAACAGTTTATCACCCACTTCAAAATCTAGGTCTTTTCTTCGGTTGTCAGCATAACTTTTCTGTCGACTCTGAGCTGCTCTTATGTGTTGTTGAATAGATCTGACCTTTTCTGCCATTTCATCAACGAGATCAGGTCCTAATAGATTTCTTTCCCCAACTTCATCCCAGTAAGTTGGAGTCTTGCATTTCTTTCCATAGAGAGCTTCATAAGGAGCCATCTGAATACTGGAGTGAAAGCTACTATTATAAGAAAGTTCCACCAAAGGTAGGTGTTGATCCCAACCTCCTTTGAAATCCATAGAGCAAGCTCTCAACATATCTTCTAGGGTTTGAATTGTTCTCTCAGACTGACCGTCTGTCTGGGGATGATAAGCAGTGCTGAAACTCAACTCTGTATCCAGAGTATGCTGAAGACTTCGCCAGAACTTCGAGGTAAATCTCGGATCCCGATCAGATATAATAGAAAGTGGTACTCCATGAAATCTTACCACTTCCTTTACATATATCCTGGCAAGCTGATCTAGAGAGAAATCCTCTCTAATAGGAATGAAGTGTGCAGACTTTGTAAGACGATCAACTATGACCCAGATAGCATTATTTCCTTTGGATGTTTTAGGAAGTCCTGTGACAAAGTCCATAGTGATGTTTTCCCATTTCCATTCGGGTATGGGTAATGGTTGTAACATCCCCTTAGACTTCTGTCTCTCAGCTTTAACTTGTTGAAAAACCAATCATCGAGAGACATATTCAGCAACATCTCTTTTCATGCCATCCCACTAGAAGTACTCTTTCAGGTCCCTATACATCTTCGTGCTTCCAGGATGAATAGAGAATGAAGAACTATGAGCCTCATCCAGCAGCTCCTTCTTTAATTCGGGGATGGAAGGAACACAAACCCGATTCCTGAACATTATTATCCCCTCACAATCAAGGTTGAATTCAGGAACATTTCTCACCTTTTTTTTGTAACTCAACATCTTCTTTCTGTGCCTCTTTAATCTTCACATGTATAGATGGTTGAACATTTATTTGAGAAAGATAAGATTTTTCCCCTTCCATTATAATTCCAAGATCCATCCTTTGTAAATCCATAAATATTGGATCTTTTGTGATCCTCATCATGGATAAACTAGCATGGTCTTGTCGACTTAATGCATCTGCCACCTTGTTTGCTTTCCCAGGGTGGTAATGGATTGAGCAGTCATAATCCTTAATCAGCTCCAACCATCTTCTTTGGCGCATATTCAGCTCCTTTTGTGTGAAAATATACTTTAAACTTTTATGATCAGTATAAATATCACACCTTTCACCATAAAGGTAATGCCTCCAAATCATTAATGCAAAGATTACCGCAGCCAACTCCAAATCATGTGTTGGGTAATTTTGCTCATGGATTTTCAACTTTCGTGAGGCATAAGCTATCACCATATCATTTTGCATAAGAACACACCCCAATCCCTTCTTGGATGCATCACTGTAGATCACAAACCTTTCTCCACTACAAGGCAGTGTGAGCACAGGTGCACTGGATAACCTTCTTTTCAACTCCTTGAAATTCTCTTCACATTCCTCGATCCAGACAAACTTAACTCCTTTCCGAGTCAACTTGGTGAGTGGATTAGATAATCATGAAAAATATTTTACAAAACGTCGATAATATCCAGCCAAACCAAGAAAACTTCGAATCTCAGTTACTGTTGTTGGTCTCGACCATGTTTCGATAACATCTATTTTTGCTGGATCCACAGATATCCCCCCTTTTGAGATTATGTGACCAAAAAATGCAACTTTTTGAAGCCAAAATTCACACTTGGTAAATTTGGCATAAAGCTTCTCCTTTCTCAGGGTCTTCAATATAATTCTCAAGTGATCTTCATGCTCTTCCTTGCTCTTTGAATAGACAAGAATATCGTCTATAAAGACTACCACAAATTGATCAAGATAGTCTCTAAAGAATCTATTCATTAGATCCATGAAGATAGCAGGGGCATTAGTAAGACCAAATGGCATCACTATAAATTCATAGTGTCCATACCTTGTACGGAAAGCCGTCTTTGGTATATCCTCCCTTTTGACCCTTAATTGATGATACCCTAAACAAAGATCAATCTTGGAAAAGTATTGAGCTCCGCGTAGTTGGTCAAATAAGTCATCAATGCGTGGGAGAGGATATTTTTTCTTGATAGTGATCTTGTTAAGTTCTCGATAATCAATGCAGAGTCTCATTGATCCATCGTTCTTCTTAACAAATAGAACAGGTGCTCCCCAAGGTGACGCACTAGGGCGTATGAATCCCTTATCAAGATTCTCTTGGAGTTCCTTCTTCAATTCCTGCAACTCAATTGGGGCCATTCTATAAGGTGTCTTTGAAATAGGCAAAGCACCCGGTACGAGTTCTATTGAAAACTCAACTTCACGATTTAGTGGAAGACCCGGTAATTCCTCCGGAAATACATCATCAAACTCCCATACAATGGGCATATTCTTAATCGTGAGTTTCTCACCAACCATTTGAGATAAATAACCTTCATTTAGTGGAATCAATACCCATAAGATGGAAGAAATTTCCACTGGAAGGTTATATTCATCCTTACATCGATAGACGATCGTAGATTGATCTGGAATATGAAATATGACTTCCCTTCTTTGGCAATTGATATGATCTCCATGTAGAGAAAGCCAATCCATGCCAAGAATCACATCAAATTCCACTAAAGGAAGGATCAAAAGATTTGCAGGAAGCACTTTCCCACAAACTTCGATCGGAGAAGAATTATAAACTTTTGATGCGACTGTTGTGCCATTAGGTGTTGTCACAGCTAACTCAACATCTAATTGTTGAGGTAGTACGGTGATACCCTTAGAAAATTTTTCAGAAATAAAAGAGTGTGTGGATCCAGAATCAAATAAAACATTTTCTACTTTAGAGTGGACGGTAAGTGTACCTTTCACCACCTCATTATCGTACTCCACATCGCTGATAGAAATTTCATGTGACTTTCCTTTGTCTTTAGCCTTAAGATTTTGTTGACGTCGACCATCATCATCAACCCTTGGATTTGGGCATTGATTGGCATAATGCCCCATCTCCTTGCACTTGAAACATTGAAGTGTAGTAGGTTCATTCTATGTATCTCTTCCTTTGTTTGCATCATTAGACATCTTCTTCCCATTATCACGACATTCAAATGCCCGATGACCTTCTTTTCCACATTTAAAACATTTACTTGTCCCTTTAAGACAACTCCCTCCATGTTTCTTTCCACACTTTGAGCATAAGGGAAAGCTCATCTTCTTTTCAGTGTGCTCTTTAGATTTTCCATTGAATTCCATCTTCCTCTTCTTATCAAACCCATGTGACTGATGGATTACTCCAATCTCCATCTCGACTTTGAGATCACATCGAACGATTTCCTCGTAGCTATTGAAGTCCCTTATGGATAACGCCCTTCGAAGACTTGGTTTTAAGCCACTAAAGAATCGATCGATCTTACTCTCAGGTTGGATAATAATACCAGAAGCGTACCTTGCAAGTCTTGTAAAATTTGCTTCATAGGTACCAACAGATTCATCATCCCTTTGCTTCAGTTCAAGGAACTCTTTCTCCATCTTTGTTCGGAGAATACGAGGGAAGTACTTGTTGAAAAATAAGTTCTTGAACTCGTCCCATTCCATAGACTCAATTTCATCCCTTTGCCTCGTATTCTTAATAAGATTCCACCATTGATCAGCATCTCCTTCCAAACGATACACTACTAGGATGACTTTATCATGCTCAGAACATTGAAGAACTGAAAATATATTTTCAGTAGTACTAATCCATTTTTCAGCAACTAATGGATCAGTAGACCCGCTGAAAGAAGGTGGACGCCAGAATGTTGCTCCTTCCTTTGCTCGTTTGGAAGTCCTGCATGATTCATAGCTTGAGAAAGTTGTGTGATCATGGCTACAAGATTTTGCATTCCAGCTCCCATATCATTTGGTTTCTCAGGGGGACAATCATTGCATTGCCCATCGCATTCCGCATTAACACGGTTCCTTCGGGTTCCAGCCATTGACTAAAACCAAGAAGAATAGTGTGAGCAACACTAATTATAATAGAAAAACCACATAATTTAAGAATAAAATTTTCATGCTTAAGGTCTTATCCTAGGTTATTCAAGGCCATTTCTAAAACACTAAGATTGTGTTCTATGCTTAGAATTATCCTTAGGGTTCTTACTAAGGATTTCACATCCTAGTTTCCAAAGGTTGACTATACCTTTCCTCTGATACCAACTATAACGACCCATACTTTACATACATTGTTAATACTTCAAAATTGAAGCACACTTATTACAACATATGACAAAACCACAAAGGACCGTATAGGTATAGTGTCATTAGAAACTGGGAAACATAAACAACTGGTTCATAAATCTTCTACAGTGTCTCCCATTTATTTCATCATATCTAGGGTCCCTTTTAGCATATTCTACTTAATATCCATCTTCCTGACCTGGGGAAAAGAAAACATAAAAGGGTGAGCTCAAATGCTCAGCAAGGGAAAATAAAAGAAATAAAAATCATATCATATCTTTTTGAAAATCATAACCTGCAAAAGAGATCATAATTACTTAACACGGAATAAATCATAGAAGTGAAAATGAGATCCCCATAATCATATCACGAAACTTAAAACTCTATGGAATGAACACATAATCATGGAAAATCATTTCTTGTTAGTCATGACTCATTGCCAAGACTATCTTAGTGGACAAAGTCCCTTTCTGAACCGAGTCACCCTCGTTCCAGTCCTGTTTCACTGAACCGGTATAACCTACCGTTCCAGCCATGTCTATATCATGAGATATAAATCTTTACCCAATGCATTGGAGGGAGATATAGGTCCCACCCATCTTATAATGAATCCTTTCTTATGTGTGCCACATAATCATAAAACATACATCATCGCATAACACATGTAACAAAAATGGGATTCTTGAAACATCATGACATCATAAATCAATTCATATAAGATAAAGGAATTCATAAAAATAATTCCATCACAACATGATCAAATCAATGTAATAATAGGGATAAAAATATAACCCTTTATTATCTTAGATGGAAAATAATTTTGATAAAACACTTGAACTCCATTCTTGAGGAAAATATCCTTTCTTCTTCAAAAACATTTTTCCTTTCATAACATGTCATACAACTTTAAAATAAAAGAAGTTGATTAAAAATAAACTTGAAAACTTGTAAAGGAGGCTTCTTTGAAGTAATGTTTTAAAAATCCATTCATGCCGTATAAGGTAAAAAAAACATTCTTCGTACTTTTTTCGGAAAAGTCAAAAAGTACCTCGTACGAAAAAACGACAAATGATTCCTTTCATATTATTTACTAAAAAATCACCGAAGGGTAAAATTGGATTTAAACTAGTGTAAGTGGATGGAAACAATATTACATATTGAGGGAACATGGATGTGGATGATAAAATACACCCCAATAAATACTTACGAATAAACAATCTCGGATAAAAATGAGATTGTGATATTTCCCTTACCTTAGGTCTGATTTGCTTTGTACGTGTCCGAAGCTCCAATATAATGGTTTAAATAATGTTATTGACTTATTCCAGAATCATACATATTGATATGATATCATATATGGTCATATTCTTAGCTTCTTGTTAGTAATATTTCATTGTTACTTGTTACTCGGGTCTTTATTGCCTTTTGTTCTTATGCGTGTTTTGCCGAATAAATTCTTATTCTTCTTTTAAGGTTATATATACCTTATATCCAGAATGGTATTAGTGTAACATATATCATATTTATTCATTCAATTCATTTATATAATTACTATGTAATGATGATCATGTAGAACGAGTCGCATCACATCGTGGAGACGGTATTCCGTACGTACGCACGAGTGATGATATCGTTCCTATGATCGTGGAATTGTATTAGAGTATACATATATTATTTCAGTATCAATATTACTTTATAATAATCATAAATAGTTACTCATTACACCATTATACCCATCCTTGTAAGGTGATGGTGGAAAAAAGATTACACCACGGCGTGGAGACTGTATTCCGTACGTACGCACGCACGGTGACTTCATTTTTCCGTAGGATGGATAGAAGGTGAATTAGGGTTGTTTAATATTTATAATAACATATCAGTATGTAATTAATACTGATGTTATTACTTTATCATGAAACAACTAAAGAAAAATAAGTTGAAGAAGAAAGAAATTGAAAAGATCGGTAATGGATATTACCTCTTCTTTGGAACGTCTCTTTGAATCCTCCACTTAGGGAACTAAGATTGGTCTTTGAAGAAGACCAGGACCTCTAGGATTATTCTAGGGAAGTGGAGAGGATAAAATGGCAGGGGTTGGCTGAGATTGAGTGCTCAAATTGGTGTGAGGAGGAGGGGGAGGAGGTGCCCTTTTATAAGGGAGGAGAGGGGCACCTTAGGAATACCTCAAAATATTATTTTATATTAAAGTAAAAATCGGTTTATAATGGTTCCAAAGGGTCTTATTTCGAAGGTAAAGTGGGGATGGGTCGAAATTATAACAACCAATAAGATTTAGACAAGTTTAGGGTATTATTTTAACCTTATCAATTAGATTTAACTCTAAGTTAAATAATTTTACTTTTACCGTGTCTTTTTGTTTTCTTTCACTATATGGTTAATAAACTTACTATAACATGCCAAACGAACCCCAAATTGTTTATTATTAATATATATATCCTTATATAAGTCATTTGGCCGAACCTTAGATTTTTAGGAATAAAATAACAATTAGTAATATAATATTTGATTTAAAAACTATTTTGTGTCAATTTTGACACTATTTGATATATGATTTTTGTGAAAGTCATAATAGAATTATATGTTCGAACCAAGTTTATTAAAGCAACAATAATATATCATAGTAACCTATAAAATTAGTGGAATTCATAAAAAGTCTCAAATTACATTTATTTGGGTATTTATAACATCAATTATGTCAATATTTCATTAATAAGATAATTACTGCATCATCTTTGTATCATAATAAATGATAATTATTTAATCCCTAAAAATTCTAAATAAATTCCTATGATTTAGATAATTGTATTAGCTTTCTGGAGACTATTCATGTTCGAAGTTTCATGAAGTTTATCACTAGATTAAAATTACTATACTTATATAATTTAAGAAAGTGACATGTTGTCACATTCTTTGGTTTTAATAATAATTAAATTATTTTCATTGAAAAAATTTAATTAAATGAATCTAATCCGACCCTTAGGTGATATGGGTCGACTTTTAGTCATCCAATAGGATTTTGACATTTGTTAGGGTAATTTTAAAATATTATATTTACCCTTGATTACCCGATTTACCTTTAACTATAGTAAATAAAATTTACCATAATTACTATTCATAATTCCCAAAAATAAAAAGTAGCTTATTAACATAATTTGGAACCACTGATTCCAAATATGTAATCCATTTTTTCAAATTCAATACACAAAAGATGCAGAAATTAAATTAAAAATAATCCCGTTGTCGAAGGAAAACGGGTTTTTCTTTAAAACATTGCAAAAGATTGAATTGATTTAACCTACGAATTCAAGGTAAAATCAATGCTAATGACATAAATTATATTAAATGGTAAAAATATATTCTATTTATACTTTAAAACCATTCAATATTATAATTTAACCACATAAGATATTATGATGAAAAAAGTTGTTTTTAATTAAAATATAGCGTGTTTTTACTATTCATTAAAATATGAAAGTTATCGGAAAAATATCAAAACTTTATCTAATGTAAATTTTTATATCATGATTGAAATGAAGAATTTTATTTTGTCAAATTGAACATATAAACATGTAAAAAATTAGATTTAATGCGGGTGCGCCATCAGAAGGCGGCGAAACTGCATTTTTTGAAAAATACTTATTTTACCCAAAAAAATTATTTTGTTCTTATAACATGTTCTAGAAATGTGTAAGATGAATAATAATGTTATAAAATTCAAAATTTAGTTAACACTATTCATAACGGCTAGTTTTAATAATATTTTAATAGCATATCATTGTTTAGTGAAACTCGGTATTGCGTACGACACAAGCTATCAAGGAAGATCGCGATTGCGTGTAAAGCAAGCCAAGCAAGTGTTGTGTAGAAAAAGATTCCTTTGATGATTTATATAACATAAAAGTCTCGGGTGTTACATAACTTGTAGACATTCAATAATACAACTTTCAATGTCATACAAATTCCATTAAACGAATACATATAACAAAAGATTGATACAATCTAATCCTATGATGTCATAAATTGTAGACCACCATGTCTCTTTAATGTCCGAAAAAATGTTGATTAAACAGTTTATGAAAAATTAGCCCTTATATTTTGAATATAAGGATGTTTAGAACATGACTCCAAAACTTCTGGCCTTGACTTTGATTCTATATCCTACTGGATTTTACATTACTTTTCCTAAGTATAACTTAGTGTATTTTTCAAGATTCTTGGAAAATTAAATTCCTGAAACCATATGTATTGGGATTTATACATCATATCAGGTCTCGAATAAGGGTGATGGTAGGATCATATTCTATATCCAATAAAGGCAAGATGTGTTGGGTCTTTAAAACAGTGAGATAGGATTCTATTGTAGCTTATAGTCTCTAAAATATTGCTCATGTCATCAATCCTTGGGCCTCCAAGTCTTATTACACAATTTTATTAGTACCCTTAACTTGAATCTCATCAAGTAGTATTAATTTATATTGATGAATTAACAACTCCATGCTTACCCTTTATCCATACCTGAATTAGTGTGGTGGTGAAATTGCAATATTTTCACAGGATGATTATTTGTAAGAGACTATAATGTAGACATATGGGAGACAATAATGATTATAATTAATTTTCTCTTTAATAGAATAAAAAAACTACTATTTTTCAAAGAATATTACAAGGGATAATGTGTCAGACTATTTGTCTTTTTAATATTTTTAAATAGTTTTTACCTCCTCACCCTTTCATATATCTTGTAAAATTTCATTATTCACGACATGTTGGTTCATAAATTCTGAATGAATTAAAACTATTAGTGACTAAACAC